>JALXJV020000019.1:22858399-23458399 GCA_024633595.2 Lepomis macrochirus
AAAAATCTGGCGAAACAATAGGGTTCCCAGCCACTTCGTGGTATGGGAACCGCGTTGCCTTGCAAACGCGGGTTCCCAGCCCACTTCGGGCTTGGACCCCTAATAAGCTACTATGAACCACTCTATATTTAGGCATTCATTGTTGCATGTGATAGAGCTGATAGAATAAAAGACTATAAGGTTTGAGTAATCCCTCATGCTGTAGCCTCTTGTAGTGAGGCTTAAGACTGTTTTGCTCTCTCTGTTGAGTAACTAACTGCTCTGTCTGCAGCTACACTAACATTCTTCAGTCAGCTGTGAGATTAGTCAGTTCACTAACTGTACTGCCTGCTGACTACACAGAGACTGAAGCAGACCTCTGAGGCACTACAGAGGAGAAACATGAATGAAAACAATCAGGTTAGTAAAAGAGGATTTTATTTTATTTTTTGCATTTCTGAATAATTCAGTACACAATTTCATATTGGGGTTTAGTACACAAACGTGTGATTGGTTTTGTCTTTTGTTAATAATGTAGGTGAAAAATACAACCTTTTAGAAAAAAGATAATAAGGCAAGGGGCAATTGTCCTTTTACATGATAGCAAAAGGTATCAGCTGATTAAAACTATTGAGTGATTTTTAATTTAACATTTAATTCAACACTTGATCACAATTAATCAGCATTATCATAAGTTGCCAGTGTGCCCTCAATACTATTTGAATGATACTGTAACATGGCACAAATTAACCATTTAAAGTTGCTAAACCAGTGGAGTGAACTACAGATTATGCACTTATTTAGTATCTATTCAGAACAAAACAAAACATTTCAAAATGGTTTAGGCTCACAAAACATGACTGAATTATGTAACAACATTCTGATCCTTAAAGCTGAATATGTAAGGCTTGTTAATGCACCTCAAAAGACTATACTCACAATGATGTCCATTGTGAAACAAGTCTAAAAATCTTTAGTCAACACAGTGAAACATTAATGTAGAGGCTGTGTTTATTTTATTAATAATAGGGAACAGAAGTATATCATTCAGAGGACCACCATGTGCTCAAGTCTAATAATAAATATGCAATAAAAATCACACATACATGTCCATTTTTCATTGCGTAAAAAGACAAAAAAAAATCTTGTTCAACATTACAATACATTGTAATTAAATAATAAATACACAGCATCCTCAACTAGATAGTCTCACATACAAAGCTCATTAAGAAACATGCCACTAAGTAGATTATGAGTAAAGAATTCCATCAAGGATTTCCATCTACTGCAAGCGGACTTTGGAAGGGTTTCTTTTTTCAGCCTTTGAAAGAATAACAAATTAATGTTCCAGACAGAGGCAATGGTAAAATTATCAGATGTGGGAAAGTAAATTCCAACATGAACTTTGTCATTGCTTTGTGATCAAACCAACTCACCTGAAATCACTTTAGTCTTGTGGCTCTGACAGCTGTAGTATTTCCAGGGATTAACTGACTAATTTAACACTGTCACTCCATGAGGCACTTATGTAACAGGTCTGGATCAGTGTGTTTGAAGCCTGTTGCCAGAAGGATCTGCAGTGTTTGAAAGTTACAAAGCTGATAAAAGTGACTACCACCTACCACGTTTATTCAATTCAATTCAATTCAGGCTTGCTATTATAAACACACACACACATATATATGGAGAGAGAGAGATATACAGTATTGTATACAATGTACAACAACTGAAAGATGGAATTACTAATCACACTCCTTCTCATGACACATCAAATAACAAGAAGCAGCTCCATGACGCTGTACGATGTACAGTGGTGCTTTGGGCTAAATGGTAAAGTCAGCATACTAACATGTCCTCATAGGGAAATGTTAACATGGAACATACCAAATTTCATGGCAATCCATCCAATAGTTGTTAAGACATTTCCATTAAAACCACATGGTGGTGTTTGTGGAAATGTCAGGAGTCAATCTTGTTACAGGGTAAAATGTCTGGAAATCACATGCAAAATATTGTGCTAATCTGTCTGGATAGATGTTGAGCTGTTTCACTGGATAACTGAAACATCTTACATCTGCTGGTTGCGCTAGCTGAAAGGTGAGTGGATCACTAACGTAATAAGGATTCATCCTCTGGTGCCCATGGATATCTGCACCAAAGTCTATGGCAAACCATCCAATAGATGTAAGAGATATCTCATTTTGGACTGAAATGTTGGTCCAACTGACAGACCAACATTGCTGCCAGGGTGTCTAAAAAAGCATTGTACTCATGCTTTGACTGTTTGTCTTTTTGATTCCTGTAAGTCAGATAATTCCCAGTACCAGCCCCAAGCACTCTAAGCTATTTGTCTCTCTCTTTTTGTCAAAAGAATATGATGTATGATAAAAAGAATGTTCTTTTTTCAATGAATCTCGGACAGGATGATGAGGTGGTGAAGCAGATTGAGAGAGAGGTTCGAATGCGGGAGGGGGCCAGTAAACTACTGGCAGCTTGTTCCAGGAGAGAGCAGGCCCTGGAGGCCTCCAAGAGCCTGCTAACCTGTAATTCCCGCATTCTGGCCTTACTCAGCCAACTACAGAAGATGAGGAAAGCTCAAATCCTTCAGAGAGCAGGACGCAGGTTAGATGGAGTGCAAGGATATACTGTATGTATGGGTAAATAGCCAGATAACAGATCTATCATCTGTGGAGAGTGATATAAAGGAATGTTCTATAGTTGTAATGCAGAGCAGAAGCAAGTTTGTGGCCATTCTCTCTTGCAAGCCACTAGAGGTCAGACAAGCTAACCTTTTCAAAGTCTTTAAATGAACATGTTTTGTTTAGAGGTGTCGGTTTACCTGATTTATTGTGTTTAAACTTACGTATAGAAATACACGTTATACAAATGTTACACATTTTTTATTGTGTGTGTGGGGGGGCACAATATAGTCCAGTAGAATACAAATACTATATTTGTGAAACATTAAATGTGTTTTTTGAGAGTGTGTTACAGGTGTGTTGATTCAACTCTGTGTTACTCTTCTAGAGGCTGTTATTTGTGCTGTTGTCATATCAGATGGCATTAGTGTTCCTGTTATGTTATGCATCCTGTGTGCATTCTTTCTTGTGAAGAATGGACTGTAGTCTATTGTACTGTATGAATGTATAAATAGTTGGACACATGATCTATGTCTGTTACTGCAGCCCATCTGAAGATATAGTGCCATGTTTAGGAAAGATAGCCCTTTCAGGTGAGTGTTAACAAAACATCACAAATTTAAAAAAAAATACATGAACCTGGCATTTATGTTCCTAACTTTATAATCTGCAGACCTGCGAATCCCACTGATGTGGAAAGACTCAGAGTACTTCAAAAACAAAGGGGGTGAGTCAGAATAATGTGAACAAGGGAATTGCACTAATGTGAATGTCTCACTTGAGATTATAGGCTATGGACTGAAATAGAAAAGTTGCACTGGAACCTTGTTAACCTCACAATAATGCCTAGTTCTTTTGCCAGCTATCATTATAAAAGTGCACTGAAAAGAGAGAAATCATTGCCCACCCTCTGTCACCAGACTTGCCTGAGTGCATTTCATCACAGGAAATATATAGCAAGAGCTTTATTATCAATTGCAGTTTTCATTCTATTCTTTTAACTCGCAGAGCTACATTCGTGTGCTGTGTTCTGCCTGCTTCAGTGTGGCACAGAGATCCATGACACTGGTCTGGTGATGGTAGACAGGACTTTAACTGACATCTGTTTTGAAGACACTATTATATTGTAAGTCACCCGTTTTGAGTTGTTTTTTTAGAGGTAAAGTGTGTCCAGTCTCCTTCAAAGACATTTTAAACATCATTGTATAAATGTGTCTATGTGTGTAAGCAGCAAGGAGGTAGATCCAGGGTTCCAGCTTCGTGTTGAGCTGTACAGCAGTTGTGTGGTTGAGGATTTCTCCCTGGGCGCTCTAGGACCCAAGAGAGTGAACCGTCTGGGGGGCTCTCTGGGATGCTCTTCAGGGAAAAAGATTCGTGCTGTGTTTGAGTCTGCTGCTGTTTGTGGATCCATTTCCAGTGAAGGAGATGTACCGCCTTTATCTCCTGACCTGTCTGCACTGTGAGGATGACAATTCTTGCTGATACACACACTAAAGCGGAATATTTTATAACCAAGTGTCACCTGGAAAAATGAAGATTGATTTTGCCAAATGCTTTCTGTCTGAAGGGGGCCTAAGTATAACCTACTGGCTCACACAACACTGATAATCAGCCACATCCAGGATGGTTTCAAGACACATGATTTGTCACTAGTAGCAACAGGTGATTTACAAGTCCTCTCCTAATCTGGTCTACTTCAATTCAAATTCTCAATTTCTCCTCTCGTTGTTTCCTCTTATCTGCTCTCCTCCTGAGAATGAATCCCTAATCTCTTTATTTTTCCAGAGGAATGTCCATTCTGGTTGCCTCTGTATGGCAATATGTGCTGCCGCCTTGTTGCTCAGCCTCTGTGCATGATTCAGCCAGTCATAAGTGGCCAACTCAAGGTTAAGGTGACTAGATTCTCATATATGCTGTGATAAAAAAAATACTGTGATTTAAAAAAAATACTGCATCACATTACTATTCACTTTAATAAATTCTTCGTTTGTGTACACATACACATAAATTTGATTCTGATTCTGATTCCGATTAATAACACTTTACTTCCTGTTCTCATTCAGCTTGGAGAAGACGATAATTGCTGGGAAAATGTCTATGGCATCCTCAGGGGGCAACATCTCCTCTGCTATCAGAGTCAAGAAGACCTGGAGTCTGAGGACAAGCCACTACTTGTAATCCCCACCAAAAAGGTTTGTTTTAAATGAGCAAAGGCTCATGAATAATGAGATGAATTCATTAATGGTTCTGTCCATGTCGATTACGATAACATGCCAAGGCCACCAGAGTGCAATGGTGAATTAATAAAAACTGTCCTTGGAGAGGAACCCCGTTGTAATGGTGAGCATCTGAAGATTGGAATATTTTATGCCCTTTTAACCAGAATAATTTCCATCACTCTGTTACACATTCTATCATTTATAATTTAAAAATGTGTGTTAATCCCAAACTACGTAGTACACTTCTACATTTGGGAAATGCTCTATCATACGATAGACATGAAGGCAGTAAATCACTCTTTTACTTACACCTAATAGTTGTGGCAAGTAAGTGCATTTACTAAGAATTTTTATTACTATTGGTTCTGCTTCTGAGGTACTTGAAATTTGCTAGAGTGTTATTATTTCCATCTACTTTATACTTCTATCTTATACTTTTCTCCATTATATTTGTCTGACAGCTGTAGTTACTCTTCAAAAGTAAAGATTAAAAACACTGGACAAGCTTATAAAATCCCAATAAGTTCCCAATCTCAGTGGCATGTGTCCCCTTGGTAGGCAGTATCTTCAAGTGCATCCAGTTTCCCCAAGTTTTAGATGTTTATGAGATTTCCCCCTGGAAAGAATTTTCTAATACTGCACAAGAAAAGCTAAGACGAGAAATGGCCCAGGTTTATCCAAGCCCGTAAGTTAAGAACCATTAGATTATACTACATTATGGGATTTTAAGTAGCTAAATGTAAAACAAAGTCAGCTGATATATTTTTAAAATTCTGTTTTTTTTCTTAGGTTAAAGCTATTGAATTATTTTGGCAAGATGCAAATGGGTTATTAATATCAGTATGTCAGTATTGTTGCTACATCCTGGCACTTTGCCATGTGTATTCAAGCAGAAATCCAACATGATTATCTGAATAATTAGATGAGAAAATGATTATGTGTGTTTTCCTGTCAGGATTCCCTTGTCTATGTGTCAGAGAAAAATCCTGTCCAGTGCCAGAGTATATACATCAGTACACAGCATCAAGGAGAGGATGTAATCTACATGCTGTCCACGGACACACCTGAGGACATGCAGCGCTGGACTGAGGCCCTCTGGCAGCACATCTATAACATGAGTGAGGCCTGGATGAACTAAATTAATATTTTAACCCCAAGAGCACTTACACAGTCCTGTTGCTGCCACTAGCTACTAGCAAAGCTGCTGAGACTATATTTTAGCAGTGTAGGAGGACAGGTTTGAGTAACACATTATAAGGGTGTTTTGTTTGCCCTATGTTTCTTTCAATGAACTGATGTGTTTAGGCTGTGTCCATGAAGAAGTGATTGCTATTATTGTTACCATAAATTATATAATAATTTAACAGTATAAAGTAAAAACACCTTTTAAATGCTACGAAGCAATCAGAGCGTTAATGCTTCTGTGAAGGTTGCATAATCATTTACATGGAAAACACACATGCAAGGTACAGTGCAGTCACGGATACTCGCCTTGATCTAGTACATCTGCACCCAGAACAACTTGTTCTCTTTTAGGTTTATGGCCTGATTTTATGAAATCTGTAAACAAGTTTTTCAAGCTGTGTGGCAGATGAACAAAAAGAGAGAAGACAAACAGCTAAAAAAACATAAGATCCATTCCTATGCCAGACAGGGCCAGAAGCAGTGATTTCCTGGAGACTTGTCATCTCCTTGTCTTGCCAGACAACCAGCAAAGATTCCTCAGCTTTCATGAGATAAAATGTGTTGTGGATTACCAGAATACCATAACACTCTATGTGATGACTTTTTCATAGTAAAACCCTAGCTTTTAAATGTTTTAAATTTTAAACTTTTAAATTTAGCCAAGCTTGGAATGATTTGAGGCAATGATTATCAGGCTTTGTCTCTATATTAAAAAGGACACAAGATATACCTGCTGATACCTGCAAGACGGCATTCTTTAATGACATGTTTGTGACATCAGTGAGGCGTACATTCCATTTTATGAGTTGAGTGCGCCAAAGAAAATGTTTGTCCTGTGTCTGAATGAGACTGAGATCTATCTATCTATCTATCTATCTATCTATCTATCTATCTATCTATCTATCTATCTATCTATCTATCTATCTATCTATCTATCTATCTATCTATCTATCTATCTATCTGTCTGTCTGTCTGTCTGTCTGTCTGTCTGTCTGTCAAGTAGTTCTCAAGGTAACAGACATTTGCACTTACTTATTGGGATAAATGCACACTCAACATGTGTGTTGATATTTTATGTCTTCTGAAGTAGTACAGAAAAATCAGTTTTACATATAGTACACTAGGAAGAAGTCACAGAAAGGAAAGGAAAGAAAGTCCCATCTTTGATTATGGTGACACCCAAACATTATCTTGATGTTCCAGCCAGGACTAGTTTTGTACAGCCTTGTAATACGATAACGAGAAATTCCAGAGTCTTCTGATTTTGTATGTTGTAACAATGCTAAAAGTAATTGGGTCACTTCCAGTCATACAGCCAATGATTTGGTAGTTTTTTCATGTAAATTAAATCCCACAGCACCATCATTAGACAATATGGCAGTAGTTTCATTGAATTTCAGTTTTTCCTTTTTCTACTAACAAGATTCAGCCTCCACCAGATTTTGCAGAGCAGCAAGTTAAATATTTAGCCAAATAACTCCTAGCATAATTTCTCGATCTGCATGTATTTTATATAATCTCTAGCTGGCTTCCCACGCATGAACACTACCAGTTGTTGGAACTCTGGCTCTACAACCTGTATGGATAGACTGGTTCCACAGGGCTTTGGCAGGCAGGGTACTGTAGATAATATTAAGATTTGTTTAAAACTGATTTCAGTTTAGTTAAACAAGCAAACATGATTGACTATGTCAACTGTGCCAGTCCAAAAGACAGATATGTAATTAGCTTTTGTTGCACACACACCTTAAATGTTTGTCTAAAATAGGGTTTTGGATGTCAGAGTAATTATACAAACACTTTCGATACATGCTTATAAGATGCAGGTGAGTCCGCCCCAGGCTTGTGTTATTTCCTGGCAGTCTCAGTGTGTGTGTGTGTGTGTTGTGTGTGTGTCATCATGGAAAAACGGGGTACTGGAGACACCTACTGTAGTGCAAACTAACACAGAAGCAGTTCTGAGTACTTCACATGTCTGTCTGTGACAGATTTGGTTAGCTCAATAGCATCACAACCATGCAAGATACAGTCACAAAACTTTTCAGGTATGTAGGCCAAGGTACAGGTATCGGAGGAGAAAATTAGCTTTGGCAAGACAGCAAGATCGAGGAAGACAAAAAACTGCTTTTGGACATTCAGTATTCATGTTGTTGGGCATTCATTCATTTTCTTGCCAAACAATTGTGCCAATAATGACACATTCTGAATTCACAAATAACTATGTTTAATGTTGTGCATTCCCTGGATAAAACCAGGGAATCTTTCTGCCAAACACACACACAGACACACACACACACAATGAAAGGTATCATATCAACATGTAGATCTTTCCAGCATGTGGTACAGCATAGTTTTCAGTCACCTGACATGCGCAGTGATCTGGAGGGCAAAACACTAGGCCAACATATCGACTTCCATCACGACTCCCTGTAGAGACGCCACAAAAGCAGTCAAAATTTATTTGAATCACCCTTCAACTTTAGAAAAATAAAGATATGAACACAAACTGCAAGTGTTGGGCATACCTGATCCATATAACGTTACAGCGTCCACTGATGCATTTCTACCGTTAAAAACCAGGTCCCTGCCACCGCTCAACTGCGGTAATGTTTACGTTTGCCTTGTGGGGAATCCCTCACCTAACATGGCCCAGGTTTGTCTCCTCCTCGATTAGTTCATACGAAAGCACAACTACCATCCAGCATTTTGGCACCGTAAAAGTAACAAACTAAAAAAATAATAAAAATAAATAAAATAACAGTGTTTCACTTACTTCCTGGTTGGTAGGAATTGGAAAATAACGGCTGGGTTTGAAACGGGCTAAAATGCTGTCTCAGAAGATTTCTAACAGGACAGCGAGGCATCAAGTGCTGTTTGAAACGGCTCAAACAATCTCTTACTGTCAAGTAAGATGCCTTCAGACTGCCCTATTAATGGCCAGTTTTGAAGGCAGCATCGATGCTGCCTATTACCCATAAACCAGCACGGCTGCCGCAGCCATCATAGTTTTCAAGAACTGGTAAGATGGCAACAAACAATAAAGAATAACAAATATAAGTTTTTAGTAGTTTTCTTGCTTAAATTTTTGAAGAGCTCGAGAGAACTGAACACTGAACTATTATATATATACAGTATGCCATATATATATGATGAAATATATATATATATATATATATATATTAGCCTGCAAATGGAACTAACCAAGTTTGTTCAGTATGATTTCTGAGGCGTCTATAAGCCATTTGGCTTTTCAATAACTAGTTAGCTGATGCTAAGGCTAGTGTCTCTCTTCTGACAGCCAGAAGGGACGCAAGAAAGCGTGCTGATGTCATGCCTTGCCGTAAATGCTTCCCTAGAAGGCTGTTTGAAACCAATGTTAACAGAGATGCCTTCAGTAGAAAGAGATGCCTTCTGAGGCAGCTGTTTATTACGGTATCAAGGCAGGGCAAGCGAGGCAACTGCATTCCATTTCGAACACAGCCAATGTCTGTTTTGCCCTCCAAGGTAGTGTTTTCTTTGGAATGTGACATCATGTGAAATCTATGAATACTATATTGTCACAGATTCTCTGGGTGACATAATGTTTTGAGATACTGCCAGGAAAAACAATTTGGCAGCTGGCTTATTTGCAGAGAGACAGAAGCTGATTAGAGATTAAAGAGGTGGTATTATGCTCATTTTCAGGTTCAAAATCTTAATTAGGGATTGTACCAGAACAGGTTTACACAGTTTAATTAAAAAAACCACCATATTTTTCTCATACTGCACATTGCTGTACTCCTCTTTTCACCCAATGTGTTGTACGTTCCGCTCTTGAGCTACAGAGTGATGCATTTACTTGTACAAAATCTTTGTTGGGAGTTGCACATGCGCAGTTCATAGGTAAGGACTACTAGCCAATCAGAAGCAGAGAAGGGCGGCTCGTAAGAAACAAGGCAGTGTGATCCAAATCAAAGCTGCTTCAGACTGCGACCGTAATCTGGCAGATGGTATAAGTTATTACCTGTCCACAACCACACAACATCATTGTTCTGCATCTTACCATCAGGACTGAACGTTGAACCAGTGTTCTGACGATCTATGCTGCCTTGCCGAAAAATGCTACCATAGTGAAAATCGATAGACTCGACTCTACTCAGCCCTGCTCCGTTTTTCATTGCAGTACCCAAAGATAGTATGCAGCTTGCCGTCATAGCGACGCCACACACAACTGCCGCGACGTAATGTTCAATGCGACACACACACCAGCAATCCACACAGCTCTTAAAATATATACAGTCTATGGTTAAAACGTTTCAATATTACTCAGAATGTAAAGACAGATAAGCGGTATGAAAACCTTCCAGCTGTGTTTTCCTCTGCTGTTGTTGCTGCAGCGGTCTGTGTGACAGCGGGAGCAGAGGGCTCTGTGAGCAGGCGGCTGGCCGGCCTCACAGGATTTAATGATGAAATTCCATACGAAAACTGTGAAATAAACTTTCTGTTGCTGGCCTCTGTCCGGTGCAATCAGTGGTGTAGTCTACGTGATACGCAGGTATACGCCGTATACCCACTAGGAATAGTCAAAGATTTCCGTATACCCACTTAAAATAGCGAGATGATACTTAACAACATCATTTTGTGACAGAACTTTCACACGTTCATTCATAAGTTCACCCCGTTTGTGTTGCGAATCTCCGAACTGACGTTTTGGGCTTCCGTGGCCTGTGACCGGGATCTGACGTCAGCTACCAAACAACAACACAGCTGTGTTGCGGTCACTCGGCGCACGTTTGAAATTAACTAATGTGAATCACTGAAGGAGATGTGCAACGCGAGCAAACGCAAACTACACTCTTTCAGTGTTTTGGTGAGCCTGCAGCTAAAGCTGCTGCCGCTCCGGGTGACACTGCAGCTGCAGCAGATTAAAGTTACTAAAACGCAGAAAATGTCCTATGTTATCATTAACGCTATCATTAACGGAACTGTTAACGGAACTAGTTAACTAACGTTAATGTGGCGGATCAGTGAATGCGGGATACTGTGTGTGTGTGTGTGTGTGTGTGTGTGTGCGTGTGTGTGTGTGTACAGTAGTAGAAATAGCATTTAAGCTGATACAGTACATGAGGAGGATGTGGACCCCTTTTGGTGTCTTCAGTGCTAATATTCGGTAATGAATGAGTTTTGGTGATAGGCCTATGTTTATTGTTATTACTGCTACTGAAAAGCCTCAGCTTTCCATTATTGTTAATAATAGTTGCAACTTGCACTGTGAAATGTGCATTTCCAGCTGATAAAACCAGATTCATGTAACATAAGGCTAAATGTAGTTCTTAACTTGCTGGGTTAGATGGTGATTAACACTAACCATTACACATTTCCACCATAAATTGGTGCAGAAAATGTCTCCAGAATGCAGGAAATTAAATGTTTAATGCTCAAAATCTTCTGGTGGGGGGCCCCCAGACCCCCCATTGTGTATTTGCCAATGAATATTCCTTTAAATACCATTAAAGTATCTTCTAGTCTTGATCTTGTGACCCCAATATCTTGGATTGTCATGTCTGAAATGCCAAGTGTCACAACTAATCTGACTCTGAATCTGACAATAAGTAATCTAAACCCTAAAATGTACCCACCATTTTTCAACATAAAGTGACGCCCTTTCCCACCTGTAACTGTCATTGGCTGTTAAAGTCATTGCGTTGTTGATAAGCAGTCCTTCAGAATGCTCTCTATTACATGTACATGCATACTGTAAGTATTAGTGAGTGTAGTGGTGCTCATGGGACGGGGGAGTATGAGGCTGGGATCGGAAAATCACAGTATAATTACTAGAAAAATCTAGACTACACCACTGGGTGCAATGGTGATGCAGTAAACAGTGAATATTCTCTCTGACCAATCAGCAGTCTGTCTTGTTTTCATGTTACCTTTTAGTGTCCCTCAGCTCGCTTGGAACCTCGACGGAGGTGAGGTGATAAGGTACGAAAAGTACTTGGAAGCAGGTACAGGTCCAACATTTCTACAATGGAAACCCAAACAAAGGCGAGTCAAGCCAAAGGGCCTCCGCTCAGATTAGCTTGGTTTGAGGGTGGGCCTGACCCCGTCAGCTGCTTGGCAAGCTTTGTGACGCTTTTTCATTGTGACGTCACAAGTAAAGGAAGTGAAGGGCTGGACTAAAACGAGCTGTTTTCAAGTGGTTCAGAGCAGAGCTTTCTGTGGGAGATGGGAACTCACATTCTAAATGCACAAAAAAGATATATAACCCAATAAAGGAGAGGGGAAAAAGCCAAAAAGCATAATATGACCTCTTTAATAAAATATTTGCTATTCATGTGGTTTGAAAATCATTGCTTTAACTATTTGTTACAGGTCAGTGGAAGCAGTGTTGTGATCACGTCATGAAAATTGAAATCTCGAACACCAGGAAACCCATTACAGTGAAGCAGGGATCACTCTACCATGAAATAGGTAGTGTATCACAAGCCGCAGCCTTTAAGGACCTTATCAGTGGTTTTGATGGTTTACTTCCAGGTACCTACTATCACAGTTCATCATTTTGTGTAAAATTGTAATGTATTGTGAGTATTAAATGTATTGAGTGTATTAAAATCTATTAGCAGACTCTTGAATCCTGCTAGAGATGTGTAATCCATCACAGCAAGAAAACTAATCCACAATCCACTTTAATTTGTGTTAAAGATATATGCAAAAATGAAGCAAAGACTTTTCAAATCAATCTGTACTTAAAATGCATAACTGATACTGTAATTTAAAGCTGCAATAGCTGATTTTTTGGCTGCTAGAGAGCAGCAAGAATTATCTGTAAACATGACATATTCTCAGTTGATAAGGTGGATTTGTTGTGTTTGTGCCCAACTGAGCAGTCCAGTATTTACTTTATTTAGTAGATCTCCTACTCACTTAACACCCCCAGGAGACGTTTCTTTAGCTACTAAATGCTTCATTATGTTCACCAGGTAGTCTCCAACTTTGTCTGTTTGCTCTTTGTTGCGGAGTTATTTACTCAAAGCCATAAGCTGCACAACAACTATGCTAATGAAAGCAGTACGTGGACCCAAGTGGGTGGGATGGCGCAATGGTTAAGACGCCCGCCTTTGGTGTGAGAGACCTGGGTTCAATCCCCACTGTGTCCCTGAGCAAGACGCTTAACCCCTACTTGCTCCAGAGGCGTGCGACCTCTGACATGTATAGCAATTGTAAGTCGCTTTGGATAAAAGCGTCAGCTAAAATGAATAAATGTGTATGTACCTCCGGGTCTGAGTGAAGCCAATGAGGAAGTGCGTTAAATCGGCATTCTTTCTTATGGCCAACAGGGCGCAACTCTACTGGTTGCGAAAAGAAATCGGATTGCATTGGTCTTAATGGCAAAATAAGCAAACTTTTAATTTGATTTCATTTGACCTCAGTAAACACTTTCCTAATGATTCATCGCCTCAATTGCTAATTTTAAGTCTTCTTCAATACAGCATGATGTTCATTTATTAAAGTATGGTCCCATTTAGAGAAAAATAGACAAGAAAGCCAGGGTATGCATTCAGGCTTGTATTTAACAAGCCGCTACCACAACGACCTGTCAATCAGACTAGAGGCGACACGTATCCACTGCACTGTGTAAATTTGACCAGCGCTGTTGAAAAGAGCAAATTAGGAGTCACCTACTCATTGTCCTGTTAAGTAAATTTTGTTTTAAGCCTGTTTTCACTAGCCAAAATGAGCATCCCAGTTAAACAGTTAACATGAATTACTGATGCACCTTGCTAACGAAGCTAGCTAGTGCCACCCTCTCATCCAAATATGATCGCATCCAGTCATGTCTGGTTCCAAAAACTCAAGATGGTGAAGGCCCAAGTTCTTCAATGCCTTCACTGTTACCGACTACACAATTCAAGCAAGTTTCACAAGTCTGTAAATTGATTTCCATTTCATGTGGAAAATAAGTGAAAGTAGGTGCTGCTTTAAACAGTAGGAAAAAATATATGCAAACGTCTGAAACTTTATAGCATGCAAATAATGTACTGTACAAACATTTGTAGTTAGGGAACTAATACGTGAAAACATACATATCCATGGATGAAGAATCCTCTTTTTATCAAACACTTATCAGTCCCTCCATCTCAAGAATTCTGACACTATGATGAGAGGTGAAATGTTATGCTTCATTTGCACATGTTTTGGCTTCAACTGCAACGTGCCGAGTGCCGCCTGGCCTAAAAGTAGACAAACAGGTTTGAGTAAATAGCAGGATCTAAAAGAGATAAATATTGCTCTCAACAATGACATAGGACAACAAGCCAGACACTGTCTACGTGAATAGTTGCATTATCTTCAACACCTGCTGACAAAAACGTCAGTCATGCTGATCACAAAATATACAGCTATAGCAGCAACCAAGAGAAAAAATGTCTTCACTTAAAATGTGAGTGTGCTGTTTTAAAAATAACAAGATGCAATTGCAAAGCAAACCTTAATTAAATATTGTGAGACAAAATGCAGTAAAATAATAATAATAATGCAGTAAAGTAAATAAGAATCTATCTCTAAGTATCTCTGAATGCCCCGTTATCAACTACTCATCAACTTAGGGAATGTTTCTAGTCAGAAAGGAATATATTTAAAATATGTGATCTAGAGTTTCAGATTTTTAAAACAGTACATTAAAGTGACTCCTCTTCCCTTTTTTTCTAACCCTTCTTCTTCAGTAACACCCTTCTCCCCCAGCGAGGGTCTTGTGGTTCCAGATTTATCTGTTGAGATCCGTACTTTGCTCTCTTCCTATTACAAGGAAAGGTAGGCTTCTTCAACAACCTCCACTATTCACATTTTTACCTCTGCATGAATTTGCCAATACAATTTACTTCCTCCTGGTGTATACCAAAATCCTCCCCTAATGTTCACCATAACACACATAATCACGTAAGGGTCAACAAGGCTTGCATTGTGAGTAGAGGCAGTGCAAAGGCTGAACAAGACATGCTAATGACTCAGAAGCATGAAAAATAACACTGGCAAACAAAAATGCCTATCTGAATTTGACCCTAGATGATTAACAAAAGGTGTTGAGTGAAAATGAAAATTTCCGCCTATACAATATAGATAAGCATGCATTTCAACAGGCATAATGTCAACAAAGGAAAAAGCATTGTGACAAATGAATTCTAAGAAATATCTGCAGTTCATTGAGAATTCATATCTTATAAATCTTTCAGTATTGTATTGTCTATTTTGCATTGGTAGTTGTGTTAATCGCTCAGTGAAATCATGTCACTGTGGAATTGGTGTGGGAGGTTTATATTTTTTCATAATGTAGGGCACTGAGATTCAGGCTTTATTAACAAGTTTTTGTTTGGTCGGTTTATTGATTATCATGGAAAAGCAATAACAAACATTGACATAGATTACAAACTGTCCCATGCCTCGAATGAGGTCAGCAGTGTATCTTAGCAGGTGGCGTCACGGCTAAGCAATTTATCTTGCTTAGCCATGACGCCACCTGCTAAGATGCTCTTTGACTCAAACATATAATGGTCCTCTCATACACTGTGGGCTGTGTTGTTAGACAGTGAGTGTTTTCCAGATAATTTGACTTCTTTGAATGGCAAACAATCAAAGTTACAAGTTTAACTCTGCACATAATGCACCTTGGTGTCAAATACTACATTGTTCAGTAGTGTCAAGGTTTGTGTACAGAGAAAGGGCATAGATTGGTCAAAAGACATCCCGGAGAACAGGTTTTACAGGAGACTTTGATAGTTGATATATGTACAGCAACAGACTAAGAATATGACTGGGTCCTGCCTTTAGGCCTTTACAATGCTGGCTTTGTGAAACTTGTATGAATGTTTTTTCCCCTCAGTATTCTAGTAGTGAGTCAGACCTTTCTCAGTATTGTATGCATAACCATGTTGTAAGGAGCTGTAAGTTAAACACCAGTAGAAGTTCACTAGATGCCTAGCTGTGATTTTACATGTCTGACAAGAAAGGCAACTGAGCGAGTCAGTGCTGACTCGATTCTAACTGTCACTGATTTGTATAATAAAAATAATTTGCCCCAGGGATAAATTTATATTAAAGGCTTGACATGTACTCTGCAGAAATAAAAATAAAAATGTATTTATTTATGAATTATTAAGTTATTTTTCACAGTTTTTGAAAGTACAAGCAGCCTTATCATGCCAATTTAATTTAAAATAAAGCTAAAACATTGTAGTACAAAAATCGTCTTGTAATCAGGACACTGCATTGCTGTATAGAATTTTTAGTTCTGAGGCATGCATTTAAAAACAAATGTAAAATGTCCTTCTGCTCTGAGGCAAATGCAGGCTTTTATTATCTACTCATAGCCTTGCCATTGTGATTTAGCAAACTTTTTGAGTGTGTGCTGGGAAGTAAATGAAACATATCCTCATACCAACCAATGTCCATATAAGAAATTGGCTCACAGCTTGAGCTATGGTTTTACCAGATGTGTGCACGATTAGTTTTCACATTTAAGAAGGTGGATCGTTTGTTCAGACATGGATGTTAAATGTAGTGTGTGTTTCACATATAATTTCCACTTCGATATATCTGTTTGGCAGGTCATTAGCTCCCTAAACAGAAATAGGTGGTAACTGAAAAAGTAAAGCTTTTTTGATGAGCACCACTATCTTTTTAAACATTGTTCTATAGATTTATTTGTTTCTCTTTTTTTTCACTTTCTCTTTTATAGTTATTGATGTCCTTGCCACAGTTGCAGTGGAGGGTCGAAGACCTGTCCTAATTCTATCCATTTGTGGTTACCATGTCTGATCAAGAAAACGGACATGGACATGATATGGTGCTATTTTCAACTCCACGGAGAACACATCCAAACTTAGTCCTAACATGATATATATTTACCAAGCCAGCAACATTAGTAAAAAATAAAGTAATAAAAAGTGAAGATTTCGAGTTGGAAATCCCAACGCAAAACAGACTGTCTGGCTATTTTAAATGTATTTTGATGCTATTTTAAATTAACTAGCAGTATTATATTATACACATTTTGTGCATTTAAAGAGCGACTAGTGCATTTACCAAGTGGCCTCAAACAAGTGTTCTGTTGACCCATAGCCAGTTCCAGTATACTGATGATGAATTTTCACCTGTACTAGTGCAATATTTGGAAGATATAACCTCCTTACCTGACCCATAGCTACTTTCCTTGAAGCAATTAAAAGTCATTCATCAACTTGTAACAATCAATGTGTTCAGGTTCTTTGAATCTTCTGAATATTTAATTAACTAAGATAAAAGTGAAACACCAGCACACAGCTCAGGTTCAGATTTAGTCTCGTAGCACCACACAGCTTGGGTTAAGTTATCAGTGGCCCTTTGTATAGACTGATGGCATAAAGCAAGTAAATAAAATCATTTTCAAAAATGGATAAAGAGTTTAGGGTTTGAACACTGTTAAAATACACTGTGGTTTTAATGGTGTCTTATTCAAAATGCCTGATAATTCCATAAACAAATATGGAACAGTGTGGCAAAAATTTTCAGATAATATTACTCTGTTTGAGCAACATATATACTGTTTTTTCCCCTTTGTGTGTTCCTTTATGTCTTAAATTGTCTTTTAATTTCTGTACTAAGAACATGTGCTAAAAAGTAGAAATGTATTCAGTTTTCTTTCAGGTTTTACATAGCGTAACTTTTTTGTTTTTGATAAACATATAGCAGTGGGAATTTGAAACGTTTACTAAACCAACAAACACTAAGTTAATCAATAACCTGCTGAGAAACAGTAAAACACTTGCCTAAACATGTTCATACTGAACTCACAATCTCCCCTATCATTTTTCTCATAGCTCTCTGAAACCTCAGTGACGCATTTCATGTGATAAAGAGCAAGTGATAAAGAGCAAGTGAACAAAACAAAGCAATGAAAAAGAATGAACTTGTGCACTGAGTGGATGGCTTATTCAACATGGCTCCCTCTGGCTGAGTGTTATTCAAAACATTTTCAGGTCAATGAACCATACTAGTTGTTACAGGACTTTTGAGACATTAATGAGCTGCACAAATTGCACGCAATAACTATGTGTGTGTCTAGAATTATAGTGAAGGGAGTGGTAGTTCTATTTTAATGTCAGTGTCACACCTGTAATTCCACACACAGTGCGTTGACTCTGAGAATGATATTTACAGCAATAATAATAACAAAATAAGCTCAGCCAGCTCCATTTATATAGAATCACTATAGTGTTTTCTGCAGCATTACTATGTTTTTTTGGACACTATAGAAAATTACTATAGTAATACTACAGAGTTGGCTATGGTGATCTTATAGTGAAGTTAATATACCATAATGTTTATATAGTATTACTATGGTGTATTCTGTAGTGTTTCTGTTTTCTCTATTACAATGTTTTTTCAGGAAATTACTGTAGTTATGCTATATTGTTTATATAATATTACTATTGTTATGACCTGGCTCAAAGGCCACAATAAAAGGGAGACACACCATGGTAAAACTTTAACTAAATGTATTTATTTAAACCAAAAATTAACCTAATTAAGAGATATTTCAAATTAACATTTTAAGTGTGAGGTATGTAGTCTGTGGTTTCAGTAGTCTGTGCTGGATGATGGTTGCATGAATGTATATGTGTGAAAGTGTTGTAGTATGCAAAAACAAGATAAATACCACAAAGCAATAGTCCAACCAAAGAAAACCAAACTAAAGGGGAAACCAGGGAGCCGGCCCACAGGGAGGTCTGACCTGGCCTCGACAGCAGTCTCCTTGCACAATGAGAAGACAGTCCCAAATACTCTACAGGGCAATCAGCCCAGGTGCCCAGAGTTACTGCAATCAGCTCTTCCCCTACAGAGGAGAGAGAGAGAGAGAGAGAGAGAGGCCAGACCCACTCCTGACCCAACAGGGCATCACACTATGGTGTTTTCTATGTTTTGGGGTTTTCTGGACACAATATATAAAGTTATTATACTATATATTTATTATAACCAGAGCGTGAATTAAACATTACAGTTGGGGATCAAACCTGGTTTTACCAGGTTGTAAAAGGAAACCCGGTACAGCGCAGGCACATACATGATAAATCAAATTCATTACACCAGTTCATGGGTGCCCCATACCACACAACTTTTGTGGTCAGGGATCACCAAGTATTCTTGAGCAAAACAACCAGCAAGTCAGACCCGCATACAACAGCAGACCATCATGACCCCTCAAAACACAATGCTGAACCAGACCCAAAGACACTATCATAAAATACATTTGCATTAGCATCTCTAATCTTTTTGTATCACCAAAAAAGTGCTGAATTGGTCTATTCTCTTGCTCATGTTCACTGAATGAAATTTAAATTTAGTTAGCTGAACTGTAACTTATGGTAAAAGTTTATTAGCAACCCTAATGAAATTGGTAGCCACCTAAGTGGCTCCCCCTGGCAAGGGGCATATGCAAAAAATGCTGTATACTGTATATATTAAGTAACCGGTTACTTAATGTATACAGTATATAGCATTTTATGTTTGAGGTAAAAAGTGCTTAGTAGCAGAGCCCTTTAAAGAGAGAGTCGCGTCATCTCTGTTCACTCCAGTGGACCAGTTTTTCACAGCAATGGCAGATCACTGAGCCTCTAAATAGTTATCATAAATGCTAGCAGTGGAGCGAAGCTGCAATAGAAAATGTTATTTGGCACGTGCATTTAAAAGGTAAGACGTATAAAGAATGAGATTATATATTATTAGCACAACTGAATCTCATTAACATGTGCATTAAAGCATGTAAGTGTATTTTGCTACTAAATGAGAAGATTTAGGGACATTAATTAACTAATTAACAAACAAATTATAATACTGGCAATGGACAAGGTAAGCAACACACCATATAAACAGAGGCAGACTATTAATTTTTTTAAGATATGTTCCTGAAATGCCATTTCATCCAAACTTGTTGGAGTAATAACACATGATTGTAAATTCCATGTGCGTTGTTGTTGACTTCAGTGGTGTTGAGCTCACTGCTCTTTGCTTGTGGCCCTGTAGGCTCATTTGTTCTAAGCTTGGTTGTGTCTGTTTAAATATTGCATTCTTAATTTAGGTTTGTGACAGAGGTAGTGTAACTTGTGGAAATGCACTCCTCTCTCTCTCTCTCTCTCTCTCTCTCTCTCTCTCTCTCACATTAAGTGTACACAGTAGTAAGAGAGAGTAGTGTAGTTTTAGTGACATCTGTGCTTTGAACCATTTTTATGAAATAGTGCAGTTAATAAATAATTACAACTCTGTACACATATTGTATATTTCAATTAAATCATTATATAGTCGAATCTGAGAGATAAACATTTATGCTCTGTGATGACTGTAATCTTGAGTAGGCTTGTTCCCAGTAAATGTTTTGTTCTTTGCAGTCAGTGCACTCTTACAAATAAAAGCTGTAGTTGTTTTTCCAAAAAAAGGTCAGCTTGTGTATTTGAAAAACAATTGCCTAATGCATACAGATACATAACACATTAAAATAGGATTGTTGGAACTCAAAATGTTAACGGAACTGGTTTTAGTCTATGGACATTAGACAATTAGTAACTTTAACTGTAAAATAAGAAACCCAAGTAATTCAGTCTGTGATTCCATAGCTCATATTTTAACAGTTTTCA
The DNA here is from genome assembly GCA_024633595.2 of Lepomis macrochirus. Classification (NCBI taxonomy): domain Eukaryota; kingdom Metazoa; phylum Chordata; class Actinopteri; order Centrarchiformes; family Centrarchidae; genus Lepomis; species Lepomis macrochirus. The sequence goes on from JALXJV020000019.1 coordinate 22,879,067, forward strand.
ACTATAACTGCATAACAGAATTCCTGAAATTCAGTTATTACTTTGGTTTTAGTGTGCCCCCCCCAGGTTTTTCAGTGGCCCCATCTGGCCACCCCTAGGAAAATTTTCTGGGGGCGCCACTGTTGGTCAACACCCCTTGGCATCAATTTTAAACGCCCTGGGTTCCCTGTAGCATAGTTTTTTTCAACGCTAAGGACTCCATGGTCAACCCCCCAACCCCCGTAATTCCAACCATGTCTATAGTAATACTATGATGATGTTATATGTCCTACAGTCTGTTTATATATATGATATACTAGTAATACTACTGAACTTGGCATATTCCATTTCGTCATGCAGCCTTGTGCTGTATAATGACAAATAAATAACCTTTTAACTTGTACCTTGAAATAGTATAAAAATACTATATCTAATAAAATAGCACTACAGGAAAAAAATATAAATTATATAGAACACTACAAACTTACTATAGGACACTGTACAAATCTTATAGTATAGAAACACTATAGTTAACTTTCATAAGGGTGGTCTTGGTTGGCTTTCACTTTGAATCATTTATGTTTGAATATTATAACAAATTGCAAATGGGAGGTCTCACATTAGCTCTTGAAACGGGCCCCCAAATGCCCCCAAAAGCGACCAGTGCATGCAAATAAATGAAACATAGCTCGCTACGCAGTTTGCATACAGGACCTTCTTTTGACTTAATGTTTCTTCTGGTGTTTTCTTATACTTTCTATGTACTGTACAGTTCAAAAATCGACTGGTGTAGAAAAATGCTGTAAAGTAAAAATGCTTACCTGGAACCTCCACCATGCTTCACTGTTGCCTGCAGATACTCATTATTGTACTGCTCTCTAGACATTCTTTGAACAAACTGCCTACAGCCAAATATTTATAATTTTGACTCATCAGTCCAGAGTACCAGCAGTGATTCTATGCATAGTTGAGTCATGTGGCCTTGTTCCATGTCGTGACATATCGTTTTTTGCCTGCATGTCTTTCATTTCTGATCACACTTCTCCGGAAAGTAGATGGGTGTACCAGGGTCCCACTGTTTTCTGCAGCTCTTAATTGATGGCACTGCTGGACACCTTCTGATTGCAAAGAGAAGTTAGAATGGTATGTCTTTCATCTGCTGCAGTAAGTTTCTTTGACAGACCAATGCGTCTACGGTCCTCAGTGTTGCCTGCTTCTTTGTGCTTCTTTAAAAGACCTTGGGCATGTGGAAACCCCTGTATGTCTTGAAATGTTTGCCTGGGAGAGACTTGTTGTAGAATAATTACCTTGTGTCTGGTTGCTGTGTTCAGTCTTGCTGTAAACTATCTTCAGCAATCTCACCTTGTTAGCTGAGTTTGGCTGTTCCTGACCCAGTTGTATTCCTCCTACACAACTGTTTTTGTTTCAGTTAATGATTGTTTTTCAACCTATATAAGTGAATTTATCATAATTGGAACCTATTTGGTATAATTCTTTAATCATATGCCTACAAAAGGGTTAGTAATAAAAAACTTTTATTAGTAGATATCTATACATCTATAACACTTTTTCTGTCCATACGACCAAGTTCCAAATGACAAAACATTGAAATTTTGATAAAAACAGTGACATTACTGGGACCAAGACCACAACCATGCTTTACAGGCCTGTAGACTGAGAATGGAACATACCCAGTGATCAGGGCTGGCACTCAATCCATCCGGCCTAGATGCACAACTCTGTCTCATTTGGTACCCTGCATGCATATGTATCTCCAATGGATCGTGCACAAAATGGCAAAAGGCATCGTGTGTTTTCAAGCGGCATGTTTCTTCTCTGCAGAAATGTCAAGAGCAGGCAGGCAGCTCACAGGTATTGCACAATAATCAAGATGGCGCCCGCTTAGACTTGGAGCAACAACATTGGCGGGTTATGGTGTTAAAACGTCGAGAAAAAAAAATTTCTATCAGTAATTTCACCCAGAGCACTATTGCTCCCGGTATCGGGGCGTCTGTTTTCACCAGCATTATTCCATTTCCATTTTCCATTTGAAATTTTCATAAAGGCCTGAAGTAATTATAATAAATCAGAAGGGAAGTGTCTCAAGGAAGTGTGTCAATGCTTAAACATAGGAAACACAGGAAACTAAATATTTTCCATAAGGGAAAGATTGATTGATTGAATGGATTTGTTTTAAAAACGTCTAGTAGTGTGAAGTATAGACAACAGGATTACCCAATCAACAAATGAGTCATGAAACATCTATGTTATTTATCAGAATTTATTTAGATTTACATTATCATTAGGTTAGAATTAAATTTATTTTACATAATATTTTATGTACAGAAAAAAGGTCAGTGGTGCACATCCACATTAATATATTCATGTGGAAATAAAAAATATATAATATGGAAATATATTTTTCATTATATACTAAACAGAACTTCAATAAAATACAATATTTGTAAAAGCAATGTAATATGAGTCAGCTTTAATGTGGTGTTGGAGTATCACTGTAATCATCTGAACTGATCTTCATTATGAGCTTGAGATGATTTTCTTGAGCTTCACAATCTCTTCAGTAGTGAGGTGCAACAGAGAAGCGGAGCTGGAATCCACCATCAGCACACCTGAGGGAGCCATCTCTGACTTTTCCTTCCTGTCCAGGATGGTGTCTTCATTATAGGATTTAGAGACTGCAAAGTCTTGCTGAACTCTGATGGGACTAGATGGATAGATGGGGAGAGCATGGGTCTCTTTGTCATAGGCATCCCAGCAGTTTGGGGTTTTGGTGCTGTATGACTTATTAAAATCCTGCTGATCAAACATATAGATATCCCGGCTAGCTGCATTTTTTACAATGCTACTTGAAGGCAGGGCCTTGTAGCTGGTGAATGGGATTTGACTTGTATTGTGGTTATTAATGGTGTTCTGGGTGGTTAGTGTGGGGCTTGGCAAATTCCTCTTCCTTAGCCTTAGATCCTCAGCAGCTGAACTCTGGTGTTGGGGATTCATGTGAAATGTCAGGTTGGTGTGAAGGATGTCTGCGTCGGAACAATTCCTTTGTCTGGAGTTTTCTTCAAGGGCAGGAAGAGTTGGTGGTAGCTGCTTAGCTTGTGCATCATGCATCGTGGCTGAGGACCCATACAGCCTGAGCCAGTTATGAAGCACAGACAGCGGTATCTCAATTTCCATCTTGCTTCCATTCTCCCGAGGGAGGCTGGGCAGTACATGACTCACAGTTAGCCCCCTTACTTCTGGACTCTCCTCTCTGTCTTCTTTTGGCCGGATTGCAAAGTCTGCTTTTGGTGAGCTGGATTTTTGTGCCATTGTGGTCATGCCTTTGTCTGTTCTCAGTGTTGGTGTGGAGTCATATGTGGGGCTGTCTGAGCCTGTTGATGTACTGCTAACATCAACGACATATGCTTCCCTAGCTTTCCCCGGATATGAATATGGTGTGTCTCCTGAACCTGCCTCACCATCTTGTGTCTCACATCCTTCATTGCTCACCACCTGTGGACAATGAGTGTAGAGAGGGGAGGCTTTATTCAAAAACTTTGGGTTCTTGCTCAGTGAAGTTGGGGTGAAAGATGAGGCAGGGTTGCTGTTGGTTTCCTGTCTTGATGCTTTAATGCTAAGATTCAGTGGCTCAGTCAATCCAGTTGAGGTCTTGTACTGTTCTGCCAGGTAGCGCAACTGCTCCAGTGGTTCCTTTAGCCTGTCTGTTGGGTTTAGACGATATGGTTGGAAAACGGGGGGTTGGCGGGCAGGGGGGCTATGTGGTGTCAAAACTGGGCCAGATATAGGGACATGGGGGGGCAAAATTGCATGGCTTGGGTGATAGTAGTGAGGGTAGTGGAGATGCAGAGGGAAGACCCTCCCTTGTGAGTCTGGCTGGAGGTTAGGAGGGTTCTGTTGGAAAGATAAATGGTCCATCAGAGGTTGAAGAAATAGTTTCACATTTTAAGGAATATTCTGATCTGCTTTCTTCCCAAGAGTTAGAGAAGAACATTGATACCACTCTCATGTCTGTATGTTGAATATGAAGCTACAACCAGTACCAGCTTAGTTTAGCTTAGCATAAAGACTTTTAACGGGAAAACAGCTAGCGTAGCCTGGAGTATTTCTTGGCTGGGAGTGGTTGCCAGGGAACCAATGGAGACTCCAGGAAGTTAAATTGTCATTTTTACAATTGTCATTTTTTGTACAGTTTTAACAAACGATAAATGGTGAGAGGTGCTAGTGAGAAGATTTTAAGTAAGTTTGTGTTGCATCACTACCAGACTGTTCACGCATGCTTAGAAAAAAGTAAGTATTATATAATGTTGTTAATGCATCATACAGTATCAGGATTTAATTCTTTACGACTTATCTTAATGAAGCATATTTGTTTAATCACTCTCTGCTGTGCTGTGCTGTGACACAAGGAGTGCAAAACAGTTGAGCCACTTGCTATGCCTTTCTCATCTTGTTGTCTGTTTTGACTGTAAAATAATACCAACCTGGCGGAGAGGTATTGATAACATCTTGCGTTTAGGGGGTCTCTGGCCATCGTCATTGTCTTTGCTGAAGTTGGCAAAGGGGAAGTTCTTTGACTCATGATTAGGCAAGATATTCATCATTACCCCTTTCACATGGCATTCGTATGGTAGAAGTAGCCTGTACAAATCATACATTGATGATAAAAAATTATGAAAACATACTGTCTACCTTCAAACTCACAAATTAACACTCTGTGTTTGACTCACTTCTCATAGTGTCTGCGGGTGCAGGTTGCCGCACTTGTGCTTCGAGGGTTTCCTCCAAGCCTGTTGTACACTTGCTTCCACAGCTGCTGAGCAGTCACCTGAAAGAGAGCAGGTTATTTTATTTATGGTCAAATATTATTATGAATCAATGTCAATTACCCAGTGCTTGAAGTGGAAAAAAATAGGTGCCAGTAATGTCGAGATGCCGTTCCTGCCCACTTCAAGCACTGCACATACCACAGCAGTTATAGCCGAGCTGATTTGCAATAGCTAATCAAAGTCCTTAGATTAGCTATTGTATGATAAAGATTTGACATTATCAATATAATATATATAATAAGGTTTGAAGCGTTTATGTGACTTCAAGATTATCAAGAATTTTATAGTAATATTTAAGTTAGCAACAGTTTTGACACAACAATAAAAAACAATGACTAAATTAATAATAATAATAATTTATTGTTATCAAAAATGAAATATACTTATACTGGTATATTAACTATATTAGAAATATTTGGTTACCTGGTGGTAGCCACCCAAGTCCTGGACAGTCTGGAACATCACAAATAGATCAACTGAAAAGAACAAATTCACTGTATTATTAGAATGTAGGGCTATTAAAATGTCTGATCATAATCAAAAAATCTACAGATTGTTTTCTCGATTAATTAATTGATTATTTGTTCTATAAAATTTCAGAAGATAGGGATTTCTCAGTCCAGTCTTTAAATTGTGTTTTTTGTACAATATAAAACCCAGAGATGTCACTTCCTGTGTCCAATATTTGGCGTTAGAAAACACCCATTAATTAAACATTATGTACCAATATATTAGAAGTGAACCACACCATGGAAATTTCATCAAATGAAGATTCTCACACAAAGCTTGTTTACGGTTGCCAGTAGGTGGTGCAATGACGATGACTCTTATCAAACATGTAAAGTTTGGTCCAGATTTGACCATGTACTCTTGATTTACAACAACTGTCTGTGTCATGATGAAACATTGAAAAACTGCCTAAAATTGCACATTATATTCATAATGACTGACTTCCTGCTGGATTTAGTGTAGTGGCTCTATGGTGCTTTTTTTCAGTCTTGGGATGATAAAATGGCCATAGAAATTTTGCTTCGGCCATTTTTCCACCCCAAATGGCCAAGACCCATATCAGATGTAAATTTTTACCACATCTGAGATGCAATGTTTTGTGAGTTAAGCACCTTTAGCCCCTAAAAAATATGATTCATGTGGGGGATGTAACATTAATTCCTTGAAATACAATAGGGCCTTTGCAGTGGTTACTGCTCGGGCCCTAATGATTAATTTATGTCCATCTATATTAGTGGGCAGATCAATTATACATATCCTTAATATCATACAACTGTACAATATACAATATTGAAATAGAGGGGCTTTTTTGGTCCATAAAATAAGTAAATTGCATTAAAAACAGCTTGCTCACACATAAACTGTCAGAAAATTGGATAAAATGAATAATAAGTACTTTGTTTGAAGCCCAGATTTGGGATTCGCTCTATGGGTGTATCTCTCTTCTTCATGAAAAGGTAGAGCTCTTTAAGGAATTGTTTCTCTGTGATCTTATCCACTGGCTCTGTGGTTCTCTCCTCTTGGTTCTCTCTGTGTGCCATATCCATGTTTGCCTAAGAACACAATTAACAGAAAAGATGATGTTTCAACTGATCATCAAGACTATTAATATTTAGGTATTTTAAAATTATCATATCATACTCTAAAATCTGAATTATGATGTGAAGCGCTACTTGACCAAACACAGCTCTAAACCTGAGATGCTCTGGTAACAATGCCTCACTGTTCATCTTGACTGATGACTGTCAAACACATCCAGGTTTTTGACCATACATCAAAATTTAATGACAAGTTTGTACTTGTGACCTCGGTGGAGTTCGATCCCGACCCTTGAAACAATGCACCATTGATGTGAGACTGGAAAATGACATCAATGTCTCTTTCACTGCCTAAGTTTGATCATTATGTAATACTGTTTTTTGAATTAAGCTGACATGTCAGTATACATATGCACAGACTTAGAATATATTAATTAAAAAATAATTTCAGTTTTAATTTAGAATTTGTGTTACTTCCTCATGTTACTCATGTAATCTGCGCTTAGTTGTCATGTGTTTTATCATTTACTATTTCTCATTTCTATCACCTTATTAATGCTTTTTAAACATATGTGAATATAATACAGTAAATACTAGCACCAAATTTTCAATTCTAGTACATGAAAGTGTCAATTTAATTAAATCATGGAGCAGCTCTTTTCTGAATACTCTGTGAAATAGATTTCCTTACCTGTGTTTCCAATGGGAGAATAAGAATGTATAATATTATGTCATTGCCATGAAAAAAAAGTTTTAAAAAAAAGCTGCAGTGTACAGGTTGGTGTTCCCTCCAGGATAGTAGAAGAGAGTAAGAATCACTGCAGCTAGTTAATGATGTCGCGTCTTGTCAGTCACACACCTGTCCCTAGTATCTGTGTGACAATTTGGGCAACTGACAAAGGGGGTGTTTATTCCTGCTGAGATTTCTATCGTCAGACCAGTTGAACCTGCTCTTGAGCTTCTGCACAAAAACGGTTTACTTGCCTACTCTGGCAAGTAATCCAGTAGAAATATGCCTTAACAGGGAGTCTTATTTGAATATTTATGTTTTTAGTTATCTTATTTCCTGTCAGTTTTATAGGTATATTTAGGCAAACCCAATATCACTGTTACAACAATGAAACATTTTATCCAGCAAGTGTTTGGATACCAATCATTAAACCGAAAATAAAATGTAACTTCTTTCAACAGAAATAAGTTTTTAAAATTCTTTTTTAACAGAGCTATGACCAAGTGATAATTTGAAAAAAATGTTTTATCCTAGTTGTATTTACTTGTAATGTAATTTATTTCATTAGTCATTTGTTAGACCTTGTAAGTCCAGCCTACTGAACTCAGTGAGATTGCTCAATCACACCTCTCGGAGGATTAGCCTACCTTTTCACTGGAGAAAAAGAACCAGGAATTATATTTATTGTTGAATGATGATTGCACTCTGCTCATTGCACTATTGCCTCAATCTATTTTGTTTTTGTTTATAGTGTGTATGTATGTGTGTTCTGTGTAGCCTGTGTTAGATTTTATTACTGTATTATTGTATTATTGTATAAGTAAGCACATCGTGTGCATTGTACAATCCAGAGTCAAATTCCTACAGTATGTGTACACATACCTAACAATAAAGCTGATTCTGATTCTGATGATTGTGCTTCTTCTTTTCAGAATTAATTATTGCATATAGAAGCGGGTTTTCATTGGACTATGACATCTGTCCGGAATGAACCCTGCTAGTTCTTGTGTGTTCAGGTCAGTGGATTTCTTTGGGTGTTGCACTGCCCTTATCAAAACATCAAACATCTTGTCACCATGTGTTCATTGTATTTAGTAATAGTATGAATGAAACCTGGCATGGATATTGGAAGACAGGGGAAAGTTGTGTTATTCCTTCTCGGCCATGGATGATTGGAGTTACATTATGAAATGAATACTGAATTCATTACACAGTAATGATGGTGTGTTCTTAGTTCTGTTTCATCTGATTTCATTTAATCACACGACATGCATGCTGTAACCACATAGCAATGTGTTATTGTCTCTATATTTGGACCCAGGGCGGCCCTGACAGCGTTGGAGCCCAAGGAAAGATTTGAAACCCCCTGTCATGTCCAATCCAAAAAAGTGTCCACCAGAGTGGTTGGGGTTATCACTTCTCAAGCTTCAGGAATTGTTAAAAAAATTCAGCAGCCAAACTCACAATTTTAGCATAAACAGCAATCCATCCATCCATCCATCCATCGTCAACCGCTTATCCTGCGTACAGGGTTGCGGGGCATAAACAGTCAATAAGTCAGTCATCATGGTCCATAATGAAGCGGGATCTGCCTCCGCATAGCCTTGTCAACCTCCACGTCATAGTCTAAACTGGGAGACCAAACCTAAGAACCTGGGATCTGGGAATGTTTTCCCACATAAATTCTGTGTCAACCCAATACTATTTTCTTTCATTGTAGTACATTTAAAGGGTGATTTTCCTGAAACACAAGAAAATTGATTTAGTTTAAATGGTGGAGGGGACAAATAAAGAATAGGGTCTGGGGGTCCTCCCCCTGAAAATTTTGAGCATTAAAGACTTATTTTCCTGCATTCTGATGAAAAAATCTGCACCAATTTATGAGTAAAACACAATATTCAGGCAGTATGTGACAATTCAAAATGTTAAAATTTAATAGAATATAAGGCAGTCAGACTTTCAGGCATTCTGCAGCTATTGCTTTTAAATATGTTTTCTCCTTTAGATCAACTTTTCTAATTTAATAAAATCCCTGCTGAGTCAGTACACATGCTTCCCTTCTATTTTGAGTCTATGTTTGGGGAAATAATCTCTTTTAATAGGCCTATGTGGGAACTTTTCACCTCAATAAATTAATTCATTTTAATTCAGTAATAAACTCCTGGACTTTATTCGCTCCTGTGTTTCAACAGGTTTTCTGCTCATGTTCAAAACTTTCTGCACATTCAGAATCTCTTCCATAGTGTTCTCTGACATGTCCAGAAAAAAATCACAACAATACGAGACTAACGTCATCATTTAATGAGAATTTATATTATTTTTAAGTCTACCTGGCCTCTGCTCTGCTGTGCATTACGTTATTAATCCGCTGGCATATAGACTATCCCCTTTAGACCTTATTAGACCAACACAGTTTGGGACTGCATGCTGCATGTGAAACTGAATCCAACCAAAAACACTACTGATCAGGCAGAAATCTCACCACAAATTCACATGTTAACTTCAGCAGCTCCAATAAAGTGCAGCTCACAGTCCAAAACAACAAGGCTGCGCTTCAGTTTTAAGATGTTTATATTGCAAAACTCGTTGCTGTCTGGACTCAAAGCGCGAGGTGCACATGATTAAAATCGCCGGTGTTGCATCAGTTGGGCGGATATATGTCTGGACACACTGTATATATGTATGGTAGGGGCAGCTGTAATATATACTGTGTACAGGGCCCCTCTCTGTATCACTGTAAATGTACTTACTCAGATTAATTCCAGTAGCAAGACTGCTCCTCTTTCACATTACTGCCAATCCTACACATCATTCAGTAGATTGTGCAGGTTTTAGCCCCAAGCTTGGTGCTAGGGTACTACTACAGCTCCACCAAAAAATTCCCAAACATTTGACATACACACTCCTGTCTGATTTTCTTGATGGTCAAGCAAGAGGTATTTACCTGGCCTTGAAAAAGTACCCGAGCAAATATTCCTGACTTACTCATCTTTTAAATCAAGACTGAAGACCTTTTCTTTTTACTCGTATGCCTTTAATTTAATCATATTTAAGGCTGTAGATTAATAACTTACACTGCACTGTAGCTCTTACTGTCTGACTGACTATAAAAATTGTATTTCAGTGTTGTATTTTGTATTTGTATTTCTTTTTTATGTTTCCCTATGTTGCTTTTATGTTTTCTGTAAAACACTTTGAATTGCCTTGTTGTTGAAATGTGCTATACAAATAAACTTGCCTTGTCTCAAATATTCTGTCACCAAAAAAGTTACTTTTGTTACTTTTGTTTGTTGTTTGCTATGTTATTCTGCCTGTAATTTGTCAGTATCACTAGTTTTCCAAAATTGCTCTTGTGTCATATCAGCCAGTATTATCAGTGATTATTATTTCAACTTTAAAAACTTTGATTGTAATTGTTAGTGTGTACACACTTTGAATCATCAGAAGTGTTAGTAGTGTCTGCACCTAACCTTGTTTATTCATGTACTTACTACAAATTCCATAGCCCCTCCAACAATAGGTAAACCCCCAACAATCACAAGGAAGGAATCTCTTGTTGCTGTCTATGTGAATTCCAGCTCATGGCATTGCTTCCAGACAATGATTAGGCTACTGGAATAAAACCACACCCAGCACACAAGATGTAATCTCTATAAACAGATATACAGTGCATAGTCATCCAACATTGCACAAGCTCACACAACATGCCAATCTATCTGAAAGTGATAGTGAACTATATAATATTCTTTGTGTGCTTCATCAACGGCGACACATTTTCCCGAAAATCCCTCATCCCGCGAGGTGCGGACAACTTGGTACAACACCAGTGAAGCTGGGGTTCCGTCTCTTCAACAATCGCCCACTACACACATATACGTTATGCTTACACACGCGCACTGATGACCTAGGGTTAGGGTTATAATTTTGGATTTATTTGCACACTTTAAAAACATTTATTGAAAGTTCTATTCTTTTTTACATGTTTATTTACAGCATTAAAAGTTGAAATATGTATTGTAATAGGCAGTATATTAACCTTTTGGGAGAAAACTCGTAGTTCTATGTAAAATCAGGCAGGGACCACCCCTATATTGCCAAAATGACATGATCCTTGTTTCGCTGCAAAAGCTTCAACTCTGAGATTGACAGTCGAATCAGACTCCGCCCATTAAAGCATCGAATCTTTGACTATTCGGGGTCAGCCCTACAAAGTACAAAATATTTTACATTTTATTTGAGAATATGAAAGCTATATATTTTTCTCAGCAGTTTGCAGATCCATCCAGGACTAAAATGGCAAGGAATAGTGAACTTCCAGAGTGAATTGGTAAGAAGCCAGAAAGAGGACTCCAAATGCATGCCCAAGTAGCTCTATTTCTACTGGATATTTAAGTAGGACATTTTTACTAACATACTGGATGAACTTGATAAACGGTTGTTGCTGTGTTTTTGTTTTTTTATTTTTTCTCCACTCTAGCCAAAAATATTTGATTGCAGATTTAAAATTAGTTCATTATCAACAGGTTTAATTAATTGAAAACATTCAATTTGATTAATTTAAAGTGAGGCTATATAACTTTTGAAAGAGGAATAATCGTGTACTCTTTCTCAATTCATTACACTTGGCGAATTTTGCTTCTACAGTTTTATTTGGTCTGGTGTGACTAGTAGCTAATGGATAATGTTAGCTAACACACAGTATGTTATTCAGAAAATTCTGCTATGCTACATATCTGTCGCTGGTGCCCTCAAAGGGCCTGAACTAAAAATCATCAAATTCAAGCATTGTTTTTCTCTGAGTAAAGTATTGCAAGTAAAGATTCACTCCCTAGAAAACACTTTATGTCCGGATAAAATGCCAAAGTAAAGGGATGGTGCTTTCATGCACACAATTACTAATGACAATATAGAAAGAAAATAATTTCCTTAATACCACAGCTTTGACAAAACCACTTTGACAGGTTTAACCATCACATCATTGAATATGCTTCTTCAGTTCAATGTGATTCAAGAAAGCCCGCTGAATAAACACTTTACAAGTGACTGATACTTCACACCCATGGCGTGATGGCCACATTGCTTTGTGAAATCTAATGTTAGCTTAGCTTATGAAATAAAGACATTAAACAACTAAATCCTTTTTGATCTGAAAGTTTATTAAACAAATACCTCACACTTGTTCCTCTCTGAGTCATTCACAGCTCAGATCAGATTCCAGTGAGACAACACGTATTGAGTGTGACACGTAGACAGCCTTCAGATTCACTGGCTGAATTTCTTGCAGTAATAGTGCACTCATTATCATACCAAACAGGACAATCACAAAAGATTAACAAATTGTATTAGTTTATTATTCTATTCTCTGGAGTGACATATCTAGATTGATATTCACATCAAATTTAAATAACAATGTTTTATCATAGATCTGTATATTTTGTTTTATTGTTTATACTGTCTTGTTGTCAGCATTATCTTAATGGCCTTCCTGGAACTGGCACATGAATGCTTTTACTAATATTAATTGCACCTGATTGCACATGTCAAAGTGTCTGCAGTGAAAATAAGCCAAAGGCAATTTCTCCAAACATAACTACTCATGAACTCATGAAGTAAATTATAGATTTCAATTTTATTTATCAGTAGATCCTTTCATTATAGGCAATATATGCTATTTCATTAATTTGAACATTTACAGCAAAATGTAAATATGAAGAGAGCTGTATGATGATCACAAACCTGTATGATACCATGGATGTTTTCAGAAATGTGAAGAGTGAAGAGTATCAAGTATCAAGTATCAAGCACAAATTAATGGATTTACATTGGAAGGTAGGTTAAATAGATTTGTTGCCATTTTTAAAATAATGGCCTCAGGAAATAATTAATTAAAATGATAAAATATAAAAATAATGATTAAAGTCAGTTGTGATAAAACACAATATTAATCTAAACATAACTTGTATAACAAATGACATTACAAACAAAGAACTTCTGTCCAAAGCTCTACAAATACAATCTGCCACAAGTAAAAGGTTCACTCACTAAAACACAGCACAAGGTTTATATGACCATCAAGCCAGAAAAAAGAAAGAAGTAATTGCAGGATGAAGGACATTTTACTAAATAATAATTTATCTTATAATGAGCATAAAACATTAAATATACTTCAGTGTCTAGCTTCAATCTCACCTAAACCACAAAAAAATACTATCTTTTTAGGAAGACAATAAAACCTTTACCTGAATGTATCTTAATTTGAAATCTAACTTAAAACAACAGTTAGGTGCCTGTAAAAACATTGAAACAGGTATTTCTGGTTGTAATCATTCTTCCTTTTCTGCATTGCAAGTAATGTAACTAACGTTAGCCAAGTTGTGGATTAACAAATTGTGTCTATAGTTGCTTCTGTGAAGCTAGCATGCAGAGAGTTTGATTTTAAGTTGTTTCCCATCTACAGAGCTGTGTACAAACACTAGCTTTATTCAGTGCACACACAGAACGAACAGCTATCAAACTCTGAGGAGATACTTGTTGAATTTGACAAGGATGTGTAAATATGATGTACTTGGTAATGATGCAAAATTATACAGACTTTTGTCAATGACAAAGATATCTCCTTTTAAAAATGTGTTTTTGGAATTTCTAATTACTTCAGTTGTAAACAAATTGTACAACTAAAGGCTATTCAACCTTTTTTATTTTAACAGTTCAATTCACTTTCAGTTTTTTCATTTATCATTGTATTAGTTTAGCAAATAAAGCTGGGTGTTTTAATATACTTTTAAAACTATATGTATACATTATCATTTCATATAAGATTTCAAGTCAGTGACAGTAACAGTGCTTGTCAAGTTCTACTTCCATTCTATTATCCTAGTTGAATATTTTTCTCTCTCTCTGTACCTGCCTACCTACCTGTCTACCTGCGCACACTCTCCTGTGCACTCAATGCGCATGAAAATGTGTTTTGAAGGAGGCCTGAAGGAAGGGGATGGGATTTTTTTAATTTCAGTTAGATCCTTTCAAAATCTAGCTGTCTGTTGCTGGTTTCTCGACAATTGCAAAATCCAGCTTTATACACTTTTATGAACCACTTTGTAATATGTATTGAAATAGGCATAAATAGTTTATCAGCTCAAAATATATTATATATGTATCATTCATACAATGGATTGCAGATCACATTCATCTACAAAACAAAAAGATACACATATGAATGTTTTGTACAGTGATTAGAGAGCACAGTCTTTTGGAACAGTTTTCTGGGATTTGTCACATGAAGAGAAAGATAAGTTAGATAATTATGCATGTGGACAGCTTTATCAATGTTCACATGCAGTTGTTCAAAAATCCCATGCTCTTAATATTTAGAGGCATATCTAAATAGAGGCATTTCTTTCATCTTTGTCAACATAGCTATCCTGCAAAGAAAAGATCAGTAATTACAGAAGTAATGGAAGAGACAGAATGAGAAAGAAGTGATTAAAGTTTTCAGGCTGCGAAACAGATAGTACTGTTAAAGGAACCATTCAGTGTTTTTCTTGTGGCTTCCCATAACATAATTCCATATGTATTTCACATATGTGTGTGCCCTCTACTTATTCCAGGAATGAAGCTGTAGCTGCCTGACTCTAACCCAGGAATCTAGTTTTACAGATCTTAAGACAGATGAGGTAATAAACAAGTTTATCGGTTGGACCAAACATAAGTCATGCAAAAACAGATCATGAACTGTAAATAATTGGTATTACTAAAATATAACCAGTGTAAATAGTTGTTACCTGCACACCAGGCTTCATTCCAGTAGAATGAGGCCAGGTGTGCATGTAACAGGTGTGCATGGAATCTCTGAAAGTGATTCACAGCAGACATTTAAAAAAATAGCCGCACCAATTCAAATAAACCTGTGTCAGATTAAAATGAGAGTTTTCTGAGTAAACAGTCTATATATACTCTGTGTCTGCAGTTATGAAAGAGATAAGGAAAAAACAAGTATCTCAAAAAAGTGGCATGCTGTGCTTTACAGTTCTTTTACTGAACCAATGTAATAGACATGCATGACAGTCTGAGTTGGCAAACTGACAGAGATCCACCTATGCTTTGTTAAATTTAGTCAGAAATGCATCATTTTCAGACTGATCAGAAAACTGTGTAACAGATATAGAAGTTGTAATGCTTTTGTTCTTTGCCTTTTTAGGCAGAATATTTTACCCCCCAAAAATCATTGCCATAGAACCTACATAGTACGTTGAAAATATAGATACTGCACTCTGCCTCTGGGTATGCATTATGAAATGCAAGTGGGAAATGCAGTACCTAAAAATAAAATGTGCCCTTACAGATCATTCGATTGTTTTGGATTTCATTGCCAAACAAACCATTCTGTCGTTAAGGTATGAGGATGTGTTGTTCCTATCATACATGTCTGTCTCAGGCGTTTCCCCTCTATGTTGTCCCTGAGCTGTACTTATCAGTTTGTCATTGTGTCTTTATCTTTTTTGCCATCTAACAAAGATGACATTTATCATAATACATAACTGTGATTTTAAAACGTGTGGGTGGAGTATATGTAGAGAAGACCACAAAGCAAAGCCATTTTCAGGCAAATTGAGAATGGTATGAAACAGAAAACTATATGTTCCTGTACATTTTATGTACCATAAAATGTACAGGAACAGGACAATAGTCTGAGGGATTTACAGATTCAGATGTATGTGAAACGGTGGCTGTGTGTAGCAGTGCTGAGCAAAAGATGTGTCTAGGGTTTTAGGAAATAAAAAATGTCGGTTGATATTGACAAAAGGCACTGGCACACTTTTGTAAAAGGGGATTTCATTGTAGAGACAAATAAATGTTTCATAAACAACAAATCAAAGATATCTTTATTGTCCCCGAGGGGCCATTTGTTGTACAGACAGTAGTCAACACACAGCTATCAACAGTCACAACTCACAAACAAGCATGACAAATAGGCCAAAAAAAAACAAAAGAGGTATATATAAGAAACACACTAACGTTAAAAACAAAACACATTTAAAGTAAAAACAATAAAACAATAAAATAGAATTACAGTGAATTGTTCAAAAGGCTAATGGCAGCTTGGACAAATTAATTCCTAAGTCTGTTTGTCCTGCATGTTGGTGTCCTGTATCTACAGCCCGGAGGAAGCAACTTTTAAATAGAGGGTGGCTAGGATTAGCCAGGATTGCATGGACTTTCTTCAAAGTCCAAACCTCATATAAGGTTGTCCATATAAGGTTGTCCAAACTTGTGCCTGCAATTTCCCCTCACACTTTGATGATGCTTTGTAATCCATTTTTGTTCTTAAGGTTGAGTGACCTGTACCAACTTATTAACGAGAAATTAAGAACAGATTCAGTAAAACATTTCCAAAAAAGTGCTGTCGACATTAAAACTCCAAAGCTCATTGAATAGATTTATAGATTTGTATTAAAGATTTATGAAAATGTATGACGATGTGTGAGTAATCTATAGTGTTCACAAATGCATTTTCTTATTCACAAGCAAAAACGAACCAATGTAAAACATATGTACAACAATGTGACATGGTATTAAGTAATAAAACCTTTAGTTAATCTAGTACCATGGCACCTGTCAGTGGGTGGGACATATTAGGCAGCAAGTGAACAAGAAATGCCTGAACACACATTCACAATGGAGTCCAATTTGTTGAGAGAAGTTAATCTCTATAAGTTTCTATCTTAAAACAGACATGTGATTTGTGAATTTAAAGGTCCCCTGTGGGGTGAGGGTCTCTGTTTCCATTCAGTGTTTCTCAAAACATTCTTTACATTTAATTAAAATGTTGAATGCATTGTCATTCTCTTCATAAAAAACTTGCAAAGCAAGTCATTTGACATTTTTGACGCGAGGGACTCTCCCACCTATGTATTATTTACACTCTTGCCACTCTTTGCTGAGCAAATGTGAACAAATGAACGTGACAAAAAAGGGGAACCACACAGCAGGTGGTAATCAGAGTAATCATCTACAGTAAACGTGGCACATACTTTTCTAGTACATGTAATTTGTTTAGTGGCATAGTATTCAATTACAGGATGTACTAGGAAAGTATGTTCCACATTTACTGTTGATGATTACCCTGATTGAAATGAAAGTACTGCACGTACTACTGCTGAACTCTTTAAGTCAGACTAATGAAAGTCATATGAAATGAGGATATAAAGACAAGGCGATTTTTATTTTTATTAATGTCTTTTCATTTACTCCAACAATGCATCCACTTGTGCAGTCAGTTTTTGAAATAATCTGTCCAAGGTAAAGAGCAGTTATTACTCATGCCACGTCATAAAAACTGACTTGAACACGAATTAAACTTAATGGTATGGAATCAGGTCAGCTCACTAGGAAAATCATGTCTAAAAATCTGTTTAGTATTATTGTACATTTCACTGGTATAAAGAAAAATTTGTGTTAAGGTACTCAAATCTTACCCGGTGACTTTGTGAAAATACTCCTCAGTGGTTAAAATGTTAAAGGTTCCTTACTTCACCACACAGTGGAGCTGTGGCTCCAGCTTTCATATTGCTTTTCCTGCACTGAAATGCCTGTGTGGCATCACATGAAGGTTTGGCTGAATACAGCATATCATATTCTGCGTGTTTAATCATAAATGAAAACCTGCTACCCAAATGTGTACATATTTTTTATATTTAATTCTCTTCACTGTATACGTTACAACAAGTTGGTAGATAACAAACAAATGTGTCAACCATGGAAAGGGTTCATATTGTTCTTGCAGGTAGATAACATTTTTCATTTCTGCCCTGTGTTTCTGCCCCAGCATCCATAGATGACTGACTCCAATGCATAAGAAATGCAGAGCGAACTCAGATTTACTCTGTGGTTGTGTTTTTTCAAATCAACACACCTTGTCATATTTATAATGGAACCTTTTTACTGGTGTGAACCTCCCTTTACTTCTATTGTGACATCTATGAAAGCAAAATCCTGCTGCTTGCTCTACTGCTCTTCTGCAAGTCAACAGAAAGGTAAAATATAATTTCAGAGGCAAATGGTTAGATTGACACTTGATAAGTTGGTGAACCGCTGCAAAGGTCATGCCAAAGAGGAACTCCAAATGTCAAACATCCATCTCTGAAGTTAAAGCCTTTGTAAGTTCTGATGAATTGATATTCTTATCCAGACTCCAAAAATGTCATGACTGATATTTTGATGCAGATTATACATTTGCTTCTCTAATAATTGTAAGCTGAGCATTGATGGACATCTGTGGAAGACATTGGTTTAGTAATATGAATTTCTGATGTGCGTGTCTGAGCATGTATGTGTGCATGTTGTATAATGTGTGTGCTTTGTTGTGTAACAGTAGAGGGACTATTATTTTGAGCAAATACCCTTGACCTTTGTTGCCCTTATTGCCCTTTCAAACCAAGATCAAATTTCTAACAGTGATAACCACCTGAGGCACTATAAACCGAAAGGGGCATAGTTTGGAAGGCATTTGTATGTGTAGCAAATGTCACTATTTGCATGCCAGTGAATATCAAAGCCAAGCTTCTGCTCACCAAACACACAAATGCAACAACTTTTCTTTTTTAGTTCTTCTTTTTGAAATACATCAACCTTTTTCTATTTTTGGTAATATTATCTGTAAGGACTTGCCTACTTGGAGGATGATAAAGTCATATGACACAAATGCTAAACACAGATAAATAAGGAGCTGATAACCTGATGACAACATCCTGAGCAAGGAGCCAGCTAAACAAATCTCAAATTTGGCCGATGGATAGCCAGCAAGAGACTTCTACCATGGAGGCACACAAAGGATTGAAGTTCAATTTCTTTCATGACTCTTAGTGAACGTAAGACAGAAACAGTAACAAGAAAGTAAGTCAAACAGTAATGAACAAATTATTGACAACAGTTAAAGTTATTTACAATTATTTACATCAGTGCAACAGTTAACAGTTTGATGTAAATACTTGGTCCACAGTGCAACAGTACAAAATATTGTGCAAGTACTGTGCAAAATCTGTCCATGTGAGTATCCACAGTACAAATATAGCAGTAGTTTTTTTTTTTTTTTAAAGTTTTTGAGTTCTTTGCATTAAGGTGGCTGGTGCTGGATGTGGTTAGGTGGGTCCCAAAGTTCCAAATCAAAGTTTTTGATTAATGCTTTTGTTTGGCCTGAGCTGGGGTTAATTTGACCACTGAAGGTTTCTGCTTAAAGGTTTGTGATTAATTTATGTAAAGGCCACTATGTGTAGAATTTGCCCTATTAACAGTACTATTGGCAGGATGTGGTACAGAGGAATGACGGATTCTGGACCCTGCATCTAAACATTCTCCATGTGCCGCACCCCACATCCACTCTAGTATCTTTGTGGACCCTCCCTACATGAGCAGCTAGCCTGGCTCTGTCTACAAGAAAAGAAACACTTATGTCATCTAATTTGTTTAATCCTGGAGTCTCCACTATCTGGCAAACTCACACAACAAGGAAATTATTGCTCCCAGCTAAGAAATAATCCTGCACATAACCCTTATAAAACCACAACTTGTTCTGGAAGGCAGATTTTTTTTTTTTCATGCTTGCCGTTTTCCCCTTGCTTACAGTCTTTATGCTTAGCTAACCTAACAGCTTTATACTAAGCTAGCCTAACAGCTCCTGGCCTCAGCTTTATATTTAAGAGACAATTAAAAGAGTGGTATCAATATTCTCATCTAACTCTTGGCCTGACTATCTACCTACCTACCTGAAAATATCACAGAAAATGTTTTAATTTACGAGTGGGAACCCTTCAGGTTATTTGTTATCCTTTTTGATTTAAAGACAAGAGTGAATAATTACAGTTTAAAAGGTTAATATGTAGATTTATAGCTTGTTCACTGCACTTATTCAGTTTCACTCCTGACATATTAAAGAATATGTGTATAGTTATAACAGACTGACTGCTCCATCAATGACTGACACAGGATCACAATTGATTACCTTTATATTCAATTGACTCATTTTACTCATTTGGCTGACACTCATGTTAAGATTGTGCTTGTTGTTAAATTTAATTTATCATCATTTAACCCTTTTAATTATCTGTTTTGTAGCGCCAGTGTGCTACTTTAACTTATACCCACTTAACTCCACATTTATATATCTATACAATAAAAATATAAACGTTGTTTTTAAAATAATTTTATTTTCTCAACATTGTGAAGCATTTGATGCAACCAGAGTCTTTTGACCACCACTTGGTGTAAATGAAATGAAACATACAATTGAGTGTGAGAGCACCATGAAGACTTTGGAGCATTACCCAATGGAAAAAAGACAGACAATTAATGTCCTTGGCTGGACAGTATATCGATTTTAAAAATATCAAATGGTAACATTTGAAAAAGGGGTATAATTTGAACTGCTGCTCTCCTCTGGTGTCACTTGAAATGAAACAATAATTTGTCCATATCCAGTTGATTGTGATTAGCTGAGCTGTTTGCCTCTACTTTTACGAACTTGTAAAAACCTAACATGTGGGAGAAACAAAGCTATCCCGTCCCCCTGGAGAGAGAAAATCACTGTGGCATAAACTAAACTAAAGTAAACAGGTAAGGTTTTAAAAGCTATTTGAAGGCTAATGTTAGCATGGGTAATGAATGGTGTAGCTAACATTACCACATCCTATAAGTTGCTTACTGGCAGATAAACTGGATTAACAGCTTGGTAAAAAAATAATGTACTACATACTATACCATTTTATGCTACTTTATACTTCTACTCCACAAAATTTCAGAGGGAAATAATATACTTTTTACTCCGCTACATTTATTTGACACTTGCGCTGCTAAGGGTGGGTCAGGCCCCCCGATATACAGTAATTGCTGCCCCACCCATGCTGTCATGTATGCATGATATGCTTCTGATGAATGAGTATGATATTTTGCATTAGGTTATATTAATGTATATTTTTCATCATAGTTTATGTTAAATAACAGATGTATAGCCAGACCCTTTTGATGTCCACTAACTTCACTGACTCGCCTCTCCTACCTGCTATTGCAAACTGTGAAGACACTTGCTCTTGTAATCACTCACATTATTGTGCAACTGTAACATTAAGTGTATTTTTGTAAATGTATTAAGTTAATTGTTGTATGAACCTAGCCCTGGGAGAAAACTTTGGCGCTTGTTTTGACTTGCTCTCCCAGCCTGAAGCCCGCTCCCTGCCCCAATGAGCAGCTCTGAAAAAGGTTGAGTGCTCCTGAGCAAGCCCCCAGGAACAGCGCTGGGCTTTGAAGCCAATGTGACATAATGATCAAACCGTGTAATTACAACGTCCTGGTCCAACAGGGGTCCAAAAAGCATTTTTTCCTGCACACAATCATGGGAAAAGAGCAGCTGTAAAACAGTGGATTCATTTTTTTGAGTTCACATCGTTTCACTATGAGAATTTGATGCATTTGGTCCGATAACATTTGGAAAGTATAGAAGAGCCGCTTGATTATATGATTTTTTCTCATTCCAGTTTGCAGAGGGTTAATCCGAAAGTTAGCCAGATGGACAGGTGGAAGTCTCTAGTGCACATGCACTATGGATCCTAGGGCCTGTTGGAGATTCACTAAGCTAATTAAAGTGATATATGAAAACCAAAAGGATTTTCCTAAACAGCAAAATATATACTTGTTAGACAAAAATGTTATCTACTGCAACATAATTGTAAAAAGAAATTCATCTGTGCTTATGCATCTTAATTAGTTGTAATATTGGAAAGTTTGAACCTTTCCTCCTCCTTTTGCTTGTCTTGCACTTCTCATTTTAATGGTATCCAATCATTAGATGGTACATCAGCACACTGATCAGTGAACCCAAGAAGAGGACACAGACTGGCACCAAGAAATAGATAGACAGAAATAGTTTGCTTTGTAAAAGAATATTTGGAAAAATGCCTAATACATGGTGTCATTTTTGAATTTAGAAAATATCTACATATCAGAAGTCACAGAGATGCAATGTTACGAGTCAGACAGCATGTGAGCCATGTCAGCATTGAGGGATTCTAATTTTAATAGGATTAATTACACATGAAGTTCAGCTTATTCATCACAACTCAGGTTTGACTGAAGACTTGAGAAGGTCTGCACTGCAAACTGGAGGAGTAGAGTTTGAAAGAAATGGGCATCTAGGAAGCAGGAAGTGCAGAAAGATGCCATGGAGTGGCATTGTGGGAAATGTAGGATTCAATGTTTTTGGAACCTAGCTCGGGGCCTAAACGTTAGAGTATATTGGTCTTTATAACATATTCAAGTTCTTTACAGACAACTTTATAGAAGT
Source organism: Lepomis macrochirus (assembly GCA_024633595.2). Lineage (NCBI taxonomy): Eukaryota > Metazoa > Chordata > Actinopteri > Centrarchiformes > Centrarchidae > Lepomis > Lepomis macrochirus. The sequence continues at coordinate 22,901,501 of JALXJV020000019.1, forward strand.
ACCATACTAAGTATGCTATGTACATCTCATGTAAAATAATGATTATAGTTTCACTGTACCATTTACTCATCACACTGTTTTTTGTTTCTTATAATAGAGACATCTGTTATACAGTATGATTCTGCCATCACAAAGTAGTTCTGCATTTCTTTCTTGGCAGATAGAGGCCACAAAAAATGTTTGTTACAAATGTGTTTTGGAGAAAATTGTGATAAAATATATTTCACTAGGGAAATATTCAACATAAAGAAAAGTGTGTTTTGGTATATGTTTGCTTGTTAGCCAGGTGTCTCAACCATTGTGGTTACTGCTCACATTAGCTCTACCCAGACATCCTCCACGTTGAGCAAGCTTGAATAGACTGGCTCCAGTAACTGACTAAGACAAGTAATAAACTTGCGTCCAATCTTCATTCTCTCTCCTGTGGGTGATGTCACTGTTCCCTATAGTTCAACCTGGCATACTGTTTTAAAGCAGTCCATTGAATTCTGTACTGTACTGATGCAAAAACCTTCTTACCCGAGCCTGCCAGAGTGCTGAAGATGCATGGTCCCAAGTCCCAGAGTTTAAGCTCATAGATAGGCCGATGACCAACACCGAATCATCTGACATGCTATACCAGGAGAATGATCTATTAATCCTTAATTATTTTTCATTAAAGAGACAAAATAGCCCTGTTGCATAGAAAATCAAATGATTCTTTAAATGTAGAAGCTTTTTGATGTTTCTCTAAACTCTTTTTAATCACATAAATCCCAATTGCGTGAATGTATTTGTCTTGTGAAATTATAAAATTCATAGTGGCTTTGTTCTGAAAATGTTGACAAGCAGTAAACTTATCATGAAGAGAAATAAATATAAAATCTGTTTTACCAGAAATCAGCACATCATAGAACTTCCACTGTCCACTGATGTATTCTGACATCAATGGATAGTGGAAGCACTACAAGGAGAGCTTGCTTGAAAATAGGGTGTTTTCTTGAAGGTTGCATCATTACAGGTCTAGACTTGAGAACAACAGTTTCACAGTTTCACAGAATATGCACACAGTAATAGATTAAACCATATGTCAGGATTTATATGAGTGCGCAGCTGCGCTGGTCAGTGGCTACCCTGGCCAGCAGGGGCAGCACTGCTGATCTAGATGATGTAACAGAGCTGCAAAGAGTTGAAAAGTTGTGCCATGTATGCTGCAGTTTTTATGAGATTGGATTGCTGACACCAGGACATGCCGTTTCAGTATCAACAGGGGTCTTGAAAATGTTTTCAAAGATAAGATGTCAGTCAACAGGAGCAAAGAATCTGTCTAGTGAGTGTTTAAGAAAACCTAACAGTATATATTGACCGAGATGATATCATTATATGTTGTGGTCTTATGGTAGAGGACAATCTGAGTTGTGATATCCCGTGGAAAAAGCAGTTGCAAATTTGAAATTTGAGTTTTCCTTCTTTAAGGGTAAAATCTCACAGGGAGTAAGCCAAAGGTGATTCATGTGACTCTCCAAAACAATGAGTCAAACTTCTCAAATGTCTCTCCTCTCTGTTGTTAGGTTGACTCAACTGTCTGATGCAGTTGCCTTGATAAGGAGCTCAATCAGGCAACAAAGTCAAGCTCAATTCACAATCCCAGCACATCAGCTGATTGCAGCCATCTTAAAGCTTATTTAAGGGAAATCAGAGGTTTTGGCTCAAACAGACTTCTTATGTTTGCGTCATTATTTGAACCTTTGTGCACATTTAACATTTCTGTCTGGTCATACAACCTGGCAAACAATTTCATGCATTGTTGGCTGAGCCACATATTCAGACCTGTCTATAATATCAATTATTTTTTAGATACGTGTAGCCATCAGCAGCAGAATTGCATCTGCAGTGTCCAGGTTTTTTATGCACAGCACGTTATTTTACCTACATTAATTATTTGAATCTTCTGACACAGCGGTATCTAATTGAAGTTTACACAATCAGATCAAATAAATAAATAAATCAAATAAATTGACACTGTCCTACTCATTACACTGCTGCTTTCAAAGGGTTAAAGAGGACGAGAGGAGCTGATCATATGTGATTGGCTATCTAGGCTATTACTGAATTGTTATATTTCTATACAGTACTTTTGAGCAATAGGAATTTGGGGCTCCAGCAGTGGAGCCATGCAACTCCTATGCTTTGCTATGTCTTCAGTACACTTTGTTTTCAATGGACATGACTCAGCCATGTCAAACATCTGTCTTTTGGAAGATACATTTTATTTGAGTCAATGCTGATGGTTATTTTCTATAAATGCATCATTGTGACCTCAAATATCTATTTAGATCTGTTGTATTTTTTTACCTAAACATATGGAATTGAAGCTGTAGCCTAACACAACAGACGGTGGACACTGACGGGAAAATGACAGTTACATATGTGCTACAGTACTTCTGCTGTACAGAAATTGAAGTGTAATGCCTGCGAGGTTTTCACTGACTGAAGATGAAATACTTAAAAAAATCAAGTCACAGTTACCTGATAAACAAATCCATTAACCAGGGTGAGATGTTGGATGGATATGTGGCAAAAATTGTAGCTGTGGCCTTCTTCCCCACCATGATCAGCCCCCCCCAGGATAAGTCCCATAGTGCATCTGGTGGAAAAATATACAAATGGTTGTACTTTTTTATTAAATTATTCATGTATTTTAACAGCCCAAGGAAGGTTTTAGGAACTCAGCTGATTATTTGAACTACATCCTCTTTACACTGCTTCTGTTTTAATTTTCTGGATTGCAGTTACTTTAGGAGGATAAAAAGTTCTAATTGTAGCCACATCATCATGTACTGCATGTTTGAGAGATAAAGTTGACAGCTACTATGAACAGTAATACACTTGACACTTCTGTTTAGTCTTTCTGCTTGATTTACATTTACATTTATTCATTTAGCTGACGCTTTTATCCAAAGCGACTTACAATTGCTATACATATCAGAGGTCGCACGCCTCAGGAGCAAGTAGGGGTTAAGTGTCTTGCTCAGGGACACAATGGTGGATGGGTCACAGTGGGGGATTGAACCCGGATCTCTCGCATCTCGTCCATTGCGCCACCACCACCCACTGTGGCATTGATAACATAGCCACAGTCAGAACTGTATGTTGCATAAACATAAAGAAAGATATCACTGCATACAAGCATGCACAATAACATCACAGGCATACAAAGAGGGTAAAACAGCATGCACAGACCTTTTCACATAGGTTTTCATACAAATAAACACACAGTTGCTCAGTGCATATGATGTGAACAGAAATCCTTGAGTGCATATTGAATAAACAAATTGTATACAATTTAAACTCGTAAATAATTTTGTTGACATTCATGGTATCCACACTGTATCCTAATGATTTCCTCTGATTTTTTCTTTAGTGGCTCATGAGGCTGACATTTATGTTTGTTTTGGGGAGTTTTCATTATTATTTTTGGGGATGTTTTATGCCTTTCTTAGTGTGTCAGTAGAAAGATGATGAGGGAGAAGCAACAAAGGTCCTCAAATTTCACCATAATAAAGGTATAACAATTATTTTTTTAAGCATTCAATAAATACAGCTCCCACGAGTCTTTGGAACAAAACATGGAAGGTGAGGTATAGGTGTCTTAATTGATCCCTTGTGCGGCATAATGGTCAAGAGCTGAAACAAAGGTGCAAGTGTAGATGCTCATTTGTTCACTGAGCGACAGGAACTTCCACCAAGGCTCTCTCCCAAGTAAACAGTGTGAAGGTCACTGCTAGGTTCAAATGGCCCCATAAAGATGAGCAAAATATAGAAAACATGGTATGTTTTTATACATATATCTACAATAAGATTCTATGTGTCACAACCTGAGGAAACAAACATATGAAGGCTGCTTTATCTCTAATGCATACAATGCAGTCCCCATTTTCTCAGTAAGACGGACGATACAGTTATTTAAGCCTATATTCAGTAATTGCGTTTTCAGTAAAGTGCTGTTTGGATGGAAGGTCTCTATGACACAAATTAAATTGGAGGGATGAAAAATTTCAGAAAAGTATAATTTTTTCTAACCTTGAAGAGGGAAATAACGGCTCTGATGGCACACTCATGTGTGCTTCGCTTGTATTCACACCTTAATCGTGTCAGGGTAGGAGCTATCTAATTATAAGAGCTTATTTTCTCAGCTGCAATGTGTATTAGAGGGGGGACAGCCTCATTATAAAGGCAGTGAAGATGGGAGCATGAGTGCAAAACCCTTAGCAGTGTTGCCGCTTTTGACAGAACATACTGGGATTGAGGATTGACTCACTCACTTTCCTTTCAATTATAGACCACGTAGTTTTCGAGTTAAGAGGAGGGTGCCCCCTCCTTCTGTGTGTTTCTTTTAAACTTTGCATTTCTCTGTCCATTGCTTCCTGTTTTGCATCCCCTGCCACCTCTAGGTGTCATTTGTCTGGCAAACACATCAGCGTGGTAAATACTGCACTTCAGATAACTGCCAGTTTACCTTTTGCTATCTGTCAAGCCATCAATAATAATGACTTCCTGTTATGCTGATGGAAGTTGGGTGAAAAAAGCTGAGTCTTGTGGAAACACTCTTTGAATGGCAGGTACTTCATGACCGTGATGCAAATGACAGTAGCTCAACAAATTGTGATTTTCCTGATGATTACAAAGTTTTCCTCCCTTTTACTAAATGAACCCCCAGGTTTTGATGCTGATTTATGTATAAACTATTTTCTGGTTGATGTATTGAAATGTTAGTTCTTTGTCGCAGACTGGTGGTGCTCATTTAATGAAGGTGACACAACACAGAATAAGAACATTTTGACATTCATTATGTTTGGGGTTAATTAGGCCCCACAGAGTTTTCCCTGTTTTGTTTAGACAGGCAATGCCTCAAATGTTTGCCTCGTATCTGTCACATCAATTTGACCACTAGGCTGTTTTTATTTGCCCCAAACAGGCATTGTACAGATGTTAGCTGTAAGCTAGCCAAGGCAGATGCACCAACCATATCTGTTGGAGTGTGCCTGTGTGTTTGTGTTTAGCTCAGCCTCTAAATGAACTCAGAACTCGACCAGGAACTGCACTATCTGTAATCTCCCTCCAGACCTTTGTCCTCTTGTCTCTGTACATTCATGAAGTAGACTTATACAGTGCCCTGGAATACGTGCCTTTTATTGCCGAAGTTGACACCTTTTCAACTGCCGCAGACGCGTCAACTCGCCCCCAGGGCAAATTTACATCTACTGTCACGTCACCTCTAAAATCAGCTTTGGGTTCTGTCTGAACATTAGATGTCTCATGAACAAACTGTTCATAAGCAATTATTAAACAGTTAGGAGAAGTCAAGATGTTTCAAGGTTATAAAACATTGATAAGAATGTTTTATTGATGTTTTTTTTTGTTGCTTTATGTTAAGGAGGGCTTGGGATTACTAGGACCCCAAATAGAACATCATGGTTAACAAGGTTTTTAAGGAAACCGTGAAGCACCATACTTTTTAATATTTTGACATTCAATTAGAAATATGATGTCAAGTAAAAAAAACAACAAAAACAACAACCCTGAGATGAAGATATTTCTGTGGACAGACAGCAGTAGAAAAACTTCAAAGAGAATAATAAAGCCCCACAGTGGCCTGACCTTGAGTCAGGTGTCTAGCTGAGTCGTGCTCTTCGTTGTACCCAGGGTGTGTCTGTCTGACCTCAGAGGTCATGTGATATAGTTGGGCTTTGTGTGGTACAATTGATGCCAACAACAATCTGACTCCACCCGCAGAGCTTTCCTCCATGGAGGGCCAACTCTGACCACCAAGGGGACCTGATTGCCAGCAGAGCGAAAGGTCTCATGGAATTAACAGATCAGTCACAGCTGGGGAGCAGAATAACAAATGGCCTGGCATTTCCCCGTGTGTGCCCTCTCCTGATATTTTTGTTGTCTGTGGGTTACTATGTGAAACAGAGGCATTGCAGGTTGTTTTGCAACGGCTAAAAAATACATTTCATTTTAATTTGAAAGAATGTCTTGGCTTCCCACTGTGTTGAAATAGGTTCCAATGGGGACTACAGATACTGTATGCAACTTCTTTCATTACCAAAGAATATGGAAATAAAATAGTGTTCTACATGTGTAATTCAAGTATAAGGAAATAACATAGGAGATAATTGATGGAGTCTTAGGTGTTTTAACTCATAGTACCTAGTAACTTCAAAGATGTCTAAGAAAGCAACAATTTAATGAGAAGAGAACAGTGTAATTTTTTTTAAAATTGTTTTTTACCTTTTAGCAGTAACTGTAAAAGCTGCCTTTTAAAAACGTAAAGATTTTCCTCAAACAACTTAACACGATAGCAACCTCACCTCTGTTTTGGCACAAACATGTTGGACAAGGAGCATACAGAATCCCTTGGGATGTTTCAAAAGATATTTTTCTCTTTCCTCTGTTGAACTGAAAAGCTGGTGCAAAGCTTTAGGATATGTTCTAAGTGAGAAAAATCATGCAACTTGTTAACCCTTCTTCTGAAGTGCTTACCCATGATAAAATAAGACAGCAATTACTTTGCTCACCATCTCACACCTTTATTTGCTGGTTGGATTAATTGATTGGTTGAATCACACATATAGCTTATTAGTTGCCATGCAATAACATGACATGTACACTCTTTTTCTACTTCCTGTCTCTTTTCAGGCATATTCACTAATAGTGCTTCAACTCTTGTTTATGTGACATACTGTTCTGTATGTTTTAGATTTTATAATAACTAGGTAATTTATACATGCAGAAATATAGTTAAGTTAACTTATGTATTTTTGTTTTTTTGGGTTCGGTGGTGTTTTTCCTTCAATGACATCTTCCAAAATCTAGCCAAACTACACACACTGCAGTAAGTGTGAAAGAGTTATTCTGAAAGTTTGATGCATTTCTTAATTAAGAAATTGACAAATAGCCCAAGTAGATGGCAAAAGGAGCAAAGGGGCATGCAAATTGTTATTTCTACCATGTAGCGATTTCAAATTCAAATTTTTATCTAAATGTAACCAAAGGTACATAATGTACAGTTTACCAAACTGTACATTATCAGAGTTTATATTCCCATTAAATTTCATTCAATTGAATGATAATAAGTTTCCAATAAAAGTATTGTAAACATTTAGTAATATAGTCTATGCTCTTCTTTTACTTGAACAAAATGATCCACTCAGCACCCTGCAGGAGGGATGCAAAATTACTTTACTCACCACCAGAATAAGGGTTCCCAGGCATTCTGCCAGGGCCTGGCAGCTGAGCAAGTGTCGCATCTGAAAGGTCCCTGCCAGATTCTCCAAAATGTATTTTTGTTTTCCCATGATGCAGTTATTGTAAAATGATCGCGAGGTAGACTCTGTGGTCTATCAGCAACTTTGAGTCAGTGGCTGTGCATCAGCTTTTAGGATTCTCCTAAGGATCTCTCAGTTAAAAAATGGTTCCTTTGGATGGGCTGCCACTCTTAACACATTTTCTCCCATCTCTTACTCACTGTTTTTATGGTTGCTGAACTTCTCATTTGATGTACAGTCAGCATATGTCTCTATACAGCCCAAATATGAAAATAAAACTGTAAAGTTTACTCTAGAAGCTAGGTTTCTTGCCCTACTTTATTAAAATCATACCCAACTCCAGTTAAAAAGTATTTCTGTACATAATTGTGTGCATTTATCAAACAAAGACTTCATCTTGAGGGACATAAGATGATGAAGGCCCTTTCCCAAATTGATTGCTCTTCACTAGTCCTTTACAAGTCAGACTCAGAGCTCTGGAGGACTCTCCACATTAAAGATGAATATAAATAAACAGGTACAATACGGGATGCACACAACACTTTTCTACCACCAAGTAGAAAACATCCATTACCATGGATACTGATGGATTCCATGCTCACCCAACTGTAAGAGCTATAGTATGTGGTGTTTCAATTTAAATGCACTAATGCCTCTCGACAACATTTAGAGCCATACAAGCTTTCTCTGGCTTAACAAATGTCTCTGTCCAAACTGTTATGGAAGTGTAATGCAAATTCTGTGCAGTTTATATTGTGCTCACATACTGTTGCACACAGTCCTAAATAAAGCTGTGTTCAAATTACCACAAGATATCTTTATATATATTCTGTTGTGTGCACTATACTTGATGGGAATTTAAAGGCAACAGTGTACATACACAAAGACGGCTGGAGGTGGGGGTTAATAAAGTCCCAACAGCAAATAATCTGTATCATGGTTATCTGCGGGGAAAATCAGGTGCTGGTGGTGATGACCTTGACCTTGCTACTAATTTCTTCTAAGTTTTATTTAAGACAATTAAAGTGTTGAACCTTCAGTCATCAAAGTACTCAGTGTTAATCTAGTAAGATAGCAGGAATAAAGCACAGAGATGTGTTTACTCAAACCTGTTTTCACCTTGCTGTAACATTCAACCATTCAACAGTGTGTTTGTGTGCGTGGGCTTGCAAACCCCCTTCAAGCAGGCTAATGCAAGCGTTATCATCATTTCAGAGTGCACCGTAATTAAGATGTTCACATCTCGTGCTTCTTTCAGCATATTAGTGCGATGGGAATGGCCAGAGGAAAGAACTTTGATGGTTTATCTTACGAGATTGGTTAAAAACTGTCCGACTTGCTGTTTTGGCACAATGCAGAAAACAACCCCATGATAACCCCAATTAACATATTCATTCACACACCAATTTATTTACAGATTAGTGTGATTGTTTTCATGAGTCTGCTCCCTTTATTTTTGTTTTTCGTGTATTTTGTGTTGTAGACTCTCCTTGCTGGGGAGAAAATGTACACGGGGCAAATTAATATTTTTCCTAAAGTGATTACTTTTTCAACATTCAAAGCAAAATGATGTCTGGTAAAACTTCAGTGAACTGAAACATTACATACCTGCAGTATTATAAGGGAAGATGCTATTCAATTATAATGATATTTAGTTATGGTATTTATGAAAATCCACATTTTTTAATCCATGAGTAGAATAAAAAAAGTGCATCACATAAAAAAGTATAAATTCAAAGTGCATGTTGTTTTTATGGAATAGAGTCTTTTATTCTTTAGCAGGCATAGGCGCACTCACAAAAATACTCACACAAACACACACACCGCCTTCCATCAGGACATATAAGACACAGCATGTCCCAACCAGCAGGCTGTCACTTCTACTAAAATGCTGGGTTTGTTTAACTGAAGCCTCATGCGTGCAAAATAAATTGATTTTTAAAATAAAAATCACAGTGATGCTCACTTTGGTTACCCCAGTGAGGCTTCTGTCACACTGATTACAATTGTTTGTCTCTCCAGTATTGACCTACCACTACCAGCCACAGTGAGGGCCAGTTTAATCTTGTCTTTGCACTTTAAAAATTAAACACACATGCTGATGATTTATATTTTATATTTCTGAGCTAGATCCATAATGCATTATGTTGTGTTCTGTGTAGAAAATCAAAGGTCATATGTTGTTCTTTGTAAAACAGCTTGTAATGTGTTTCGGGGGACCGTTGCATGTTTATGTGGATGAGTAAGAAGAGACAAAGGTAAGAGACAACGATGACTAGGTAGAAGCTTATTATTTACTTTGACATAATTGTGGCTAGTGTCCTCCTCTCTCTGAATAAAATGACTATCCATTACCCATGGACTGTATGAAAATTCACAGCTATTGCCAGAATATGCTCAGTGTGTGTGGACACACTCAGGAGAATAGCACTGCATTGGCATAACATCAGTGTCAAGCGTACATCACTGAATCAAGCTAATCAGTATTCCTACTGTCATATTAGTGTGGCACTCAGCATCTAAAATATACAGGTATCTGGTAATATCACCAATCAGCCATGTCTATATATGCTGCAGTTACACTCGAATGGAATTTTTAAAAAAGCAAAGGCTGGAAAAGGTGATGTACTGTAATGGCTGCATATTATCTCCACTATTGTGAGTAGAACAATGGTTATGTATCTTGTAGAATATTATGTATAAGCTCCAGCAATTTGTTCTGTATGCAGGTATGAATGTAGGTACATTACAGGTATGGCATGTTTGCAGGTGGTTGTTTTCAACAGGCTTTTTCTCATCCTCAAAATGATCTAAGGAGCCTTGCAACCATCTTCATCCATATGTTTCATATGGCGAAGGGGTCCAATGTAATAAATGGCTTAAATAGATGAAGCAAACTCGTCCACTTTACCTGGACAGTCCAAAAACTGTCCAGGTAAACCCACATATCTCCAGATTTGGTGATTCTGGTTATCTGCGCAAACCTCCCTGTGGTGATTCATATAAACTGAAGAATGAATTGCTCCTTTACAGGCTGAGAATGTTTCCCTCTTATTAAATAAAGCTGAAAACAAGGCTGTTTTTCTTAGCACATGAAAAGTTCAGGTTTTTCACAAGACATTGATGAAAATAGTGAGAGAAAAAGCAGCTGGAAGGTGGGGGGGTCCTCCTCCAGCTAGTTCTGTATGCAGAAACACGCATGCTGAGATCTTTCCCATGCATATACAGAACAGTAATGTGTCTCTGAGCTTTCAGCACTGACTAATAAAACCACAACAGTGCCATCTACAATATATGCTCTATGTGGAGAAAAAGTACATTTCATTCAGCATTGCTTCAGTGCCGTTTGTGATTAATACTTTCTCTGCATGTCCTGACTTCAAAATAAGGCTCTAAACAATAATGTTTTATTTTTTTGTTTTATGTAAAGGTAAAATACAAAAGCCGCATATTCACACACTCCTTGATCAATGTTGCTGCTTGTCAGACATAATGAATATATATTCCTTTATTTAACTAATAGGAGTAATGGCAGAGATGGCAGAGGGTTAGAAAGAATTGGATGTGATGAACGTGAGGGTCTATGTTTGTGTTGAATCATGATCCACGCATAACAACTCTTATAACATTACATTACCCTAGGCTGCATATTATGCATGTAACATGCATATGATTTCTGATTCATTTTAATGCTTAATGCAGTGCAGAAAATTGCCTGCATATGCTGTACACATGGAAAGCATGTTCAGCATGTTAGAATCACATGGGAGGGGCTTCATTAAGGTCAGTATGGTAAAACATTCACATAGCATTTTAAACACGCTACATTGGTGCAGCTTTGTATTATAGCCACTTGTAGAAATGCAAAGCAACATACTGTATACTCATGAGAAGGGTCAACTCCTGAATCATTACTTAAACATATTCAAAGAGAGTGACATGACCTTTTAGATTAGTCACCATTTAGAAAAGAGGAACATCCAGAATCGGTTTGTTTTTGCTTTTTTTTTAATCATGGGTCAACCGGTCATGGGTGGTCACCATCAATAACCGCACTGATAAAAGGCTAAACAAATAAATAAACCAATAGGCAGAGGTAAATTAAAACAGGGCAGACAGGCAGAATCATGACACCAACAACTGCAGCCTTTGTGTTTATTACATTTACAGCCTGTCCTCACCAGAGAAAAGGCTGTATAGGTCGATTATGCAGAAGCTTATTACAACGTTTGCCACAATGTCATGTGACTTAGAGGGTAAGTGACTTACATAACATACTTAAGGCCTGTTGCTGGATTGGTACTTACCAATGCTCGTACATGCGTTTTGGGGAACAGTCATATACGTCGTTGTACTTTCCAACCGACAAATGTGTCATTTTGGAAAACGGTTCATATATGTCATGTGTGTTTGGGATGAATCATAATCTACATCGTCTTTAGGTATGAGTACGTGTTGTGCATTTATGTTGTCCTAGTAGTGAAATGAATCCTGGAGGGGGAAGGTAACCTTCATACCATTAACTATGTTGTGGCAGTAACTTCTTTTCCTCCGACACTACATGATTCTTTCAGTGGATAGAATCCAGAATATACAGTGAATGTCAATATTGCATTAACAGCATGTTACTGCTGCTCCCAAGTGGTGAGACATTCTGTTTTATTTGACCAAATCAAAAGAACACATTTTAATGTCATTAAAGTTTTGTTTTTTACAGCTGCAACTTTAGCACAAAGGGTGACAACAGAGGCATAATGGGACAGAAAAGCAGGCTATATCCAGTATTTTAAAAATCCTGGAAAGGAGAAAAGTGATGATCAATTAAAGGACAATATATAATGAACCATACATTATTTATTATTTCATCATCTAATATCCAGTAATATAATGTTTCATTACAGGTTTCTCACTTTGCTTTTGCTGCTAAATCATTTACTTAGATATTGCAAAAGCATGCCCAAATCTGCAGACAACTACTATTAATTACATCTATGCATATTTTAAAATTATGAAACAATGCAAGGTCCATATTCCGGCTTAATGTTTTACCATACTCTAATTCAGATGTGCTTATGTTAACTGACCACATCTTGCAATCATATTTCTGAACAACAGAAATGGTATCTCAGACATATTTGGGTGTTTTATATGAATACCCACTAATGCTCAATATATTATAAATCATTTTAATAATACATTGTGGTCCTGGCATTATTTTGCCCTTTGTGAAATTGTATCTATGCAAGACTGGGAACATCAAGCAAAATAAAAGTTTTACAATTTGGTGTTGTCATCAAATGTACTGTAAATAAAACTGAGTGCTTTGGGCTCCCAATTATCCATAGCTATGAAATTTTGTGAGTCAGCACAGAGTTTGCAGCCTGAGAAAGTAATTCATTTTTTGGTTTTAATAAGGATCCAAAAATCTCAGCATGTGGCAATTTTAAGGTGTGTTTTGGCTAATAACTACTAAAATCAGTGTGAGGCATGCCCATTTTTACCTGCACACATTTTAAAGTGTTTTTAATTCTGTAACATTTTGTAATAAGTATATGGTAAATAAAATCACTTTATTACCTATATGATGTTATTACCGACATTTTTAACATCTCTGCAGTGTCTGGTCTGAACTACTACCATCTTGTGGCACTCACCCCCATTCTGTTGAAGTACTTTGAGAAACGTTTGCTCCAGCACACAAAGAACAACATCCCCATAAGCATGGACCCTTACCACTTTGCTTTCAGAACCATCAGATCCATAGAGGATGCAATCTCCAGTGTTCTCAAATTAGTTTATACACACCTTTAGAAAAACAACACCTATTGTAAATCACTCTAGAGCTCAACAACACACGCACCACAGATCTATGTGCTCTGCCCCATCCTGTTTACACTGTATACCCAGGGCTGCACCCCAACATCAAGAAAACTCAGAGATTGGGATCGGGAAGAAATCAACAATCATGCTGAGTGGTGCACAGAGAACAACTTACTGCTCGACGTTGACAAAACCAAGGAGCTGATTGTTTTTTGATTTTAGTTATTAAGAAGGCAAAGACGCACAATCCTGTCTACATCAGTGGAGCTGAGGTGGAGCAGGTGAACAGTTTCAGGTTCCTGGCAATTAACATCACAGAGAATTTGACATGGTCGTCTCACATCTCCACCCTGGTAAAGAAAGCTCAGAAACAACGATATTTCTTGAGGAAGCTTAAGAAGGCCAAATTCCCATTCCAAGTTCTTGTCAGCATTTATACAGAAGCAATAGAAAGCAACCTCACTGGAAACATAAACTGGCATGGGATGTGCACGGCCCAGGACCAGAGGGCTCTGCAGCAGGTGATTAAAACTGCTCAGAAGACCCATCTACCGAGCATCAGTGATGCCAGTGAGGTAAGGTGCCTGTGCAGAGCCCAAAGGATACTAAAAGACAATACCCACCCCAGCCACAGCCTGTTCACCCTGCTGCCATCTAACAAGACATTCAGAGGTATCCACTGTCGTCCCACCAGACTTCAGAGCAGCTTCTTTCCTCAGGCTGTGAGACTCATAAATTTATCCTCAGCACTCCACCATATAAAATAGTTTTATTTCTGTGACTTGTTATTTATCCACCCATCTTTGTAATTTTTGTGCATGACGTTTGCTTTTTGCAAGTAGCATTAAGTGACCTACAGCTTCATCTCGTTATATAACTCTGTGTTGTAAAATGATGCATAAATCTGACATAAACCTTAAGTGATATAAGATATACTGTATATATACAGATATAAACTTAAGTCACCTTTGGAATCATTCTACCATTAAAATTCCTAGTATTCCTGTATGCCTGAAAGTCACTCTAGCAGTCATACACAGACCTGTGTAACAGCAGACAGCTTCTGCACAGCTTAAAGAATACCAGATAATGGTCACGACATTTCCAGGCTGCAAAGCATTCTGGGGCAGAGCACTGGGCAGCAAAATGACACGTCAAACCACTTCGCTGCTTAAAAGGATCAACCGCTACTTGTCTGACTGCCACTTGTACAGCAGCTGTGCCTCCTGGCTGACAGTGCTTATTGCTTAGCATTCTTTAAGCTGTCTAGAACCCACTGTATATAATAATGTTTGGCTGTTTGCAAAGCTCACTGTCATTTTGGTGCTTAGCTGAGTGTCCAGCCATATTGTTTTGATGCTTGGCAGGCATTGCAAATGATCTACAGAATTTGCTCTGGTCTGCCTTAAAGCTATGTATTATTATTTACTCTGTGTAAGATTGTGATTTTGCTGCCCAGTAAGCTGGCATGTTGTACTTGACTGCAGACATTTTCAGTTTTCTTTAGGTTGACTGTAAATTGCCTCAGAGCTAAAGCATATTCAAACAAATTCATAGGCTACCATGAAAGAAACTGTTCATTGACCTGTGTTACAAATTATATCAAAACAAATTAACTTACTTCAGAAACCTGCTTATTTACAATGAGTTAAAATTTGATGGTTGATAGGAATAGTTTGACTTTTTGGAAAATAAATGCTTTTGCTTTCTTGCTAAGACTGGGATAATAAGATCAATACAACTCTTGTGTCGGTATGTAAGACTGGAAGCATAAGGAAAGAGTCTGTCTTAAGGTTAACATCGCCCAGGTGGGTGAGTGAGATGAGTCCCCACTTTGAGTTTCCATGAAAACTGCTTTAAAATGTAACATTATTATTATTATTATTATTATTATTATTATTATTATTATTATTATTATTATTATTATTATTATTATTATTATTATTATTATTATTATTATTATTATTATTATTATTATTATTCTTTCTAGCATGTTAATAATAAGGGCAGAGGTGCAAGTTGGCAATTTTGTTACCTTTGGACCGAGCCAGGCTTATTTCCCCCTCTTTTCAACTCTCTTTTGGCAAGAAATCAAAATCAAAGTGTATTTCCCAAAATGTTTTACTATTCCTTCAAGACAAGCTCACAAGATGATAAAAGTAATATATTTCAATCAGGAGATATTTCATTAGCGCAATTATTTATTGATATGTGCACAATAAGGTGTGAAATAAATGTGTTTAGTGCTACCGACCATGGAGTCTAGACACTGGTGGTGGTTGGTGGTTAATGAGATAATGCTGAGATTTGGATGATGAGAAGAAGAGTGGGTTTCTGTGAGCTTTGACTCGAGCCCTAGAAGAGATGAAAGTAGAGGTGAATGAGGTGGAGGAGGGCAGCGATGATTCACACTGAAATGATAACTTACAGTAGCAGAGGGCAGAATAAGAGTGCAATAAACCCTGATAAAACATAGCAAAATGTTTATTTAAATGGAAATGCATTGAACCCCTCTGACACACCCACCAATAGAGAGGAAATGTATCTCAAAGCCTGCTGCATACCGTTTCTAGGAAACATGTAGTATAACCCAGATTGAACTGACTTTAAGTATGACAGCAACGATATGATTGGCTGACAGGGATAGTGGCAAGACCTGGTTGGATTTACTATAAGAAGTACCAGCCTTAATCAGTTGATGTGAGGATCCAGAAAACACAGAGAGAGAGAGAGATGTGGTGAGAATGGATGCATAAAGTGAAAGTAGTCTTCCTGATTGAATTCATGCTAAGCTGACAATTTCTTTCTTTCAGGAAATCAGTGTGACATTTTGTGTTATTTATTAACTGCTATTATGTGGATCACATGGATGTGGTAAAACATTTGGCCATTTTGAGTATTTGATGTTTGTTTTTTCTCTCACAGCAAGGAGGAAGTTTAAAAATAAAAATCCTCCAAAATTGTATTGTTTAAAACTTCTCTGTGAATATTGTCTTGGATTAAAGTATAATAGCGTCCTATCTGTAGACATCTGTTTGTGCCAAGCACACAGTCCACCATTCTACATTTTTATTCTACTGGAACATTCTTCCGATACTTTTGCATGGAAAGTTTTAGAGGTAAATGGAGTACATGATTCTCTTTGAACAGCTAGTCACAGCTGGCCAACTGTTAGCCAACGACATGGGGCCTGAGAATGACCTCTTTCTGAACCCCATTCAAATAATTTCACTGCACTGCATGTCTCTGTGTGTCAAAGCTTTGTCTGCCTTCTAATGATCAAACACAGTCTGAACATGTCCCTGCACTAACTGAAGTCAATTAAAGGTTTGATTCTTTCTAACCTGTGGAATCGACTGAGGCAGAAAGGCAGAACGCTGGATAGATTCTTGTCTGCAGAGGAAAGAGACGGTCTGACAGCCAGTGTTTAATCTGTCCATGTCAATCCATCAATGTCAGCCATCACTGTCACAGGCTTATAACCGGGGCGGATGATAGAAAACAGTATGGAAACAAAAATGTGTTGGGAGCACCACATCACAGATTTGACTCAGATGAAAAAAACAGTATTTATTCTGTAACATTTGTTCTGATAAACTTTTATTTTGAAGGTATTATCATAGAATGATGTAAAAATTTGGTTGTCTGTAGTTTGGATTCATTTTGCTTTGGGGCTTATTATCTTCAGTCTAAAAGGCCTTTTAAGATTAAAAGAATCAACTTTGTAAAGGCTAGTTTTAGTTTTTAAAGAATAGAAATGTTTTTACGTATGAGCAAATCCAAGGATCTAAGAGCAATACATTTTAAAAATAAGAAAAACACTAAACCACTAAAATTGTAGTGCAGCATACACAGTACATTATTAAAATCATTTAATATCACAATGTTATCATACTTGTGAATAGCAATCAATAACAAACTATTCCATCATAATCCCAGTGACTTTGGGAGGCCTGTATATTAAAATGGATCAAATCTGTGAATAGATTTTATTACATTAGCCAGCATTTGAAATGAAGAGAGGCACCCAAAGTTAATGCCTGTGCATTAAGAATGATTCAATAAGGCGTGTGCAGTTTCAGATGCTATGAAGAGATCAAACAGAGAGGGTTGCAAATGAAAAACCCTATTGTGTTAAACTGACCACAGCGAATATGAAGATGCATTATGAGCCTTTTACCTTGTGGGAAATTACATTATAAGGCCCATCAGGGTTTGATAGAGCTTTCAGCTATGACACTTTGTCTAAGGTGAGGGTGAATGGGAGAGTGCAGTGAGATGAGGCACTTTTTACCCGAGGCATCTTTAAAACAAGGTGAAAACAGTAATGTCTACAGTGAGGGTTTTAGGTCTGTACAATTTAAAATGATCTATCATAGTAAACTGTCTGATAAAAATGACAAAAAAATCATTGTAGACAGTAAAATACTAAATCATATCAAATCATCAATTATTAGGACTCTGATCAGGCTGAAGGTGGATGAAGCTACAATATGAAGGAAATGGCACGATATCACCAAACTCCATGTAGGCCTACTACTAAGAGTGATAAAGGTGGAAATTGTCCCTGCCATAACAGTTCCCACCAATCTGACAGGGAAGTGATGGAGATGTCAATCCAACTTAATCTGTACACGCACACATAGTGCTGAGAGGACCAGGGTCCAAAAAGGAAAAATAAGTGAAAAATTCTAGGTGTAGGTGGACTTTGACTGCAGTGAAGTGTGGGCTTTTAAAAGTTATTGTCACAGCAGCAATGTTTCTTATAATTAAGCTTGCATCAGCTATCACTTTACTCACTATCGATCATATCAGTTCTTTTAGGTAGCCCGTTAACACACGTGACTCATTGCATAACGTAATTGTTTTCTTTCCACAAGTTGGCTGTGACCTGCCCTGTTGACTTACCTCTCATCAGCCTCAGATTCTCTTATCTCTCCGTCTTGTCCATGTGAACAGGTTTCCCATTTACAAACAATTTAGGATGCACACGCAACAGTGAGTGGAGCACATGTTGCCACAATATCATCATAGTTTACATCCAAATATTTTCAGCCTCTAAACATTAAATTATTTGATAGATTATTTAATAAAAATCACTTTTTACATGTACATTTGTGTCAGGTTTGCGTGTGGTGAGCGAGCAAGGTAGAGCAGGTTGGAGGACCCAAATGCAGGACACGTAGGCTGACAGGTACAGTTCCATGGTTTAATAAACAAAAGGCAAGGACACTTACAGGAGAGGCTGAGTCCAAAAATAAAGTCTAAACAAAACAAGTAATCCTAGGGAAATCTAAAATCCAAACGAACAGGCAGAGGGCAACACATAAGACAGAACACGACAAGACAGAGCATATGCACTCAACAACAACCAGACAGGGAATGAACAGAAACACCAACCATTTATACACAGGGAGTAACGAGCAGGGTGGGAGCAACACAGGAGACTGGGATCAGGGTTAACGAGGCAGGCAGAGAGAGACAGCAGGGAAAACAGAGAGAGGCAGGCAGGCAGAGACAGCAAAGGGAAACAAAGAGGAAGAGTGATAACTGGGGGAACAGACGGACCACTAGACAGAGAGACATGAGGCAAACTAAATAACCAACACAGACAGAACACATGTAGAAGCCCATGTAAACACCGACCAACTATGACACAGGGATCATAACAGGCAAAACCTAAATGGGAACACAGAACTAGAACACAGAGTACTGAGCAGACTAAGCCAAAATGATACACAGAAAGAACTAGAAGCCAATACTACGACATGAAACAAGGGACAGGACTAGGAACAAAGACATGGAAATTTTTTTTCAGTCACTGAAGGATGTGTCTGGCTGACATTGCTCAGTGGATGTCTACAAACCACCTGAAACTTGACTAGACAAGATCGCCAACATCGCAGAGTGGCAACCTGCTCCTGCAGATTCATCCTCCACAACATCAGGATATGGCCCAGACTGAAAACTCATAACATCAGACTGCACCTTTGCCCATTAAAAAAGAAAACAAAAAAACTCTTTCTTTATTGTTTCTAAATGTAGAAAGTAATGCAATTCAACATATTTGATGAAGCTGATATACTTCTTCTTGCAAGTTTTTGGAATTGAATCCACATGGTTGAATGCACTTACTGTAAGTCACTTTGGATAAAAACGTCAGCTTAATTAATGTAATGTTGAGCCTATTGAACTCAGAACCCTGTTAAAAGGAGAATGTGTCACATTAATTTGGACATAACCTAACTTTTAATCAGTGGAAATGTCCAAATGGTACAAAATGTAGCCCAAATTATCACAACCCCCCCAAAACCATTTGTATCCCAGTCATATAAAAAGTAGCCTATTGAACATTTTCCTTTTCTTTTACAGTTTTTCACACAAAAATATCTCCTCATGTTGGTCCTGTCAACTCAGTCATTCTAGAATTTTTTATTCATGCACATTGACCTGTCTATCGGCCCTTTTCACAGTACACATTTTAACCTGTTGTAGCAGTATAAGCATAGGTATATAGTGTATAATAACATTAAATCAGCATCAGTGTCCTTTACCTTCTTAAATAAATATGCCTTGAAAATGTCTCCCTATTTACTGTGTGTGTGTGTGTGTGTGTGTGTGTGTGTGTGTGTGTGTGTTTGGGTTCACATTCCTGCTGCCCAATACCTGGTTTGTTACTAAATTCAACTGTTACCTTTTCAATATTTGTTACTTGTGGGAAATTCAAGACATTTGTTTAACGTATAGAAACACAAATGTTCTGTGCTAAACAACTGCCAACACACTCTAAAATGGGCTTCTGAGTTTCTCATTTTTACTTTTAAGTATTCCAAGGAGTAAACCTCTCTAATCATCAGTGTACTTTCTTTAATGGAATACACTACAATATGCTAACCCTGGTTTTCTATGCAAGACAATAACAAAAGCTCATAAGTAAAAACCTCTTCAAACAGCATCCGCCCAGTGCTACCCTGCTGTGTTGGGCCTAAGATGTGTTCATCAAAGTACTGACAAATTGACAAAAGAAAAATAATTCTCTTCCTATCAATGGTTCAAGAAACCATTTTCTTCTTCCTTTCCAATGAGTAGAATATCATATATCATATTGTACACTTTGTGGATGTGAAATATATTTGTCAAATCTTGATCATAAAAATAGCTTGTCTTCAAAACTATGCAGCTGCATTAAAACACTTAGAAACTATTTCTGTTTTGCAACATACCATTCCCTGAAAAAAAAAAGAAAATGGGACATATTGCAGTGTTTTTTCTCATTTCTTGAGCCACACAAACTAATGATGTGATCGCAGATCTGTCCTTCTTTGCAAATGCCAGTCTCAGTTTACTGTTATCGAGCTCTAAGTCATTAAAGTCTGTTGCAAATCATAGTGTTGTTTACCATTAAAAATGTCACACGAGACATCAGAGCTGTTTAAGCTGAGGAAGAGTGCAAGATGCATTATACTACTGACATTTTTGGCATCCCACTGAAATATTGCACCGATAGACTCCTTGGAATGATAAATGTGTGATGATGGGGAAAAGGATTAGTGTGAAAAATGTTTGTACACAACATCTTTGCGTGGATAATTGTCAGTTGAACAAAAAGTCCAAACAGCAGATGTTTCATTCCCGCGATGGAAAGCCTTGTGGCGATGATAATGAAGGTAAACCTAGAGAAAAAAACACACACAAACACACTAAATGTATTGTGAAGGTGGTTAGCTTCTTCTTGTTTATGTGGAGGGGTTATGGGTGCCGGTTAGTGCTTGCTAAATCACCATAACAACAAGCGAATGGTCTATCAGGAGACAGGTGTTTGCAAACTGTCAGGATGAAGGTTTTCAGTTCCTTATCATGACTAACATCAGGCATTGCAGTCATTTTGATGGCTGCTGCTTGTGTATCCCCAGTTGCTGAAGCTTTTGAAGATAGGTAGTGTCTTTGGTTCAGTGTCATTCTAACCTAGATGTGGCTTGTAAGAGTATTGCGCTTCATTAGTGACTCATCTATGCTCTGTGAAAAAAGAAAAAGCTCAAATGTATGCATTAGTAGAAACTAACAAAAGTCTGGCAATACTGGCATTACGACATAATTCTTGTAAATGTATGTATGGTTGGTGGTGCTGTTTTCATTGTCTGCATACCATGAAAAAAACACTTCTACATGCCTGAGGTCTCTAAATACCTTATACAAATTCTAGACAGAAACATTAGAAAGTTTCACATTTTGATTCCAGAAAAATTGTTAAAATCAAATGGTTTTAAGAATACCAGGAAGTTGTGGGTTAAACTGAAAAAAATGAAATGATTAGATGGAATGTAATATGATCTCCGGTCTCTTAAACCTGAGGTGTTTAAGAGGGCAATTCAATAAATGACCCCCCCCCCATGATTGGGTAAATGACTGATGAAAACAGATCACAGAATTTCATCCTCAAATAACAGCCCTGCCAAATATCCATTAGCTGCTCTTGCACCTGCCAAGCTTCCAGTAGCTGAAGACTATTTCAAATTTTTTCTCTAGGGACGGCAATGCTGGTTTGTCGGTCAGTTTGAAGTTTTTACAGAACAGGCTTATGGCAAATAAAGCTGCAATTGGTTGAAGGTTAACATTCCAAGCATGCAGCCAAGACTGCAAAAATCACGCAGTTTAAGCAGTCAACTTTCAAACTAAATCTATTACAAAAATTGTAACAACTCACCTTCGAGTAACACAACTGCTAAAGTTTATATGTGCAACTTTAAACACAAGCTAGCTCAGCTCTGTGAGAGCTCTGTCTCAATTGATTTGGAACACAGTACACAATGAGTTATCTGATAAGAACAGAGTTTCGTTTTTATTCGATAATTATTTTCCATGCTGTTGCTTAAGCTTGGTCCAAAATGTTGCTCCACTTCATAGATACACAGGAAAATTGAAATTTAAGTCAGTAGAATAATGTTTTGGTGAGTTCTACAACCTGATGTCAAACAATGCAGGTTTCTAAACATTCAAAAAAGGATTACAAATGAAATGTTTAATTAATATTAAATATTGATATTCATAAAAAATTAAACTTTGCTGCTGCAGCCTTAGTGTACTTAGCCTTATTAACTTGTTTGCGGTGGCTACTATTAGCAAGCTTTAAACAGATTTTGTTGCATAACTGACAAAACCGTCTAAGTCGCTTTGTTTTTATGACTTTTCTGTACTTGTGTTCCAATTAAACATTTTTGCATTTACTTATTGGTACTAATGTCTCACTTTGAGGAATTGCATAACATGTTTTGGTGAGAGATGTCAAGAAAAACATGGTTGTTGATAAAGAAAACTCCACAGGGTACCTTTAAATGATGGCACACTGCCGGACAAATGATGGTCAAAATCAATTCAGCAGCACCAAAGATATTGTCTTTTTAAAAGTCTTCCTTATCTCTTCTTCCTTATATGTGGCACCTACATTACAAATTTGCCTGCCGACAGTTCAGTCAGAACTTTAAGTGTATATCCCTAGTAGCCTCAAGCTGCTAGTCTCAAGAAGAAATGAGAAGATGGTAAGCTCATGTCTTTCTTACTCCACACCCCAAGATTTATTTCATTTCAAACATATCTGATTTCACGCAGCTGGAGCCACAAAAGGCTTTATACAGCTATTTTCACATATGCAGTAGTACTCCCCAAGACCTGTAAACAGACTTTGATGTGAAAATCTGTGGAGTTCCCCTTTAATTTATACGAGAGTTACCTTAAGTAACTGTTGCACCATCAAACTTCATCTTTCACATTTCTGGACCGTGTCAACAATTTGCTCTTAGGCTTTCATTTTTCCACCTATTTTTTTGTATTATCCCTATTCAGCACTCCATCAAGGTTACACCAACAAATAGAAGAGTTTTGCAGCTGCAGTTTGGAATATGAGTTGCACATGTCAAGACAGAAACTAAAGTGAAATCTGTAGGGTATGTGACAATGATGAAACACAGTTAGACAATTGCTGAAAGAAAAACGCTTTAGGTGCCATTGGTAGAATAAAAGGACACAGTTCCCTCTATTTTTACATAAGCACTTGTGGAACACAATGCATTTTTCACCGTCGCCTTCTTAAAATACTCAATGTTTGATTCAGCAGACATCAAATTTATCTCACCCGATTAATTTCTGACTTCCCCTCAAAATTAAAGCAGGGGGTTCAAAACACCTAATAATCATCTGACCACTGACTAATGCCTTATTCAGTGTTTAATTGTTGTTGAGTTGGGGGAAACCAAACTGATGAAAAAATGGTGTGTAGTGTAGGAAAGTGGGGAGAATGAAAGAACAAAATGCGTGAAATGAACAGTAATTAATGTTGAATAAGGAAGGCTAGAAGAAAAGCCTGGCACATGCTTTTCTCATCCAGTCTGGCACTAATGGGAATATGATTGCATTCAGTCTTTGTTCTCCTCATGAGGGTTCTTTGTCTAATTCAATCAATACTTCAGGGCATTCAATGCACTCTGAGTGGATGCTCTGAATGAGGTGAATCAAAGCAAAGCGATTCAGACAGCAAACGCAGCCAGTTTGGCCTGTGGTCTAATTTAGTGAAAAGCCTGCAAATGCTGGAATGTTTTATTCTCAGAAAGCATGGCGATATATTCAAAAACAAAAAAGTAATATAAAATGTAGACAAGAGTGTTTCCAGAACATTCTAATCTACACCAGGAAAAACTGTAACCCTCAGCTTACAGTATAGTAATAAGTCTTTGGAACTGGGTCTTGCATTAAATTAAGCTGAGATGGAAGTTGACATTTTCTGTCTGTGATGGAAGAGAATTTTATGTGTCCTTTCCTAAAAGGGCTGAGGAACATGATCCACCGAGGGCAGCTGATGTCAGCTGCTACAATGTTTTTCAGCAACCTTTTGAACCTCGCCTGACTCCAATTAACTTGCCAAGCCATGTAACACAAAATGTTGACAGGGATGAATGACAACTGACCAAAGGTCCAACCAAAGCCATCTAAGAGATTACAACTTTGATATATTGTTAAATGATTTGGGTTTGCAGTACAGTGAACTGAACATGCATACTATGTATGCACTACAAGGGTGATTAAATGTTTATACTACTAATTATAATCATAATATTATAAAAATACACTGAAACTTGTAAGCAGATGCAATGACCAGCCATTTATCCTTCATGTGAATTCATTCACTATCTTCATGTTTTCTTATTGTATGTTTTATTTTTTCATACTGTGTTTTTGAGGTGTTTTCCTACTCTTGAGCACTGAGCACCATACCCACCTCAAATGTCAGTGATGCTTACTGTGCAAACCACAGAATGCCAAGTGACATGCACACTTACAAGCCTGACATACAGTAAGTCAAATTGCATAATGGCTCAAGGACTATTTAGCATGATTTTACCTCTAAAGTGGAGCTGACAATTATAATGACAATTATAATAGCTGCTTGCTGTGAAAGGGGCATTCAATATATTTTCTGTTGTGGTAATCAGTCTTGTGTTTTTCAACCTCAACCTCAGTCAATGCAGGCGGGCCAAACATCCTCACTCATGCACATCACTCTGCTGCTCTACGGTTCTCCTCCCCTTTTAATTGTGTTGTTCTTTGTACTTCAGATTTAAAATTGCTTCCCTCATGTTCTTCTTTAATTTTCTCCAGATGTTTTATCAACTTCAAGGATGAAATGAGAAACATGAAATGTATCTCCAGGGTTTAGACGCTGAAATGGGACTTTTGAGAGGGGTAAAATGCATTCCTAGAACAATGCATTATATTAAAAAAAAAAAAAATCTTAATTCAGATCAAACCTGTGGTGCTGTGTGGTCATCATACTGTAACACAGATCAAACACACCTCTATAAAAAAGTAAAATGCACTTACTTCTGCTGCACATCATTCTGGGATTCATCAGCCCCACTAACACCCCATCATCCACCTGTAGGCTCTAAATATATACTCCAAAATGAAATTTGGTGGGTTTACATTGACAAAATGAAAGCGCAAAAAAGAAGCTCCACATTAGGCTTTGATCTCTGCAGTGTGTCGTAGTGTGCACAGATTTACTGAAATGACAATATGGATGTTGCACAACATAAATGCAGCTATGGGGGGAAAGGCTCGGGCAAATCCTTCATGGATAATGCTAGAAATATTCTATACTTTTGTTTTTGTCAACAAATCCCATGAAAAGACTAAAGGCATTAGTTTGTCTCTCAATATTTTCCCTTAATAACTTGTCTGGTACACTCTGCCTCAATCCTGAAAATGCACCTAGGTCACAAATATATACTTAAATATAAAAATTATAAAAATTTTCTGTAACTAGCTGGGCACTATATATTATTTTTGGCAAACATTACATAGCTTAATGCATGTACATAGGGCAAATAATATTTGCTAGGGACTGTTGTATTGTATTGTATTGACTATTGGGACTCAAGAAAAACAATGGAGGTCTATGGTGCAGTGGAATAAATTAACAATACTTATTGACAACAAGAAATATTGCATATAGAATATCACCAGCCTTATCCTTTACAAAATAATGAAGAAGGTAAATAAATACTTGCAAGCAGTAATTGAGATGTTTTCTAGATATCAATGCCTTTCCGCTGTGTAGTGCTGGGTGGCTCTGACTTCTCATAAGTTACCATGACCTTTACCATTATGATTATCAAGTCTCAGGTCTGATCAACAAACTATCATCTTAGGCTACTGATTTTATTTTATAGTCCAAGAGTAAATTAAAACAAGGGATGGACTATGGGTACAGTTAGCTTATGCATAAATAAGTAACCAACTAAATTTCTAGACTATTTCTATCAATATCTAGTTGTAAAATGTCCACTATCTTTTCAGCAAAAAGATTATTTTGTTGATGCTCTCAACTTTCAACTTTTATTTAAACTAGTGCCGAACACAGTATACAGTGACATTTATCATAATAAAATAATAATTTCAGTTATGGTGCTGTGTCTCGTGCATAAATGGCCACAGCGTCCTTCTTAGATCGGGTTTTTGGTCAATCTTGCAGTCGTTTTCTGCTGCCTCAAGATAGCAATGCACCAACAACGCACCTGAGCATACCTCATTTTAAGACCAACACTCCCAAGGGCTAAAGTACATTAACAAGCAATGACACTTGCGCTGTGCCATTTTGCGCCGGTTGTCAGATAGGGCCTAAAATGACAATGCTAAAATGCTGTTATTAAGCATGCTAATATTTAGAATTTAGATACTTTATTAGCTACTTGACAGTAAACATAAAGTTGAGCTGAGGCTGATGTGAATGGCATTAGGTTTCCATGTATTGGACAAATTAAAACTAAATTAAAACTCATGAGTCCATGGATATCTGTAGCAAATATCATGACAATCCATTAAGGTGAGGTATTCAATAAAGGTCAAAATTGTCAACCTCATGATAGCACTGTAGAAAAATTTTGGTGATCACTAAATACAGAAGGATCCATCCTCTGGGTAACATGGATGTATGTGCCAACAATCATGTCAAACTATTTAATAGTTTACATTCCTGGACCAGTTGGTAGGCTGAATGACTTTACCATCGCCAGAGCAATGCTGTCACCGTGCTAAAAACAGATAACCACTTGCACCCCCATTCCTCAAATTACCCCTTGACAAAAAGCACATGAATGAAGGATAAAAACAAGACTTACCCCTCATCTCCAGCATGGAATGACACATTGCCTACTCAATACTCATCAGGAGGGAGCTGGACCTGCTGGCTGGTAAAACTAAGAAAGAATGCAGGTCACTCATAAATATGCACACACTCACTAGCGGACGCACACAGGAAAAACCTGTGAATAAGAACCTTCATTGAAATTCTTGGCCATGGACTCTAAATAAGCACAGAGGTTTAAGTTGAGAATCACCATCTCCATTCAAAGGATGCAAAAACCTCACACCTCCAAACATCATTATGCTTATCCAAGCGCTTATCGCAGCTCAGGAATTACTCAGTCAGGCTACAGTCAGATCACAGGAGGCCCCCAGATGTAACCTTCCAAGAGAGAAATAAAAATAAGATGGAATAAAATGCCCACTGCTACTATACTGTACAGCGGTACTATCAGAGCTAAGCTCCTGCTTTCACTCAGGCAAGCTAAGGGTGTTTTGTGCTGATAAATGTACCTAGTGTACATCTGACTGCAGTGCCAGCCCTAGAGATTTGGGGACCCTAAAGGGATTACGAACCACCACCATCACAACCACTATGACCCCTGTCAGGGCCACAGGCTGTATGATGGCGATATCCATCATTAAGTGCAATGAATGAATAAAAGAAGGCTAACAATAACGCAGAATAGCAACACAAGGAATTTGAGGGCTGCAAATCTTCTAAATCACAACAAATTACACTGCCATCACAAAATTAAAAGCCCTGTTTTTATTGAGGGATTCAAATATTTTCTCTTTCAACATGGGCTGCATTATTGTATTTATCAATTAACGTGGGTGAAGAAGCTCAGACAACTGGCATGTTTAAATCTGAGACCTTGCTATAGCAATAATGCTAATCACAGAGTAATAATCATAATCATCATAATAATAGAAAAATGAATGCAATTAGCTAAAATAGGAAGATGAACTAAAGAAAACTGAAAAGATACAGTACTGCAGATTGATTCTATTCATGCTCTAAAACCTTGCCTGCTAGGTAGGAGCTTTAACGGGTAGAATACTAATATGGAAAATGCATTTGAGCTTCAGGGGTCACAACCTGAGACATTTTAGCCAGGGCTCCAATCAATTCCAATTTGTCACTGCAACATCCTGCTGTCACATTTGCTACCACAAAATGGGGGCAAATTGTTGTATCTGAGAAAGGACAAAGAGGATGTTCCAGGTCAACCCTGACACATTTACATCCCATCATTAATGGTGCAAGGTATTCTGGGTATTAGTCATAATTCTATTTTCACTATGGTAAACTTTTCAGGAGCAGTTCAGTACAACAGCAGTTAATATGATGTGGCGTGGATGTTGTAAAACACCATGTTATATATTTGGATGTTTTTCTATGATAACATTAGCCACTGATGAATTTTATCTTCAGCTCTGACTAATCATTATTAAGAGTAAGTAAGAGTTACACTATGTGTCATGACTTTCATCTCTGCAAAGTCACAAAAACCAACATTCCTTTAGTGGTTCAAACTAAGCTTTCAAGTCTACAATTCACACAGACAAATTTGTAAGTAGATATATCACGCAAACATCCATGAAAGTCCAGTGGATGCACAAAACCACCTCTCCTCTATATACACACACCCCTCCATAAACAAATAAACCTACCCGCAGCAGAACAGCATTGTGCGGATTAAGGGTCCTCTGTGGTTGTTTGCCTTTTTAATGGTGTCCTAATTATCATTTAACCCTAATTAACCTGCACGGATAGGAGCCGGGCCTGATTAATCCTGTACATTGTTGGTCCACTGTGGAGCAGAAATCAACTTCCTCATTCACTCTTTAATCAGCTTTCTGCCAAAGCATTTCACAAATGATGTGTCGGCCCATGTGTGCGCACACACAAACACCGCAACAAACATCTTTGTTGGTGGAAATATCACTCCACAAGGACAGACTGAGTTTTTTTAAGGCTACATAGTTTCCTTCCAAAGTTTAGTTATTTTCATCATGCTGTCACACTTTGAAAAAGTCCTTCTCCTTGGTTTTCTTAAATAGAAAAACACCATTCACTGTTATCAGTTTTTCCAAATATGAGTTCCTTTGATGTTATGTGAACATTCATGTTGCGCTATTGTGTCCCAGAAGTTTCCCCATTGAGTTTTTCATTTCAATTTGATGCTTTCATGAGTTGGTGGTTTTATTTTGTAGTTTAAGGCACCAGTGCACCTCACATGTTTTGGACTGCAGAACTGTTTTTGTATCAGTTTCTGGAAGTGTAGTATTGGGTTCATTACATTGGCCTCTGGCTGAGGGAAGTAAAAGAAATAAACAATTCCAGAATTGGACCAACAAAATAACGTCTGCACTGCTGTGCCCCAGTGAGATACAGAATTCTCTACAATCCTGCACGGCCAGTCAGAAGTGAGTCAGGAGAGAATGAAGAGTGATATGTACAAAAATCAGAATATACAATAGACAAATTTTAGTTATATTTAACTTGCTTGTTGGCAACTTTAATTAAAAAATTAAAGGTTAATGAATAAACAATCCCAATGTGCTTGCTCCATGCTTATGGAAAGCAGCATATGAGTGCATGTTTGTGTTAATGAAGTGTGGATGAATTTAAGTTGATGTTACATGAATGAAGACTTTATTGATGCAAATGGAAGTGGAAGCCACTTCCTTCAAGTTACACCAAGTACTGCTCATTCTTCTAAGATCTTTCAAATGAGACTGCCTATACTTCGTGGATAAGATCAACAGATTTTAATTGCTTTCAACTATGAAACCCTGGCAAAAAAAGTAGTGAGTATTTTCTAATATAAAGTTAAGCTTCATTATCTGAGTCGTTCTGAAAATTGACTGATTTTACTGTATTGTGCTTGTTGAGAGAAGAACAACACATGTTGGTTGGATTTCTATGCCATACTTTGCCTACAAATTCCCAAACCAGTTGCAGTTATTTTGGTTTTACTTTATAAAATGTTAATGCTAAGCTAAGCTAACTGCAGGCTGTAGCACTTTATTGAATGGACAGTTATGAGAGTGGTGTTGATCTTCTCATATAACTCAAAAAGTGAATGAGCGTATTTGCCAAAATGTCAAACTATTCCCAAGTTTTAACTTTCACTTAACTTTGGTATATATTTTCCCTGACTGATACATGATACAACATTCTCAGGTTGTTATAAAATACACAATTTTATTATAATTTGCCCAAAGCACACAGACAGTTTTGACGATAACTGCAGAACTGGACATAGCATATATGGGAAAATAATTCGAGCCAGAGCTTGCATCACCGCGACACCACAGATTTGTCAGAATGGTGTGCCTGATGCTTTCCCATTATTTCATTAAGAGCAGGTCTTCACATAAACAGTTATTTTAAACAAAAAAGCCAACAGATGCTATTCCAAGGAAAGACTGAAATTCATTAGAAAGCAATTACGTTCCAATCACTGTCTGACGTTATCAACTCACTCTGTCCTGTACCTGTGAATTCAATATTCCTACTATGACACATATACCTTTCCTTTGCTTATCTGTCTTCTATTTGTTCAACCATTTGTACACCCAAATGTGGAGGTTATGAGACATTGTGGTCCAGTTCCTTATGGTAGATAAGCTCACCCAGAAAGCTGGCATTATTCATATTCTATGTCAGAGATATTGTATTTTCCACTGCTTATCTGTCATGGTGCCAGCAAGCTAAGCAGAGAAGCCCAGCCATCCTTCTCTCCAGCCACATCCTTTAGCTCCTCCATGGAGATCCAGGGTGTTGCCAGGCCAGATGGGAAATGTATTCCCTCCAGTTTGTTGTCTGGGCCTTCCTGTTGGACATGTCCGGAATAAATTCACAAGGTGGTGCCCAGGAAGGGGTCCCTCTCCATCTCTTCCTCCATGACATGATATGTCTCCTCCTTTGTGCTGATCTCTCTGCTGGCTATCCATTGCCTCTGGTGTGTCTCCTTTCTCAGCTTCCTCCTCAGTTTTCACAGTACATCTTAAAACTATTATCATCAATCAACATTTTATCAGATTCCACTCATTTTCACCAATCCATCGTCAACCGCTTATCCTGCATACAGGGTTGCAGGGTTTGTGGGCTGGACAGCTGACATTGGGCAACCGCTCACACTCACACCTGAGATACACCTATCAACCTAGCCTGCATGTCTTCAGATGGTGGGAACCCGGAGAGAACACGAGGAGAACATGCAAACTCCACACAGAAAGGTCGGGGCAACCAGGGTTTGAACCCACGACCTTCTTGCTGTGAGGCAACGGTGCTAACCACTGCACCACTGTGCCGCCCTCCACTCATTTTCATTTAGTCTCAAATTAGTGCCCCGCACATTGTAGCAAAACATAACAAGAAACAGTCTGATCACAACTTGGTTCTACAATTTCCCTGACCAAACTGACCATATACAGTACAATATAATAGGAACACAATGCACAGGGTGAAAATGGGTAAGCATTCCTATGCAAGACAAGTATTAATGTTAAATAATTAGGCCCAACTGAGGGTCAGGCTGTGCCGTTATAAGTCTACTGAGCCCTCCGACAGGTGTCACTCATTCTCCACCCCTGACCTAAACTGCCTTTGAATCACAATTTTCTAACCTAATGTACCTTTAAATTTGAAGCCTACTGTACCCGTACCAAAGTTGGCTGCTTAAATCAGGCCTTAATATGCATCTGCTTTGGCTAAACTACATTTGCTGGCTTGATAGGCAGTGTCATCTAAATGCCATGGCCTCCTCAATTGTCCAGCTGCCATTGCTGTTTAAATAGATTTCAATATGAAGTTGAGTGGGTACTAGTATTAGTGTGTCTACTACTTATTGTAAATTATTCCTTACTTTATGCCAAAATTGTAAGAAATCCCATTTACCCACCCCTCATTTAAAAGACAGAGCACCTGGGGAAAGCAACTTTAAGTTGGTCAGTTAGATAAGTATAAACTGTACAAAACATTTCTGCTTTTTTAAATATTCCCTGGCAATCAATTAGTGTTGCTCATTAAAAAGGACTTTGATGGAATCACAGGTCAACCAAAAGGTGAAGGATTTCAACACTGAGCAAACTTACACCAGAAAAATTCATCCTTTATTTCTAGATTTCTTAAGTTGTATATAACCTACTGTGTGATTTCCTAGTCCCCCTCCATCAGCCAATGTTAGAAAATTAGTCAGTAGAAATTCTCACCACACTAATAATGTGAGCCTACTGGCAGAATAATGTTTTCAGTTTCAAAGGTTAATTTCACAGTGCAATGCAACTCATTACTCTTATCCACTGTTGAAATTAGCCTTGCTTGGTTGAGAATAAATATGCACAGTTCAGTCTTAGTTTGATTACCAAAAACCAGTCAGTGGTTGTGTAATCAGAAAATCTGGATGTGTCTAACTCGATCAACTCAAAATTTAAGTGGATTATTTAAAATGTCTTCCTGGATTCTTACCTAATTAAATCAAGAACCCTTTCATTGACTTCTAATAACCCAAGTTATCCACCAGTGTCTACATTATACCCATTATTGTCCCTGTGATATATCCTTTTCCACCACCACTAACCTTTTTCTTACCCTCTTCATTTTTTTCTTGACTCCCTTGCTTTTTATTCTTGCTCTGTATCTTCTGTTTCTCTATAAAGGCAATTTTCCCCCATTCACTTTTTCTCTCCTCCTCATGACTCAAGTCACGAGTCATTAGAAAAGCCTGACCTTCTGGGAAAGGTCTTGGGTAAGCAGTGATGAAGTAGAGATGGCCCATTGAAAAAAGCTATGCTGTAGCACTATAATAGGTGCAGCTATAGTCCAGGGAGCGGACTAATGGTCCTTAACCTCAATGTGCCATTAGCCTGAAATAAAGACTGGAGGGAGGAATCCACACTAAAGTGAGGACAAAAAGTAGTCTCCCTGTCCTCTATCCTGTCTGACACGGAGACGAGGATGATGTGAACATTTTATGTGGTGCCCCTGTATTGACATTTCTTTTAATAGTCACTCCGTCCACTGAGGAAGTATTTATATGTATTGAATGTTCTCCTGTATCATATGCAGTACTGCACTGTGAGGAAAAGTTCTTTATAAGAAATGCAAAACAGTGAGGAACATTTGTGTTATTGTCATAGAGTTTCCATGCTGAGACAGTACATCACAGACACCAGTATTATGAAACTAAACATTTGATGTACGCAGTGGTACTCAAGCGATTTAGTATGGTACTTCCATAAAAAAAAATTGATGGAGCAGAGGCTGAGATATCCTGACTTTAATCATTAGTAGTACTACATTTCCCATAATGCAACTTTGTAGTGTCATTAGACACTTCTTGCCTTGTAACTGCCCACATCCAACTCCATACCCCCTGTTAATAATGCAGGGTTTCTGTAAAAAAGTTGCTTCCAACAGTAGAGCTGTAACCAATTAATTTATGAATTGAACTGTTTAAATTAATTTGCACCGTTTTAATAAATGGTTAATCATCATGGTAATTTAAGAAAAGAAAAAAATTCTTTGATTCAAGCTTCTTAATTGTTCTTAATATTTTTAAGTTTCTTTATTCCTCCATGACATTATTACACTGAATATTTGTGCTGTGGACAAAACAAGACATTTGACTTCATCTTGGGATTCATGAAACGCTGATCGACAATTTTCTGGCATTTTATAGACCAAACAACTAATCGATAACTAAAGGAAATAATCGACAGATTAATCGACGATAAGAATAGTTGTTAGCTGCAGGCCTATCCAATAGTAGCATTGCAATCATGTTTCCTTTTACCCACCCAATCAAAGTAACAAAAAAGACTCTGTAGAAATGATTATCCACATCTTGAAAAGCAGGCCTAAATCTGATGAGCTCTTTATTTGCAGCAGTGTTTTAGTCTGGAAACCATATCAGCTGAGCATAGTTGGAAAGTGGCGCGACCCTGGGGTTTAGCTTATCTCTTCATGACACCTCTCTTAACCCCTGAACCTCGAGTACTAACTGCGTTCATATAGGCTTGAGGTGAAGCACAACTCTCTACTTCCCTATATTTATTCAAAAGACACCACAGCCTCCATTATTTTCCAATACAAGCCCACGCACATCAGATAACTTATATCATCTGATAATTACAGATTTCAACATGCTAAAACTGACTCCCTAACTTAACTAACTTAACCTAGGCCTTCAAAATGGTTTTACGTACAGCTGTTGATCAACTGTGTCGTGCTATTGTTCTTGAACGAGTCAGTGTGCATAAATACAGCCATGAAGAATCACACTGGAACATTCTCTGTGATAATACTCCTTCACTCCTTCACCACCTTCAGCTGGGCGTGAAGTAGCTTATCTGCATTTAGCATATACAGAAAACTACAATTAGCATAGCTTTGCTAATGTCCTTGGGGGTGTAAATGTAAATGCAACTGGAGACAGTGGACAAACACAAAAGTGTTAGTAGATCTAGTATTCAAGGAATTGATTGAAAAAAGATGGATTTCATTCCGAGTTCCCTGGAACAAATTAATCTTGGTGTCCTACGCTACCCATCTACCCAAGGTCAATAGTGACGTTGGTGTCAATAAACTACAGGTAAACCACACGTATGTGCTACAAGGTCACATGTTAAGTGCACAATTAATCACATTATCTTTTTATTCAGTAGAAGGCGGTAACGCATTAGTGAGCAGTGAACAAGACAGAAAACATTTCATCAACTTCTGACTCCAGGCCGGCTCACACCTGGTGTTTAGAGCCCAAAACACATCTAGCAGTGAGGGCATGCCAATTTGTGTTTCCTTTTATGTCAATAAAATGGGAGCCACTTAAGGTGGGTTATTATTTATTCTGATTGATTTTCACATTGCATGGACACACACATCCTGTAAATTCTACATTGTTGTACTAAGGTAAGGAGTTACACCACTGGAGCCCAAAACAAGGCTTTCAGCTGGTGTTGAGTTGCTCTTTAAGAAAGAAGAAAACTGCCTGCTCTTGCAAACAAAATCCACTAAAAATATAGACCAAACCTGTTCATTTTGCAGCTTATCTGTTTTCACTTTCATCTGTGACAAAAGATTATGATTTTGTATCACTGCATATACAAATTAGTCCTTTAACCTTTTCTCTGAGTTCTGTTGAGGTTGAGATAAACACATTTATCTTGATTAAGGCCACCAGTTATGAAATTATTTCAAGAGATTTACTGTCGCAATGCCTGTGTTGATGGAAAGATATGTGCTGATAGCTGCACTTCAATTTAATCAATTCTTCAAATTAATCACATCCCGAAATCCCTTTCTATACAACTGTCACATCACATGCAGTCTGTTTAGCATATCACGACTAATCAATTAACTGCTGTATTGATTAAATGAAGTTTGAGTTAAACCTAGCAGACCAGAAGTGTACGTTAGAGGCCTAATCACATGATACTATCGATTATATGAGGTCAGCTAACATCTTGCGCGGGCGTAATGCCTCCCTGTACCTCTCACAGTAGGATAAAGTGCCTTCTGGTGCTTGCCTGCATGCTCTTATTATTGAATAGACGTCCATCATAACAGTGCTGGAGTAGACAGATATCCTGCACAGAGAACTGGCACAGGCAGGGAGCATATGGTGCCATTTTTTATTAATGACTAACATCAACATTATGCTTTGTACACATCAAAACAAGATGCACATATCACATATCACAGCAGTGGGTGGACACATGCACTGCAGCCCTTAAGCATAAACTATACATTCATCCCCTTACATGTGTGTTACATACTAATATTCCAATATTCAGAGTTGCTAGTATAAAACTGTGATTGTAATAAGGTTACAGAAATCAGTATAGTCTGTATTACACAGTATGGGCCACTTCACTTGTCAGAATCTTTGTGTTTGTTTGCACGGTAAATGAAAGTTAAGATAAGGAACAAGCAAGCTTTTTGAGTTTCATGAGTTTCTTAGTCTCTGCTCTGATTTTCCATCTACTGCTACAAAACAATATGCAGTCTGATCGACCAACATTCTCTTTCAGCACTCACTTGCCAAATCCCATCACATATTTAGGGAATAGCAGTTCATTGGCTAGTAGTTGAGACGACTGTCTATTAATAAACATGGTCACTGGGGCTTGGCTGTGCAAGGGTTTGTCACTGATAGGATCGGTAAATAGAAAAATCTCCAGAGATGCATGCTAAGTGTTGACTCTGAAAAGTAATGTTCTGCTATGCTGCTCTATGTGATAATAATAAGTCAAAGTCTAATCAGAATGGTCGCAGATTATAGTTTACTTTGAATTGTGAGAGGGGAGAACTGGAATAATTTTGTTTGCTTCCATCTTCCACCCACAGAAGTGCTTATGAATTTCATGGAAGATTACTGTCTGTGTCGCTTTGCATTACTTATATGTTTTTAGCCATTGAGTAAAGCAAAATAATTCATTTTTGTGGAAATAAAATATCTACTGTTATTGGTAGTAATAATAGTATTAGTATGCATATCATCTCATATTATCAGTTCATACAATCATACATACAATCTATTGCAATATGTAAATGTTGAATTGTATTTAAAAGCTGAAATTGCTGCATTGTTTATCAGAGATTCAATCTTATATCAGTTATATTCTTCTGATATGATAAAATCAGTAA
This sequence comes from Lepomis macrochirus, assembly GCA_024633595.2. Classification (NCBI taxonomy): domain Eukaryota; kingdom Metazoa; phylum Chordata; class Actinopteri; order Centrarchiformes; family Centrarchidae; genus Lepomis; species Lepomis macrochirus. Next base: position 22,937,930 of record JALXJV020000019.1, read on the forward strand.
GGAAACATTTTTTTCTTCTAACACTTACCAGACTGACACCACATATAACTTTTAAGTGATTTGATTTCGACTGAAATGAGGAGTAGGCAAACAAATGTTGGCATGTTCTGTGCCTTTAAAATGTAGAGATTTGCAGTTCAAATGTACAAAATCCTAGCTGACAAGGAAACTATATCCAAAAAGTTATGAAAAGTTATTTGCAATGCATTCAAACATGCCAAAACTCAAGCCATAATACCACAGGTAAACTTTTACAGCAGAGGCAAGCACCAACACATCCGTAATATTGATGTTATACAGAATAAGTCCAAAAATTTTTAATAGTGCATCTTTATTGATATAAACTAGATACCATTTACAGTAAGTTGACAGCTGGTATTCGTAAGTGCCTAAAGGTACAGAATGCAAAGAAATCTATTAGTAATCTCAAGGCAATTCAAAGATGTATCAGATGTCCATAGTTGAATATTTTAACAGATGAATATCTACATCTACAGAGGTTTACTATTTCTCATAAAATACATTAGCTTATGAAAAATACAAGACTCAAGTCCATAATTGTGGATCCACGATTATGGAAATGCAGGAATTCAGCTCTGCTCTGCTAACAGCTGTCTTACTATCCCAGTGATAACCTTTATTTATTTATTAAGTTGCTCATTTTTTACCATCCAGGATGACGGCTAATGCAGAAAGGCTTAAATCAGAAAAATAAATAGAAGTAAATCTCCTATTTATAAAATGTGAATTACATTAGCTCTATTATCTTGATATAAGTTGTTTTACTTAAATCAACTATACATTTTGATGACAGTGACCCTTTTTACTTAATGTTTCAATGACTTTTCTACCTTGAAGCAGTTAGTTGAACACGACTAAGCAGCCACACTAGCGCCTCTGTGAGGTTGTACTTACGCACAGCAGTACTTTGAGCTAAATGCTAATGTCAGCATGCTAATATGCTAATATTCAGCTTGTTTAAAGAAGACCTATTATGCTTTTCCACATTTTATGACTTATCTACAATGTTATAATGTTGGATATTCATGTTAAACATGGCCAAAGTTTCAAAAAATGAGGTTGAAGCATTTATAAGAAATCACTGTGAGCAAAAACCTCAGGTTTCCTCCTGTTCTGAATGCTCTGTTTTGAACTTCTTTTTCTACCAATGGCTCTATTCTACATAATACCAGATGGAGCCGGTGATACATATATGGTCATGTGCTCCCACACTAATGGCATGGCAACGCTCAGTCTGGACTGAGTTCAGCGCAGACAAAACATAGCAAAACGTTTTTTTCAACAGAAATGGTGGTTCCCTGACCACCCTGTTGTGTACTCAAGCACAATGCATTTCCCTGCCTTTTTAACGCCGTTGCGTTTACAAATTTTTCACAGCTGATTGGGTAACACTTAAAAACATACCTTGAAGCCCATTGCGGAACATTGCACATGTCGTTCAATCCAAAAATGTTGCAAACCGGTGCAAAACGTTTTGAGACTCCTGGTAACTTGCTTCAGGTCTCGGGCAATCAGAAGACAGTGAGCTTTGAGAGGGGGGCCTTAAAGGGACAGGAGCATCTACAGCTTGTTCAGACAGAGGCTGAAATGAAGGCCTACATGAAGAATCATGTAAGAAAAAAAAAATTGAACTTGAATCATGCAAAGCTGCCATACAGGAGTCACAGACCTACAATATAGGACTGGGAAAGCAGTACATTAGGTCTCCTTTAATGTTAATTAAAGGTCTCCTTTAATTTTAATTGATCCGGCTAGAGCAGACCTTTCATTTGATACCCTGCATGTCTATATATCTCCAACGGATCGGCCACAAAATGCCAAAAAACACCGTGTGTTCTCAAGCGTTATGTTTCCTCTCTGCAGAAACAGACGAGAGCAGGCCGGCAGCTTGCCACTGTTGCGCAATAATTGAGATGGCACCCGAGTAGACCCAAAGCAACAACTTCGGCACATTTCGGAGTTAAAATGGCGGAAAAAATTTTTTTGCGATCACTTGTTTACCCCCTGAGCTCCGTCGCCCCCGGTACCGGGGGGCTTCTGTTTTCAACAGGTTGAGGCATACCAAAGTTATTCTTTCTCTGGAGGGACATGAATGTCTGTACTAAATTTCATGGAAAGCCATCCAATTGTTAAATCAAAATATTTCAGACCTATGCGGGGTATCAACCTCAGGGTTTCGATATACTTCATCCTCTGGTCACCATGAATCTCTGTAAAAAATTCAGTGACAGTCCTTTGCAATAGTTGTGTTTGTGATGTTGGTTTACTTTGATGTTGTTGGTTTGTAGTGAAAAATATTGACCAAGTAGCCAGGTTTATATATTATTTACTATAGTGAAGACGTTTGACAGAATTTGCACTGCCAACATAGTGGGTTTTTTTCAGCAATCACTCTAATGACATATTTTTTATAACTGTAAAGTAATGATTCTTAAATACATGTATATAAAAAATAGTCGCTAGTCTGTCGTCTTTAAAGCTGGATAATAAATGCATCTCTTTGCCTATGCTGCAGTTCATATGTGAAATATGCTGTGACAAAGAAAATCAATAATACTTTTATGCATAAAGGGACAGCAAAAACAGGCTACTAACAGAGACTGTGCCCTTGGCCCTGCTTTCTACAACACAGGCTGTCAGTCATATGATGACTAAGTAAGAACATATGAGGTCTTCATGAAAATTACTGATCAAAGACTGGAGGTAGGTTAATTAGACCGCACATCAAAGATTCTGGATTCTGAGAAGAGAAGCTTCAAGTTACCACATGGTTGGCACATGCTGGTTCTTCAAGCATATCACATACATCAACCTTATCTTAGCTGCCCCCTACTAATTATGCCCAGCACCCCAATATGCACACCTAGCATCCTGTGGAGCAAAAGGATTTCATAAAAGCTTTAATGTTTATCATGTTGGAAAACCAACATATCATACTGTGCACGTTCTCTTTTGCCCTAATTTGATGAATCTGATTAGCAGAAATTGTGAATAATTTTGCCCAATATAGTACTTTTATAAACAAAAATACCGTACGTGCTTTCTGCATCAGTGATCAATCTAATGAAAACAAGGTACATCTTCTCCCCACATGGTTGCCACCAGACTTAATGTAAGCTCCATTAAAAAAGCAGCAAAAATGTAATTAGTGTTAGGCATCACTAAGCATCAGCTCAGCAGTAGTGCACCCGTTTTCTTTCTTTCTTTCTTTCTTTCTTTCTTTCTTTCTTTCTTTCTTTCTTTCTTTCTTTCTTTCTTTCTTTCTTTCTTTCTTTCAACAATTCAGACTAAGAAGGATGAAATTTCCCAAGGATACAGGAAATACATACAAAAGATTACACAGGAAATTCACAACTACTTGCACTCAAGCATTAAGGGAGGCTTAGATTTCAATAAAGTATTCATATATATTTATTCCTCTCTGGTGTTTTGAAGACTAATATTATGAAAATAATATATGCAGCCCCTTATGATACGGTCAGTTATTATATTATAGCTCTCTCAGTGCTTATGAACAATTTCATTAATGTATATAATATTCAGCCAGCAGTCATCATAAAAAGCCTGAATTAATCTTACTGTCTTTCACATTGACTGATTGCCTTGTCTTCTATAAACTAAGTGAATTAATTATGTAGTCTCATGTCAGCTTAAGCACCTGAGAGGAGAAAAGGAATTAAGAAAACTGATAATGATATGTTGTACAGTCCTTTAGAGACAAATCAGTTCCCATGATTTAAATTCCATGATTATATGCAGGCCAATGAATATAGGAATATTAAAGAGATTCAGTAGGACCTCTGGTGTGCACTGCATGAATATCAACAAATGACAATCAAACGTTCAGTTAGAGGGACCAAGCAGGTGTAGGATTTTGGCATGTGCATACATGCATCCCTGCACTATTTGAAATTCATGATGGTGTTAAGGCCCCTGGATTTAATTAAACCAATTTAGGCATGGTGGCAAATGGGATTGGTTTATGCAGTGCTGTGGAACAAGGAGAGGCAAACTGGGAGGTCATAGTAGCTGCTGAAGCACCGATAAAAGCATAGTTTATGTATTTATTAATGAGTAATGGCACAATGAAAAGCTGAGAGGAAATGACTGAATGTTGCCATAGCAGGTAAATTCCTAAGGAACAAGGCCTTTCCTACATATATATATATACACATATATTGCAGTGCTATTGTATTTCCAAGTATCCATCAAGATCACGCAGGGACATAATAAGGTCATCTTGTCACTTGTCGCATGGCTTTCAATCCCTCAAGCTCAGATGATGAATTTATTTTTACATTAAGTGCAAACAAACAAAACTAAACACAGCCCTACATTTGCTAACCCCTGTCCCCTTTGCGTCTATCAAGCTTTCCTTCCTCACATGACACATGCAGTCTACAAGGATAATGTTGGTTGATTTAACACTGATTTAAATGTTTAGGAATTTTTTAAATGGGTATTTGATTTGATACAGCTCTAGCCAGGAGCATTTGATTTTACCAGCTAAAACTATCACTGGCAGATTTTACCATATCTAGCTAAGTAGTTAATTAAGGCAATGTTAGCTCTGAGAGTTGGTTAAAATCACTGTCTCCAGCTGCCTTTTTAATGTCTCCAAATTCCAGTTGACTCACCTTGATATGAGAATAATGTAATCTCTTAAATATGTCTGTTTTGTGTGTGCTCTGAAAAGAAATTTTGTTTTCCTACACAGCCTTGGCTCTGTAAATGGAAAACAAAGAAAGTGGCTTAGACCTAGCCATGCAACGTTGTTCCAGCCAGTCAGTCCAAGCAGTCAGTGCTCATGCATAGGAGTGACAGTTAGAGGGGTGCAGTGGTAGAAATCCTGTCATACAGGCACAAAAAAATCTCCAAAACATCAGTATCAGCCAAGATGTCAGCCATGAGATGGGAATGCACTTTTGTTTTTGTTTTTGTGGCTTGAAGAGTGGCTAACCCAGTTTCCACTTGGAAATTAGATGGAATTATTGAACAGCAAATCCAAATATCTTTGCTGGGCAAGGTCATCTTTATCCAGTATGACTACTGTTATGGATGAAGCGTCTCACTATCACACGTGGATGTTGCAGTAACCTGGCTGTTGCAGATGAATCTTGCAAATGCTGATTAATTGCCAATCTTTTGTGATTCATGTGGTACAGCACTGCCTCTTGTCCATGTGTAATTAATTAATAAAGAAATACATCAGTACCTCTTGCTCCCTTAAAGGGCAGTAATCTCCCTGCTGTGATGTGCTGACAGGTTGGTGATGGAGTAGAAAGATAATCACCTTGTACAACAAAACAAATATTGTTGGTCAGTATGTGTAAAGTTATATACAGCGGCTAAAATATGGCTATATGGTCCTAAATAGGCAACCATGGGGAAACAATATCTCTTTTTAATTAGAATTCTAGAGACATGTGTATGTTTGAGAACAGTATAGTAAATCTGGTCCCCATGCTTTTCATGCACATTGATGCACAAAGAACACATTTTTTCTTCTCTGTAACAAATGCTTGTTTACCGTCAAATAACTACAGTATCAAATTTAACTAAAGCAATTACAGTCAAAATTCTGCTATGCTACAGAAGTTGTTCATCATAGCCAGGAATGCTTAAGGCACTGAGGAAATGATGCACAGAGGTTGTATCCACCAAACTAATGTTAAGCTATGGCTTCTGCTAGGACAATATGGATTCAAGTAGTACTGTGAATATCATGCTTACGTACAGTCTTATCGTCTTCTAAATGTCACACACCTTGCATTCTGTTCTGTATCATGTGCAATATTCATTATCTCAGCTGTCAATAGATGTAAACTACTTTTACAGAAGAACACCATCCATCCATCATCAACCACTTATCTTACGTAACAGGGTTGCGGGGGGGCTGGAGTCAATTCCAGCTGACATTGGGCAAAAGGTGGGGTACACCCTGGACAGGTCGCCAGTCCATCGCAGGGCAGAAGAACACAGAGTGATTAAATTGCCAGTGTAGGTAATTGCTGCAGAGTGTGCGTGCAGACTACTGTATATCTTATTTCTGTATTAAATGTATAATTCTGCAGCAATGTCTGCAGGATTATGAACATGGAACTGTTTTGTATTTTTAATGCTCCTACTTTATAATGATAGGTCATCAGTAGTGTGTACACATGAGGGGTATTGATTTTTGAATTGGCTTCAAAAGCAATGGAAGGTGTCCTCTGCAACCTTGGCTTGCTATTTTATTACTTCATTTCACACAGTTCCATTACTGCACACAGTTACAACCTTTCCCATAACAGGTGAAAGGCATTGTTGAGAGTACAATTGGCATCCTCACAATTAAATTCTGTTGCCTCGATCAGACATAAGGGATGAACTTTCCTACATACCATTAAGATGTGTAACATTGTGGTGGCATACTGCATTCTTCAAATGCCTGGATGACTAATGCTCACGAGTCTGATCTGACTCAACCAGATTAAAATAAACAAGTTCTCTTTTTCTGTTTAACTGTTAAAGTCATTATAAGATTTAACTTATTTTCATTGGCTGCTATATGACAATACATACACACACACACACACACACACATATATATATATATATATATATATATATATATATATATATATATATATATATATATATATATATATATATAGAACATTACTATATGTCAGTTTTACATTTAGTTGCATTTATTTTAATTGAAATAGTGACATTCATATATATAGGAATGTTTTGGCCTCGATGAATCAGTATAAATATCAGCTATAATATATATATATATATTTATTTCATTCATTTGATGACAACTGAGAATCATGTTTCATGTTGTAAATCTGGCCCTCAGTGCACCTTATCTTGTGGCAGCATGGCTTTCCAGTGTCACATCAGTTGAGAGTGAGCACCGAGTCAGTTTTTCCACTGCAGCTGGTGCCCAACAAAGACTGATGAGTTTTAGATATGCAGAGGCAATAGACGGTGGTCTCATTGCTGACTGATCCTTATCCTTCCTTCAAAGCCTGGGCTTGAGGTCTCTCCGCACTGCTCAGCTTACATCTCCTACTAGTTACAGCTGTTTTATCGTGTGTCTTGGATTCAACTACTTTTCTAATAGCCGCCTACTCTGCATACTTGTGAAGAATGAAAAGGTCATACTTTATCTGCTGCAGGTGGACAAGTGATGAGAATATGAGTTTATGTGAAAACATCTTCCTTTCAGATCACATTACATTTCCTCACCTCTTTCACATACAGATCAGTCTTAATGTGAATAGTTGACTTATTTGACCTTTAATTGCAAGAATGCAGCAGAGGTTTTAGAGGTAATGCTTTATAGTTAGTAGGTATAATACCTAATTAGCATCTGACCTGAGTGCTGACAGCATCTCACATGGTAGAGCAGGTGGTACGCACTACACTATTCATAGGAGCATTGGTTTCTTTCCTGGCTCCTCCTTACAGCATGTCCAAATGTTCTCGATGGAACAAGGTCATCTTTATCCAGCATGCTGTAACTATCTGAATGGCCAATGGCAGTATGAGAATTTTGCAATCCTGTCCACAGTGCTGCAAAAAAATTGACAGAACTGTCCCTTGCCCATGTGTAAAATTGTTTGCAATTCATTCGTTTAGGAAGAATAGTGTTAAATTTATATTACCCTATTGATGGGTGAAACAGGACAATTATGTTTGTCACTTCAGTCAAGTATGACCTGCAGAACAGTCCAGGAGGGTTTCACTTGATTACCTTGATAGAGTCAGTGCTACTATGTGCTCTCATGGAGGACCTAAAGCCCTTGTGTATGAAAATTGTGGCAACAATGGATCTCACTGACTGTTACATTAACGTGTGCTACTGGGACAGCGTGTCCTTACTGCCTCTTTTTTTGTTGGACTTTTGGTAACTGAGATGACAATATTTTACAAGCATATATGTAATACTAAATTTCCAAGACTATTAAAGTCTTCATTTGAGTTCCCTTAATACATTAATGTGCTTTTTAGGGTAGGGGAGAGTGGGGTAACTTGTCTCGTGTGTAAGTTGTCACACTGCTAATAACTCCAACACCAGAGGCTCTATGACAAAAATCAAATAGCCATTTTGTGTGACTTCTTTTTCTATGTTCAATTTCCTGTTCACATGTGGTCATGGTCACTCTAATCAGAGGTGAGCACAATTTTATTATTTTTTTACTTCAAAAGTAAAACCTTTGCACTTTACATTTTATGTATTCCAACCCTATTAGGTGTGAATGTTCAAAATGATAACTTTGCACAACGTAGAGGAGACAGTAACGTGTCTTTTGATACTTCAACTGAAGAGCTATGTCAAGCTAACCTTGAGATTTAGCCAACATTAGCACACATGTCAGTTTGGGGCAAGTCGTCACATATGATTAGTTGCCCCAGTACAAATAAACACCTATAACATGCTCAAAACACTATGTGAAATTGTGTAATTATCTCTGACACTAGTATTAAATTATTCTGTAAATAGAATATTATGCACTGTAGTTTACAGCAGCAGCCATGTGCCTGGATAAGACTGAATTCATGACAGAGTATAAATGGTCTTATGCTGTAGGCATGTAGTGTGTTACTATATTCAAACACACACACACACACACACACACACACACACATCATACAGTTATTAATTTAGTTAGGCAACAAGAGTAGTAGACAAATACGCTTGTAATTAATTTGTAATTGCAAGAAGGAATGTGTTTTTGAAGATAGGAATATAGAAATTATCAACAGACAATGACAGAACACCACCTGACATAATGTTAAAGGCCGTCAGGCAGGTGAAGTTAAAGAACAAATCAATCAGAAGTACAGCTGAGGATTTCGATGTAAGCCGCTGACATCTCTTTTGGCCTCATCTATGTGGAACACTTTTCATACAGTTTTCCAAAGAAGACGTGGTTTAAGTGTGTGAAATGCAACAAATGGACCTGTGATGTTTGCACCTCAGGCAAAGGCAATTTATGTGTAACAGAATTGTGACTCTAAACACGTCTGATTAATCAGATACATATCATACAAAATGCACATTGTTGCATTAGTGTGTTTAAACACCACATCTGTTTAGTTAAGAAGTTACATTTAAGCTACTTATCTGCAGCATTACATTCAGTTAACCTTAGATCTATTTGCACTCCAGAGACCGTTTGAGTTTAAAGTAAGTAAAGAGTTCAATGTGTGCTGTGCCACCAGTTTTGTTTTTAATGAAATTATTTACTTTCCAGATTCTCTAGGCTTGATTGTTGATTGATTTTATTTTTAGTTCTGGTAACAATTTGAAATTGAAATCAATATTCACAATTAATTGTTCTAACTGTTTGATAAACCAGTGTGACAACTTACCCAATGCAGTGTGACAACTTACCTGCCGATGGGGCAAATTGTCACAAGTGCACACTCTCTATTCAACAGGCTACAGCTCCATAATGACAGATAGGAAGACGTGATGAATACAAAACTTCTGCCCAAGACTTCATTCTTTCATTTGGTAGGACATTTGTACCTTTGTGATGTACGGTACTCAGTAAATATGAGACAGTGTGAAAAGTGTGACAACATGCCCCGCTCTCCCCTACTCTCACCTACTTAATGTAACAGTTTAGCCAGACACCACTGATACTGGCAAATTAAGTAAACCCTTGACTGTGTTTTGAGAGGGGGAATCCGCTTCTGTGCTACAATTTATTTGGATATGAACAGAATTTAAGTACTGGTCAGGCATACACTTGTCTCATCAGCTCAGATTAAGCACACTATAAAAGATCATTAAGTTATTAACCACAACAGCTAGCTAGATTGTTTGCCAGGCGCAATATTTGACAATAAATGACCAATTAGCAATGTTAATTGCTAACAACTGAGTTCCCACGGGACTTCAGCGCGAGACTACAGCTAGCCGTCTAAACCACTATTTAGGTGAATTTAAACAATGACTAAGTTGCTAAACGCATCTTGTTGTCATGTAAGGGCCCTGTTTATGTTGGACAGACATTTTAATTGCATTTTGTGTCTGTTAAGAGGCACAAAGACACGCTTTATGTATATGCCCCTATAACTGCCGTTTTACCTACGTGGGAGCTCTAGGCATTAGATGTAGCAGCTCCGTGTTGCAAGCACCAGTCCGGTTTGGGTATTTTTCTATAGACAGTACTCACAAAGGTAAAACGATCAAGATTAACTTAAAATTCCCTGGAGTTCTCTTTTAATGCTGTTACAAGTGGCTCATTTTATTGCATGAATGGCTGAAGTCAGGTGGCCTCTCTACGCAGACTTTAAACTAAGTCATCTGACATTTTCTTTATGACATTCGCCACAATGACACACCATCTCAGCATAATAAAAGTACATGGCGTGAAATGACAATGTCAGGATTAGCCAAGTGAACATACAGGTTTTGGGCCCAACAGAAGACACTACACAGGCTCGACAGGATCAGATCTCTTTGAAGAGTTATTAAACCCAGACACAAACAGTTCATCTTACAGTTGGTGAAGTCCAGGAGATTCCAAACAATGAAGTCTTTCACAAACAAACAGTAATCCAAAAATCCAGGAAGAAAAGAAATAATAATCCACAGCTAAATGTACTGTGGTTTCCGGCAGACACACAAGGCATGTATGACCACAGACTAACAGAAACTGAACGGAAACAAAAGCCTTATATAATGACACAGACACACATGGGCAGACATCCATCCATCCAGGTGATAAACATTTAGGTAATCTGGCAGAGAGTAAGCAAAACTAATCACAGACAACAGAAGCAGCAAACTACAAACTAAAACAGGCAGACACACAGACAACAGACAGACAGTAGACAATTTCAAAATAACCAGGAACATGACAAGCACACTGAACCAAAACGTTAGAAACACAGACAAGGAATAAGACAAGGAAACAGACACAAATAAAGATGAGAAAACAGAGAACACTGAGCAGAACAGTTCCAACTGTGACACACAGGAAAAGCAAAACAGGCATAGTGAGGAGCATAAAATGACTTAAACAGGCATTATGTAGTTTTCAGCGGCCACTAGTGGTGCGGTTCTAAGATTACAACCAGGTGTGTGCTCGTACATGTGCTCGACTGAACTTATGAGCAGGCGTAATCTGAAACACGACCACTTTCGTATAGAAATCCCACAATAAAAGCAGAAACAACGGCGTGCAGGCTGTGGCTTTTCTCCAGACATGTTCAGGCTCTGTTACTTCAGTGTTCCCGGCTCAGATGCAGCTCAACACCTGTTCCGTACCTTTCATTCAGCGCAGCGAGCTGCATATTGGCACAATACCCCCAGAAAAAAGGCAGAGTGAGAGCAGCAATAGACAGTAGGGAGAATAGACAGAGCTGGAAACTCAGGTAAAACTCCCACTGCAATGTTACAGTAATAGTTTAATCAGCTGGGGTTTGAACTAATCCATGCTCATTACATGATAACGTTATATTTATTGCATTTAGCCGACATGCTACATCAGCAGCTCACCTGCTACTTTTCAGTAACTAGCTTTACTAATTGTGTATCTTTCAGCAATATCAGCACAGCTAAATATATTGGATGATACGGAAACACTTAGTGAGCTGGACTAAATATTATAACGAGATTGTGTCAGACAGACCACAGTAAGTAACTTTACTGTAATGTTAGTGGATGGCTTTTCCTCTGTGTTGTCTCCGTTTTGTAGTCAGCCGTTTAGCTGACTGCCCTGTATCACGGCTAGTAACGTAAACAAATGATGGTAAGTGGATTCACACACTATAAAGATTACTTATATATAACAACTGAAGTAAAGATAAATAAATAAAATAAAAACTCAAAAAATGATTATTTTTCTGCGTCAGCTACATTCCTGAGTTGAGTCCCCACAAATCGTAGCAAAACATTTATTTCAACGGAAATATTAGTACCTTGAACACACCATTGTGTATGCAAACTCACTGATTTTTACTGCCTTTTCAACACCGCTGTGTTTACAAACTTGTAGCAGCCGACTGGGTAACACCTCTGACACGCCCACCAAACCGAAAAAGTGTTTTCGGATTCTCTCAGAAAGCGCTGTTGCTCAATCATAAAACGTTGCAAACCAGTGCAAAACGTTTTGAGATTGAACTCGCCCCTACTTTGAATAGTATAGGTAGTGCTTGTGTCATTTTTTTGGCTACAAGAAAGAGCCAGGTCAGGTGAGGAGACCAATTAAATGTGCAGTGCCAGCAAACAATTTTGTGGTCTACCTAAAGAGTTAGAAAAACATTTTATATTTTAAAGTTATATTTTAAGTTCTCGGAGATTAAGACTTCGTCTTTGTGTATATTGTATACAGATAGGCTAAATCTACTTTTATTAAAGTTTCGATTAAATTTTTGTTTTTATAATTTAGGCAGTTTGAGAGCTAATTGAGTGTGTGAGAGATGCAGATGTTGAACAAATAAGAATTATTGCTGTTGCTGTAGGGAGTGTTTGTATTTGGTTTAAAAACAGTTTTCATTTGATCCAGTGCTTTGTATTTATCTCATGCATGCACTGTTTAGTCTAATTTAAGTTTAAAGATAATTTATGATATTGTGGAAATGCAACAGTAGTTACAGCATTGTTGATGCAGTGAAAGTTATTTATTTCCTTTTTGTATTATTTATGTTTTATAACCACAATCACACACAAACACACACACACACACACGTGTGTAGAGGAAAACTTGTTAAAAGAAAAAGATTCATCTGTGGGGCTATAGTCAGATCCACGAGCATTCTTACCAGTGCTTAACAGCAATCACAATTTAATTAACTGGCTATCACAGACAAGATCTTAAAGCTTGCATTAAAACATCTGATTGTTGGTACTATTGGCACACTTCTATATTTATGTATCATTTTTCTTGATTCGCTGCTCAGAATATGCATCACTCACATGTTAATCCATTTGTTTCTCATTTTCAAAGCGTGAATACTTGTCATCAATTCATTTTATCTTTCTCCACCTCTGTATCAAATATGCCTTCTAAACATTTCAACTGTTTACACTTTTGAGACACTTGCTGCAATACATACATTTCATACAACTGACACAGTTTAATTTGAGGAGTTATTATGTTTGAGGAGGAAAAGGAGGAGTTATTTATTTACTTGTTCATTCTTTATTTTTAACTGCTCATTAACGCTGTTACTTAATTTGTCAGTTTGTTGTTGAAGGGTTGTCTCCTCCATCTTTCAAATAAATATTACCATTTAGCCTTTACATAAGAAATGACAGCTACGAAAAGTAAACAATTTCTTTCTCTGCTTGCAAATTAAGACATAAAAAGTTCCATCACATAAAGATTTACCAGCATTGGAATTTCCCTTAGATGTTAAATAACTTCAACAAACTGTTTATGAAATAATTTGTTTGTTTTTCTAGGACATGTTATAGATGTTATAGGCTAAGTTCATTTTTTTTCAGTGTGGACCCTATTTTCCCATGTGGCTAATTGTGACAACATTTTTAAAAGTTTTTCAAAACAGGGCAGAATCCCTTGATAAAAAACAAAATTTCACCTCACAGAATATAGGAGTTGCCATCAGTGCCTCAGTCAGGTAATTTGTTTGTTTTATTGTGTGATTTTGGTGTTTCTGTTTGTGTTATGTGAATTTCTGTTCTAAAGGTTTAAAAAAAACAAAGTCACAAAATTACACAAACAAACTTACAGAACGAGACAGCAGTAAACCAGACAGTGAAATTAAGATTTTTTGTCCAGCGAGTCTGGTGACTTTGACAAGAGCAATATAGCGACTGTTTCTGGTTAAACAAATATGATCTAACTCTTTTAATAATCCTGTCAGACACTTACACAGACAATAACCATCTGAACCTGTCAGTGGCAAAAACAAGCACAAATCGATCAGACACCTGCAGCTGATTCAGAACTGTGCAGCTTGAGTCCTCACTAAGACCAAAAACATGGATCACATCAATTCACTTTTTTACACTGGCGTCCTGTATGTCAAAGAATTCATATTTAAATATTACTATTGGTTTATAAAGCACTGAATGGTTTAGGGCCAATGTCTGATCTACTTTCTGAACCATCCAGACCTCTCAGGTCATCTGGGACATATCTGCTTTCTGTCCCCAGAGTCAAAGTAAGAAGTGGTGTTTAGTTTTTATGCACCATATACCTGGAACAAACTCTCAGAAAACTGCAGGTCTGCCAGAACTTTCATTTCTTTTAAATCAAGGCTGAAGATTTTCTTTTTGCTGCGTCCTTTTATTAAATCAAGTGTAAGGTTTTTGATTAATATTTTACCCTGTGCTGTGACTTTTACTCTTCTGTTTTATTAAACTATCCTTTATTGTATTTAAATGTGTTTTTTATTGCCCTATGTTGCTAGTAAAACACTTTGAATTGCCTTGTTGTTGAAATGTGCTATGCATATAAACTTGTCTTGCCTTGTCTTTAGTGGATGTACTTTGGCACACTTGCCCACAAGAATTACATTGCAGCTTGGTTATGCTTGCAGCGTGTTCACTCAACACTGGACTAATTTTAAAAAATGTTGGCCCAATTAGTCAAATTAGGGTCCAGGTAGGAAAACTTAAAGTATAGCCTATATACTGCACATACAAACATTCTCTTGTTCATTCCAGTACCCTCCAGTATACACGTTGGACTCACGCCTGTCCTGTACCACCGACATGCCTTTTGACACACCTGGTGGAAATCACTCTTTTAGTTAAACATGTATTGCATTGTCATACTAGTACTAATGAAGTAGAGAACTGTCTGATGGAAACACGCACTTTCTCAGTTAACCCAAATATAGTCTCTTTTTTTCTCTTTTCACCTTTCTGTACACTGTACACTAGAACAGATGGAAGACACAGGAGCAAGAGCCATTTTTAAGGTGGAAAACCAGTCGATGTGAGCAGATCCATCAGTGTGTGTCTCCCACTGAGATACTGAGATGATGGATGGATCTAATGGATTGATTTAAGCCTCTGCTCCCCTTACTGACTGACTGAATAACCAAGTGAATGCTAGAGCAAATAGCTTCAACTGGTGTGGAATGCATTTATACTGTGCACTTCCTCCACAGTCAAGTTCATCCATCACTCCAGCTGATTGTTATGTTAGGCTCTCTCGAGGTTATTGCGTATGCTTTATTATTTCTTAATAAGAAAGGGATTTGACACCCATATTACCAGATCACTTTGTCCATGTTTACTTCAATATTACAAAGAATTATTCACTGAGCTCTTGTTACAGTGACTGATTATGAAGATGAAGCATGTGTTGTTTTACAGAGGACGATATCGTGTATTTTAAGTTATAACAATGTCTGTAAGGAATGGACAGAAAAATACCACAGCAGCCCAAACTACTACTACTGCTACTACTACTAGAAACCAACCATGTAGGTATCAACCACAATACATTGTACAATCAATCATATATTTATTTTTTGTGATTGTACTGTTCTCCTATGAAACACCGATTTTGTGCTGGAGTGTAAATGTGTCAGCAATGTACAATAAAATGACCACAGTTGTATGTTTTGATTTGTCATAAAGCTATAAAGCAGTTTTGGATATTTTTAACTACACATTTGTGTCAATTCAACTTTTACTATACTTGTCCTATATTATATTTAGTTAATCTCTTGGTAAATATATAAAGGGTTTTTTTCATGTTCAAATTCAAGTTCCTGATATTAGAAACAGCAATTTAAAAACAGGCAAATAATTTTGGGTGGGAAGCCAGTGAAGGAATACACCTTTGTTGCAGCATTAATGAATCCTACTTCCACTGCCTTTGGATGCAGGTGCAATGTGGAGAAGATTGACCAACCCACTGTTACCTTAAAAAAAGAAGATCCTCACTGGTGAGTCTGGTTGTATCAGTGTTTAGGTCAGATCAGACTGAGTTATTGTAGTTTAAATGACTTGTAATATGATATGTATACTTTCCACTAAATAATTCGGGAAGTGCTTCAAAACATAACAAGCATGGAAAGCTCTCTTGTCAGTGCATCATTCAAGGTTACTAAACTCATATTCAATGGATGTAGTGTTATATTGTAAATGTACAGTAATTTAGCCTTCTTGAGTTGTCTGTTGACCACTTGCAAGTCATAAACATGGGAATCATTCCGATCTTGACCATCCATTGCATATGGCATTATAACATTACATTAGCAAAAGTAAGTACCTCAGTGCAGATAGTAGGCATTCAAGACTGGATACATAGATTTTATTTTATTTTTTTTTTTGAAGATTGTTATGGTTATATGGTTTGTACATGTTTTGGTAACTGTCAAAAACCCCAAGAGTTTCATAAATAAAACAGGAAGTGATCCCTTCCGTGATTATGTTCATTGTGCTGTGATTTGTTTATTAATATCTGAAGTTATTTTGTTTTCTGCCATGTCTTTCTGCTTAAAGACTCAAGCTGTGGATTTTTCCATTAAAAATGTACTGTGAATGTCTTCTCACTCATCTATTTCCCTTAAAAGCAAAATGGCATGGTGAAATCAGAAACAATTTATCACCTGCATCATTCAGCTGCTAATTTGTGGGTCTGTCACTTTAGACTTTGATGAAGCTTTCATATGTGGAGACGCCCTTTTGTTTTGCATGCTTCCAGTTTGGTGAGAAAAGGTGGCATCATTGTCTTTGTATAACCAGCTGTAGTCAAAAAATAAAAGACTCTTGAGTGATCCACAAGCCTCCATGAATCCATGAATTAAACATACAGGTGTTCAGCTGGAAGCAGTTGATCAAAAACCAAGTGTGACTAAGTGCAGAAATTTCTGTTGATTACGTTAGCTGGGCAAAAATAGGATAATACAAGGAAAATAAAATAACTCCAAGAATTATCACAGCACCTTATGTCAGGCAAATAAGACATCATACTTATTATTTTTATTCAGTTTACATCTCAATTCCTCATTTTTAACAAGGCGACACAGAAGACCTATGTGCAGCTCATTATCATTGCAGAGGGGACAAGTGAATACTTTTGGTGTCATCTGTACAATGCCACCTTATGGCCACTGTGGGTCCAACAGGTTAACTGACAAGAAAAAGAGACAGAACATTTCCACCAACCTGTATCAGGATGTTCTACTTTTCTTTCACTTGTTTCTAATACTACATGTTAATGTTAAATGTTAGTCACAAATTCATAATATCAAATATATGAAAATGTACCTGTACTGCTGATAATATGTGTTGCTTCTGAATTGTACTTGTTGTATTTGGTAGAACCATCATGTTATGTTATAGTGTACAGTTTGACTTGTAACCTGCAGATCATGAGTTTACATGCAAGACTAAACCTGTGGTAATAGATTTTTGGCGAATTGGGGGCAGCACAACAAGCTGTAAACACAACTTTGGCATGTTATCACCATATAGAGTTGATTTTAAAGAGGTGGTATTATGCTCATTTATATAACTCAATAAAGGAGAGGGGAAAAGCCAAAAAGCATAATAACACCTGTTTAAAATATATACAAATAGTAGCACACATTTGCCCATTTACATGGCCAGCAGAAACAGAGCAATATTAGCATGTTTTTAGAGTTGTATTTATTTGTCTATTCACTCTACTTTTAACTCTATTTGGACACCACCAACTCCTGGGGGAGCATACAGTGGGGTTATCAGAGCATGTTCCATGAAAACTCAGTTTTCATTTCAATGAAGTCAGTTTGTTTATATAGCCCAATATCACAAAACACAATTTGCCTAAAGGGGCAATATGTATAGCACAACCTGTGTCCTTCAAATGCGTCCCCCACCTCTGGATTGTCAGGACAAGGATTTTAACACTTCTGTTTCTTTACTGTGGAGGATGGCAACATTACATGTTACATTACAGTCTGATTGCTCTAACTCCAGTGCAGACAAACTAGCTGCTACCTACTTAGTTTCGGTAACCATGTAACATTACCATAACACAACAGGACTGTGCAGAGACCTTTGGAAAGGCAGGTGCTCAAAGTATAAAAAGGAAACATGGAACAAGGATTTAAATAGGTCTGTTCTCAAAATATCGATACAGAAATTGTTATGTATTCCTTGATGATATGTGTATACAGATGCTTCTGTATTGATACATCAGCAAATGCTGTGGCATAGTTTTGAAAAAGCTCTAGCTTTAAAACACCGTGTGCTGACATAACTAGGGAACAGTTGCTGTTGAGGGGGTTGCTGGGGATGCTGCTGTTGTTGTTGCTGATGATACTGCTGGAGGTGATCTGTGACTACAGATATTAAAACAAACATAGGATATATATTAGCTGATTTAACAATTATGTGGCCATGATAAGGTGTAAAGATTGTTGAGTGTTTGAGACTGGTCCACAGTGACTGACCTGCTGTAGTGCTGCTGCCCCTGCAAAGGCTGACTGCCATGAGAAAATAAGAGGGAGATGCTCACAGAGACTGCTGCACACCAAGAGCTGCAGGTAGAGGAAATAAGATACCAGATTTTTTTTAAAAGTGTGGGAAATCATCTGAGAAGGAAACATTAATGGGGGAAAGGATGAGGGTGGCAGGGGTAAGAGTGAGACAAACAAATCTATAGACAGAGGGGTCTGTCTGTCCATCTGTCTGTGTGTTGCTTGCATGTGTCTACAGTATGCAATATTGTGATAATGATTTTATAGATTGCATTGTGAATGTGAGATATCAGGAATGTTTTTTATTTTACATTGACACTGACATTTTTATATGTATTTCTAGTAATTGAGTTTGTTTAGTAGTTTTGCTGTTGTTGCCATGGTCAACCCCTTATCCTGCGTACAGGGTCGTGGGGGACATAATAATTTTACTCTTGCATCCTTTGCAATATGCTCACTGCACTATTTGTCAATATGTCTATATTGTATTTGTTTCTGTTTACAGAGTGCATAGGCATGTTTGTTTTCTCTGTACTGTAGCCTGTGTCTGATTTTATTATTGTGTTATTCAATATATTATCATTGTATAAGTAAGCACATCGGAGCACCTTACAATCCAAAGTCAAATTTCTCATGTGTAAATGGTGAATAAAACTGATTCTATTTTTTATAAATAAATTCAAATTTACAAATGTATTCATTACTGATTCAAATTTATAACTAAATAAATAAATAAAGTACATTTTGCATTGGCAAAAGGGCACTTTGGGCATGAAATGGCAAAAGGGAAGGTGCTCAAGCACCCATCGCACCCCCTCTGCACGTGTCTGTAACGCAACATACTGTAATTATCTCTAACCAGACTACAGGCTTTAATGCTCAATTCTGATTTTTTTCACAGATCCGATTTTTTTGTTTGACAGTTCACATTATTGCTTAAATCTGGCCCATATCAGACAGTATGTGGGCTACTGTCCATGGCCTTAAAGCGACCCGCATGCGCAGAAGAATAACAGAACGTCAAACGCAGCAGCTGTGGTACGTAAGTAAACAGAGCTACAGCTCCTCTTGCCAATCCAATTTTCTCGGGACGCTCCCATATTTCATTGTCCTCTCATGGGTCACATTTCTCCCGAATTTTCTGTTCTTTTCATCACGGTTTCTCGCGCTGTACAACGCAACTGCCCAACGCAACTTCCCAACGCAACTGCCCAACTTACCAACGTTACCTTTTCTCTCTTTCTCTTTCTTACTCTACTACCTTAGCTCAAGTATAGCCTTCAACTCAGAAGAGAGCTTGTGGTGGATTTCATGTGTTAAGAGCGAGTCAGAGGAGGAAAAGAGCCATATACATATAATTATGGCTTTTGTGAAGCTTTTTCATTCACCACGGCTCCCTCTACAGCAAAACTGTGACTGCAGCTGCTCTAGAGTGATGTCAAAGTCACATAAATTCCGACCTGGTGTCCAGACTCAGGTCGCATTTAAAAAGATCCGATCTGTATCAGATTTGGACCACATATGGAAGTGACCCAAACCCAAACAGACATATGTGTGGAGCTGTCAGTGCAAAAATTGTTTCCATGACTATTCACCTTATTGATGGTTGTGACAGGCCAAAATCATCAGCATTGTCGCGTTTGTCTTGCGGCAAATAAAGTGTCAGCACAACCTTCAATTTAACTGAAAACGCATGACTGTGTAAAGTCAGTGGTGAGATGACCTCCCTCACAAACTCGGTGACAAAGTTTATGCCTGCACTGTTGTAACCGGCTGCCCCCGAGTACATCCTGCACGGTTCTGACTCGAACCGGTGACCTCGGGTTCGGGAGGTGGACACGCTGACGAGGAGGCTAAAACCCATGGACTCCGTGTCCTTAACTGCGCGTCGTTAAATAATTCAGAACCATTTTTCCTCATGTCTCTGTCTCCACAGCGCCACCACAAGCCCCTACTGGCAACTCCTAACCACTTGAGAGACCTCTGGAGCTGTCTTAAATAACTGGGAGAATAAGATGTGCTTCTTAGCTTTGAGAAATTTTGCTTTTATCCTTAAGACTAAAATAGCACATTGAGAAGCTTGATAAATATCAGCCCTGGAAACAGGACAGGCCATACAAACAGTGAAGAGGACAACAACTTTCACACAGAGAGGAGAAACAAACACAGAGAGTGAGCCAAAACAATAAAGTTGCAGACCTTTAAACCAAAACAATTGGTAGTGCTCAGGGGAACTGTAAAGTTTGTGTATTTGTCACTAAGAGTGACACCTTTCATATCACAGGTTTTTTTCCACCATTGACATAAAAATATTGGTTAGTGCATCTTTTAAATAAAAACAATAATGCATCATAGAGGCTTCATTTTTGTCTAGCATATAGTAGTGTGACAATGTGTGGGGTTCATTCATACAGAACTAAAAGTAATAGTAGCTTGAGTAGTAGTCCACTGGCTGAGAAATAATGGCTTTATGGAGGTGGAGGCAGATATGGATTTTCAAATTGGATTGAAACATGGGGTCAGAGGGCAGCTGGAAAGTGGATAATTGGCAAGTACATGTAGATCCGAGTGACGTCAGACCTGACCTGCACATCACTACTGTACTGATAAACTATTGCCCATTCAGTCTTAAATTGCTACCTATCTCTGCATCACCAAAAACTTCTTTCTCACACTTATCACCCACTGTCATTGATAGCCAACACAACCATTACTTCCTATCACAACGTGTGTTCAGAAACAAATGTCTTTACATTTATCTCTCTATAGGGAGGCTTTCTGTTAACCCCTGGAGTTCTTGGCAAGATCGGCCTCTCTCTTGTTTTACACCGACACCTGTGTTTACCCCTGTATGTTTTCACTCAGTTCTTTGCCCTTGTTTTAAGAGAGAATGGCTGACTGATTGGGGAGGACAGATGACTATTCAAGTTTGGGCTGGAGCCAATCCCAGTCGCTCTTCTGGTTTTCCCGCTCAAGGTCAACAGCGGAAGGAGGGTAAAGGGTGTCATTCCGTCTCCCGGAGGTACAAATCACAGTGGTAGACAAGCAAAACACCTGAGCTGTCGAGCACTGATTTAAGACCTTGCAATGCACTTGTCTTAGTTTTTCACAACTTTTATTCAGGAGCAATTGTAACATATTGTTGTTGTGCAGTCCTGTTGCACTATATATGTATGTATATGAATACAGCACAGATTATATATTAACAGCATGACAAGATTACGATGACAAGGCACTCAGGATGTGCCTCTCTTGTTTGGCATCAAAAGCAAAGTAGAAGGAGCAGAGAAAAGACATTCACATACGTCATCCATGACTGAGTCAACTCTCGCTCTTTTTTCATTATACCAATTGATTGAAGTACGACACAAAACATATCAATCATGTGCAAACCAATTTCAAGAGGAAAATATATGTTTCTTTGATCACATGGAAATAAATGTAATGTTTGAAAGAACAGCGAAAGTTCTTTTATGATAAAGAAAGTGGTTTTCATTGCATATTCCACAGTCAACATTTCATTTAAAAAATCTTAAAATTTAAAACACAGAAAGTTCTTGTTGTTTCACATGAAAATCAACTCATCTCTTCACAAAATTTGTGTTTTGTTTTGAAATGAGAGGAAATTGAGAGTTGCGTGGTTAAGAAGGAAAAACAGATAATTGGTCTCAGAGGATGGGATACATGATCTGAACTCTGTTCTGAGATATCTTCATGTTGTTTTAAGATGTACAGTGCCAGTGGCGCAGTTGGCAGTGAGCCCAGTTTGATTTTTTTTTTTTCCACACACAGTTTACTTTTATAACACTTCTACTAACAAACTCAAAACTACACAAAATGTCAAGAAGTACATCATAAAATGTCTAACATTTAGTAGATATTTAGTTTTTATTAGTATGGCTTATTTGAGTACATGGAGTGCATGAATACATACTATTTTAATCTAAGTTCTACTTGTTTTAATTGTGACAAGCAAGGACACACACGTACAGTGTGAGAATTTCTTTAAGGCAGTTTGTATCTGTCAGTTATTGCATTTTATCCTTGACTTGCATTATTAACCACACATCTTTGAGCATGTTCTACATCATTATTCCACTTGCGCATATGTGAATTTCATTAAAATACTGAAGACAATTAAATATAATTTAGAATAGGCTTTGATTTGGCACACTATGCATATTTTCATTTCTAGTTCTCATTTTTTCTTTCTTCTTCTGGTTCATCAGAAAATAGCACACTCGACTGAGAGAATCTAAAACAGAATCCTAGCTAAATTGCACGATCACTGATTGGCAGTTGCTCTAACCCTCAGGGTGATGTTGCACCAATCACCAAAGACAGTTTGTCTTCACCTTTGCATGAATGTCAGAAGCTTCAGGGCAAGATTACTAGAGAGTCTGTGGGGGAATCCAGTTAGTCAATTTTGACATTTGATTTCCATAAAACACAAGAAGTGGTATATCTGTGCAGACCGATTTTTTTCAACCAGATTTTGGTGTAAGTAACATAATTGCACTTAGAGGAGTTGTTTTTCTCAGACCATGTTGGTGTGATCTTTCAGCTGGGTGAAAAGGCCTCATCTTTTTATTTCTTTATATTTTTTATTTCTATTTTTTACTAGGAATGCATAATATATAAAACTACCCTCATATCATGAGATGATATATATTTGACAAGTATCAGAGATTGAAAAAGCAAGGAAGCTATCCCTTTAATATCTGTAATAGAATTTTGTAAGGCAATGATTGCAAAACAATGAGTAAAACTGCTGAATGGTAATTTTGGATTTACATATGATTTCTGAATCAAAGTGATGAAGTAACTTGATGGGTTAGGTGTCTAATTTACTGGATTAGCCAAAAATAAGCATACCTGTTTAGGAATTGTATTTCATTAAAAAAACAACAACAATAATAACCACAAATTATATTGTGATGCTTTGGCAACATTGCTTTTGAAACTTTAATGCGAATAAAGCCCTTTGAACTTAATTGCGGACCCTACCGCTTGCCCATGTCTGCTGAGATCAGCACCAGTTGTAGCGTTTTTTTCTCTCAGGTATGTATTTAAATATCAGACACCTGTTTACCTTGTGTTAGTAATAACATGTAAAGCTGGACGGGACGGTGAGGAACAGACTGCTGAATCATTAATAACTGCAAATGTGTAGGCCTGGGGCTGACTGTGAAAGTATTAGACATGTTTGCCTCATTATAATAATAATAATTATTATTATTTGCGACCTGACCTTTCTTTTCTCCATGAGAGGGAAGAATTTAGAAAGTTGCGGCTGCAGTAGTGCTTGGATCATGCGTAACACTCCTCCAACCAGCGGGAACGATCATAACCCGTTCACAGCGTGTCTGAGAGAGATTGGGGCGGACCAGAAACAGGAGATCTGGCTCTTTGGTTTTAAATATGATGATGTTACATGATTGTCCATTGTCTAAACAGTACAAACACTGTGTTCAAAAATGTTCTGGAAGCTTTTTTTTAGAAAGATTTGTCCTTTAATTATAATTAAAGAATTAATTATAATTCAAGTTATGGATTAATTGGTTGGTACAAATATAGCTTTCATGGGCACCATAGCCATTTTTTTTAGTTTTTCATACTTCATTCATCATGGATGTGATAACATACTGAGTCAATCAGTTCAGAGATATGAGACTTTGCAAATAAGAAAAAGCCTACTCACACATTACATGAATTCCCGCAGTCAGCACTGAGCCAAAGGTGGACAATGAGCTAGGGGAGAGAAAGACCTTCAGACTGACTTTATCCCTCTTTGTCCTTATGTGTAGAGAATCCTCAAGTATCAACAACAAAAACTGTTGCCTGAGAGCATGTCCCAAGGGTCTGATTAGCTCCATGGACCCCTGGTCCTGTCACTGGGATGGCTCTCTAAGGCTTGAGCTCGAGGGCAATGGCTCTTTGTGTTGTGCCAATGTGTCCTGATTCCATTACCACACACAACCACACAGATAGAAATTCATGCACATACAATGCATGTTTCTGCTTCTGCGCATGCAGCTCAGACCTTGAAACTGACATGTGCCCAGATTCTCATTTATACTTAAAGAGGAACGGGGTACGCTATCACCTCAAGGTCCAAGCAGACTGATTTGAGAGGCAAACACAATGCAAGAATGTATGCATTTTTTATTTAAATAATTCTGTTCAGAGGTCATTACAAAGTAGCTGGCATTCTTTAGGTTTGAACAGAACAGACTGAAACATATATGGACACACCATGCTTTGTTTTGAATATTATATATGTTGATGATTTAACAATGGCCAACATATATAATCGGATATTAGAAACAAGGGAGAATGATGATGTGCAAGCTTGAAGTAAATTCATATAATTATTGGTCTAAATTAAGATTAAAAACAGGAAGAAAAGTGGGAGGGGTTGTTTCGAGTGCCCCTGGTAAAGTCATATTGACTTTTCCCACAGATAATGTTTATGTGACTGACAGTTGGAGTGATTAGATGGACATTAACTTAAAATTCTAGTTATTTGCGCAGCTAGCTGCAGGTGGAAGCTAGCTATGATTTTGGGAAAACGTATAGGACGGTGACAATTTACAATCAGCAGCTTGGATTAATTTTGGGGATAATTTTGGAGGAAATCTGCAACTATGGCACTTTGTTTTGGTCACAAATTAAACAATGACTGTACTTGTATATTACTACTATTTGTACTATCCTACACTGGGAGCACTAATTTGGTGGCTTGACAATCAGTGTGTGCATATATACGGTGAGCTTTAGCTTTACACCGCAGACTATGATGCAGATGTATGCCCATCTTAAATAAGTGATTCTTTCGTTAAGTCATGGATGTTGTATAATCTCCATTGGTGTTACTAGACTGAGCCATTTTGCACTCAGAGCTTATTTACCACATGAGAAAAACAAAACTGCTTAACAGTAAAACCTCCCACACATGCCTCTGCGTAATCTATTATTTTGTTCAACTGAATTTGCCCGAAGGCCGACAGAACATTGCAGAGAGAAGCAAGGACATGTTGGTTAAATGTTTCTATCACATCTTCAGCATAATCACTTTGTGTTTATAAGGACACAGCGGTCACAGATCACCTGCTGTGCTCTATGTGTGTTTGCTGCCTCATCAAAATAGGACTGGTCTCTCTCCCTCCTGTACTCAGCCTTTAGCATAAACAGAAATGTCAGAGCTGTTTTATTGTTACAGAATATTTACACTAGCTGTGGTAATACCTGCTTGAAGAAAATAGTACCTGTCATAACATCTTTTATCTCTGAGTTAAAGTGGTGCTTTGCTTAAATTTAAGGCAATGGAGTTTAATAGCTAAACTGTTACTTGCTTGCTATTTGCTCCTTCCTTTTGAGGTTTTGTGCACAACAGGATTGTAAAGAGATCATTTGTGCTCTGCAAACCTGATCAAGCTAGTGCCAGTTTGGGCTAGATAGATGGGGTCACGTTTATGGAAATGCATGGCAAACATGGAGATTAGAAAATGCACTTCACGGTCTTTGTCACTGTCAATGAAACATTTCTGGAGATTAATCAAAAGTTATTCTGGAAAAATTGTTAGCAGACAGCAGCAGTGTTTAATTTTTAGAAGTACACATTAGTGCAAATTCTCCTCAACACACAGTCCCACAGCATTTGGCAAACATCCCACCGTTTGACCATCATCTAATAGAAACTCTTCACAATACCTGCTGCCACCTACACTCTAGTCTAGGTAGAATGTTGCAGGTAGATGAGCAGAGCCTTTGTCACCTTTAGAGGCCTTAAGCTGTTCTTACAATGAGTAATGAATATTCCCTGTGGTTATTGTGGGGATCATTGTCTCCAGTCAGTATTTAAAGAAATGTGAGTGCAGCCTCAATAATCTACCCCGGATTTGAAGTGTTGTATATCCATATTTGGGGCATGTATTCACATTTGTGGCCTCATATAGATGTAGTGGCTCTGCACCTCCTACACAAGAACATGATTTAACTGTCAGGAGAAGCTAGTGTCGACTTTTCTTTCCATTATATGACTGCCATTATGCCAAGGTGGGAGGTGCATTGCTTTTACAAGCAATGAAAAGACCTGATTTTATTGACCAGCTCCCTACCACATCTACTATTAATGTATGCCTCCTTTCACAACTACACTGGAGGTCGTCATCCCTGGCCTCTGATCACGAAATTACCACTGGTTGTTCACGCCCAAATGAGCTTGTACCCTGAGTCCTGTGTGTGTGCCTTGAAACAAGGAGTTCAGGCCCTTATCTAATCTTGAATTGATTATTGCACATTTGCTTCTCCCAACAAAAAGCTCAAGCACATCTGCAGTTAAGTCAGTAGGCCCACAGCAAGATTTTTAACAAGAACCTAGAAGAGATGTCATAAAATGTTTTAGTTATGCTGTCTTGACTTCCTCTTGATATCCAAAATTATAACAATTACTTGCATGTTTGTAACATGTTGGTGTATCTTGATAGGTTTTGTATAGTATGTGTTCTTTCTCCTCTGGCTTTTAATAAACAATATGAAATACTAATTGTGGCTTGTATTAAAAAAAGTTAAATAGAACATGGTGTAGGAGTTATTCAGCACGAACTTAGAATATGACATTACCCTAAATTTCCTTAGTGTATGCACTCTATGAGTTATTTGTTCAATAAATAATACTATGCTTTTGTCTAAGCTCTTCCATTATTGATTACAGTAAGTGATATATGAATAGTGAGAACTATACCATTAAATTAGATAGAAAAATACAAGCAATACATTGATTTTATTTCTTGTCTTTTGTAACATAATTGCACATTTTGGCTATGCACTTTCTTAGCCCCTAAACAACAAAGAACAATAGTGAATTGAAAAGTGAAGCCTATTATATCAGTATCAGCACACACGTATATTGAATACACAATTTTGCTGAGCCCCGGGAATATTGGACTTGTGGGCTTACGACTGGGGAATTGCTGGTTCAAAACTCCGGGTTAGCGGAAAGGGGAGGTCGATGAGTAACTGTCTATCACCTCTTAACTACATTTCAAGTGATGCACTCAAGGTGCCTTGTGGAATTTCCATATACATTTGCATTCAATGTTACTCACCAAAACACGAGATATCCTTAAGCCCTAAAAAACCTGTGGAATACACATTTATACCTCATAAAGATTTTCAAAGCAGCAGCTTTCTTCTCTTCCTCTTATATTGACATACACTTACCTTTTACAGCACAGTACCACCAGCAGCTACCACCCTTTTTAGTCAGCAAAAAAAGTGTATCACATCATCTTCTTGCTCATACTCATACAGTAGAGTTCAGCACAGTATGTGTCCATGCCAGTTCAAGCGCCAAACAAGAACATATACCCCTAGCGAATCTGTGACTTTTTTCTTTATACTTCTAGTGCCAAGGTTTTCTAAATTCTCACTTTCTGCAGCATCGGCACATGGAAAATAAACTATGGTTAAAGGGAAGTGTGACAATTTGGAAAATACATGTATTCACTGTCTTGCTGAGGGTTAAATGAGAAGATCAATACCACTCTTATATCTGCACACTAAAGGTGAAGCTGCTGTCTGCACATAACCCCAAGTAAAACAATGATACTAAGTCATACTTACTTTTTTTTTGTGTGGATTATATTAATGAAATGTAACTTGCTAATTAATGTGTTTTGGAGGTGTTTGTTGCCAAACACTCAAAAAGGTACTATGAAAGAGTTTCTTTCTGTAAAAGAAAAGAATGAAACTGGCATCACTCAAGCCTGACTTTGTGTCTCACTATGATTGTGAAGCATGAGGGTGATGCCTCAAAAGACATGTCCACTCAGCAAAACATTGCACATTAAAAACAACAGCATTGTCATAGGCAGGGTTCTTTTGCAAGACAGATTCTGTTGACTGAGTAAATAACTGACATTCACTGTTCCTCAATGGGGGCCCTGCAAAGTTGTGAGAGGACTGCAAATTAAAAACATACACAACCAGGCAATACACAGAGAGGAAAATGTAAGGAGTTCCATGATACACACCAAATTCAATATACTGAAGACAAAATGGTGGATTATTCATGCTTGTCCCTCATTGCTGTTGTGAGTCGATGCTGCTGCAGCTTGGTGGCGATGAACTATTTGTTTGTTCTTTTAAATGCTTTATGTGGTAAAAGCAAGAAACTGCTTGTTTTGCACATTTCAGACAATTTCAGTACAAACACTTACACACTCTGTGTGTCCCACCATCAGATGAATGAAGCAAAACAATCTAGGCAGCAACAAATATTGTGACGTCTCTTGGCTCATGGAACACTGTTGGGATGTATCTCTAAGTAAACATGTCTGTGTATTTACAATAACATGTATTTGCAGGATTGTTCCTTGCATCTTATGTATTTATTAGAAGGTGCAAGCCTGCTTACTCCCTCGCTCTTGTCAAACAAGGACAACAATGTTTTAAAGATATTTTTCTGCACATACATGTTTAACTGAATTTGAAGAACTGTACAATATTTATGATTTGAAACATATTTTGTTGTTGGTACCCTGGATGTAGCAAATACATTTTTAAAGGCTGAAATCACACTTTCACCCTGTCTCCACTGAAAAGGTTATTTATTTAGTTTTTAAGCTTATTTATTGTTTTGGATTACATTGAACCTTATCTAGTTAGGAACTGCCCTGTTCCATAGCCAAATTTTTTGGTTCCATGGTTTGATTATAGACAAGAGTTGCCGTTTTAGCAGTCCCACACTAATGATCCACAACATTGTTTCCCACAATGGATCACTGAACACTTGCCATTTCCCATGAGCATTTCAGGGACAATATAGCACAGTGTGAGGCACTATAGAGCTGCCCAGGGGCATTTAGTTGCACTTATTTCATTGTCAATCAACAGCCCATGCTTTCTTACCACAAACACACACATTAAAGACAAGTTACTAATGTTTTTCTGCTGTCTCAAGTCCTGCTTAATCAGTCAGATATGGAAGGATTAGAGTTTACAGTGCACTAGCAAGTAAATGTTTTATTTTGATATTTTATAAATAACAAAACAGACATATTCAGTCAACAACAGAAGATCATTTGCAGTGTCTTTCCATTGTTCATGGTCTGTCAGGTAGCTCAGTAGCCTTAAGGTTGTCCCAAATATTTAATGCACAGTTTATGGCTCCCTTTAGAAATATTATCAAGTAGTTAACCTTGCCTCATGGTCTGACCCCTGGCAAGAACTCTGGGAAATGAACCACTGAATTTCTGTTCAATGGGGTAATTATGTCAGAGAAGGTTAAACTGCAGTCATTTCTGATGTAAATATTGTACTTCATTCATTTGACAGCTACTAGGCAACTTATAGACAACAAAATGTTCTTTCAAAACATATGATCAGTTTATAACATATAAGGCTGTATACCCGACCATAGCGTATATCCAGTGGTGGCAAGACCAAGAGATTCTTTCCTTGAACATTTTAATTTCATGCAGCTTTATACTTCTAATCTACTACATTTATTTGAAAGCTATAGGTACTTTACAAATTCTGATTTTAAAAACCTATGATGAGTGATTAAAATAGGATGCATTGTTTTAAAGTAAATTGAAGAATGCAGTATTATGAAAAAAGCAATCAGGTTCACCTCAGCCAGGTATCACATTTAAATGCTATTTCAAGTTGATCCATCATACTGATCAAATACTACAATATGTAACAATACAATGCTGCCAGAAAATGTAATTTGCCTGCATAGTAAGAACATTTACTTAAAATCATTTTGCTGATTTTATATTCAAAGCTTTTACTTTTAATAGAGTAACGCTATTTATTTTATTTTTGTGTGATTTTAGTAAAGGATCTGGATACTTATTCCACCTCTGCCTATCAGCACATAGATAAAAGTTGATTATATGCTTCAGCAAAAATAATCCAAATTTCAGTTTAATACCATAATAACGCAACACTGAAAGTATTGATGAATTAATGGAGGCATACTTTAAATATGTTAAGTACAATGCTGATTATACTTCTGTAGTTTTTAGCTACTTGTAATTGTATGTGTAGCCTATTGCTATACGCAAATGATCTAAACTCCTCTTCTGCCACTGCTTATATATTCCTTTGGGGCAAAAATGTAAGGTTGACTGATCACTCAAACATGAACAATAAGATAAATGAAATCATTTGGGAAAAGCCTAATTTAACTCAGCTACTGCCTGTTTAATTGGCAATTGGACACCAATCAGAGGCCATATGCTCATAGGCTGAAGATAAGCATTAATTAGTAAAAACGTAATTTTCTGACAACGCCACTGGCAAGAGCTCCAAGGCAATGGTGTCCACTTCAGTGACCACATTGGTGACCAGAAAAGCTGCTTGAGGTGTAGCTGAAAATAAAAAAAGGAAGCGAGTGATAATTGACAGACGTTTTCTTTCTGGTCATTACAGGCGCGCGCATATAAACACCGGTACGCACGTGCACATTTCTCAACAGGTTCACAGAGGTTTGGATAAGAGCGGTCTCTGTCTCTCTTCCTCTCTCTCTCTTTCTCTCTCGCTCTCCAAAAACCCGAAAGCTGTTGGCTCGCGCGCGCTCTGTAATTATTCCAGTCTCGCGCAGAAGAGTGCCGACTGCTGAAAGCTCCGCACCACTTTCTATTTCTTCCCTCCGCACTGCGATTCCGCGAGGTGGCGGGTCTCCTGGCGGACACTAACTAGCTCAACACCTGGAAAGAGCGTTCGCGAGGGCACGGAAACGTGTTTAGAGGTGCCTCGAGCAGACGACAAATGTTCGAGACCCACGGCCACTGCCCCCAGACCCGACGGGGAGGGAGACAAGCAGAGCAGTGATGGGACAGTTTTCAGGAGGATGCTACTTGAGTTTTGGCATCCTAGTGTTTCTCGGTTCGCAAGTCCCGTCCACCTCAGCTAGAGGTAAGCACAGCACGGACACACTCTTTGATGAGCTGAAGGTTTTTACCCCATAGGGGGTCTCAGTGCTCGAGAATAAACTCGAGTAGGCTAATAAAGATGTGTGTGATGACAGACTGTTTGTGGCTGTAGTTTTAGTTGTTTTTGGGTTCTGAAAAGTAATATTCCAACCGGTGTTAACAGTTTGTGTGTGCGTGCGATTGTAATTGTAATGTGAGACGCGCTGGCTGAGAAGTGTTTGAATAATGGTGATTGGTGTTTTTAAAAGGCTCAAACTGAGTCGAGTTTCGTCTAAGGCACTATAATTAAGCTAATTATGAAATTAAAGTCAGTTTGGCGAGCAGTTTTGTTTTTGAGCAGAACACCACCACTATTAAAATTGAGTAAAATTTTCGCTATGTTGCCCTATTGAAATGCATTGGAAAGGGAAATCAAATTGCTCAATAGCGTGACCATACCCAACTGAGCAAGTAGGCAAAGGTTTGACAAATACTTTTTCTCATAGTTTGATTTTTCTTTTCTTTTTTCCTTCTTTCTTTCCTTTTTTTCTTATTTATTGTTGGCTAAAGCCACCCCATGTGGTCAATGACAAGGGGATTTTATTAACTACGTGAATTAGTTTATTTACAAGTTGTACTGCTGACAAAACATCAGTTGTTAGCCTGCCTGTATGTTCTATTTTGCTCCAATATTGTTTCACTAAATGCAGTGTACTCCCAAGGTTGGTTGTAGAGTTGATTTTGAGGGATGTGCTGGCTTCTGTAACATCGGATTATGGTTGCTTTCATTGCTGTGGATGAATTTTATTTTATGTTCTCAGGCATGTGCAGAGATGTGGTATTTAAGTAGTAAAAGGCTAGTTGATTCACTGGGTGTACAAGATGGGTTGTCCTATGCAGGATACTGCCAGCTTTATCATAAGGTAATGCAGTGCCTTTCTTAGTGAATGCACACATTTGTGACTTATTTATCTGATAACAGTTTTTGATTTAAGCCTGAGAGAAGACTGACATGTTAAACATTTTCCAAATATGTTTCCATGTGGTCAGCGGATGGACCATATGAAATTCTTTTTCCTTGGTGAATCTGTCTTGACCTATTGACATCCATTTAGCGCACAAGACACTGCAACAAAGACACATTTGCAAGTCAATTAGTTAACTAGCCCCAAGGTTTTCATTTTTGCATCCCAAGTTTTGAAATTAGCTTCAACTTAGAAATTTGCATAGCATAAATATTAGATTAAGCATATGTATCTTCAGGGTAACTTTGCATGTACAGATCAGGAGGGCTTTTGTCATTCTTTTAAAGCATTCTTTTTAGCATGAAAGGCATTGAGTATTATCTTTCAAAAAAGGCTGGACATTGTATTCATATGACCAGATTTCCACAGCGATTACATTTCCATGTCAAATGTTGCATGCTATGTGAAAGGAGTGCCCTCTGCTTGGCAGAAAAAAACAGAGTTGTGAGTGTATGAAAGTAACATGCCTGTGCGTGGAAAATGTGGTTTTCCTAAGCAGCATAGTTATATGTTGTTATACATCTGCCAGATTTTAAAGTGGAGTCTGTGTTTGTGATGGCCCTCTGCCAGGCTGTAAAATAAATATTTATGTTGTGCAATAATATGGATGTCAACAGTCAAATACTTTATGCAGAAATGCTATGAGATGAAATGTAAAAGGCAGACTCTACAAGAAACTGACTGAATAATGCAGGCAAGGCTAAGTTATGAAGCATGGTTGAAATAAAAATTCTGTTCTTTAGCCATGTACATGTATAGACTCCCTACTGTCGGTAATATATTTCTCAATTAGAAGACTGGTTATAATTCAGTGATCGGAATTCATTCTTTACGTCTCACAAGGATGGAACCCCATCACCCGCCTGCAAGCATACAATTTAAAGCTTAGCACATTGAGAGAACACGGTATGATGATAACAAACTTACCACAAAGGAGAAACCTAGAATCAGTGCTTACAGGTGGATTCAGGGCTTCTCTGGCTGATGAAATGTTGAGCAGCAGCAATGAACATAGCAGAGGTGTTAGCAGAGTGATTAGTGAAGCAGCAAGGTTGACAGTGAAAGGGTGATCCAGTGGACCACAGTCTACATATACGTTTATATGTAGTGAGTCACACATGCGTTCTCTGGGTGAACAACTGGGGGTTTGTACACCGTCCTTTTCTTCATGAGTGTAAATTAATTTCTTTGTAGATCATTCATTTTGAGCTATTATTGATTTCGCTCAATTTATTATTGAAAACGCTCAATTGTCACATTATTTCATCTGAAGCCAACCTCAAAACAATTTGACACATATATGAATTAGTTCAATAAAAAAGAGAGATTCTGCACAAAAACATGTGTGGTCCTAATGGCTGCAAAGAATAGTTACTTTCGATATCAGTTAATTTGCATGTAAATTTCCCGATTAGTTGTTTGGTATATAAAATATGATGAAAATTTTGAAAAATGGCCATCACAATTTACTAAAGCCCAAGGGGATGATATTAAATTGCTTGTCTTGCCTTCACAATTGAAAAACAGGACATATTGAACAACAAACCTGAAGAGTAGTCCTAAGCAGTAGTTCTGAGCTCACATATCCAGGCCCATCTTCACACTTGGTTTTAGCGCTGTGCAAAAGAAGTTTTAGCGGTCAAATAACTGAGACAGACTGAGCTCATGCGTGTCCCTGTACTTCTTGAGTGTCCCGTGCCTGGTGCGGAATATGAGAAGATGACCATATAAGGACATCCAGAAACCTAATATTCTACACCACAGAGCTTTTTGCTCACAGGGATTACTTTTACATACGTTTACCTCCTTATTCAAAACTTGTTATGATCATCTGAGATTGTAACAATATATATATGCCAGAATATAAGGCAAAGCAATCAAAATAGCTGATCGATTAATCAATTAAGTGGCTGCTCGTTTCAGCTCTTTCAGCTCTCTGAGAAAATAGCATTCTGCTTCTATTATTACTTACAAGAGCATCAAATGTATATTAATTTGCAGCTGAAAATAGTCATGAACTACTACACTGTTTACTCTTGTTTGAGTCACATTTCCCAAAAACTACAGTTCCCAGCTTTTTAGGTAAATTACTCATCCTTTTAAAATAATGAAACTATATATTTGTGACCCATTTTTATAAAAAGATTTACATCTTCAATAGCCTAGTAAATGGGCTTAGGGCTGAGTGACACAGACCGGGTGGAAATGTTGGAAAACTGAAAGATGGACTAACACATTGCTATCTATTCATAGGATTTGTCTACAAAAAGAAAAACATTAAAACAATGTTAGCCTATTCTTTTTTAAAATGCAATGCTTGAATGTCATAAACTAATTTTTTACAGTGGTCCCCCTATATGAAGTGGCGGTGTGCCGCTGCTGAATTGTGACCGCTGCTACTAAAATTTCTCAAATTTCTTAGTTGGCTTGCTTCCTCTCCTCATTATTCGAAGAACATCTGAGTGACATGTGCTGTTATAACAGCGACATAGGCGTAACTCCGAATTGGGAGGTGGGTAGCGAGTGTTTGATTGTCTGAGCAGCAGAAAGTGACAGTGAACACGAGCAGTGGAAAATATTCTGGCAGTTGCCTAAATGCAGTTTTGGTTACAGTGGTCAGATTCTCAAGACCAAGAAAAGAAGCCTGTTACATTAGCTCAAACATAGAAAGTAATTGGTAGCTGTAATTTATTACTACCCGCCTTGTCCAATGTTGAGAACATCAGGTACAAACTAAACTGATGTAGCCTACAGCTTTGTCCTGTACAGACTGGTAGGCCTACATCCTTAATTATTTTTCAATTTTCAGATGAGTCTGAAAAAGTGGTTATTAGGAAAAGAAAGGATGGTGGTGACTGGAGGAGCTGAGGTTAGTAAAACAAATTAGTGATGCAAACTACGTAGTCCTTAGAAGCTAATAAGGAGACATTTCTTATTTAGATTTTAATGTGCAAATAAAATGCACCTCAGAAAGGAGGTGGTTTCTCATGTTGCTTATTTTTTTATATTAAAAAAACTGGCAACATGACCTCCCCACCCCTCTGACCATGACTACTACTACCACCACCAAAACATTCATCGAAAGCTCACATAAAACTATGGCAAAACAGTGAAATTTTAAGCGTTTCTAATGTGCGCAGACATGTTGCGTTGGGGTTTTATATTCAGACATACTACAACACTACGTGCACAAAAAAAAAATTCGCTTCACCTCCGCTGCTACAACTCCGTCATAGGGGAAACACTGGTATAGACTGCTTGATTTAAAATATAAGTAAGGTGTAAATGGGCTATATAAGGTTACTGGGGTGAAATCAATAAATTTACCCCTGTGCTGTGACACTGACACGACAACACTGTTAAGCCATGTAATTGGTCACCCTGGAGCAAGCTACCACTCTATCCACAGGCAAAGCATCGCGAACCAGCCTACCACGCTCAATGACAGATACCTGATTGACCTTAGATCCTATATTAGGTTAGATGGGATTACCGCCACCCCGCAACCTTCCTGCACCTGGAATGTCATGCAGAGTGCTGTAAAATGGTAGCCCAATACACAATTTCATAGGAACATAAATTTACTTTTAATTTTATCAAATTAGATAAGAGGTAGTGGCTGCTGCTTGAACCTGAAATCCATTTATCCATTCTACCTCCTGCTGTTAAAATTGCATTCTGGCTCTAGTATGGTATAAGTGAAAAAACTCAAAATAAAAACTGAGAGAGAGTGAGTGAGAGAGCAGTAAAGGGCAATGGAGCCATCTCTGCCATGTTTTATTTATCCCCAAAAATGACTGCCAGACTCTTTCTCAAGCTCCAGCTTTGATTTAACTGACATTTCACATGAGATGAATTCACGAGCACAGTTGGGCTGGTATCCACAGTTTCTATTCCGTAGGAGATCGCATGGTGGTCATATTGCCCAGTTTCGCTATTGCATTATTCAAAGGGAACCCATTTCTCTATCCAACTGGCCAACCCCCTCTCCCATCTTTGCCTCTCCACATTCAGAGGGAACTGAGCTCACCAGCGGCAAATCAAGGGAAGAAAACATTGTCTACAGTGAAGGCAGAAAACTGGGGAAAAGATTGGGACTGTTATGCCAAAAAAATAAATTTAGCTTGGAAGTAAACATACACATACTCATTACACTGATAAAGTGTGATGAAAGTCTGGCTTGGACCGAGATACTGTAGTCATCAAAAAGCTATTGTTTTTTGTCTATGGGATATTGAGACTTTGGAATCCGGTCAATAGATAAGCTTTTGTACATGATATTCCCAGGAGAGGTAGGATTGATTGGAACAGAATCCCTTTTTTTGCTCCAATAAAAAAACAATGCTTTCATTGTAAGTCTGATTTAGCTTCATATTTTTCTCACTTACATTGTTGTTATATATGGTATAATGGAGGTCCTTTCTCCCCTTTGAAATCAAGTTGGTCTTTGCCAGAAATACCTGCATGTAGAATGAATTCTACATGCACTTATTTCTGGCAATATATTGTTTATAGTCAGCACTTATTAAGGGTCTGCTGATCAAGATATTTTGGCCCCTAATCCTGATCCTTTAATACCGGCTATAAAGTCCAACCAGATAGTGATATAAATCGCTCAGCTGCCCTATACACATATAAGCTACAAACAGCAAACGAGATAAGATAGAACTTAATTCATCCCAAAATAAATGTTTGTCTCAAAGTTGCACTATACATAATACAAATAATTCTGACACATTAAAATAACAGCTGTATCTTACTAAATTCGGCATATTATTTTTCACAAGCTACTTTACAATAGGGAAGGTTCTGGTTCAAAACTGTCATATTGAGAATGTGACCCCTGAAATTGACATTATGTGATCAGCTTGATTGTTTTATTAGAGAAAAATGTATTGCTCTGTCAGAGTTGCTGGAACTACAAATACATGCAGTCCCCTCGCCATTGTATGGCGGTGTTACAGAGTGGAGGTTCTACCCTCGCATAAACTTACATCTCTGGCATATATTTATAGTAGCATACATTGTGATTATACTTTCATCATTCAGCATCATTTATACATGTAGCATGCATACTGAATGTGAGCATGCATGCTGTGTAATGTTGTACAGTAGGGAACACTGTTGTTTGGTACACGCCCCAGCAAAAATCACATCATCATCATTGCTTATTTTTTTGCATATGATTTAGCCCTACTATAGTTTCTGTAGTGCTGAGAGAATGACGGGGTGTCAGATTTTGCCATTTCCGTCACCTCCTGCATATCTGCCTCAGCAGTGTCTCCACAGCCTTGAAGCTTTTTTCTTCGATCAGTCTTTTCTAATAACACTGAAGGTGAATCCTTGGAGATAACTGCCCATCCACAATGCAAAATTCAATGCCTCACTGGCTAAAGTCTTCTTTTCCGAAGACACCATAACCAACAATGAATTTATTCTAACAAGTATTTCTGTGTAGACACAGTCTGAATAGCTTCCTGGATGCCTCCAAGCCATAGGGCTCCGCTATAATTCAAAATCTATTAAAAACACATTAAACAGCCATGCTGTCGTTCTGGGTGATATGCATATCATATGGGCAGACGTCATGCTGGTGCACCCAGTTCCATATTTAAACTGCTTTGCTTGTTTGACAAGCTGAGCGCAATAAACATTTCCTGGACCAGTTCGTTCTACAAGTTTGGTTAAAATCTACAGAGTTTAGTTAAAGATGAAAGATTTTACAGGTTACTGAAAAAAGTGAACTTCTGTAACAGCACCACTATTTTGTCAGAAGTCACAGTAGAAATTGGTGTGAAACACTGCATATTAGAGGGTTAATGTACAGTCTACAGTATTTCTGCTGGATGACTCTTGCAATTGTCAGCATGTTGTGGTCTCCAGCCAGAGCGTACACATTCACTGACAAGATCCATATTCAAAGCACTGAATTGTAGAAGCATCTTAAATCAAGCTAGTTTTGTTTACTCTAAAACGCTTTTATTTCATAAATACCCCGCCCGATCGTCCTTTCTTGTTGCTCACTCCTCCCTTGCAATTCCTGTAATTTACTTTCAGTGGATTGTTGCTGTGACAAATGTTTTGGTTTTGGTATCATTTCTCAACTCACCTGACTGAAGGAAAAAACAGAGCTGAGCTTGAAGAGGCAAAACGAGGGAGCGGGGAATGAAAGAAGGAAAAAGCAGAGGTAGAGAGAAAGATGGATTGGGGGGTTACAGTGCAGCATACTTAAGTATCTCATGTTATCAGTAACTGCCACAGCAGTTTGTCAGTAACAGCGAGCACCTGTCACTGCTGTCCCTGATGAATTAATTTCAAAAGTAATCAAAAGCAAATACATATTTAATGACTTTTGGATTAAAGTAGTGGCTCAGTGTTTGTTTATGTGTGTTGTGTGTTTGGTGTGTGCGCTACAGTGTTTTGACATGCAGAAACAAACATAGCCATGGACCAGTTAAGGTGTCACATGAGAAAATAGAATGCAAGTAAATCAAAAATAGCACATTAAGCCATTAGCATTAATGTTTTTTTTTATTTTAGTTTGATATTTTCACAAAGGAGATTTCAACATAGAACATAGCACATGACAGTATTCATGTGAAACAATTGGGGAAAAAATGATAAAATGTTGTTATTTAAGATGAACTGTGAACTCATTTAATGTTCTGGCATAGTTTGTTGTATTTCTGTGTCAAGAATGCAATACTCTTGAAAGGTTGGTTAATGGTTGGGAAGCTGTATGGGTGGCCCATATTCCTTATATCTAGAGCTTATTTTGCGAATTCAAGTGAGGTTTGCCTCCCCCCTTTCATAGCAAAATACAAATCAAATGACAACCCAAACAGAAAAGAACTGCATGCATGCAGCCCTGTCTGTTTTCAATGGCCTTGGTGCTTTTGTGAGAAGATGCCTTCAGAAAAATCGTCAGTCCAGCAGACAATGGGAAAGATTCAGAAGCGCTGTCCCTGATAAATGCTAAGCTAAACACATTAAACTCAAAGTTAAACTTAGAAATGGCAAAAATGATGACTTACATACATTCTACCACAGTAAGCTTGCGCCCACACATGCGCACTGACCCCCCTTTTTAAGGGTTAGGGTTACAATTTAAGAGTTATTCACGCACTTTAAAAACATTTATTTTATTTACAGCATTATATGTGCAAATGTATATTTTTATAGGCAGTATATTAACAGTATATTGGGAAAAAAACTGGTAGCTCTATTTAAAATCAGACATTGAGCACCCCCATATCGGCAAAATCCTCCTGATCCTGATCCTCTGCGAAGCTTTGAATGTGAGATTGACCGTCAAATCAGGCTCCGCCCATCGAAGCATCCAATCTTCGACTATTTGGGGTTAGCTCTACAACAGTATGTTAGTTTATCATGTTTTTCTACAAAAAATAAAAACAAATAAACAACATATAGGTTAATGAAGTGAAAATAAGCTTATGGTTAAGCCTGTCTTTTTAGGTTTATAAATAAATAACCATTTTATTCATTGTGTCCAAACATGTTGATCTTCATTTTGAACATGTACTTCACTGCCTCTGTCACGTCTAGAATACATGATTTCACTATGCTGTAGGCATTGAATCTGCACTTTTTCCTTGGAGAGCTTTGATAAGAACATTTTAGTCACTTAGGGTAGAACACTGTGCTTCTTGCTGAGCACAAAGAGTAAACTCCATGGGACATGAGGCACAGCTGTGTTTGGAGGAGCTGTTTAAAACCACCCTGTGATTCCCTGCACCTATTCTTTCTAACTGTTTACCTTTGCTGTCTCCTTTTTGTTATGTGGCAGTGAAAAGCAGGACTTATTTGAAAAATGGCGGCATCTTCAGTAATCACAAGTTTATAGATCACTTAACAGTCTGCAGCTCATGTCCCAGCTTGACTGCGCTATTGTCCCATTTGCAAGCCCCCCCCCTCATCCTGTTAGACCCGTCCAGCTGGGATCGGCCAACACTGGTCAGCTCTGCCTCCCTTCCTCGGCCATCACTGTGCCAGTACCACCTCTATTTTCCATCTAATCTGCTCAGTGGTAAAATGTGTCTCCAGTCAGAACTGCAGAGTTTTTCATCTCTATCTAATGCTCCATCTCCTGTCGTTGAACTTTGATGTTTCACCATCAAACAGTATGTGGTGTGTAAATGGACTGCACATGGTCAAATCTGTCCCGAAGTTCACATTTGATAAGAGTCCCGGCCTGAAGTCAGCTACATGCCAATATTCTGTCAGTCATAGTGCCACCTACTGGCAACAGGAAATGACAAGTTTTATACCTTGATTTGCTCCTCCTAGCAGGTTGACCAGATCAAGCTCAATTTTCTGCAGAAAATGGTGGTGGTAATGGCGCAAGGTTAAGACTGTTCAATCCACCACTGTGACCCATCCACCAACGTGTCTCTGAGCGAGACACTTAACCCCTAGTTGCTTCAGAGGTGTGCGACCTCTGACATGTATAGCACTTGTAAGTCGCTTTGGATAAAAGTGTCAGCTAAATGAATAAATATAAAAACAAAGAGATCTTCATGATGTTATATTGTGCAGCTTCTGAGTTTTTGTTGAACAGCGTTGCTGTGGTGAGGCATTAATCACACTGTTTTTTGAGGGCTAAGGATGCTTGAAAACAAAACTTTGCACACCACTCAGAAGGGTTGTATTGTGTTGTCTGATATGCAAGACATGGGTGTGGAAGATGGCTCAATAGCACTACCCACAAAATTTCAATGAAGCAGCTCTCACTGTTTGCTTCATCTAGATGTATATCATATTGGATGCAGGTGTTTGTCTCCAGAGTTTAAAGAAATCCTCAGACTATATAATGCTTTAGTATAATATATGATTTATATTCAAATTCAAATTGTATTTGTGAATATAATATTTTTCATACAGGCTAAGATAGAGGTTCAAATAAAAATGATTTTCTTCACAATGAATATCATTTCTTTATTCAAAGGTCTTTTCATAAAAGATAATATTTCTTTTTTGT
The DNA here is from genome assembly GCA_024633595.2 of Lepomis macrochirus. Classification (NCBI taxonomy): domain Eukaryota; kingdom Metazoa; phylum Chordata; class Actinopteri; order Centrarchiformes; family Centrarchidae; genus Lepomis; species Lepomis macrochirus. The sequence goes on from JALXJV020000019.1 coordinate 22,979,302, forward strand.
AAGCATCTAAAGTCATGTTCTTAAAGAAATATTTGTCACAAACATACAATTAATGACAAATGCTTTCAGTTTCGTTCTTGCAAAAAAACACTCCTCAACATCAATCCTGAATCTTAATAGAGCTGTTGTTTATTTGCTACACATATTATAGCAGTGAGTGCAGCGGTAACATCAAATCCTATTTACTCTGTGGGGAGAGAGTAGTTCGTCCGAAAGTTGTCTGCTGTATTTAAACCCTACACGTGTTAGGGAGCTCGATTTGGCCTGGAGGGTGACTCCGACCAGAGTTTACTCCGTGTCAGAGTGAAAGTGGCAAGGGTCTAGTTTCAGAAAGGCCCAGTGAGTTTCCCACAGAGGGGGAAAGACTAATGATAACATGCAAACTAGGGAAAGAAGGGGAGAGGAAGAATCTTTTGGTGAACGAAGATCTAGATCAATGACTGGATTTAACTCCCTCGTGCAGTGTCCAGTATTCATGAACTGACCTCCGGCAACAGCAATGCAGATGCAAGGGCCCACTCATCGCTGCTTGCATCTTTAATTACATTGCTTTTGTCCACAATGTATTTGGTGTATATGTAGCTGCATAACCTCCAACAGTGACAAACCAGCAGACTGTTTGATATAAATTTGAATAAGAAACTCAAAATTCTATTTGTGCTACTGATTAGCATTTAAATGAGAATGAATAACGCGTTTTAAAACAAAATGTGGATATAACAAATCTATATTTACATTTTTCCTGAGCAGTGTTGAATTCCTCTGCTCTTGCATATTGACACTGGTTAATGATGAAGTTGAATTTAAATGTTTATCCATACGAAAGGTTGTGTGTTGCAAGGTTATACAAGTGTACCTTTTGATGAAGTTCCCCTTCAGCCAAGGACTCCCCTTTGTCATTAAGATAGATAACATCTATTCCCCGCATCGATGTGGCTACATTCATTTAAAGACTACTTTTGTTTCACTTCACAGGCAGCAGAATCAATGCATAGCTTTACCTATTTCTGCTTCATTTTATCATAGCTGGCTTAGACCAACTCAACCCCAGACCATCAATAAAGTCAGGGCTTTTTATACATCTATCTATTATTTAGGAACTAAAGAATTAATGCTGGTGTTATTTTATCTTTTTATTATCAACAACTTCACTGAAGACACTATAACCAACAATGAATTTATTCATTGTATTTCTGTGTAGCCACAGTCTGAATAGCTTACTGTATGACTCTAAGCTATAAAGCTCCACTATAATCCAAACATGAAAAAAATACATATTAATAAGCCATGCTGTGGCACTGGGTGATATGTTCTTTTTTGCAATCAACACAGGGAACATAGTTTATTATGAAAAAACTCCACAACATAGCTTAGTGCTGAGCAGACATCATGCTGGTGCACCTGGTTCCATAATTAAACTGCTTTGCGCAATAAACACAATTCCTTTGGCATTTGGTTCTACATGTCAAGAGATTTAAGCAAGATACAAGTAGAATATATGGTCTCTCAATGTAATCTCATTTGACTGACATAAGAAGCTTTTTATTCTTTTTTTTTTTTTAATTTTATATTTTTGAAACCTTGGGAACAATACAATAGCCAGATTTACACTACCTCATGGTCACAGTTCCAGTCTGTGACCAAGACCAAAGTTCTCCTTTCCCAGCATTCCCGTTTTTGTAAATATAATAAGAACATATTATAACACAAAACAAGGGTGCATTACTATAAGACATATCTCTAATACATATAGAAACAAAAGACAACACAATTATTTTGTTAATAAGCGGTACATAAAATACAGTACAATGAAATCAACACTTGATTACCACTATCTTGACAACATTCAGGACAACATTCCTGCATGTTGTGTTTGATTAACATAGGACACCCATTTTGACCATAAGACTACAAATCTATTCATCTGCAAACAGAGTGAAAATGTCTTTCCATCTGGTAGAATTCATTAACACATTCTATCCATTTTTCTAGAGTAGGGGGATCAGGGAGAAGCCAGTGTCTGGTGACAGTTTTCTTACAGGCAATAATTAAAATTCTGAACAGATTCTTTGCATTATCAGGTAAGAAGTCTGTGTTACCCAAGATAAAGTTGGTAAACTTGAAGGGTATTTTCATGTTGAAAATATTTTTGATATATTTGTGTATCTCTATCCAGTATTGTTTTATTACTGGACAATCCCAGAATATATGCCAATGGTTGGCATCTTCACTTCCACACTGCCTCCAGCACTTAGTCTCCTCCCCGGAACCAGGAATTTTCTGTTTTGGTGTAATAAAAAACCTGATCAAACATTTCCAACCAAATTCCGTCCATGAAAGGAAGTGAATATCTTAATGATAATTCAGAGTTTGGTTAAACATAGGTTAGGTTTTGAACAGGTTACTGGGAAAAAGTTGTAAATAAAACCTAGATAGAATAAAAAGAGCAAGCCTTTTCCGTGTGTCATGTCCACATTAAACTAATGATCTTACTGCTCGAAAAGTACCTGTATTTTCAATTAACCTTTATGCTGAATGATGTAATTCTCCATAAATTACTTTTATAACAACACCAATTTGCTGTCAAAATTCACAGTAGAAATAGGTTTGAATATACTGCATATTAAAGGGTAAGATATCTACAGTATTTCTGCAGGATGACTCTTGCAATTGTCAGCCTGTCGTGGCCTCCAACCAGAGCGTACACATTCACTGACAAGATCCATATTCAAAGCACTCAATTGTAGAAGCATCTGAAATTGAAATGTCAGGTTGAAATGAACATGCCTTGAATTAGAATATGGAAATAGAAAATACAAGCTTTTGTGCAGCAGAATCTTGTGTTGACATTTTTTGTGTGCATTGTTTACTGACAATACCTTGATACCAGATTTGGTTAGAGTGTAAAGCCCTGCATTTTTCACAGATAATGGTCAAGCTTTTCTTCTGTGGAGTATCATAATGAGATTGCACCAACGGTCTCCCAGCATTCTCCCACTCCCAATCAATTATCTTGAGATCTGCTAATGTCTAGGTATCCTTCTCCTTTTCCTGTGTATGTGTGTGTTGTATGGCTGAAATACAAAACAAGCCCTGATAAAATGAGAGGATAAAACCCAATTACCCAGTAGGCAGTCCTGAGTCATCTCCCATTTGTTCCAGCCATTTTCTCCTCTGTCTACTCCTCTTTATCACAACTTGTATGGGTTACTCAAAGACCACCCCAGCTGATTGTAATCTGTAGGTGAGAAGAAATGAGATAAAAAATGTGAAGAAACTGAAGTGATAGAGTGAGCTGATCGATGCCAAGCGGCTTGCACACAGGGATTCTCTTTCTCTTCAGTATAATCTTCCAATGTGATTGTGAAGTTTGTGTGCGCTGGGCTTCTGAGGGGACCAATTAAGGAACGGCAGGGCAGGAGCTTGAACTGCTGGCTCTCCTAATAGCCTACAGGCTGGAGTGGTACTGATCCACAGCCAGTCGATAACATAGGCCTCCGTAGTCAGCCAATGAATGCCAACAATCAAACTGGCAATGAAAGAAAAATACTCTTGCATATTCAATTTTCTTTCTTTTTTTTTTACTGTCACATGGGGTTGGGTGATATGACGGGAACACCTGTGAGCTGGGACTGTTTTAGGTATTATTTATATGAAAAACAGCTTCTTTTAATAGTGTCTGTTTCATGTGATTCAGGGAAAAAAGCTGTTTTTCCATAAGAATATGAATATAAAATAAAATATGCACTCAAACCTAATATGAAGGGGTGTGTCTCATTTGACTTGTGTAGTAGTCCTTAGGTCATATGACAGGGAAGCTTTTGGAAAAATTATGATTTTTTTCCCCATAACACTATTATAACAATAGTAACTTATTTATGGTACCTAAGCAACTCCCTGGTGGTTAAGAGTGAGCCTTTGGAGGTGAGCTAACTTTATGTGTCTTATTCTGCCAACACTGGCTGAGAACATGCCACTGGATCCTGAGTGAGTTTTACTTTCCAATTTAGCGGCTTGTTATTAGCATCAGTGGGCACACAGAGCTCTGTGATACTATTTCATATTTATATAAGAAACAGACAAAACTGGACATTGATTGGAGAAAATTAAGCAAGGAAGTTGAACTAACTGTTAAGTTCTGAAAATATGTGTCTGCTTCTTGATTCTAGCTACTTGTACTTTGCTATGAAACAAGTTAGCATTGAATAGCCCTGATCGATATGAACTCCATTAAGAAAACACACATTAAATGTTTTTGTCCTACTGTCTTGGTGACAGACCTGACTAAGCATAAATTCATATGTTAAACAAATAAGCATCATTATGTAGGTATTTCGGCATCATTTTGATCTGTTTATTGCAATTTAACCACATTAAAATGTATATTTTAGGTTCCTGATGTGCTGCGTTCAATACTACCAATTTGATAAGCCACCTAAAAAAATGAACATCCATCCATTCTGAAATTAACTTTTTTCACCACCTGCCACTCAGATATTTTATCTGCCACTTTTAAAATATATGCGTGAAATTAAGAAATAACATTCAGCATTCATTTGGATATCATTTAATGCTAATAATGCCATTCAATGTTCAATGTATTTATGTTTGCATGCACAAAGGACTGAGGTCTTTTAATACATGTTCTCTACACCTTACTTAACAAAAAGGTATTTCAACTGAAGATGCACAGTCAAAATAAATTACTGTATACTGTATGTCAGCCATGACCAGAATGAAGCACATTAGAAAGGCACAATGGGTTGCCTGATGAGCAGTGGAGAAGTATCACGTTATAATAATTTGACAGAAAGATAATCTGAGAGTCGAGTCATGGCAGTCAGAAATGTATAATATTGAAGTTCACCACAGTATGTTATTCAGTCAGTGCTCAATTCAAAGCCTACAGTTAAACCACAAATGAATGAGTTCAAATCTCCACAGAATCCAAATCTTAACAAAAACCTTCTCTTCTTTATCACAGCAAGGAAACAAAAAATACTCAGTGTCAATACAAAAGTTGGCCAACAAAAATAAAACCAAGTGACATGTCTCGCAGCTAATTGACAAGCGATTCTCTGACAACACCGGAGTTACCTCCCGTAGTCCGGCCGGTGCTCTGGTGTTCAGCATTTACCAGCATTGGAGTTACCTGGGTGTATTGTATCCGATGGGTGCAGGGAATGAAATTTGAAACTGTCGGGCTATCCGCCACTTTGAAGGATAGGGAAAGTGCAAAAGAAAGACACATAAAGTCAATGTATTGTGGCGATCAGCACACACGCCCACGTCACACACACACACACACACACACACACACAGCCCATTCAGCTCAGCAAATATCTGTGACGGCGTTCTAAACCAAACTCACTAGTTCAGAAATGGCCCAGACTGTGACTGACAGTGCTTCCATTGCGGTGTTTACCAGCAGCAACACACACTGGAGGAGATTTAAGGAAAGGAAATTGAAATCGCAAGGCCCCCTGGCGGCCAAGCCCCTGGTCAATTGCACACCTTTGCTCAATAGTAAAACCGCCTATGCGTGCGAGAAGTTGGATGTGTTTAATTGGATTGAGATTTGGCAGTTTCCACCACAGGGAAACAGTGTTTCTGCTATATATTTAGGGGAGGAGGCTATGTTGCAAATCAGATTCTCACATGATGTTGTGATCTTGCAAATCCAGCTGCCTCGCAAGGTAACATGATTTAGGCAGCAGGACTGCTTACCATGTTCACATGTGACATGAGAGTGACAGTTGGTGGTGGTAATGCACCTGCTTTGCCGCAGAAGAAGAATGACAAGAGAACATGGAGAATTAGAGTGAAATTGTAGATGTTGTGGCTGTTTCTATGGAAGAATTTTATTTATATGTATCTACATATGAATATATAGTTACATATACCGTGGAGGAGAATATTTGCCATATAACCCACCCCTACTATCGCAGATAGAAACAGTAAAATGTTTTGGACAGTAATGATTCATGATTAATATATACCTAAATGCTGAACCGACTTTTATCATCCAAAGATAGCTATTGTAAGAAAGACCAGCAGGCCCTTAACCTTTGCAGAAGATTGGGGAATTTGCCGTTTTTTGAGCTTTAAGTACACTGTCTCTGTGTGTATGTGTGTTCATTTTTCTTTGTTGGAGTTTGGCTGTTTTATGTCTGTGGGACACAGTGTTTGTTGTAGCCCTCACATACTGAGGCAATATACTGCTGACATTCAGCTCCCTCTCTGCTGACCTACAAGGTTTATGATAACCTACAGGAACAGCGAGTTTGTTTTCCAGGGCTTAGGGAGAGCACTCCCAAGACAGAACAAAAACTGGTGATGCCATGACCCATCTTAAAGGGACTGTGTTCACCTTTAGCGTTTCATGTAATTTGACTGCTTAAGTTCAATCAATAGCCATAGATATTGTTAATGCTAAATAATTAATCAAAATGTTATTGCAATTCTAATATAGCCTACTACAATTCTTAAATTGCAGGAGGCAAAATATTTATTATGTGTCAAAATACCACAAAATACCACTATTAAATATTGTAATGCTGCAGAATTATCAAAATTGTTCAACCTTAGATATTGTTTACCAAATTCTTCGCATACAATGGACTTGCATATACTGCATTACATTCTCCTAGATGACTGCTGAAGAGTTTTACTACTTCTTAACCAATTTCAAAATTTCTGCAGAAGTTTCTTAATCTACCTGCTGCTAATGTACAATTGCTTATCTGTGACTCAGAACAAGGCCAGACACATGAGAAATATTATGAGCATTCATTCTTGCTTGCCTTACAACTCTGTAATCTAGAGACAAAACACTATTGACATTGACAGTTATTTTTAAATTATTTTATCAATTAATCTGCGCTGAAAGGATGTTTTACAAAGTATTGTTATCGGCAGAACTTCACTCCAATAGTGTATATTACTGTGGTAGTGTAGGTGGTACACACCCACACACACACCTACCAGTCAACTCATGGAGCAACTAGGCCATTTTTAACCAATAAATCTACTCACAAGTTGAAGAGGCCCTGTCTGTCCTGAGTGTGACTGAAAATAATAAGTACACTGCAACCGCATTTTTATGTTAAATAGCCTACTTTTAATTTTACTTTTAATTATTTGAAAGAATACAGAATAATTTGCCCATCTGACGTGAACTTGCATATCTCTGGCATAAACTAGTCCTTTTTTTGAATTATGTAAAAAATGTACAAAAAAACATTCGTACCTCTGCCCGTAAGAGAAAATTGATTGAACCTGAACCCCTTTCCATAAGAAACAAGAATATTTCTTTCTCTTAGTACTCTTTAGGACTGGTACGATTTATCGATCAATTCAATCAATTCGATTACTAAAATGCTTCGTTTAATCCATATAACTAAATAGTACACTGTTTCACATGGACAATTATTACTGTTGCACATTGATGTGATTATGATGGCGCTGTTTGCAAAGTAGAGGAAGAGAGAAAAAATAGCAAGGGACGAAGAAGAAAGTGTCCAAAGTATGGGATTATTTCAAGGTAAAAGAAACAACAACAGGAACGCTTCGGCATCTGATCAGTAAGCACCCGGTCTAGCATCAAGTCCACGGAGCGGACAACAAACAACGTAAGAGTTAACAGTCAGTTTTGGCACTCCATTTCTCTATCTGTCTCTCACTCACTGAGGAGGACGACGACACAAGCACCTCTCCTTATACATGCTGGACAATGCCATAAAACAGGTTGTGATACAAATATGATAAAAAAGGGTTTTGAGAATTAACATTTACATAAACTGTGAAAAATACACCCTGGGAGCAAACTGGGAGAGAGCAATGAAAAATGTGAGTCTCCCGGGAAAATCAGGAGGCTTGGCAGGTATGCCCAGAGGATGGACCGTGGCTTTGCACTCTTGATTTCACTTGGGATTTTACAGATGGTCATAAAATGAAATTGTAAACATTTAAGTTATTTGCTGTTTCTTCTTCAGTTTCAGCCATTTTCCACAACTGTTTGCATACACTACACATATGCTATGATGCTGTGATCATGCCTATTAGTATACACATCAAGACAAGATTTTTTCTAGAAGTGCTATTGATGGCCCAATGCTGGTGTCATAGATTCCCACATTGTCATTTGATACTTGTGCTTATAATATAATGTGATAAACATTTGAAAGCTCTGGTTTCATTGTGCTTGAGAAAAGCACTGCTTTGACATCCATGCCTGGTTTCATATTATTTCCACCTGTCTCTTTTCACCGTGACGAATACAGGCACATTTTTGCACGTCCATTGTTCTTTCTGCTGTGTCATTTCATTACAGCAGCCCATTAGCTCCTTCTGGGAAATATTGACTACATTACTATACTATTTTGTTAACTGGCAGGAGAAGCTGTCTACCTACCTACTCTTACCTACTAATATTTTGACAGCCAAGCATCATTATGAGATCCTGTACAAGTCTGAAAGTTGGTGGTGACAGAAATTCATATTTTACAAGGCTTTCGTGTTGTTGGTGTTAAGGCAGTGCAGAATGAACACATAAAGTAGAGCACATGCTTTCTTCGTTTTATATCGGTATATTAGATTAATTATTGAAACAAGATAAACTGCTTTGCTAAATGCTGTGGACCTTTGCAGTCATCCATGTGTGTCTACCTGCCTCAACCCAGTGCTAAATGTTTTTTCTGACTCTCTCTGCATCCCCCACCTGTGTGTGTGTGTGTGTGTGTGTGTGTGTGTGTGTGTGTGTGTGCGCAAAATTGATTTGGTGATTCTTCTTGATTGATTCTCAAGTGCACCCTATGGAGGCAAAGAAGAAATCACATGTGGTCTAATTGTGGTTGTAGGTGTTATTGATTGGTCTGCATCTGTCTGTTATTGTCTTTTCATCCTATATCATCACCAATTCATATTTTATGTATGTCTTATATATTGTTTCTAATGTAAAATAGAATTTTGTATCTTGTTGTATCTGCAAATCAAAGATCCAGCAAAAAATTATGTTTATCAGGCATGTGTGCACCTGTGCAGCGTTAATTTTGTGAGTCAGCACATTTTTACAGTGTACAGTACAAAGTGAGAACATGCAATTCTCTACAGGATACCAGACTTTTTGTTCACCACCATTCTACACTCGTCGGCCCTTTATTTGGTACACAGGCTCAATCGCTTGTTAACACAAATAGCTCGTTAACACTAATCAGCCAATCACATGGCAGCAACTCAATGCATGCAGGCATGAAGGCTTGGTCAAGACAACTTTCTGAAGTTCAAACCGAGCATCAGAATAGGGAAGAAAGGGGATTTAAGTGACTTCAAACGTGGCATGGTTGTTGGTGCCAGACGTGCTGGTCTGAATATTTCAGAAACTGCTGATCTACTGGGATTTTCACGCGCAACCATCTTTAGGGTTTACAGAGAATGATCCAAAAAGAGAAAATATCCAGTGAGCGGCATTTGTGAGGACAAAAACGCCTTGTTGATGTCAGAGGACAGAGGAGAATGGGCAGACTGGTTGAAGATGACAGGAAGGCATCAGCAACTCAAATAACCACTCGTTACAAGAAGAGCCTGACAGATTTGTCGCTTTGCAGATATTATTGGCCGATATAAGCTACTTTGGCGTTTATAACAGCCGATATGACTATAAAAAAAGAGAAACAGAGAGTCGATCCTTCCCTTATGTCATGAGTGTTGCATAGTTTGCCCACCAGAGGGCGCGCTGCAGGTCCTCTGCAGCACCACACAACAAAACATCAGCTGACCGCAGTCTATCGGTGAGTTGGTCTTTTGTCACGACAATTACATGACTTAAATATCAATAAAAACGGCTCTCATCACTTCTCCTCTTCAGAGACCAGACTTCCTAATCCTCCTGTTTTTGACTTCCCTCTCCAGGCTCACAGCAGTGTGTTTAATGTTACGGTAGCCTAGTGTTGGAGGCTATGCTGCTGACAGACGTGAATGTAGATTTACTTCTGAAACAGTTTGGCAGTTCTAGCGACCAGTCTTCTCATTTCTCTCTAACTTATTACCTCTAAATATTTTCTAACATCGCCAACAGTAGAATGCTGCCCATTGCTAAATTAGCCACAAAGCTAATGCCACGTTTATCAATGCAGGAGGCTATCAATGAGCGATTAACTGTAGTGTCTCTAGTTACTAGTCACACAGAAGTGTGTTAGGAAATTGTTTCTGTAGCATTGGATAGAGTGCAGGTGATAAAGTAGATAAAGTAGTCATTTTGGAAGAAGATTATGTGTAAGATAATAACTACTGCATGACAAATAATATAATTATTTTCCTATGTAGGAGAGCCCTGTTTATCTTTATCTTTATCATAGCAATGGCATGAGAGATGATATGGCATGTTTATTATAGTTTCGCTGGCTCTCTCAATACATACGCTATTTGTATTAATGTTCATTAGTAGTAGTACTCTTTTTACTTTTGTTGTCATGGTATCTTGGTGAGGGCTCAACATAACAAATATTAGGGATAATTTTTGTTTATGTTATGCGTTTCTTAAAATAAGGGGGAAAAGAACATCGGCTGATATATCGGTTTAAAATTCTCAAATATCGAAATCGGTATCAGACATTAAAATCCCATAACGGCCGGGCTCTAGTTATAGCAGAAAACCATCTCTGAAGGCTACATAAGACCACACTGGGTACTACTCCTGTCAGCTAAGAACAGGAAACTGAGGCTACAATTCACACAGGCTCACCAAAATTGGACTGCCTGGTCTGATGAGTTTCCATTTCAGCTGTGACATTCAGATGGTAGAGTCAGAATTTGGTGTAAACAACATGAAAGCATGGATCCATCCTGCCTTGTATCAACGGTTCAGGCTGGTGTTGATGGTGTATCGGTGTGGGGGATATTTTCTTAGCACACTTTGGGCCCCGTAGTACTAATTGAGCATCGTTTAAACATGACAGCTTACCTGAGTATTGTCGCTGACCATGTCCATCCCTTTATAACCACAGTGTATCCATCTTCTGATAGCTACTTGCAGCAGGATAATGCACCATGTCACAAAGTTCAAATCTCAAACTGGTTTTGTGATGGTTTCTTGAACATGACAGTGAGATCACTGTACTCCAGTGGCCTCCACACTAACCAGATCTCAATCCAGTAGAGCACCTTTGGGATGTGGTGGAATGGGAGATTCACATCATGAATGTGCAGCCGACAAATCTGCAGCAACTGCGTGATTCTATCATGTCAATATGATATATAAAGTATGCCATGAAGAATCCAACCCAGTACTAGCAAGGTGTACCTAATGAAGTGGCCATTGAGTGTATGTTTTTGACTTTTCATCCTCCTCTTTATATCTCTTCTCCACCTGTTCTGTTTTTTTCTGTCTTTCTGTCTGTCATTCCTTCATTTACTTATCGATCACTAGTTATATCATCTTGCCTATTACTTTGCAATGGTGCATAGAGCTGCATTTCATTTTGTGCTTTTTATTATGTACTCCACATGATTAATTTGGTAAATGTCATGTTGTAGCAGGTGGCAATGTTTGGGGACCCCGTGGCTCACTGCTTTTGGCAACTTTTTTAAATTTTACAGAAATTGAATTGAATTTTTTGTTAATTGATGCCGTTAATATTGAAAGACTGGCATTTTTAAATGCTTGTTTAGCTCAATCCACAGCTTGTCATACTTAAACTACAACATAGGTCATGCCATCCCAAAACACCCAATAAACTCTCTGAAGGTCTTGATTGGTGGCAGGTGTGGTATTAAAGGTTCTGAAATGACAACACACAAGACAAACGCACAAACACAAAGGAAGAACGAGGGAGAGGAATATCATCCCAGATTCGGAGCCCTTGTATTATGATTGGACTACTTCCATGGTTTATTGGCATGCTTAAATGGAACGGAGCCATCATCAATGTTATCAGTTACACCTGTTCTTTTCGCTGCATAACAGAACAAAATGCTGTAAGAGATGTCAATTCCAAGCCACAGCAGTTTCAAACAGAGTTGCGCCTTGTCCATACTTTATTTATTTATTTACTTCAAAGCTGGGTATGTAATAGCTTGTGGAAAAATGTACCACTGTATTTGGTCTGTATGTTCACAGAAGAAGAGGTGCTGGAAGTTTGCTACAAAACAAAAAGAATTATCATGTGCTTATCAAGTGAATCATAAACCTGTAACTGAAACAGACTGTATACGAACATAACCTATTGTGAATATAACTCAATATATAAAAAAATATTGTCGTCTTTTTCAGAAACAACAGCCAAAACATTTATCACATTGTTAAGTTATGCCAAGTGTATAAATGGTAAATAACTAGCTATTTAATTAAGCACTGACAAAATTATATCACCTCATAGAATAGAAACAAACTTGCCTGAATCATCCTCATCTCTCTGCATTAGCCTTGTTCTCTCTGCATCTTTGCAGACGTTGTTAAGGACAGGTGGCAGTAACTGTTGAAACTGCAAACCTGTTGTCATCCTTTAAACCTGGCTGAGGGCAAGAGCCGCTGGGTCAAACCGCAATGCTCATTTTCAGTCATTGTCTCCAGCTTGGATTTATAGCTAGTGATAACATGGTGGGTAAATCTGATTCTGAACCAACTGAATCTTTCCTCATTTCACCTTCTTCAATTGAGGAATGTGCTATGCCTATGCATGATGAGGATGCATTGATTGACAAGCAACATAGAGCAGAGACAAGGCAGTCATTAGGCATTGTTTTATAGTTTCTGCTTCAAAGGAACAAACAAAATGTTTTGTTATTGCAGTTTCATCCTTTTTCAGAGCAGTTATATCAGAGTACAAGTTGCTAAACTTCACATTTTTAAAGGGCGAGTATCTATTTCTAAAGGTCCCTAAAGCCTTATGAGTTGCTTCACCAAAGGGAGATATAGGTCTTTTTTTATTTATTTAGATGACCTGGTTCTTATGACTAAGTTCCTGATTGTAGCGGTGTTTTACCAGATTTAGCAGTCATGCAGTCCATGCTATGGGACAGGCAACTATTGTGGAAACAGGTAGGTGGGTGTGTTACACTGACTCCAGCGATTTTGGTGGCTGAGCGCAATAATTTGAAGTGGAAATGTGTATTGGTATTATTGGCACATGGTGAAACACACACTGTATACTGTAGTTCTGATTAACACCCATGGACTGACTCCCTTGTGGGTCAATGCACTCCTTAGCCAAAGTCAAAGCCAACACAACCCCAACCAACCCCCAGTTTCAGTTCTTGAGTACATTCTTGCAAACAAAAAATGCCAATGCGGCGATATCTGATATGAGCAAATATTATGTCTCACATTAACAAGTGGCAAACAGGAAGAAGGACTCTTGCAGACAGAGTCCGGAGGCAATTTAGTAAGAAAATGACAACTTGTTTACATGCCTACAGTCAATATAGTAGGCAGGCAGCATCAGAAAACAGGCAAACACTGGACACTGCCAGGAAGTTAAAGTAGCAATAGCTAATAGGGACCTAGTTGGGAGGTGAGGAACAGGTGTGTAAGCAGGTGGCTGAATCTAAAGACTGTCAGGGTGGGAAAACAGAGCAAGGGCGACAAGTGGGCAGGTGAGGAATGGCAGACTCCAGGGGGTAAGGTAGACAGCACAGGCATCAACATGGCATTTCGGAATACAACACTCTAATGTGCACAGCTCTGTCTTTGGATGTAATGCAGGTTATTCAAACAAACCTGTCAGTGGAGGAGGCCACTAACTTTACTAACCTAAACGGACTCATTGCATCATCATCATTCATTGTATTCCAGCCAAAATTGACATTTATGTTAAAGTATTCTATTGTTAACTACTATACTAAAAACATAGATGAAGACCTTATATCTAAGGGCCTATACTTGACATATCTATGTCCTGTCATCACCACCTGTGTGAGCTACATTTCCCTATACTTGCATTGATTGATTGAGTTGTAAACTGCATGTTGTCAATTCAATGGGAAGCCTTTTATTGCAGTTTGAATAAATGGAGAAAAAATAACACTGTAAAAATTAGATTCATAACACAGGCTTATATTTGCTAAAATCACTGTTATATTTCGGACAGGAGTCCATATGGGAGAGGCCTTTAATTTCTCTTGCACAAAACTGAAATAGACTACTATGAAACAGTTTATTTATTTCAAACAGAATATTGTATAAAAATTATCAAATAATATCAAATACACAACATTCATTTCGTTCCATTTGATCCAGCTCCGAGAGATGGCTTATGAGCTTTTATTTTGCAGGCAACAATGTAACAAAAACAACAACACAGTGCAGGACAAGAGAAGTGTGGCAGCTTGGATTCATTTTTATGAAAAGATGTTTTGATTCTTTTGATCAGTGGACCTTTACAGACTAAAGGAACAAATCTATAAGAATTAGACTTTGGGGCTTGTTGTTTCTGTTAAATGAACTGAATGATTGAATTGTGGAGAATCTAACCCATCTAGCGATATGTATCATGTCCATACTGACACATTGATTATACGTTTAAACAGTAATATTTGTATTAACAATCTTAGCAGCTCAGAAGCAGCTAAAGCGGGCAACCCCGCAGGGATTAAGAGGTTTTAAACATCTGAAGAACTTATATGAAAACCAGACCAGAATTTTAATGGAAACCTGCGTCAAAATGTGTCCCCACACCAGGCCAGTAAACGGGGTATGCGGCTATTATTGAAGTTTTATTGCCACTATAAAAATATTATTGTTATAACTACCATAACTACCAGATCGGAATTAAACATTTGGTCCCTTCCTTTCCCCCGTGTTTTACTGTGGCTCATTTTGGGGTTTTTTTTGCATTGTTTGTGCTTTTTCCTGTTTTGAGGATAGACTGAACATGTAATTGGTCCGAAAGTCAGAACCATCCAAAAACTGTTTTCACAATCAAAACAAACTAAACCATGGTTCAATTTCCTCTAGACTGAGACCTCCTCTTTTCGTTGGTCCGGACTGCCCTGGGGGTGGTTTCAAACCTGGAATTTTGGTCCAGAAAAAATTCAAAAGTCTGGACCAACTGAGGTAGGTGTGCAAGTGCCCTAAAATAAACCTAATTGTATGTGACCTCCATGGCCTAAGCAGCACACAACAGTATTTGATGAATACCTGTTCATTAAGTATAAAAAACAGACCCAGAATGCTCTACTGGTCCTAAATATCTGTATCCCAATGCTGCATAGTGGATTAATGGTCTTTAAATTTCATACAAGGATGAACTCTTGCATTAGTAAAACATTTCGGGGTAAAAGCTTAACATGCGAATGCAGAGGCATTTATGAGACAATATATGACTCTGTGTTCTACCTTTTTGTGCTTATCCTGTCAGATTCAGTACTGTTAAATCAGATATAATTTTCCAGACATACAGTATATGAATTTTAAATTTACATTAATGCATGCCTAAAAGCTTTGATCTCCCTGCTATTTTTTTCTCGTCCCTCCCTCTGCTCTGCAGGTAGCGGAGCATTAACCTTTTGCCAATGCTTCTAAAATGAGGGCTGGGGTGGTGGGAGTCTAGTACCTTTACAGTACATCCCCAATTGCCAATGTCTCCACTTCTTGCCCCTGTGAACCTTCTCATTCATGCAAAAATGGGGGTTCAATAAAGGTGGCTGACTTTGATCAAGAGGGCTCTCTCCCCTGTTACAACTGATGACAAACACACAAATGTACTTCTTTTAAATAAAGAAGTAAAGTAAATGCAAAAGGCTTATAAGCACACCAAAAAAGTGAAACCTGAATACATTGTAAAAGAAAATCTAATAATTCAAACGAAGGCCTGTTCTTTATGTTCTTGGAAATTAAACTTTGAGAGCTCAACCATTTTGAATAAATTATATAATCTCTTTTTAAAGCAGTAAATTGCCTTGAAAAATAAATGCTTATTTCTTGTCAAGACTTATTTCCCTTTGCATTTCAGATAACAAGCCATGTTGTATCCTTAAACCGAACACCAAACTTTAACCAGAGTGTTGTCACATCATAAAACAGTTTTGGAAGGCACAGACAAATGTCATCCTGCTGATAGTGGCGTCAGATCAGAAAAGTATGTGTTGTTCTAGAGGGCATGGACAAATAACATTTTCTGGCTTTAAATATGGAGGACTTTTGATTTAGGCAGATTATGAAATTGTGCTGTTATGAAACATCGTTATCAAGCAAGTGCTTTTCCTTTAATTAGCTTTTTTGGACCTTTTTTTAAAACCTCAGTTGCATTAAGTCATTCTTCTCCATGCAGGGGGAGTGATATTAAGAACAAAACAGCGAGTTCTTCATTGTTGAGAGTAAGTCGGATCTGTGTAAATGTCTTGTGGCTGCATTGCAGTATAGTCTACTGGGCTGCAGCTAGTGGGGAAACTGATATCTAACCACCTTATCTAATTAATTTCTAGGCAAAAGTTTGATTCTGCATACATTGGACCAAGCAATCCCAGCTACAAAATATTCAGCATTGTACAGAGAGTGAAAGTAATGTCACTGCGGTGTTACTTTCTCAGTAGTTTCATATCTGTGTATATTCCCGGCCACTGGAGACCATATGCTATTTAATGAAAAGTAGCATGGTTCAGATTTAGGATGAGTGTCCCATTGCTGGGTAATTGCCTCTGAAACCCTGATGAACCTCCACAGAATTAAACATAGCTATAAAACCTCATTTGGAATAAAACTGAAGGAAAGTGGGATCATAACTATGTCAGGGGTGGATGACAGCCCGCAAATATTTTATCCAAGATGAAAAGAGAATGATGAAATTATGAATCTAGCTCATCAGCCATCTGCACTCTCTTATTTCATTGTGGGCTTATGTTACTCTGTGACATATTAGAAAGCTGATAGGTAGTGAGTGTGAGAGCTCAGCCTAACCTTTAGGGAAAGGCTAAGAATAAACACTTCAATAAACCGTTTTTGATGGTTGGTTGCTGTTGCTACCTGGACATTCAGACAGTGCACCAGCGTGGAAAGGTCACCTGTCCCAAACATATGGGTAATTGGGCCTAAAATACCACCTGGCATGTTGTCTTTCCAGACCCTGTGAACCTTTTACAGACATGTTATTATATCTTGTACCATATAGAAAGACAATTATGTTGCATGTGCTTAATAAGACTGGAAAATAAATATAATGTGCAGATTGTCACGTTTCCATATTTACATACCTCCATAATATGAAATCTATTGTGCTTCTAAAACTTGCATTGATAGCACAAGACTTAAAAAAAATGTCATCAGGTAGGGATAGAATTTAATGTCCCTATGCTTAGGGCTCGTTTCACGATCGAATGCTTCTGACAGATGGCATTGTGTTCTGTGTTTGTCATTGTACTGATTGTGGTCAATTCTTAGTAAACTTTCTGTCTTTCAGCACATTTTACCTCAATGTCAGGACATTAGTGGGAGGTTCCTAGGTTTGCAGAGTGAATGATTTCCTTTTGTCACCAGAGAAGGCCATCAATATGTGAGTCATAGTGCTCTCTAATGCTAAGAACAGATGTTTGGCCTTGGAAAATGGAAAATAGGGTTTTTCTCCCTTACCTTTCCTTGTCTTATAAATTTTGTGTCTTTAAAACATTTGATTATTGGACTGAACGTGCATTGTATTTACCCCAACATACATTTTTGAAGCTCTCAGTAAACAAATTACAATTATCTGTAGCATAGACTTCAGTTTGTTTGACAACTAGAATCTAATTGTCCTAAACTGTAATGACATGGGATTGGGTATATTTCAGTAATCAGTTTTAAAACTGCACTGCTTATTTATTCTTTATGGATAACAAATCACATCAAGTACAAGTGACTTAAAAAAACTGCATGGCAGCACAACAAGATATTAGTTAATTTTATTGTGTTTATTTAGCATTTTACTTTTCTTTTTATCTCGTTGTCTCACCAGCGGAATTCCCAAAGCACAAAATACAGTAGGATTTTCTTATCTTTGGTTAAATTATTGTCTACAGATCCTCATTTACACCAAAGCTTTTGAGTTTCATTACTTTTGATGTTATTCACTTCTGTGGAGGTGGGAAATTGCTGTTCACTCAGAAATGCCAACGCCAAGGGGAGTTGTCAAGCTCTGATCTGCGTTAAGGGCGTACATCGATCTGACCTGTGCTTGAAAGTCCCCGTGGACTAACCACATGCAACCCCGCTTCCCACTACTAGCTGATGGGTGTGGGAGACCACAAGTTGCCTTCTTCGGCTCATCTCTCAATTCTCCATTTTTCTGACTCTTGTACTTTTTTTCTTACTTTTGCATGGATGAGTAAGGGCTCTGTCCTGGAGGCATTGCACTCCTAGCCCTCTACACCTCTCTGCTTGTTCTCTCTGTCTGCTTCTCTCGAGCTGTTCTTTTTTTAAAAACTCTGGTGTCAAAGTTCCTAGCTCTCCTCTCTAGGCAGGTGTGCACTTTGTCTTAATTTGAACAGTGTTGTTTTCATCTTGCCATTTGAGGAACCGCGGAGAGCAAAGAGCAGCTTTGTAGATTTCTGTTCTCTACACCTACACCACATAACAACTAATTCTGTTTGTTTGAAACAGAATTAGTTGTTATTAGTTTGTTTGTTTGTTTATTGGTTACAGTTGTTACATGAAACTGTGGAGAAAGATGGAGGATAATATTTGATTGGGTAACTTTTCAAACTCTTTGTCAGCAGCCTTGTGGAAATGGAAAACTTGGGAATTGAAGTAGTTGCTCAGTCAACCCTATACCTGAATAGTTGATGTCGCTTTTATTTATATTCATTAATATTGTGGCTCTATCAGTAGTCCCGTGGCATTTAAAACATGCTGAATGAGAGTTTAATTATATTTCTCATCATAAAATTGGACAGGATAAGGCCTGTAAAACAAAGTCTCTGTGAACTGAAGCAATAGATTAAGTGAGAGAAATCATAGTAAGTAACTGCACCATAGGCTCTGAATAGATCATACATTTACTATTCGCACTAGAGAAGAAAGAGTGTTTCATTTTACTTTAACTTTAAAATTACATCTACAAAAGCAGTATCTCATTTGTTTTACTGTACTGTGTGTGTTAGGGCTGCAACTAACGACTATTTTGATAGTCGATTAATCTATCGATTATTGAACCGAATAATCGACTATTCGTATTATGAATTGCAAAATGACATAATGCCTCTCATTTAGCTATTAGCCTTTAAATTAAAACTGAGGTTGTTTTAGGCATGTGCTAATTAACAGTCAAGACAATAAAATAAATACTGTTTTCAAAAATGCATCTTTTAACGTTTCTGCTGGAGCAAAAGAAAGTTCCCCTGAAATCAAGTCCTGATCTGAGCAGCTGATCTGTTGTTTAGTGACGGAGCAGCTGTCACGCCAAGTACTGCAACACCCCACAGAGACACGACATTAATATATAAACACCATATATATATATATATATATATTAGAGGTGGGCATAGATTAATTTTTTAATCTAGATTAATCTCACAGTAATCTTGAAATTAATCTAGATTAATCCAGATTAAAATGGCTCATTTGAATTCTGCTGAAGGCATTCAGAATATGTGTGTGAACGGGTTTCAAGCCAGGTTTCAAGCCAGGTGGCGCATTAGACCAGGCCAGGGGCTATCTTCTGTTTCCAAAATGCATCACAAACTGCTTGAAAAAGCTGTTCTACTATGATAATTGGTGATGAAAATAAATCATGTTCAATAAGATGTACTTGTGTATAGCGTGTGATGTGCTATGCGTTTAGGTGGTACTTGAGACTGGGAGAACTCCTACAGTAAACTAATTCCGCATTGCACAAGGTGCAAACAACCTTAGTCTTGTCGAATTTTCCATTGGGAAGCTTCTTAAAAGTAAATTTTCCCAGAAGCAAACCCGGCGGCTTCAGAAATGTTCGTACACAAAGTGCTGTCCAACAGCTGTCTGTGGACGTGTTGCTACAGTTAGTGTGAGTAAATAACGCACAATGCATTTTTTAATCAACCGGCGCATCAATAACTAACCTGGCTAGTTGTAAACAAACAGCTGGCCGAGCGAGGTTGTAACTGGAACACAGTCAACTCGGGTGTGACGTCATTCCCAGCTCCGACCTCCGAGGTAAATGGAACGCAGCAATAGCTGCATCCATGTTAGCACGTCACGTTTGATGTGGTAATTTCACAGCAGGCAGACACACAGGTTCGAAGGCTTGTTCTCACCCTCTACAGTGCAATTCGGCTAGGTACATCTGCGCTAAAATATCACGGTGAAAGTCATCATAACTTGCGTAGTATAGATCCAGCTCCCAACCCAACTTTGAGAATAGAATAACGGTGATATTTTTTTTTATCGCCCGATAAGAGTCTCACGTTAATGCAGCACGTTAACGCCGATAACGGCCCACCACTAAAATATATATATATAAAAATCACCAATTCAAGAAATGAGGTTTGTGCACTGTAACTGTTGTAAAATGCACTGTGGGTCTAGGAAGGTCTATTGTTGTGAGTTTTCCTGAGTTTGGTCCTAGTGCACTTTAATGTTCATAGTTGATAATTTCATACTTCCATAAGGCAAGCTCATTTGCCATTCCGTGCATTTTCCATAACTGAGCAGTAGTGGAGACATGTTGTGTGCCTTCATGCACAACAGTGATTCAAACTCCTTCATAGCTGTTATTACACCAACTATTGGTTTTTTACAATACTTTTGTAACTACCCTAGCACACTAAGGAGTGTGGAAATTATGAGCTATGCAGCACCAGACAGAGAAAACTGCAATAGCTAATTGGTTCCAATATGTGTATATGGAGAGACTTTAAAGTTTAAATGTGGCATGTTGTTTAATTAATCATTTAAGAGTTTAATTTAAACTCTTAAATATTTCATTTGATCCCCTGTGTTTTTCCCCTGTATATTTCAGGGTTGTTGCCTAATTTCCTGTCGTAATTATGGAAACTTATAGTATTAGGGCAGCTGTGGCTTAGGAGGTAGAGCAGGTTGCACGCTAATCGGAAGACTGATGGAAGACAATCCCTGGCTCCTCCAGGCGGCATGTCAAAATGTCCTTGGGCAAGATACTTAACCCTGAATTGTGGTGTGCAAATGGGTAATGTGCTGTAGTGTAAAAAGCGCTTTGAGCGGTTGCCTAGACTAGAAAGGTGCTATACAGAGCATTCACCTTACAGTGAGATATTATAATGTGGCTAGCCTGAGTTTCATGAGTTGTTTTTAGCTTCATTGTTCCATTTGTAATTTTGCATTGTGATGCATACTAGCTGAGGTGAAGGTATTGACAGGCTCACATTTGTTAGTTTGACATTCACCGTGGAAAACCTTGTTTCCATCTGACCAACAAAGAACCCAGTCAACCTTTTTAAAAGAGACATTTTGACATATTTACAGACACATTGTCATTTAGCTATAAAGCAAGCGATAAGAGAGAAATACATGAGCTACCACCTGATGCCAGTATTAATTTGCATACATTTGCACATTTATTTATGTGTTTATTTTTACTTTTGCAGAAAACTGTGTAGAGTGAGAAATCAAATGAATTCACTTATCAACATTTACATTAGTAGGAGTAATATAGATGGTATTAAAACAGTAACTAAGATTCTGGGACATTTAAAGCCCCAAGCAGTTTACCCCAGAGCTGTACCCTTTACTTGGTATTATCATCAGAAAATAATTGTTGGATAGAGGTTAATGCTCAAGAGTGACTGAAAAAATATGGATTCACCTGATGCTTCAGTCAAACACTCAGGGCTTCAAACACAGGAGGCTGGCCCAGAGATTCAGCAACTCCTTTAGAACAATGAATGAAGCAAGGATAGCAACAACTAAATTCTTAACAGTTGGAATCCCTGTTATTTTGTTGCTTTTCAGTTAGATTAATTAGAATATGCTGTAATTATAGTTTATCAGAATAGGGGAAACTCCAAGTCTTAAAAGGAAATGAAAATTCAATAACCCCGTTGTGCAACCATTAGTTCTGCTCCAAAAAATCTCTTAGAGTTAATTTAAGTGATTAATTACATCAACAAGAAAGTGTTCAGCCTTAAAAAAACTGGCTTCTAGTAATTATTTTGCCCTGAAAAACTCAGTCAGTCAAAACTCATTCAATCAAATCTGCTTATCTTTACGAGTTTACCGTGGATGTTGCTTTAAAATTGTTGCCTCTATGTGGCTTCTTAGCGAGCCTGTGCAGAATAACACTCAAGTTTAAACTCTAATGAAATGCTGATCAGAGCAGGCACACTTTATGATGAGGAAATACTGCTTTCATTTCATATTTCAGTAGTCTTGTCCATATTAGTCTTGAGTGTTCCCAATAAAACACAGACCATGGATTTTGCTGACAGCACTTCTCTGCAATTACTTTACAAAATGCCAACAAGAACGTCCCATCTTAAGTCCTCTGATCTTCAACCCATAGAATCCTATTTCATTCTAATATGTCAGTTTATCTGTCAGGCTTTTAAACTTGAGTTCAGTGGACTTGTAATAACTGCTTGTAACTACTTTTGTGTTGCTGTGTATGTTATAATATTCTACCCAGTGGAATTAGTGTAAGATCTATTAGTAAAGTATTTTCTATAACATATAATATTGAACTTAAAACAGAAACTTATGCTTTCAGCCACATGTTAAATGTTAATCCAATTATTCTGTTTTGCATTTGCATATCACATTAACCCTCCTTGTCCTTAACTCTATAAGTTCAACCATTCCTCAGCAACAATAAACATCACAAACTTTATGCCATTTTCTAGATGTGTGATTTTGGCATTATGTGCATGGCTCCTTTCTAATGCTGTATTGTTATCCCCATGCCTGTGGAGGTGTTATGGCCTTTCATGATCATGACCACCCACTCTCCCATCTACTAGTCTGATTCTGATATGTATCAACATGAAACCTACTTTTAAATTAACAGTCGCCCACCTTGGTCACACCTTTGAACTAGTGCAGATGTTATCCCAATGGCAACTGAACTGCAACATGCAGAGTTTTATATATTGTTGAATTTGCTTTGGCCTCAGTTCAGAGTTGAAATAAGTTTAAGTGTTGAAAATTAAAACTCCTTTGAGTAACTTTAAATAAAGGGGAGGAGGGCAATAATATTATAATATTGTCTTATTTTCAAACCAAATACTTGAATTGCCATCCAAGAAGAAAGGGACCACAATGCAAGTTCCATATAGAGATGTAGAATAATAGTGATAGTAGTGGTAATAATACTGATGGTAATGGTAATAATAAAAACATCAATGAAAATGCATAATGGTGATAATAATTAAAGTTTAAAAAACAATTATAATAGCAGCAGCATGTGTGAAGTAGGAACATGGGAGCAGCAGGTGACCCACAACTACAGTTCCACACTCCACAGCTCCGGGGGCACAAATACCTGCAGAAAGCCACAGAAGGAGAGAGGAGGGTGACGAGAAAGCAAAAACTAGAAGTTCATTCCAAATGAGTGGAGCTTGATAGCTGAAGGCTCTGGTTCCCATTCTACTTTTGGAGAATCTGAATTCTGGGAGAGCAGGGTCCTAGTAGGGTAATAAAGTAGTATGAGCTCTTTAAGATGCATTGTTGCCTGATCATTAAGGGCTTTGTAGGTGAGGAGAAGGCTTTTTAATTCTAGTCTGGATTTAGCAATTAGCCAATGCAGAGAGAAGCTAATATCGGAGAAATATGATCTCTTTACATTATGTGCCTTGGAGGTGTGTCGGGCCAAATACAATACAGTCTTCAGTCTGAGTTTAACATCAGAAAATTGTGGACCATCCGGGTATTTATGTCCTTAAGGCAGGAGTGAAGTTTAGCTAACCGGTTGGTTTCATCTTGCTTAATCGATATAATTTGGTATCATCTGCGTAACAGTGAGTTTATGGAGTGTTTCCTAATATAATTGCCTAAAGAAGGCACAAGGTAATTAGGATTGGTACTATTGGCATAGCACATTGTGGCATGCATGAAAGATTCGTTATTGACATGTTCAAACTGAGATCAATCTGACAAATAGGACTTGAACCAGCTCGGTGCGGTTCCTTTAAGGCCAATTAAATGTTCAAGTCTCTTTAATAAATGTGATGGTCAGTGTTGTTGAATGCAGCAACAAGATCTAACAAGTACAGAAACAAGTCCTTTTTATGATGCAATTAGTAAGTCATTTGTAATTTTCACCAGTGCTGTTTCTGCGCCATGATGCACTCTAAATCCTGAGTGAAAATCCTCAAATAAACTACTGTTGTGTAGAAAGTCACACAACTGATTGGTGACTGCTTTCTTAAGGATCTTAGAGAAAATGGAAGGTTATATAAACGCATATAGTTGGCAGTACCCCAATATTAGCACTGCCTGAATACAATGGAACAACCTCAAGGAGCTGCAAGGCAGCAGATTTGATGCAGAAATAGCTATTTAATGGAGAGGCAAAAACTCATACTCATAAGTTTAAAATTTGATATTCAGTCAGCGATGTGAATATTGTTGTCAGTTAGTGGATATGAAACACAGTGTACATAAATTATTCACACAAATCCACTGTAACAACCTCAGCAAGCAGATCATCCTACCTGGTGCATGAAGGAGTGATTCAAACACTCTTATTTCTTTACACCCACAACTGCTGAGCGCAATGTAGAGTTCTTAACTATCTTAACTAGTCTTAACTATCTTGAGTAATAGAGAAAAATAATTGACAACGGCCCAATTGTAAGTCCAAGTAGTTACCTATTAACTTTATTCTCAAAAATATTGATGTTTTTTCACGACAATTTTCAGAAGAACATTTTAAAAAGCAACACTTAACTGAGTTTAAAGGTAGATACTTATTTGCGAGTACCTTAAGCTACAGTGCAGTGCTGCAGACTCTGAAAAAAACACAGAGAAAATCTGGCACTTTTCTAAAGCTACAGTGGAAGTGTAATGGTGTCTAAGTCGTATCTTAAGTTTAAGAGAGATGTTACATATCAAAGTGGAAAGCAGTGAAAGGAAAGCCAGCTCTGTAAGAGACGAATTACAGCTCAGGTGTTTGAGGTTTCATACAAAGTTTCTTGGTAATTGGAGTGTCAGTACAGAAAGAAAACACATGAAACACACATTTGAGGCTACTTTTCTCACATCCTTCGTTAAAAAGAGGGAGGCAGAGCTTCAGAAAGTAATTACATTTTGGTATCAAAGAGCAGGCAGCAGTTAGAGCTTAAGCCCCAAAAAATGCAGTCCAACCTATTCCTCATTACTTCAGAAGACAGGGGTGTAAGGGTCCTTTATCATTTTTTGTGTCTGTCTATCTGTAGTGTGTATTGGTATGTGTTCCTGTGTTTACTGAGGGTCAGGAGGCTGCACTGTATATTTGTGTTTGCATATTGTTTGTTGACTTGTCTTTGGCAGGAGCCTTTACACCTCAGAGAACAAAGGCACTCTTTCCAATTATTGTGGATTTCATTTGGTTGATGCATTGTCATGGCTGCAGACGTGGACAGGTGTTGTTAGTTATAAAAATGTATGTGTTAGCTCCCACGTCTTTTTCAAGTTGAAATGGCAGCGGTGGGGAGGATGTAGGGATTCTTAGAGGGTTTTACTGGCCTGGGGACAACTGTAGCACTCTGTTTTTTTATTCATTACACAGTAGAAAAACCATCAGTACTGTGTCCTCTAGGGAGTGTTTTGTTCAGGGCTGCTACGGCCTTCGCTGGATGTCTGGCATGCTTGTTTGAATAGTAAAGCACTGAGAGTAAATTGCAGTTGCAGGAATTGTGTGTGCCTGAGATTCTTAGGAGTAAGACAATAGATACCAAATGGAAATTGGTGTTCAGAGCTTAGAATAATGATGACAATGACAATGTAGACTGTGACAATATTGTTGACTGACAGTGATGATAATGTTTAAAGATAATGATGAGCCTTAGGGCCTGTGTCCACCAAAGCATATGTTACAGAGGCCACTGTCTTTTATTTCAATTCATTACAACGGGAGCACTTTTTTTCCTGGTCGCAGAGTTGGAAAATGGTCAGCAGCGTGTTTTCAGAAGAGCATGGCATTTTCAGCTTGTAAACAAACGCTTTGGTGGACAGGCCCTTATCCTGATGATGTGACCATTGCTTCAGAGTAGTGGTGTAACTGATCATTGTTGATCCCCCCTTACTTGCAAAGTTTAACCATCATAGTGTTCAACACTGTTTTACTGCCACTGTTAGCCTGCTTTTTGAAGAAATGATTCTGTAAATTGCGATACAGAGTTGCAGTGAAAAGACAGAAAGACAGATGCTATGCATGCATGCTATGTTTAACTCAAGCACAATGATTGGGTTAGGGGAGTGCGACACATTTAAATGCCGTATCTTTTGCCTCCATTGAGTGAAACCCCGTAGGCATTTTCAGTCGTATAACTGGGACACTGGGTATGCTTGTCATCGTAGAAATAGATCATAAGATTGTGATGTTTATTGCAGCTTCAGTAGAATCTGCTGCCTTCCCTTCCACACACAGATCCGCTCACTCACCAGAGCAGATCGAGTCTCTTTGCCGGTCTGTGGCACGGCAGCCTTCAGTGTTGACAGGCTAATAGTCATGGCATGTAACCAATCAGATAATGCTGTGGGTGGGGCATTGAGCCAGGCTGCAGAGTGGTGACTATAAACCGAGAGAGGTAGCTGAGTAGTGAGCAAGTAACATGTTTTAAAATTAATTTAACCCTAACCCTTTTTTTTGCTGACTCAAAACTGTTATATGATCTGAACCGTGAGTTTTGTGATTCGTTACACCCCTGCTTCAGAGGTAAGAGAAAGACAGAAAACTAGATCATAATTGTGTCCTTCTATATTTGACCACTTGTGTGTCAAGGCCCAATAACCTTCATTGGCAGGAGCGTTCGCCGAGCAGTGTCAGGGGTAATCAAGCGTTCTATTTTCCCACTCTCATCAGTTACTGAAAGTGGGCCGCCATCTCCCTGACTGGACCTCGCAGACATACACACACAAACTGCAGCCTATACAGTTATCATAAGCATTGCAGTAAGTCACTTCTGCTGTCAGTGTTAATTGAGATGAAAAGGTAATGACAACCTAAGTCATATGAGATATATTTAGCAGTCAAAAAAGGTTGAAATAGATCATTTGTGTACAGTGTTTTCATTATGTTCATTTATTTGTGCTGGCCCGCCAGGGTCAATTTAGACTGCTGTTTTGATATTAAAAATGATATTAAAAATATTAAAATATATTAAATATATATTAATATATTAAATATTAAAAAATATTAAAATAAAGAAAAAAAAGGGACAAAATGATAGGCGCTATTATAAAATTTAAATGACATGTGGGTTAAAATGAGGTCCACTTTTGTATTGTATATTCAATACTCTACAGGCTACAGTACTTTTTGCAGAGGAATATTGAGAAGGCTCAAAAGAATGAAGAGAATGAAGCCAGTTTGTGACAGTAGCAGAGAAGCAGACTAAAGCATTCTCTAGACATGTGAATCGAGTTTTAGCTATCTTGTCTTTACCATCTATTCTGTTCCCTTGCTTTTTTATTGTCCTCAACAAAGCTTGAAACTGCTCCTCACATTCCTCGAGGGTCCATATCCCTATCTTGTAAAATGGAACGTGTTCAGTTATTAAATATATAAAAGATTCCTTAATGTTTTATGAATGGTGTACCCGCTTTGAATTAGCAGTAGTGCATATGAGTTTTCACCCTTGTTAAAATGTGAGGATGCTGGCTTGTCAGGTTGACTTGTCAGCCGAACTGATTAGTAGCTATAACAACAGATAAAACTGTTTAAAGTGTAGCTTTGTAACATGCCGTTAACATGGGTTTTTGTTTCTGTATTACCTTTTCCTGAGTACATCCTGTGTTCTGTATCAGCTGCGCTGGTGTCAGTCTGTTTAAAGGTTTATTACTTTGTGTTCTGTCATCATGAAAATGTGCTTTGCTTCCCCGCAATGTCTGCCTTGTGATATTATTTCTAACACTGCTCTCACATGCTCTGCATGTTTCCACTATACTGCTACACCCTTACAGTCCATTGAGTCAGTCAAGAATCTCCAGTATTTCAGAAGTGCATTGCTTGCCAATCCCTATCCATCAACTGTGTATTGTGACCTTGGGAAGGTGCAAAGAATCACTACTCAATCAATGCTATTAATTAATCACGTCTCCTACTGGAGTACTACAGAGATGCAGGAGCTAGGTGCACAAACGCACTTCGCTGTTTATGTGAACTGCTGAATAACTGAGGTCTTAGGCTCAAAGTTGGATATATGACCTATAACACATCAAGCAGCCAGTCATTAATGTCTGCCTGCCTGTCGTTACACTCTCCCCTCACTGCTGTTTGTCTGCCACTTCTTTCTGATGAGGAAATATTGAGTGGAGAGCCACAAACCCCAGGGTTGTGTCTCAGCAGCCTGCTGATGTGCTTGAACTGTGGAAACGAGAAAGGAGGGGGACGAGGAGGTGGTGTTGTGGTAAAGGTGGGAGAGGGGGCATAGAGTTCTTATGCAGGTGGGATTGTTTTCTATCTGCTGAACTGGAAAACATTTCAGAGAAAATGTGTGGGAGGTTTTGTAGAGGAATGCCAAACCACGATGCTGAAAGTATAAATTGCTGCACTGAAATGACTTTGTTGAAATGTGCACCACCTATGGATTAGAGCCCGACAGATATTGGATTTTTAAGACGCCGATTTTGATTTTTGAGTATTTTAATATTCAATGTTCCGATATAAAATTTGTTATGTGTAGTTATAAGACCTCACCTCAAATAACATAACATACTGTAGTTTAAAAATCATATTTTTTAATTGTTAATTGTTTAATAGTACTTTGACCAAAAGTACAGTTGATCATGTTAGCTGATTGCTGCAAACTGGTGTGTTGCCAACAGGGGAGTTGCAGAGTGCCCTTTGGTGGACAAACTATGCAACTACAACACTCATAACATGATTGAAGGTTGTCCATTTCACCGTTTATTTTTTAATTGTCATTTATTGGGTGTTATAAAAATCTATACCGATTTATCTGCAGTTAGCTCTTTTCGACTCTTTTCCAGTGCTAAAGAGCCAGATATTTCCCTCTGGAGTTGATAGAGATGTAAAACAGAGCTAAACGAGAGTCAATACTGTACTTACATTCACTAGAGGCGACTCCTAATGAATAGTAATGTTGCTCTGTATCTGCTGAATGTGTAAAATTGCAACTATTTTTGTCTATATAATCTTAAAAGATAGATCAACATTGTGTTTACAACTTGTATCTGCAGGTTTATGTCTAACTAACAACCAACCAAACTTGCCATACCATTATACACAAGTTCAACTACTGTATGAGCATTGTAATCTTTCACAGTGAAATGTCATAGCGCGAGGTGAATAAATGCATGATATCAATACCTGTTATGGACATGATTATTGTAAGAGACAAAAACTAAGAATGGGAAAACATTTTAGTTAAGTCAAGTGGTTAGACACCACTATCTTGAAAATAAAAAGTTCTCTTTCTGCTTGCAAACAAGGCCACAGTCTCATTTACTAGTAACTTGTTCTCAGGTATGTTCAAAGACACTTGACTTTTGCTATCTTGTATAGGAGCTCATATAAAGCCTGTAGTAACTTGCAACTATGTGACTACTTTGTTTGCCAATGTTATCTCTTTTTCTTTTTGTTCTCTGTCTTTCACTATCACTTTCACCTTACTGTTTTAGTTGTAGTTGTGATGTCTAACCCCCTCCCCCTTTTATGTTACTCTCTCCTTTTGGAAACATTTGTTCTTTTATGTCCTGTCTGCTTCTTCAAAGTGTTTTGCAGCATATCTGTGTTAATTATAGCACCTACCAAAGAGCAAGAATTAAGGTGACTTCATTCAGAACAAAAGATGAGACAAAGTCTTAAAATTGGTTTGCAGAAATTGTGTTTTCCCTTGGTAGAGGATGTCTGGGACAAAAAGGTTTTGCACTGTTTCTTATGTTGTGACTTTAGTGCAGCACTACACTAATTGAGGTGTTGCAGCTTGAAATGTTGACATGGCAGCGGTAATTGGCCTACATCGTTGATGGACATACAGTGAACAGTGTATATTTTAAAAAGTGAATAAAGGTCAATAATCCTTTAAAAGATCTAATTTTCTCAAGCACTCTATACCATGTGTTGTGCAATAGCATAACAAATTGTGGGTTGCAACCTAAGGGTTCTGTAATTCTAAAAGGTTTATGTGTAAACAATTACTGGATTTAATTATTGAGTCAATGTATGTAATAACCTCTGCAGACAAGCTCATACAAGCAATTGTACAATTCTTCAAGCTTTATGTGCTTAATATAAGTGGATCCACAATACAGAATGAAACCAGCCTGCCACAGGGCTGCCTTGGTAAACTGCCGCAGCTGCCCTTGGAGAGAGTCACCTCCAGCAACGCAGCGGGTGTATTGTACTTTCCAGCGTTATTTGTATAAACAGCTATTGATCCTACAGGGAGGACTGGCACAAGTCAGCAACTTTATCAACAGCTGAAAAGAAATTAAATTACATTTTTTGATGGATGCTCCTGTCAGACAAAAAGAAAAGCAAATGCCTACAGTATCAGGGGTTGCAATCCTTGCCAAATAATAATTGTGCAGGTAAACCAGGCTATACTGTAAGTTAATATAATAGCTTTTAGACCCAACACCGTTATTATTATTTATTTATATAAACAGAGCACCTCTCTGACACTCTTGAAGGTGACTAATTTGTCTCTTTTTGGCTGTTGCACCTTCACATTCCTTTAATGTTGCCTTGTTAACTCTAGCCCTGGTGATCGAAATGTAATTCCCCTGAGCAGAGGAGGCTTGAGCAGCAGCCCTTAGACTGAGAGTGCTAATGAGATCCCAGCGAGCTCTTTCATAATGAAACATCTTTGAGGCCAATTGTCCATCACTAATAATCATATGGTAATAACCACTGAAAAAAACCTGCACTGAGGAATAGTTACACTCGTTTACTCTTTTGAGAGCACTCTATTCTTCAGCGAGGAAAAATATGAGAAAAAGGAAAAGGAGGGGATAAAAGTTAAAAAGGCAGAAGAACACCGTAATGAAGAATGGAGGAGTAAGTGGAAGTAAAGTAAGTTTTATAAGGAGATGGAATGTGATAAAGAACAGGGTAGGAGGAAAAATGGAAGAAAGAAAACAGAGCGAGAGGTGACAATCCCACACATTTGATTAATAATGAAAAAGTGCAAATGATAACTATGAATCTTAGCATGAATAAGTGATCAATTAAATCAGCCATTGGTGCTTGTGTGTGTGTGTTTAGCTTGGGGGGTGCGGACAGTGTTCGCTAATGTCGGCTTAATGTAGTAGCTAACAAATGGGCCATTCATCATAACGCTCCTTCCTCATTTACAACTGGTGCAGGTTGGGAGGACTGCATTAGCGCCACCACTGGGACTGGCAAGCTGGAGAACGTAATGGAATCTAAATTGATGCCATCCAAAATCACAGTGTGTGCAAGCAATAATTAGGGATTCGGAGAGAGACAGAGAGATGCTTTGCATATCATTACAGGCTTGTTCGGTTAAAGTAACAAATACAGTTTTAGAAAAATGGTAAAGATTAGCACTGTACATACATAACAGTTTTTCTTACCTGTGTCAAACACTGTTTGAAATGTTGTCTTCAAAGGCTGATCAAAGTCATAGAAACATTGCATCACTTGAGTCACAGAGTGATGAATATGCAGCCACAGACTGAATATCATTATTTTTTGAAAAATTAAAACTATCAAGGACAAGGACCTCTAAGGTGTTTTAAAATTCCATCTCTATGGTTACAAGGACAAGCCATGTGACTGGTTTTGAACAGAAGGCTCATCACTCTGATCCTCCATGACATTTTATTTTTCTCTTCCCTTTTAGCCAGGGTTAAAATCACGCAGGGAATAAATGGAAAACCTCTACAATTACGTCTATTTTCTCAATGACTTTTCTGTTCTGGTCTTGAAAAATGAATACCTTAGAGGAATGTGTTAGAAATTGGCACATTAGTGGTATAATTACAGCTCAGTGGAGATGCCTAATGCTTAGAGTTTCCAGAAAAGCCATTATCTGTGTAGTGTCAGGGTGTGAGGGCCAGTCTGCATGGACCCAGTGATGGGTCAATTAGAGAAAGGAGACATGAGCCTGGATAAACAAAATGCCACAGCCCTGCCTGGCACTATTCTCACAAGCACACACTCACATAAACATAAACATATACTTATAGACAAATTAACATACAAGTGGTGGACCACTGGACGTGACAGACTGTTGCTCCTGCAAAAACAAGCAAATACAAATGGCTCATTGTCCAGCATGTCAATGAAAGTCAAAATGTTATACATTATAAACGTGTTATAACAGTCAAATGTTAAGAAGTTTACAGGAAATCAGCTTAATTCAGTCTGTAGTGAGTTCTGTTAAGGTACAACTAGTGATTAGTCACAAAAATTCTTCTTTAACAAGAATGCTAAAATAATTTTAGTTTAATAACACAACATAGCTTTTGTTGTAAAGTTTGACCACAGTTAATTTAGAAACAGGTAAAAGCCATGATTCATTATCTCAAAACAACAAAGTGCTTTTTGGTGCAGTCAGGAGCGTTACAGAGGAAAAAAATGAGCATTGCATGTATAATAAATGTTCATCAATGCATGTTTATCAATGTTATGTTTATCTGTTATTCCAATTATAGATTCTAGAAGAAGAAAGGAGAAAAATTATGTAAAGGAATCTACCTAATCTCACATTAGACCAGCCATCAATTAACCAGGCCCAATCTATTAATGAAGAAACAAAACAGTTGTATTTAACTTTTGACTGTGGGTTAATATTAATGAGCACATAAAATAATCCCATACTAAGGAAGCTATTGATGTTACCATTGGCTTATATGCTTCTACAGGATCCATTGTTTACATCTGCACTATCCTGCTTCTTAATGTACCTTTTGAATACAGATCCACATAATCTGAATTCTCCAGTGTATTGCCTCCCACATCTGGTTAGTAGCTTCTGGCTCTAATTGAGGTGTTCTTGACCCAAGGATGTTTAGCAGTTATACAGATAGGATACATGTTACTTTGTTAAAATAAAACTAATAAAATATGAATGGTGCGACTTATGTGGGTTTGAACACAGCTACGTTGTTATGTTTTGTCTGTCTGTAAAGGTTCATTTTTAATTATGCCAGGCAGGGCTGAAGTCAGATTTTCATTTCTTTTTAACAGACATAAAGTTCAAACCAGTTGTGTTTTCTCCAAACTGATGTATCCAAAATAGTAAAGACAGAGACTTTGTAGTGTAGGACCTCCATTTGGAGAACAAACATTTATAATTAGGTTACAAAAACAAAAATACAAAGGCTGTACTTTACCATTTCACAGACACACATAAATGTGTAGGGGATATAGCTTCACTCATTAGCATCTTTACGTATCACAACAGTTAACTAAGAGAACTGAGTGAATAATTTACGAGAATACATCCTTCTGTGTTTGCATTTTGCATCCAAAACGTGCCACCTATATTCATAATGTAATTCATAATAACAGGCAGCTACCACTAACTTTGAAAATCGTCCATCAAAGCCCCTATGCACCTTAACTAGCAAAGCATTGATTGATTGAGACAAACTGTTGCACTACTCATTAAACAAGCAGTAAACATTATCACTTGGTAACAGAGCTGTCTGACCTTGAACCATATCTGTTTTACCTCACTGTCTCCGGGTATAGGAATTCACAACATCATTAAAGTCCTGGACTCTGACCAGATCTGTTTCAATTGCCATCAGTAGTGAGGAGCTGGGAGCCCTCGGGGTTATATGGCATTTTAGTTAATTTGTTATATGTGGTAAAAAGTGCTCTCCTGTTCATCACAGCTTGTAGGGTTTTTATAACATACATTAATCAATGTGTTTGATAATAACATTAAATCAAAAAACTATTTAATGTGTAATTGCTAACAAAAAAACACTGTTTGAAAAAGCTAAAAATACAGAAATGTTCTGGTGGCTGGTAGAAACCAAAATAGAGCAAAAAGAAAGTGAATGTTCAATTAGGTTAACATAAACACAACCACTGAATGCTAATGTGGCTCTGTATATGCTCAAAGTGCTGGTATGTTATTGGTTGCTACAGCATTGGATAGAACAACACATAATAGGTTGAGGCTATGTGTATCTCACCTGGTTTTGATGGTTTTTGGCCCCTTTTGGGGTGAAAAAATCAAGTTTTCAATTTAAAACATTCTGTGCCTCCTTGTAATGTAACTAGTTGCACAAGCCAGTTATTTTGTTCTTTGTTTTATGTAAAGCTGAATGTGTGTTGCGCTCAGTCAGACCAGTTACACACGCATGTTTACCAGTAGCTATGGATGAGGGTGCAGTGCAAGGACTGGGTTGAAGCAGGTGGTGTCAAGTAAAGTGAAGAGGAGACTGTCTCTTCTTAAAACAAGGTTTGAACTATCCTGGTTTTGTAGACAGGACATGTTGTTTCCATGTGCAAACTTAAGCCAGATGCTACAACAGTCTTGGGACCTAGTTAGCATGTTTACTGTACAGTGTATGGACTAAAATTTGTACATTATATTATTTTTTGCTTCATATGATGAATTTCCAACTTCAAACGCTCAGTATGGTCTGGCAGCTTCCATGTATACTGGTTTAATTTAACCCATTTGAAGAATTAGGTATATTTTACATACATGAAAGTCATAGGTGTCATTTACACTGGGAAGCTGGGGACGGGTCCTCACCACATTTTGAAATGGCTGATTTTATCCCCATCACTTTTTGAAAGCTTGCACCAATAAATTTTCCCTCATATAAAAACAGACATTTCCACAATAAATTGGAGCAAAAAATGTTTAATGCTCAAAATCTGCTGGTATTTAATTGAAATAGTGCTAAAAATCTTCTTGTCTTGTTCTTGTGCATTGTCACGTCTCATGACCCAAATGTTTCATCACGCCCCTATTCTGAACCCTTATGTCCCCACCACTTTTCACCACAAAGTGACGCCCTTGATGAAAGTGGAGAATAATGAAGTAAAGCAAGATGCTACCTCATTGGACACTTTGAAAAACTGCTTAACCCAGCATTGGCACTCCACCAGTCATAAACCTGTTCTTTAATCTAACAAAATACAATCTCACTGTACAGGACATATTTCCTTCAGAGAACCACTATAATAGACTTATTCAAGAGTTGTTAACAGCTTTTTCATTGACTTCCATGACTTTGAATGTTGGAATTTGCTTATCTGTATTTTGTTAGACACACCGTAGTTTGCATAGATCTCTATCACAAGTGTGCATCTCATTAAAGGATGTTTATGTTGAGGACAGGAGGATGTTTTGTCCTCTGTGCAGCATTCTTTACCGGTACATTTTTCCCATAATATAGACATGGTACAGTAGGTGCATATGATGTTATATGGGAAGACAAGCACGCACCTGATGACACAGATGACAAAATAGTAAAATTAGGCTAAATTTAAAAGCAAATAGAGACATAATATAATGAATATCACTGATTTGCTGACATACTTAAATTTACTTTTTTTTAAAAAGTTCTAAAATGAAAATGTTTAAGGAATGGCATGCATGGACAACAAATTTACTTCTAGATGTTAATCATGGTAAGCCAGTCTTAATTACATACTATATGGGTGTACAGCGAGAGCAATTATATCCACTGGGATGCACATTGCAGCAGCACTGACAAAATCAACCGTCAATAAATGTAATTTAAAAGCCTTCTGGCATGCTTTTATCACAAATATCTGTCTATGCAGTATGTTGTCTATAACTCTTTCTGCAAAAATACACTCCCACTTCTTTATACATGCAAATAAACTTTCCACACTGAAGCACAGTGTATTCTTCCTATCTGTTGCCTGTATGTGTATCACTAAGTGTAAAAAAAATTAACTTGAAGCACACACACACACAAACCCTTTAAGCACATAAGTCACTGCATCCTAAATGAATGTAAGCAGGCATCCTTAGCTGACCAGCTCATTATGATGTGATAATTGGCTTGGGACCATCAGACTGTGAGATGGCAGACTCCAACCTTGTTAGTTTGAATTGCACCACCATTAGTGTGTGTGTGTGTGTGTGTGTGTTGTGTGTGTGTGTGTGTGTTACAACAATGTCTTTGTCTGTTCCAGCCAGTAAACTAACCAACCTCATAGAACATTACTATAATGATTCAATTCAATTACACAGTGTAGGTTATGTGGTAATATATTCAATTTCACAGTATAGGCTTCCCATAGATTGTCATATCTTGTTTGCAGAAGAGGAAAATGTCAGATGGGCTTAAAACTATCAAAGGAGAATTGATCGTGTTTGCGAAACAGAATGTAGTGCACAGGAATATATTTATATCCAGACGGTCCTACTTCTGTATCTCCCCTCC
Organism: Lepomis macrochirus; assembly: GCA_024633595.2. Taxonomy (NCBI): domain Eukaryota; kingdom Metazoa; phylum Chordata; class Actinopteri; order Centrarchiformes; family Centrarchidae; genus Lepomis; species Lepomis macrochirus. Next base: position 23,015,732 of record JALXJV020000019.1, read on the forward strand.
AATGTCTTCTACATTTCCACTGTTACGTTTAGCTCAAGTTGAGACACAGAAAACAGGATTTTGGACCCAAACGCAAGACACTGGGTAGAGCATGTTCAGTTGTAGGCTACTTGATTTTAATAACAAGGTAAACAAAGGCAACAGGCTTGCAGTATATGAGGCAGGCAAGAGTCAATAAAACAGGTAAGCAATCCAGAACAAAGGCAAACAAATCCAGCAAAGCATAGGGAAAAAAATCCAAAGTCCGAAAATCAGAAAGGAATCCAACACACAAGGCAGAGGGAAAACCACATGGGGAAAACTGGAGATAGGACTCGGTCTCATGACGAACAAGAAAGACAAAGAAAATGCTGACTTAAATACACAACAGGGAGGCGATTACAAGACACGGATGGACACAATCAATGTGGAGCAAATTATCAAACAGACAGGAATAGAAGGGAAGCGACATGAGAGGGAAGAAAAATAACATAGTGAAACAGAATAATTTATGACATGGAAAAACATAACCTAAAACTCAGAGTGGGAAGACACATTGACAGGGTGGGAAGTAAATATAAACACAAGAGGTAAGGATTTAACAAAATAAAACAGGAAATAAAAACAAAAACCCAAAACCATGACAGCCACTTTCTAAATATAAAACAAATAGTAAGGCTGTGGTGAACCCCATCCTGTGTACTTGACTGGACTTGCCTACCAGTTGGATTCGTTGGGAATAAATAAAAATAGATCTGGACCATGCTCTGGAAAAACGTCATACCAAGTCAATGCGACCCGCACGCTATCCGGCCTTCTTCGCCAGTGCAAGGGTGAGTCACTTTCAGTGCCTTCTGGAGCACATCATCAGCTGTTATGTGAAGTCTGTAGCCAGTGATGATGTTGTTTCAACAACCTTTGCTGGGGGCTGGAAGGCAGGGCTAGGCTAGGCCATAGCTAGATTAGCATGTGAGGAGGATTGGAAAGCAGCACTAATTCCACTAAATGTACTGTAACTTAAGGCTGGGTGATTGCAATTTTTTTCAATTAAAATTTTAGCTTCCAACGATTATGAAAACAAAATAATCAAGATAAACTTATTATTGTGCCTCATTCTGTGTAGCAATGATGCAATGGTTTTGCGTCATAAATTTAGTGCACCCCTTTCCTTTACAGCTGTGCAGTCACTCTCGCCTTTCTGTAAAAGCCCAAACTCACTCTCAGCCAGGCTGTGGCATGTTTAGTTCAGCTCAAGCCAAGATGAACGGGGGTTATAACTGCTGCAACTTGTTAGTCACCATTATTAGCGTAAGCCTATGTTATTTTCAACAGCAGTGGTCGGCAGTAGGCCAGAACCGGCCCGCAGGCTGTCACCTGCTAAGCCCAGGCACACACCCCTCAGTGGCTGCACCCCCTTCCCCCAAAAGGTAGTCAACTTAGAACATTGCATTGCTGTCATCCTCTTGTGTTCTAGCATGTAATTTAAGTTCAGCTTAACAGTGTTGGAGTACTCTTTCTTATTTAATGGGCTATTTTGGATTGTTTGAGTAATGCATATGATAATAAAAAATTAAGCATTTGATTTTAAAACTCTAATAAATGCATGATATTTCCTGAGCCACTGAGTGATCGTGTGAAATCATCGTGATCTCGGTATGGACCAAAATAATCATGATTATGATTTTTGCCATAATTGAGCAACTCTACTGTGACTGTCACGATGACCAGTCTTGGTGGTGCTGTTTTCTAAATGTGAACAGAACTCTCTCCATCACTGACTGATGTTTCCTGGACAAAATATTGGTGCAGGTCTGTTATGATAAAGTTTGCATGATTATGACATTGATTTTCTCTGTGTTGCCCTTAACTTTAATCGATTAAATGCGAGTATGGATCAATCTGTTTATATTTAAGAGGCTTTCTTTCATTTAATTGTCCCTGGCAGTAATAAATGATGCAGTATAAGAATCTCAAATAATGGTGTCAGCCTTCAAAGCTTCATGCTATATTGTAGAAGTAATTTGTTAAGTAGCCAATTTTACTTTATTGCAAAACATTACAGTAAAAAAAGCAAGCATTATTATAAAACATTACAATAAAATAAAAATAAGCATCACTGTCAGATATTATTTAGTTTTTTTCTAAATGACTAATATGCCAAGACTAAGTATACTTACCTGGATATACTGTAAAATAAGACTATGATAAGTAATTGTTTGTCACTTTACAATATGAATTCAGAACAATAAACTGATTCTGAATAGAGTAAGCAAAAAAACAGACCCTCTGTTGCAATTCTATTTAAACACCCAACATTCAGCCAATTCAACATTTATTTAATTTTGTTTAATATTCCTGGACAGAAAAAGTCAATGTAATCCACCCACATGTGGACTATAGCATAATAAATTCTGTTTATAGACAGTATTAGGTGTAAAACCAGTAATCTTATTAATATGTGTATTTGAGTTTGTCATTGGATAGCATTGGACTATGTATCTTAATTTTGGAGCACATGAAATCATTTATTATGGGGGATCAAGGACAAAATAAAATAAAGAGAAAGAGAGAAGCACAGGGTTAGAGATGGGGGGGACGGTTTCAGAATGTGAATCAGGGGTCTTGACAGTGACAGGGGCCCTAAGGCTGCTCGACACCTGACATGTTTCATCTCCAGCCGTGTCACGTTCCCCTGCCACAGTCCTCCAGCTATGGATGCTGCAGCTACACAGAAATAGAAATGACAATGTGCAGCAAAGAAAGGAATTATACAGAACCAGAGGCCTCAACATGGGCTGTGTGTGAGAAGAGACTGGAAAGCAGCCGTTTTGCCTCGGATCTATCCGTATCACTGATGCAAAGACGACCCCAAATCCATTACAAGCCAATTATATGTGCTGGGCCAAGGCTGGGGCTGGGCACTCACTCGTGAACTGCAGTGCTTAATCCACAAAGAGGAACTAATAGGAAATTTGAAAATAGAATCCACACTTGAGTAACTTTGGAGGGATTTGGTTGGATTAATGAAGTGTCAGGCTCACTGTCAACATGCCGGGGAGTGCAATCCTTTACCAGCCTTTGCTAGTCTCTTTTGAGTCTCCATCTTTCTTGTCTCTCTCTGCATTTCTCACTTACATGCCAAGTCTTTAAATTGACATGTTCTCTTCCTCATGAGCAGGATGCCACCTGCGTATAATCTGTCTGCACTAATGTTTCCTTGCTTTTAACAGTCTGTTCTTCTCATCCATCATATGCACAAAGACAAAGGCATGCACACACACACACACACGCACAAATAGGACAGACCACTGCTCCCTCATGAGTGAAGAACCTAAATGAGCTTCCCCACCTGGAGCAAAGACAGCGTTTGCTTCAGTCCAAGGGGACACACACTGCAATCACAGGAGCTACCAGTCACACTCCGCAAGCTTAAATGCAGCAGCAGAGAAGAGGAAAGAGAGGGCTAAAGACGAGAGGAAGAGAGGTAAAAGGGACAAAGAGTGGCTCACATTCTGTTGACAGCTATACTTACAAAAAGATGGGAAAAACACTTAACATAGATGAAGTGAGGGAGAACTATACAACTGAGCCAGTATGCTATCATGACAAGGATGCACAGTCAAATGATTGAAACAGAGACACATAGACGATCCAATGCCAAACTGTGGCTGTTGCATTGTTTTGAGGAGCCTTGATAGAAAATAGCCAAAGCAGTACCTTTCAGCACAAATGACGGTAAGATCTGTCAGTTAGACGTTTATTTCATGGTAGAGGATAAAAAGATAGAAGAGAGTACGCGACCTGGCCATTTCATTTCAAAATACAAATTAAACAAGAAACAAAACAACAAAAACACAATACGTCCTGTGGCTCACCTGAGGCACGAATGTCTGATGGTGTTGTAGATGTATTTGTGGGACTATGAGTCCAAACAGACATTACCACACAGAGAATCCTCCCTCTAAACTGGACACGAAATAATTGATGAATTTGTGCTGAGAGGAATGGTAGATGAGGTCTCGTTGTGTGTGACATCATGTTGACTCTATGAGCAGTTGAACTGAAATATTAGGCTACAGGTGCATAATGTTGCACCAGGGTTATCATGGAATTTCCTTCAGCTCTGTATTTGCATTTTGATCCACTTTCATCTGATTTGAGGATGGGACATTTCCATAGTTTCTTTGAAGCAGTAAAAGGAACTTCTACCAGGTCCAGTCCAGCATTGGAGCCAGATGAATATGTTTCCGTCCATGATGTCATGAGTTTTTCAGAGGAGTAAAGGTTGATCACACTAGATGTTACAGCAGATGTCATCCATGCGTCTTTGTGAAATGTTTGGTTCTAGAAGCTTGGTGACGTAGTGGCTGCTCACGTTGCTTTGGTCACTAATGAGGCAATCATTTTGCACACTTTGTTCAAAAGACGAATGTACTGTCAAGTCCTGTCTTATAACCATTCCTTTTTAGTGGAACAGTTCATACTCTGATAGAGCAGGTTAAATAAAAGTGGATGGTACGGCACAGCTAATAAGCTGCGATAGCCTCCTCCATTTTTCAGCTTTCAGTTCCTTGAAAAAAGGTCAGCAATGCAAAGTGGCTCTCTATTGGTCAAAGACAGGAATTAGCATCTCAAAGTTCACCAAAATAGAACATTAAAAGAAACTGCAGGAATTTGCTTCACCCCTACAACTTCTTTGTCGCAGAGGCAGCAAACCCAGATAACCACACCTTGTATATATGTTCCACATTATAAAACACCCACAACACAAGAGGCAATGAATGAACCTAGGGGTGGGCCTTGTGAGCTATAGCCATGGCGAATGTTTTAGTGGTAACAATTGAGTCAGGCTTGTCTGACAAATACACTACATACTTGGCATTAAGTTAAACAGCTTTCTTCTTCATTTTGATCACATTCTCTGGCAGTGGCTTCAGCACAGGAAGCAAGAACAATAAATAACAAAGCTTGATAGCCGCATTCACCAAAAAAACAACTCTGTACTAGATGAATGCTGCACGGATCGTTTTGCTGAGGATGAGATGCCCAGCTGACTGAAGAGAACAGAGTGGCGTTCATACAAAAACAATTCTTAAATACAGCTAAACCTTTGTGATGTTGGTAGTGATTGGCCTAGTGACCAAACAGTAGTAAAACTCCAAACAAAAGCCCATTCACTTTCTGTATAATTCTGTTGCCACACCATTTAGTGCTAAGGCACAAAAAACGTCACACACACACACACACACACACACACCTGTTAAACCGAAAGGAACAAACAATGACAACAGCAACAAATGAGCAGTATTTTATTATATGTTCGCTGATGGCAAGTAATTGGTGTATGTAATAAATAGAGTTTGTAGGAAAAGTTGAAGCTTGACTAAAAACAAAAAGAATGCATTTTTCTTATGCATTACTAATTGCATTTGAATAATTCACTATTGGCTGAACATCCACAGTTGAGCATTCCTTAAATGGCTGTGAGGAATGTAGCTCTTTATGCTAAGAATGACCGCTCACATCACCTCTCCACCATTATCACTTGCCTCCCCCACAATAAAAGCCCCCTCCCTCTCTCAATTCTTATTTTTTCCTCTCTATAGCTATTGTTCTTCAGTCTTGTGTCATCTGCTGCTGTTCTCCTCATCTACATTTTCTCTATTCTCCAACCTCATAGTCCACCTCAGACCCCATAATCACTATTCCAACCCACTCTTTTTCTTCAGCCTCTTCTGTTTCTCTTAAGGCCAGTTCACTGTGTGAGTGGGTGTGTAGTTAGCACTCTTGCCCTTAACTCACATTGTCTTACTTGATTCCCTTGCATCTGGACCATATCTCTCTATGACTCTAACCAGAGAGAGAGAGAGAGTGTGTGTGTGTGTCTGTGAGAGAAAGACAGAGGACGAGAGACTCTTTTTAATGTTTCTGTGCATGTATTTTATACTTGTTGGATCATAGCTGTATTAAGGTAATATGAAATGTGCAGTGATAGAGACAAGACACAGAACCTACTGCATCCACACAACATTGGCCACTACATCCTCATCATTATCATTGATTTTTTCCCCCAGACATGATGCATGTTTTTCCATTTACTTGTCAGATTTTATGTTCTCAGACACAATCCTGATCTAATAAAAGACAGTCTCAGATCCATTCTTGCTATTCGCCACCAGCTAACACAAATGTATTGGCCCATCCCTGTCGAAACTACAGAGCAGTACGGCAGTGTAAAGTACAGCAGCCTTGGGCATTTTGTTTGCATTTGTATGTGCGAGAGAAAGAGCGAGAGTGTGGAACTGGAGGTGATGTGAATGTGTTTTGTGTGGGTGAGAGCGGGTGGCGACGCTGATTGACTCCTCTTTCACCCGCTAACAAAGATGAGTTGCTAAAGTTTCACATCCAAATGAAGTTAAATGTGAAAGTGCAACACTTCTCTCTTTTGTTAATACCAACCTTCTTCGCTATAGCAGACAAATGAAACTGAACTAAGTCAATTAGATAGCTTTTAAAGATTTGCCTGTATGCCCTGGGGGAGCTTTGTGTGTCTTGACACTTCCTGAATGTATATACTCTGCTAGCATGGTATGAGGAGGGAATGAGGAAGCCGATATTTGTGATGAGATGACGATATGATGAAAACAAACAAGTATATATTTCTGGGTATTTGTCCAGCACAGGGTAAAGCCTGATTGATCCAGTCATTACTGCTCCTGGGCTAGAAGCAGCAAGCTTGAAACCTGTTTAATCTTGATAAAAAACAATGTAGAAGGAGATTTAAAAAAAGGAGATGAAGACATATCTGTCAGGGTGGATTGTGATTGGTGGGATCAGATCAGATGTACAGTACATTATGTTGAAAAACTAGTTAGTTATTTTTTTCATTTTTTAATAAAACAAAATGAAGACAGAATGGAACATGTGGTTTATTTTCTGTGTGGTCAAAGGAGTTTGGGGAGTGTCCCACCCTTTGGTTCTCTGGTATTCACGGGAGGATGCATTTTCTCTGCTCTCACTGAAGTTTCCTGACATTGCTCCAAAACGAGATAAATGTGAAATATGAGAGCTTTCAGTACTGCTTAGGCCTGCAAAATAAGTCAATTAGTCACGGCAGGCAGCAGTCAAATGGAGATTCTGCATGATGGTCTTAACGAGGGCGGCATAGGACAAGCGTCCGACAGCTCGTTAAATTAATCCTTTGGGTCTGCTGCAAGTGGAATGAGGCATGTGTCTGTGTGACCTGCTTATGTCCTCCGCATTACATTACAGAGAAATGCACACACATACACACACTCACACAACAGACTGAGCTCCAAATGAACTGTAGAAAATATTTGTGATCAAAGTTCCTTTCTGGCCCCATGTGTGCTCAGATTACATGAAAACCCCTGCCAGGAGGAAATTTGGGAGTCTCTCTCTCTTACTCACTCTGTCCCCTGCTCTATTTTTCCTTAACGCTGCCTCATTACATCCTATAAACATAGCCCCCTGCAAACACAAGCGCTCTATGTAGGAAGTAATGAGTATGTTACGTGACGGCTTGATTCAGGAAGCCTGTGTTTTCTTGCCGGGTTTATGTAGAATTCAGAGACAACCCTAATGAAGTTTGACATTTTGCAATGTGTGAATCAGTAAATATGCATGCATGTGCGCTTTGCATGTCTATAACACTACAGAATGAACACTACTTTCTCCCTCTATGTCCTCCCCACCTTGTCCTTTCTCTTACGTAGTTAACAAAATGCCAGTGTCAGGCCATTTGCCAACTTCACATCACACCTCTGTCATATATCACAGATCCCATCTGACTCCCCAACCTTCTCTAAGCCACCTTATGAATATCAAAGCCACCCACATGTTCTATATTTGAGAAAGGACATCCAGATGCCCCGGTCAGCTATTGGCTTTGTCCAATCCATCTCAGTCTACCCAGAATCTCTGTTTACACAACCAGAGGAGCAAGCTTGTCTTCTGCATATGAACAGAATGTGAGGCTCTTTCTTAACAGCCCCACTTGCTGGCAATTTACTCCTCTATTCTCATTCCCTAACCATAACAGAGGCCTATAAATTGCCCTAGGGAAGTATTCTTGACCCCCTCATGTTTTCTGCCTTCATCTAAATCACTGTCTCACCCTCTTTGACACCTGAGTCTCTGTGGCACAATTTAAACATCCTTCTAAAAGTAAGTATAAAATAAATCTGATAACTTTCATATAGGCATACACACACACACACACACACACACACACATACATCCACTGTACTTCAATAGCCCTGCAGATTGTAACAGTTTGAACATAATTTAACTTTAGTTTAAAGCCAGGAATTGCATTAATGAATAAAATATTTTATCACACTGTCAAATAATAGAGGGCAGGACAATATTCTGGGAATGACTAAAAGAAGAGAGCGAGTATAGCTCCACTGTAAATGAACAGGATGAAGATGTGTGCCAGGCTATTGAGGCTAGCTTGCAACCGTCATTTGTTTTTCCCGGGTGCAGAGATTATCTGGTTGAGTGATAGAGGTGGCCTTGATCAGCCCTCTCCCTGCATACAGCCGTATATCAGATGTCACTCTGCTGCAAAACCATCAACCCTTCACTGGCCTGGGACGCACATATTTACCATGGTAAATGGCACCCCTACTCAGTAAACACTCCTGTTTTTCACCAACTGTCAGCATGCAGGAATGGATGATGCATCGTTGTGTGTACATTCTCTATAATTGCTCACCGGATGATATCTGGGAAAAAAATGACAAGGAGTGGTTCCCTGAGTGAAATGTTCCAGAGGCAAAGATGTGTTTGAGAAGTTGGTCATTTTCTTGCCTTTTCTTTCCCCTTTTGATTATAGCTCGCCCTCATTAAGCCACCGGCGTTTGAATTGTACAAATCTATCAAGTCAATCAGAGTTGGCTGCAGGTCTTATTTTGTAAAAAGGAGTAAAGGCCTGTCATGATAGAGAGAATAAATCAGTTCACTGAGCAGAGAATGGACCTAGAAAGCTGATTGCAAGAATGGAGGGGAGAGGGAAATATGTTCACCCATTAATTAATCTAATAGTTTTCATGGGACAAAGAGTGCATATCTTTGCTGCCTGCATAATGAGAGCCTGGAACAAAGTCATTCTCTGCATCCTATTTAAAATGATGTGAGTGTGAGCTAAAGACCTAGAGAGGAGGCAGAAAATGTAAAGGCTTTACCATACCCATAACATTGATGATATTTGTTTAATGGAATGTTCATTTAATTCCTGTCGTGATAAATCCCTAAAGAATAGGCTGTGTTCGGCTGTAGAACTGAATGTAGATTTTTCCTCAAAAAAAGTTAAAGTCATCAGTCAGTTGTGTGCACTTCTTATTGAATATCAACAAATTAATTTTAAGCTCTTTTGATTGGTTGAAATAGCAGCGAGAGAATGATACCAGGATTTGATTGGAGAAAAGGGGTGATCTCACAGCTCACTGGTGCAAAACGGTTTGGGAAACAGCCTAGATGTTATTGAATTTTAATTCAATGGATCTGTGATGCGAATGATACTGGGGGAATGGGAGCCGGAGGCCCTCTGGGCATCATAATTTACCTTACCCGTTTTTCCAGAGATTTCATATGATATCAATTTCATCTTAAGTATTTTATTACACACCCACAAGTACACACATGGTGTACATATCGAGACACATATGGACAAGAGGCTTTATATCAGCTGTGTTGCTTTTGCTCTCAAGGGACCATTTCTAGAACTTTTGTGCAGAGTTGAATTGTGTGCATGCTTTTACCACTAAAATAGAAAGGGCAGCTCCACAAATGGATGCTTGATAACAGCATAAAGGTCTTGAGATATTTGATCATTATACTTCATTCAGCTTTTTTGCACATTCACATGGGTATACTATCCTTAAGTAGGCTCTTGAACAGAGAGGGGCAATTATCTCACCCACACATGATGTGGTATTTTGAGTAAGTGGACTGAATATTAATTTGATGGTTAGAATTGCAGCGTAGATGTTGAAAGGTTTCAGCTAATTAACCCCTTGATGCCTGAATTTATTTTCAATTATATAAGAAAAGTTATTATATTTGCTTATATTTGCTTTTAAGCTGATGCTAAATTAAGTAGATTGTTAATTTGTCTATAGAACATAGAATAGATAAAACTTCAGGTATGATGTAGGTATGATGCAAATTAGCGACAACAGGCATGAACAAGAAACCAGTGCTTGCAAAAGGTGCGTAGTCTCAAATATGCACAAACAGGCATTAGGGGAATACATACGCTATCTTGGCTGTAGTCTGAAAGGAAGCGGTGTGATGCGAATTTGCGACAATTGGCATTAAGGGGGTTAAGCTATTAAATATGCTGACTTTTACTATCTGGAGTTCACCTGCTGAGTGAAGGAATGGTGTAGGGGAAAAAACACTTGCAATATGCAGTAACTCAAAGATAATGAAGTTAATTATAGTTTCTAATAAAGTTAATTTATCTGACTATATATGACTCTTCTAATATCTCATCTAAAACAAGGAAAGGCTAAAATAAGGGAAAACATGCTTAAATATGAATAAATAAGAACATCATTTGCAAGTGCACCCTCAGTCATCAAGCTGTCAGGAACCACACATCTTGTCATCCTCTCAGAGGAGATGAAAGGTGACATTAGGGGATAATGGCCTGAGAAATGTTGCACACTAGCAAAATCAAGACCTAAAATCATTACTTTGGTTTGTCAGCATTTAACTGAGAAATCACATGATCAATTTTTAAGTCTAAAAGGTGTTTTTAAAAAGGGAGTCAATATGCTTTCTGTCATTTATATCAACTGAGAGAAATAGCTGTGTCTCATTTCCATGACAATGACAACTGATGCCTACGAATATTTTGCCGCAGGGGCAGCATATAAATGGAAAAGAATGCGGGCCCAAGACGAGAACCTTTCAGTACCCCACTGGGCAAACTCACACGGGAGAAAGTAAAATTACCAATAGACAGAATTACCATAAATTACCACATACAAATGAAACATAAATGCAACTCACAGTTCTTTTCAGCAGAATGCAGTGGCTATATCGACAGTATCAAATGTAGTACGAAGGTGTAAAAGAACAAAAACCAAGGACTTTCCATCATCAGCGGCTGAGGGCTGTTCATTCAACACTTTGATCAATAATGTGTAAACGTAGGCTTTAACGGAGCCGCTAATTAATGGGAAATGGAAGACAGATAAGATATTTGGACTAAATGAAATACCTCTTGGAAAAATGTTGTGGGTAGAGCAGGGGTGTAAGGTTTCCTCCTAGAAATGACCTTTCTGAGGGAGTTTGAGAAGACGGGATAAGAAGAGAAAAAGAGCAGTAGATGTTACAAGGACTGTTACAGAATTGTTGGAGGAGGTGAAGGAAGAATCTGTACCCACAAATTTTTCACTGGGAGTGATCAATGCATTTGGAGAAGGAGCTATGGTTTGGTCACTAAATAAGACCCTATAGGAACATGACAGTTTCATTGAATAATATAATAATAATAATATACATAGACTGAACTCTCTCTGCCCTAACTTCAGCCCTCACTTAGTTTGTTGAAGGGGTTAACTTTAAAGTAGTACAGCTAGAAGCTTTTTCATCACTGCTCTGCCTTTGAAGAGCTCTTTATCTTATCCAGACCATAGAGGAAAGGTACAATTAGGTCTAAAGTACAGGTTTGTTAACATGACTTACTATTTTAACTGTTTCAGTTGTAGACGGGATATGGTGCCACGCTTTGGGACAGATGAAGGCTGTAGTGTCAAAAAAAAAATAAACCTATGATAAGTAACATAATTGCAACATGTGTTAAACTAATGCATGTGCTAAATCAAGTCACAGTACTGTGAAAATAGCATTAAAATATTATGAAAATAAATGTTTTCCTTTTTTATAAGAAAACATTGTTCAGTTTTGATGCGTATATTTAAATCTGAAGTTCCACTGCATTGTTATGCTCTATTAGAAAGAGATGTGTTCACACCATGATGATGTAGCTGCCTGTTGTTTTGCTCGGGACTTTTTATGTGTAAGCAGGTGGCAGGGTGTCATCTGTCATGTTGTTTAAACCTTATTAAATTCCCCAAAATATACTTGCATTTTAAATTGCATACACAAGTGCAATTAGCTCTGGGGTTTTTTTCATGGGAAAGAGAAAGAGACATGACACAGAACAGTCAGGACTGGATGGGCATTAGCCCCAGATTGTGTGTTTCATGCAATTATAGTGTTTATATTTGAGAGCTTTGCATTGAAGAGTATGTTTGAGTCAGAAGAATAAGTCATGAATTTCATTAAAATTAAATAAGAAGGGAAACAGCATATCACATGGCAGGTCGTTTCAGAAAATGTGTTCCAGACAAGACATTTCCATAATGTTCAAAGACTGCTGTATACATACAGTTTTCTTCTTTGATGGCAAAGATGGCTATAAAGAAAAATTATCTTGTTCCTAACATGCTAATTAAAAGCTTCCTTGCACTGTTTTACTAATTATATTAGAAAGAGCCTTTATTTGTGGTGGTGTTAAATTCAGTGTAGACACACTTTATCTTAACTTAGCTACTTGATCTGTGGCTTGTAATTGTGGTAGAGGTGAATAGAAGATTTGTTGTGTGGCCATGTTCAGTTCCTCATCGTTGCAACCTAAATGCTGAATTCCTTTCTCCTGAGAAAGTATAACAAATCCCCAATATCAGTTAAAACAGATCTGACTGTGTCTCGATCTGTTTAGTGGTCACTTCATGTGGACACGTGGTACAGAAGCTCTCAGTGCTCTGGACACTGCTCAAAGGGACTTAGGCCCTGAGGCTTTCCCAAAGAGGGATGACAAACCTAAGGTGGCAAGTTGAAAGTTAATCCATCAGTTTGGATGTATCACTAGTAGCACTTATGTGGACAGGGGCGATAACAGAGGGGAAAAAAGCTTTTTTGTAACATTGGGTTGAGGGCAGTTCCAGGGAGAACTGCACATCCAAGCATTAAACTTCAACATAGCCGGATTTCTTTGCAACAGGAATTTGTCACAACACGTTTTGAGAAACACTGTTTCTTGGAGATATTGCACTTCAATTTGTAAAAGCTGCATCATACCACCAGTTAAAACACGCCAAAATAAATTCATTACTATGCAGATTAGTGACACGTTTGGGTGTGGAGGTGGAAGTAAATCTGTGCAAATTTTGCACCAACTTCAACTTTCCAACTTAACACTGCTGACCTTTGAGAGAACAGTGAGCTAGTGAGTCCAAAATGGAGAAATATCTTGTGGCAAATGAACAGTGTTGCTCCAGACATTATTAATTTATTTATTGTTCCTCTGACGACATGTAAGCACGCTACACAGAAGGATTGGTTTGCAGTCAGTTACGAGACAGGAATCATGGCACAAATATGTCTTTTGAATAAACTGAATTCTCTCTCCGCAAAATTTTAGTGCTGACTTAACCTGAAAAGTGTATATTTACTGTTTTTCTGTGTGAGATTCAAGATGCTCTTCTGCTTTTGTCAAGATTCTTTCTGAAAACCTTCTCTTAAAAGTACCTTGGCTGTGTGTGTCTTATTTGATGTTGCACTCCTCATAAGACAAGGCTTTTATTCTATTACTGAGCACAGAAGGAACACTTCTGACATCTATACTTGGTAGTTTTCCCTTGTTTTTTTGGTGATGCCTATTTTTCTGCTGTGAGGTACTATACTGTAGGTAGGGAAAGCTCTTCCTGAAAAAATGTCAGCCTCTGCAGCTCATACTGAAGCTCCAGGTCTGTGACAACAACTATCTCCTATTATTGTGAAGAGGGCTCACAGCATTGGGAATGTTTCAGATCATTGCGAAATTCAGTGTCACCCACAAGGAAAAGCTCAGGAGAAAGGCGATATTCATCTGGACAACAGCAAGATCTCTTTCTACCCAGATTAGAATGCAAAACTGCAGCGCAAAAGAGACTAATTCAGCAGTGCTACTAATTCTGTGCCACTTTAAGGTGTGACTAAGCCTTCACAAGAATTACATGACCTTGACATTAAGGGTATCTGTTCATTTGCTACATTGGTTTCCCATTCTTAATAATTCTTGCCAATCACCCAATCCCTTATATGAATAGATGATTAAAAAACCATATTTCAATATTTTTTTGTGTGTTTTGAGGCATAGCTTGATACCACAGTAATCTGAGATTTACTGTTAGGGTGTGTCTTTTTTTTCATCCACCCATCGACTTTCTATTCTTGCTTATCCTTTTCAGGCTTGGGTGAGTGTGCGATTGGAGCCTAAACCAGCACACACTGGTCGATAAGCAGGGGGACACCCTGCTAAGCACCTGGAGAAAACCTGGGCCTTGTTATATTCCACAGAAAAAACTATAACCTTTCACTCAAGCATCAGTTGGATCAATTATCACTGAAACAGATCTTTATCTTGGCAGCCAGTCCAAAGCCGTTAGAGGTAATGTCGGTCAAAAAAAGCAGCAAGGGAGCTCTGTTTTTTCTTCATCTATGTACACTCTTTATTTATTTATTTGTGCCATTGTTGAATCTTTTCCTTTGTCACGTGTAGACCTGTTTTAGGGCTTGCATATTCCACATACAGCCTTCACTTGATAATCTAGGCAGGTGTGTGTGCTGATCCTTTGGTAAACCAGGAGGTAATTACACTATTTGCCATATTGACAGACTAACCAACAGTGATTTCACACATACAGTACTGGAAAAACAGAGAAGGCACCATTATATCCTAGCCTAACCATGGGAGTCTCCAAGGGGGGTGGTGGGAGATCAGCAGAGAAGGATAGGGTGAACACAGTATAAAGACAGATAGAAAAGACCAAGAAAGGAAGTCGGAGTGTGGCAACGTGAGTCAGTGGAAAACGGAAGAGTGTGGAAGAAAAGGAGTGAGTGAGAGGTAATGAATAGCAAATCAGCTCCTTTATAAAACTCCTGCTTTCAGTGTTCAATCAGAGTCGCCCGGATTGGCAATTTTCCTCCGGCACAATGGAGCAGACCCAAGAGGACCCTGGCCTCAGTTCAGAGAGGGAGAGCAAGGAAAAAAGAGAGAGAGAGATGAAGAGAGACCTTGCCAGTACCCAACCCTACTAACCCAGCGTTCTGTCAAGTTTGGCAACAACAGTACAGACAACAGGAGGTACTCAGTAGTGACTTGCTCTTTGACTCCTCTTTTTTCATATTCCTTCTCTTCAATGATTTATGAGGTAATGAGAGTGAGACTGTGAACGAGTGGTAGCTACTCTCCACACTACAGTTATTTGCATAGAGGAACTCCCTGTTTCCTCCTGTGATAGGGAATAGCCTCGGGGATAGAGAGAGAGGGAGGATTTAGAGCAGTGACTGACAGGACGTTCCCAGTGTGTACTCTGCGAGTCAATGGCACACAATTATTTACTTTTTTTAATTGCTAGGATGACCAACCTGTGCATTTCCACCCTTATCTCATATCTTTCTAAATAGATGTACATTCATTCATGGGCGGTACATGCAGACCTCTGATGAGGATGTTCATTACAATGATGAAACTGTTTGTTTAGAGGAATTGTCAACTATAAATTCTTTTTTTTTACCCTGGAAAGAAATGTGATTCATTGTTCACTCTAATATTGTGTAGTGTATCTCTTAGATTGAGCAACCCATTGAGAGGAGCTGCTGTCTTTTTTAAAGATAACTGTGATTGTATGACATGCCAAATGAAATTAGAATGGAATTGCTCATTAAAAGTGAACGAAGCATGAAAGAAAAAAGTTGCACATAACTAATTTAGTCCAGCCTAATAAGACACTTGATCATAGTCGCTTGAGCATTTGTGCTATTAATTTTTCTGGGCACAATTTTTGCTCCTTTTAAACTGTGGTGGTTACATAAAAGAGTGGAAACAAAAACGTCCTAATTGCTTCTATAAATTGAGATGAAGTGCAGCACAGCAGGCCCGAACAGTTGAATGGCTTTGTTCACTCAGTGCAACCTAAAATCAAAAACACACACATGCTCACAAACAAACACACAAATAAGTCTTTCACCTACATTAAGCCATTTTCACATATATTTCTAGGCACGTCGCACGCTTTGTATGGCAAGCAGCATGGCAAGCATTAGAGGCGACTCTCAGGAGAAATAATTACTCTGGACAGCGGTGGGGCTGAATCCAGATGGACTTGGCAGAGCCATGCGGAAACCTGCTGCCAGTGTACACAACTCATACCTTCCTCACAACACTCATTGCTAGGCCACCCAGCCCCCAAAACAGCAACATTTCCCCCTGCATTAAGCCTCTTCAAGCTGGCCAGCAATCTCGTGAGAAAGCTGAGCACGCAAAAGCTAATGCTGGCATGTGCACATTATAGGAAAAGCCAGAATTACTAGAAAATAGAGCAAGTTGAAATAAAGAAAGAAGCAAATGCAACAGGGGTAATCAAACACAGTAACTGTTACTGTACTGTAATTGTTATGGATGTCTGTTTCTATGAATTCCATGTCCTCTGTATTTTAGTGCTGATGTAACCTGAAAACTGTGTATTTACCAATTTTCTGTGTGCTAGTCAGAGATTCAAGATGCACCTCTGCTTTTAGTTTCTTCAAGATTTGCTCTTAAAAACCTACAAAGTGCTATGCCTGTGTGTGTTTTCATTTGATGCTGCACTCCACTTAAGACAAGGCTTTTATTCTATTACTGAGCACAGAAGGAGCACTTCTGACATCTATGTTGGGTAGTTTTTCCTTGTTGGTTCTTTGGTGATGCCTATTTTTCTGATCTGAGGTGCTATACTGTAGATGGGAAAGCTCTTTCTTGTCTTCTAATACAGAAGAATGGGACAGACAGCAAGAGTTGATGTTTGAAGACACTTCTTCTGAAACACTTCTAAGAGACATTGGAACCCCAAGAATCCATCAGTAGAGTCAACTGATATGGGATAGAGACTTACTGATTAAAAAGACTCAGTGTCACTGGTGAGAAGTTTGGTAATTGAAGTTCACGGGAACATCATTCCTTTTACAGGAGTGTGTTTCACTATTGGCTGTGTGTATGACAATCATCCTGGTTGTGGGAAAAAGGTAGCAAAAGGGAGCAAACAGCTGGGCTGTTAAGCCTTAAGCATCCGGGGGCCTGTTTCAAGATCATATCCCCCACCCCCCCTTAAGAATAAACATAATAGGCTTTTTATGTTGGTTTGCATTAATAATGTTATATATTTGGACAGCTCAATATAGAAACAATTCAACCAATTCTCTTTATTAAAGGCTGAAACAATTTTCTGTTTTATGTGACCTTTAAAGGTCCAGAAAGTCCAGATTGAAAAGTGTGCCAATCAACCCCAGTCTTCCCTACATATGGACCTTGGCAGTCAGTAGAGTGCAGTGAGGATACAGATGTTTCATAGAGGAGACCGGCATAGATAACGCGGATCCCACCCCCTCAGCACCCCTAAGCACAAGTAGTTTATTTTAAAAGTGGGTCTATTATTCAATTCCTGCATGTCAGATGGGGGAACTTTGGAGGGCGGACCTGTTTCACTTGAGGCCACCAATGCTGTTAGTGTTGTGAGGTTATTATAATGACTGTGTGAACTGTCCTCACATACCGCTTGTTATAAATGCCCTGTAAAGATGGGAGTGAGAACCCAACAAAAAGCTGCTGTAGATTTGGAGTTGAGACATTTGGAGGCTTTTGTCAGGTTTTCCAGGAAGTGATGTTTTCAGCAAATAAGAATTTGCTTGCTTTTTTTAATATTAAAGAGCAAAAACATTATAGAAGAATAGAATATCAGGCTCGGCATGTTGATGTTTTAAAGCGTTGTTATGTGACCTACATTTAAATAACTATTTAGAGAATAGGAGGGCTAAATGTATAATTTGGATGTTATGTCACATTGATATTCAGAGCATGAAATGATTTCCCGACAGATTGGACTGCACCCGAACAAGTCTCTGAGGAGTTGTTTGTGTCTCTCCAAAAATGTCTCTATTGGGACTGCAACTAAATATCATTTTCATTATTGATTAATATAGGTTTTTGATTAATAACTCATACTAAAAAGTGAAGAAATTGTGACATGCCTAAGGTGACATGTTCGCATGTTTTGTTTTGTTTGGCCAACAGTCTAAAATCCCAAAATATCAATTTACAAAGAGAAACAAGGCAAACTGTCAGATAGGAGAAGCTGGAAGCAAAACATTTCTGCATTTCTGATTGATAGTTGCCTAAAATTTTAGCAATTATCAAAGTTGCTGATTCATTGTCTGTCAATCTAACTACTTTTTTTAAAATTTAGATTTGAAAATTGTACCCTGTTAAAAACTAAACTCTAAAATGTGTGCTATACTTTGTCATACGTCTTGTTCTGCTTGTTCTACTGTTCTATCTCACTGCACCTCGTGTCATTTATTTCTGAACTTGTGGCACTGTGGCTTTGTTCAGCAGTGGTTTCCTTTATATAGAGTGCAGCCTCATTTATGTATTGACCACATGTTTTGGCCACATGCAGTCGGCCTCTTTCTGCTATCAGCGGGCCCCATATGGATCCCTGCAGGATGGACACACAGATGGGACTCAGTGGGGATCACCAGCCATTCTGGCTGACACACCAGCCTCTCATTTGATCAAGTCCCTCACAGAATGGCAGCACATCAGTCACATCATGAGGATTTCTGATGTATCCATTAGCAATGAAATGATTTAAATGCTAATTTGCCTTAGCCTCACATTTGCTCTGGATGTGTGCTTTTCAGACTAATTACCATCCAGAGTTGGTTGACTCCACTTACATTCACCCATAGTAGAGGACATAAGTAATGTATTTAGCGATACACATCAATAATTTAAAAGGCAACATAATGAAGGCAATATCATTACGTTCTCATACAAACAGGGATAAAAACACACATTTGTTGAGCTACTTTGCATTATTCAAGATGCATTATTTTTACAAAATATGTCCACAACAAGGATTCTTTGCCCTCCAATGATGTTTGTGAAATGAATTGTTACGCCCTCCTGGTTTTGTATAACACTGTGGCATTGGAAAATTAAAAAGATAAAAGATTAGAAAAATAGAAAATATATTAAACTTCCAGCTCTTGTGTGGTGTTGATAACCAAGGGATCCAATTCCATCTCAAACAGACTGTTTGAAGATCAAAGCTGCGACTTTATCTCCAAACTAAGTTGAAAGCATCCAGAAAGAGGGCAGGGAAACTCTGCACCCTGTCTGCATGCTCCCTCTTTTCATGGTCCTCTGTACCATAGCTTTAGCTGGACTTTAACTATTGTTAGAATAGAACTAATATGGTATATGACTTTCTAGTACTTTTTATATCCATTTCTGCAAACAGATTATAAGAAGAGTTAATCAAATAAATTTTCCATTAACATTAGCTTAAGTGACTGAATCGTTGGTTGTCATCAGTCTAATATTACCATGACTATCCAAATCGGCTTTTATAATAAATTAAAAACCACTTTTGATGATTAAATGTAAATATTATCGATTAATGTCCACTTAACTACAAGAATGAACCACAACAACAAGTAACAGCATTATTTTATCTGAGATATAGATAGATAAATAATTTTCCATCTCCATGAAATTCTTAGCATACTTATCCATTGAGCCTCCTACTGAGCAGGGACTTTCTTAACTAATTGTAGATGTAGTATAACTATGTGTTATGTGTTGTAAATTGTTTAAAAGTCACAATAAATATTTCCTGAACAGGTTGAAATAGTTTTGTTTTTAGGAGGGCATGTTTTGTGCATGTTCACCTTCTCTCAGAGCGTATGTTGTGATTAGATACTAGTTGCCATATGCTGTACACCTCTTCCGTGCTTCATTAGGAGTCCAATTTATTGCATGTTTTAGGTGAAAAAGCACTCTCGAGATTAATTTTGTGAAGTGTTGTGAAAACTTAATCATTTATTTATTTTCAGGGCCCAAGGCTCAGAATATTAATCAGTGTTTTGATGTATAGGTGTATTAATTTACTTCAATTTTAACTGTTGGGAAGCCAGACGTTTATGGAGATTTTGTGTGCAATTAGCACTCCATGTAGTGTTGATGAAACATTTCACTAAATTACAGGGGATGGATCATGTTTTAATTATCTCTCAATTTATCCGAACAATGCTGAGAAAAATGTGCTCTGAGTTATGGCCTCATTCAGTTCATTATCCAGGAAACAGTCCACAAGTGGTGAAAGAGGACTGCTGGATTTGTCCTTCCTCCCGTCTATGAACACCTGGGGTCTGTACAGGTGGATGACCATCCATTTCACTGTCCACATTAAGAACTTCCTTGATCCCTGCTCTTACACTGTAGGTGTGCAGGAGCTGCAACTCTTTACCTGAAAAGTGATGATCTCTAGTTGGAGCCATTGTCCCTGGTGAATCCTATAACAAGGCCAGCATTTGGCACTCGAACTGAGCTTTCCCCCAGTGGGAAGGAGAGAGGGACCAGACCTCTGGCTGTCAGGATAATTGGCAAAGGCACCTGGATCATACAGCTGGAAAGACGGAGTGACATTCATTACCTTTAATAGTATTTCCTCCATCACTCTGTCACTCTCTCCCTTTCTCCTTCTCTCTCTCTCTATCACATCTGTTTTTTTCATCTTGTTTGTGTCTTTGCCCTCATCAGGCCTCCCACCATCACCCTGTGGGTCCCCATCCAATGTCTCCCTGGCATTGTTATCCTTGGCTCCTGAGAGATAAAGTCACTCCTGATGACTGATGGCCATAGGTGCATGCAGAGATGAGCAGCAATTTGTAATGATACAGATATGCTGTGTGACTTTTATACGGTCCTCAAGGCTGTGTCTCTACAGCCATGTCAGGTCACAGGCTGGATCAGCAGTAACATTATGAAGCACATCATAAAAGTCCTTGTAAATAAAGCAAATGTTCTTTCAAGCAGCAACCACGCCATAGGCCTTGAAATAGCCAAGTCCTTAAGATGTATAAATGGGAGTTTCATCAACCCTTAGTAGGAGACTACCTGACTGAGATTTGAGGGCCTTTTTGAAGAGCTATTTATGATTCTGCAGTGACTGGAGCAGATAATGACCAGCTGTGGGTATCACTCACTAAGCTTCTCAGGGACTTCATTGGCACACTAAAAGATCTCATAATGACACTTTACAGATGTCACCTCTGCCACTTGTGAGGTTTGCCTGTTGGCCTCCCATGATACGCTGGTCCTGACAGTCTGGCTGTGGTCAGGCTCTGATTGGGGACCTCTGAGCTGCTGGGTTGGGATGAGAGGAGGTCGACAGCAGTGAGCAAGCTGCTTCTCAGGTTTTATTTTCTAACTAAATTATTCTGCATCTCTTTTAACTTTCCGTTCCCTCCGGTTGTTTTGGATGTACCAGAAGTGAGATGTGAAATTCTGTCATAAATAGACCTGAAAATAACAGCGTTGTATTTTTCAAAGGTTTAGATATATAACCACACTTGTATGTTTGATTTCTGCTTTGTTTTAGTGAATTCAAATCAATTGGTATTGTATGTAAAGTACAACCTGACAGTCACTGTTTTGCTAAGGGCATCTGTATGAATTTTAACAACAAAATATTGCATTGTTTGGTATTGGCATCTGTCTTGGGCGATCAGCTTAACTGCATAAATCCAAATACAAATGCGTCCAAGATGCTTTGATGCATTGTAGGATATTGACTGGACTACACAACCCACATCTATATAGGCTTTTAAGATGCATTCTATCAAGAAGTTAGTGAAGTGTAAATGCAACTGACTTGTCAAACCACAAACCCCAACATTTAACACTACTCAGATGGAAGACGTGCAATCTCAGAAGACCCAAAGTCCAATGTTATTCATATAGCATTTTCTGTGTTAAAATTGAAATATATGTTGTGTGTGTTAGATTAAAAAAACAGATCATCATCAAGTTCAATACCCACTGCAATCCATCCACCATTTTGTTCCTTTTTTTGTGCAGCCTTTATGCAGTGCTGTATAATGACTAATAAACAACCTTGTACCTTGTAAATGCAGTGCACATGACTCAGATTTTAAACCTAATATTGGATACTACTACGTTGGATACTAGATTTCAAGATTGGGCAGCTAACAGCTCAATGCCGGGTAGTAAGTAGGTAGGTAAAGAGGGAACACTGCTTAGTTTGAAATACTTATAGAAAAATACTTATAATAAAACTTATAAAAACAAAACTTTTATCGTGTCTGTACGTGTTTTGTAGAGTTGTTCAGAAAAGTATATAATTCAGATACTATTGGCAAAATGATCTTGTACATGTATAAAGGTCTGTCACAACTTAAAACACATTCAACCTCACATATTAAAACTAAATGGGAGACAGAAGGAAGAATGATTATATCTGAAGAAGAATGGGCAACAATAAGGAGATAACAATGGAAGTGCACCAGTTCCCAGAAATGGAGGGAGTTCAGTTGGAAAAGCTAGATACGGTACTTTTTTACACCCTCTCAGAAGTCCCACTCTGATGGTAGAATTCTAAAAGCAAACCATTTCCATTTTTTCTGGGACTGCCCTCTCATTAATGACTATTGGAGAGAAATACACAATGCCCTACAAGTTATTTTTAAAGGCAAAATACCCCTAGAGAGTAAAACCATATTCTTTGGATATATACCTCAAGAATGGTTGAAAAAAGATAAATATTTAATGAATGTATTACTGGTGGCGAGTAAAAAGACACCCCAGGAAATGGTTATCTCAGGAAAGCCCAACACTGAATGCATGGATGGAAATAACAATGGACATCTATAAAATGGAGAGGATAACAGCATTTGTTGATCATAATTTGGAAAATTTTGAAAAAATGGGTTAACTATGTAACACCCCATAACATAATAACCCAATAACTGTCTGTACATAGTTCTCTGTACGCTTTGTTTTTGTTCTGTTTTTTTGTTTGTTTCCTCCTTATTTGTTATTGAAAGTTCAGTGTATAAATTTTAGTGGCATCTACTGGTGAGAGTTGCGAATTGCACCCCACTCCCCTACGTAAGTGAGTTGCATAGTTACTGTGCCTGAGACAGGACAAAAGGTGTCCTCTGTGAGATAGCAGAGAGTTGCCAGTCAAGAAATCAGGATTCTTTAGATTGATATGTTAAGAATTTATATTTACTTCATTATTCAGTAAAACCACATGTTATGTTACAAACTTCATATTTTACACCACAAGCCAAAGCACAGCGTTGAATAACTACATGACATTAATCCAACTACATGTTTTTTCTACCTGCTGTAAGCTAACATTACCGTTTTATTGCCAATTACTGAACAGCTGATTGTCTCACTAAGCCAAACCACAGCACTGGAGAATAACAAGGCTACATGAAATTAATCCAACTACATATTTTACACCACTGACCGGGGAAACGTGTCACTTCTCTGTGATTATGGCCAGCTAAAGCTATCAAACAACAGCTTTCATTTGCATTGCTAATGTCTGTCTAACTTTATTACCTGTCCAGAAGAAAACCGACAACTTAAGCTCTGCTTTGAAAACATCTGTCCCACATCAGAGCCTTCCATCTGGGAAAATCCACACCAATTATGTCTGTAATTTTTTGCCATCCGTCAGCTTTCTGTATCTGTCCCGACTCCATCTAGCTTCATGCTTCACAAAAACATGAATAGAGGATATGTGGATACACTTTTTGGAATACATTGTATGGAAAGTTGAGACTACAGTTAAATACCAATAACAAATCATTACAAAAAAGAAATAGCTGGTGGTATTGCTTCTGCTGTCCGCTAACAGTATTCAGAGTGTTTGCAAATCATAACTTGTTGAATTAAGAAGGAAAGTGCAACTACATGCATTTTCAAGGCACAAGCAGCAGAATGCTACTCGATATTGAGTATATATAAATGCATAAATAGCAGGGGTAAACAAGGTCAGAGCTGAACTGTAATCACAGCAATGTGACAAACACTTACTGCTTCTGCTCTGTGTGATTGTTTTGTCTTTACTGGGGCCACTCAGTTTCTACCTTAGTATCAGAGTAATACTGGAAAGCTCCTTCACAATGTTAGCCTTATTAAGTGTTTGTCTGCAGACTCATTAGTCACAGCAGACAGACACATTAATACTGGCAGTTAATGAATTGACTCAAGCCGTTCATTATATTTGAATGCACGTAAGAATTGTGCTACTTTTTAATCACCACTGTAAAGGCAATGTGGATCAATGTGAATATTTTTTGAACTGCTATATGAAAGAAATATCTGTTATTCATGACTGACAGAGGGTAGAATGTGTTAATAGGGCATGTATAGTTTTCAGTGGCCTCTAGCAGTGATGCTTCAGATTGCAACACTACCTTTTCAAGCACACTCCAGCTTATAAGAGAGCACTCGGTCAAAACAGAGACCAACACACCGGAAAATGCTGGAAACTTCCACTACAACGTTACAGTAATATTTTTCACAGCTTGACTTTGAACTAATCCATGCACTTTAGTATAACAGTTGTAAATAACACTATGTTGTTGTCCTGCACTGTTATATTGAATTATTGTGTATTAAGCAGGTTACGGCGTCTGAGATGCCGATGAAGCTGTGTACCTGAGTATTGGTAACAAAAAAATCTAAATTGAAAGTTAGGAATCAAACAACTCAGATCTACCCCAATGTAGCTGGCCTCTGCCTTGCATCACTAATGCTAATAGAACATTTTGACATATTAACAGTGGTACATAGGATAGTAATATAGATCGCGTTAGCTAGTGTAGTAATGTGGCATGCAGCAACTATAATATTTACCAGTAAGGTCAGAAAATTGTCGGCATTAGCTGGCAATGTTACATTATCTCGCCAACTAAACACAAAATCACAATATATTTCCAATGACTTTCAGTAATGCTGCTGTTCAATAGGATGAAAGCCTGAAAGATCTGATTTAAAAACAAAAAGTGCATATGGCGCATGACTCAAACGCCTTTCCGATGTTGACTGGAAAGTTGATCCTATTTTCGTTTGATCTGATGGGCTTCAGCACATTAAACTTTTTTGTTATGTTTTGTTGTGGAGTCTCATACTACATCACAACAATCAATGTCTCACTATGGAAATAAGTGAAGGTTTAGGTTGTGCCCCTGTAATTTGCAGAGATATTGAGGACTAGGACATCAGACATACTGTCACATTTAAAGCAATTTTCTTTGACATTTCTAAGCAATCAAGTTGTTACTCATCTTCCTGACAAGCCTTATCGAAACATATAGCAAGCATCAGGAACTCACTCACTTGGTGGTAAAATTAGAAATTGTGCATACATTTGCATAAATGTTTCCATAAAACCCTTTTGTTTTGTACTTTCCCTGCAGTGAGTGATGGCCTATATTCCTCTACTGATTGCAATCTGGACTAACTGCTACAGTGAGAATGTTAATGGATAGGCTTTAATTCACTGATAATTCAGTTAGGATCTGATTTGTAAGTATTCAATCTGGTCGAACACTAATAAGAAGATTAACTGACAATGTTATTGACTTTATTATTCAAATGTCAATATGCTATGAATATCAATATCTATGAATTTGTGGAGAGCTACAGTGTCAGGCAGGATAAGCTTCTTAATTTGTTTCAGATTGACAAAACGCAGCACACTTTTTTTTTCAGTGTTAAACTATTATCCATCATTCACTCTTTCACTAACTCTTCTCTCAAAAGACTCATAAATGTATTTTTCTTGCTCTCGTATTGATTTTGATTCAACATAACTGATCATTGGGGAGACACTTAAGACTCCTATGTCTTTGTACTTCTATAAGCAATTCAACTGCATCTCCCCCAATTTTCCTCATAACCAACAAGATTCAACCTCCAAGGATTTTCTATGATTGACAGAGATGGAAAAATAAACGCTGAAATAATGGTGCCTACAAAACAGTTGAAAATGTCAATGTAAGAAAAATCAACAGATGAAAGAATTTGTATGGTTTAAAGCAAGACGAAAGAAGGTAGGATGCGTCCCTCTCCTGGTAGGAGTTGAATGTGTTTTTGTTCAGTTTCACATTAGTAGTTAGTTTCACTTCAGTCGTCTATGATATGATTTTTATGATGTACAATGCTCTGTTTTTCTGCTTCACACAAACTGTGAAGATCAAGAGCTCTATATTTTGATGTACATAAAATAACATCTCCCCCTTGAAGATCAGATGTTGTGCAGTCAAAATTTGTGTTGTGAACTTGTAAAACCTTTCACATAACTGGATTCCACAGGGCTTACATGTGTACATGTATATAGAGAAACACTTCAATTACAGTTAAACCCTAAAACAGCCATTACTGTGCAGTCAAAAATACGTACATTTAAGAAATGTCACAGCAGACGCTGATGAAAGACCTATGTTTACTCTACTGCTACTTGTGCTACTAGTCATGTCTGTCCACTACAGTGGTAAAATTTGTGCGCAGATACTATTTTACACAGCCTTGTTTGCTGCCTCATAATACAGATATTTTCTTTGTAACATTAAACTGTTTTTTTTCTTCTCTTACTTTTGGCAATACATGTATTACACACATTACAGTATTTATTTAAGTGTATTTATCTCAGTATTTAGTGAACATCAGTTGGATCAACAACAGCTGTTCTGTCGGTATTCTCTATCTCTCTATCGGTTAAGAAGGCTTGTATATATTGAGTTTTATCCCATCATTATCCCATCCTTTCCATACAATTATTTTGACTCTTATTGCCTTATTAATACAAATATTTTCATTAAATTAAATTAAATTTTGTGAGTGATTGTTTTTCTCGTGTTATCATTTATTTGTGAGTTTGATAAAATCCTCTGTTGAACTGCTCCATATTACACTACCTTCTTAGTAAATCTGGAGTGACATCTTTCTATCTCATACTTAACCAGGAAGTTCTTCCAGATGTGGAGCACCAGTAAATGGACATTGCTTAGATCCACTGTTGTAGCAAGTATAATCTGATAAATACATTTCTATTATATTGCCAGCTGTGAGGAGGATGTTCCCAAACTTTCAATTCATCAAACCAAAGTGTGGTTTCTGTCTGTTGCAGATGGAATAACACACATGACATGTGATAAATACTTCTCCCTGAACCTTCTTCCTCTTAGTTATCATGCAGGAGCGGGAGAGGGTGCTGAGCTTTCACAGCCTCTGTGTTTTAATTAAAGCACGCAGCCAAGTAAAGCACAGTGTATAAATATGGGCTATGTCTATATAAAAAGCCTTTAATGGACAAAGTATTGACAATGTCAATGGAAAAATCAAGTGACCCAGAGTGTGGACAAACAACAAGCCTCCCAGAGGAGAACATCAGGCCAGTAACACAGCTTCAGAGGAGAATTGTGATGAAGGGAAACTGATGGACTTGAAGTGTTTTTGTTCTTGAGGCTTGTAATTACAGCCCAGAGAGCCAGGGAATAATTATGTGGGCTCTGTCACTGAATGATAGAGGGGTAGGTGGAGAAAATGAAAGTCACAGATGTCATCCAACTCTCAAAGAGAATGGATGAAAGAAAAGTGGACCGTTTCTTATATTTTCTTCTTAGAAATAAAAAGAAACAAAGAGCGAGGCATTGCTTCCTTCCCTTTATCTCTGAGCTGCTTTAATCTTTTCCTGTTCATTTGTCTGTTTCTTCCACTTTTTTGCTACTCCGACTTCATTCATTCTCTCACTTCCAATGGCCTCTCTGCCTTCCTCTCCCTCCTCCCCATCTGCCAGTGTTCCAGGCTACTCAGGGCAATTACAATTTAAAATGACAAAATGGAGATCATCGCCATGTCACAAGATCAAGTGAAATGAAATGGCCCATGAAAAAAGCAGACGTATGCCAGTGTGTGTGTGTGTGTGTGTGTGTGTGTGTGTGTGTGTGTGTGGACGCACTTGTGCATGCATGTACTGTACAGTGTGTGTGTCTGTGTGCATGCTCGTTGTGCATTTGTTCTGGTGTGCTTCTAACAGCGTATGACATCTGCCCACCACAGTGCGTTCTGTATCAGGGTTTCTGAGTGAATCACCCTCAGATGCAGTCAGGGGTAATGTAGTGTAACAGAAGGAAGGGTCGTCCTGGTCTGCTCATTTTCTCATCGCCATTACTCCCAACGTTCACCCGCACTCGTGATAGCAGCTGCATTTCTCTTGCAGTGATGTCAGCATTTTTTAAGTCAGTAAAATATATCTAAATCCTGCATGCACTGCTTCTTGATAGTCATGGACCCTAAGCAGGATTTTATTCTGCATCCTGCCACACTTTTGCTATATCCTCAACTGTTGTTTCTACTTGCACACCTAAAGCCCCAGTTTGATCATACTGAGCTGTAGCATTTCCTTCAATAGCTTTCTCAAAGCAGGGTAGCCACAATTGTCAGTGCTACACATCCTTTGTCTCAGCTTTAATTACACTATAGTCAGACAAGCCATACAGGCAGCCGCCCCCTCTAGTCTCCATGCTGATCAATAAGTGGACGGACTCCAAAGCCATTGCTGCGTGTAAAGAATACGACCAGAACTTGGTGGTGGAAAGAAAAGAAAAACATGAAAATGGCCTTGATGGCTTCTTACAGTGTACAGAAATCTCTGCTCTGTTCATTAGTATATTTGTTCAATCACCTTTAAAACAAATTTTATCCTGTGTGAATCTGTTTAGAGAAATGTGGTGTTGTTACCTCGTGCTTGTAGCTAATTAACATAAAAAAGAGCTTATTTGTTTTGCCCTTCAGCATTAGTATTCACAGCACCTATCGTTGTGTCGTTTTGTAAATGTATATGCTGTTTGCCTAACTCATCCTAAAAAGTTTTTTTCGTGTTTTTTTTTTTTTTTTTTTTTTACAGCTCCTCCAAAAAAAGCATTTCTGATATTCAGATATAAACAGAGCCACTCTGGGGATGGTGCTGAAATGAATATGGTGGCAGAGTGCACCATTACTGTACCAAGTGCTCTGACGGAAAGAGAGAGACTGGCGGGGGGTAAAGGGAGAGCGGAGTATGAAGTGAGGGAGACAGCGGACAGAGGGAGTGCTTGGATGGGTAGAGTGGAAGATTTGTGAGGATAGAGAGCAATATGGAAGAAGATGATTGGGAAAGATGGATAGGAAAAGATGAGAGACAGAAAAAAAGGAGGTGATTTAGAGACAGCAAGAGAGGGGGAGAAAGAAATAGAGCTGAAAAGCAGTGAAAGGGCGGAAGAGAGCTAAGGAGCCGGCGACAGGAATAGTATAGAGGAGGTGTCACCGTCAAGGGTGTCTCAATGAGATGCCATAAAACACTATCTTATTCTGCCTACTGTCACAGCATAGAGTAAGGGGCCTGCAAATAGAGGTTTTGAGACACACACACACACACACACACACACACAAAGACTCAGACACTAAAGACACACTGATCCATTAATATCTATCCTGTGTTTATTTGCGAACATTTTTACCCTGGGTTTGCAGGTGTATTGCAGTGACACCGGTTTCCCTACATATCATTTTGTTACAACAGGAGTGAGCAGAAACAAAATAACCACTGAACAAATTTATGTCCGAAGCAGTTTTCAGTATTTCTGTCATGGCTATTTTCCCAGGCAACGGTATGGGGCTGTATGAAAATGATCAGAGGGAAAGCAGAGTTCATTTTTATTTTATTTTTTTATCCGGGCATGGGTGCGAATACCGCCTGTGCCCTGTTCATTCCTTCAGTTCTTTTATTCAGTAATAAAAATCAAGATAATTAAGTTACATTTTAAGGGTTAAATTACCATACAATATTACATTTCTTTATTAATTCTTCTCCCTCTTTTTGTTATTAATTATTTTAGTTATGAAATCATTTGTCCAATTTAGGTATATTTGTTTTTAAATATTTGGGGGAGGGTGCTGGCCAATCAGAGGATTTTGTGATAGTATGATTTAGATATGTGTTTTAGCATAAATTCAAAAGCTAAATTACTATTTAATCTGTCTGCTCACCTTGAAGGAAAATATCTAATAAACAAGCTGTTTAAGCGGCGAATACATTTGTACAAGATCATTTGGTAAACAGTGAGTGAGGGTTAGGACTTTCCCTGATCAATCTGAAAGTGAAAAGTACTTAAAAGGTGTGTGAACCTTGAGTCCTACATTGTGTTTTTTGGCACTTAGTCAGTTAAAACTGAGTAAACCACAAACCACACTTTTTTAAAACTCTGTGTGAACACAAGCTGGACCAGAACTAAATACCAGCTGTCTCCAGGTAACACATACCATGCAAACACCTCGCTAAAGATAATGCTTATTTCTTAGGGCCTGATTTAATAAAGGTTTGCGTGAGTAAAAACGTGCAAATTTGATATCACCAGCAAATTAGCACATAAGCTGATCTACTAACGGTGTGCACGCAAAATGACGTCTTTCAAAAGCACCTGTTTTTCATTTAGTACTTTTGCCTTAATGAAAAGGCAATTTGGGGTGTAACATGCAAATACATTTATTCACTACAGGCAATGTGATCTGCCAAGCCTAAACGCAATTTCACGTGAGTGCAACAGCCTCTATATTTAATACGTTTGAAAGGAAGGTGCAAACCACCAAGTGTTGTGCAGAGATGGATGTTGTTATTGTTGCCAGAAGGAGACACAGCCGTAATGAAAGAAAACCTAGAGAAATTAACAATATTAGATAATATTATTCTATATACACTGTATTTAAATACAATTATTTAATTTTATTTATTTGATGGACTATATGATTTTTTTCTTGTATTTTCCATTAGTTTTGGCAATACTGTTGTATTAACATTCATGCCCATAAAGCAAATTTCGTTTCGACCTGACTTCTTTTCTCCGTGAGAGGAAAGAATTTAGAAAGTTGCGTGGCGCTGCGGAGAGCCCCCAGCTGCAGTAGTGCATGGATCATGCGTAAAATTCAACCAGCCAAAGGGAACAATCACCAACTGTTCACAGAGTGGAGGTCATAATAGCGACTCAACCCATTGTAGGCATCAGAGAGGGAATGGGGTGTACATGGGCCAGGGACAGGAGATCGCGAACCGGCCGTCCACAGTTCCCCCATGGCTGGATGGAGCACAATCTGCTGGCCTTTCCTCGTGTCTGGGTCATTCCAGCATAGTGTGTTTGTTTCTGCTGGGATTTCTCAAAGGAGTTTTTCCAGGTGTGCTGTCCCAAGTACTTCTGCCCATCCTGCAATCTCAGGCAGGATGGGCAGGTATGTGTTTGCTCCTGTTGTCATCTATGCAATAATTCTTAGTAAATCACACATAACAGTTACTAAAATTGCATATGCAATATTTTAGAATGCACACGCAATTTAGTACTGTTTATTCAGGATGTTAGTAAATCGGACTGTCACTGCATGCAACGGAGGACATCAGCTGTGCATCAGTGCAGTGCACTCCTGCTCAGATACGCAAACTCTTTGTGGTCAGTTTGTACTAATGAAGATATTGCAGAGCAGATCAACAGAGCCAAGAGAAAGGTCAGCTGAAGTGACACTCAGCTCAATGCTCCTAATTGTTGTTTTTGAGTAGAGAGTGGAAACATGGACATGTGACAGGTTCTCGCATGGTTTGTTTCAGTGAAAGGCCCCCTTAATGACAGGTGTGTGTGTGTGTGTGTGTGTGTGTGTGCGTTTGTTGCTGTCATTACCAGATGTTGTTATTTGTTAATGAGAACTGTAGAAAAAAAATCTTGACAGTGGTGTGTACATCTGACTACTGTCTGGAGAGAATACTCCTTAATATGGTTACACACATAATAATCTCTCAAACATAATATTTCGGAGCTTGAATATAAATAGAGATTGGTTGTGGTTATAATTGGGAGTGTGAGTAATAGCCATATGTTGGTGATGAGGGCTTTCCAGGAATCACCACATTTGAAGGAGATGCTGCTTTTTTATTTGGAACCATTTTATAGATAGATGAAAAAAAACACCTGCAGGCTTGTGCAACAATGTGCACTGTGTGTGTAGCCTGCTGAGAGTACAGTACGAACATCACACTCTGTTTTAAAAAATCTGCTCACCTGTCATACATTCAAACCACTGCCATAGGCCAAGACATTTTTAAAATGTTGTCAGTAGTCTTTGAAAACGTCAGCATTCTGCATTTGCTGATGTCGGGATTTCAAGAACATTAACCAGCTGTTCAGTAGACTTCCATTAAAAAGAAATGGTGAACAGCTAAACAATAGGAATTTCTTTAAACAATTAGATTCAGCTTTGAACATTATTCTGCTATTGCAACAAAGCTGCGGTATTCCTAGGCACTAAAGGTGTGTGATCCTCATATCTTTTCACAGAAGGAGATTTACCTCTTGTGGCTTTCTCTACTTGAACATCAATGAGATGAGTGTATGTTACAATGAATGGAACCTGTAGGTTTAAAACCACAGACAGAGCAGAGTGAACAAGTACACATGTAGGTGATGTATGAAAAAACTCCCATGCATTGTTTAATATTCCCCCAGGTTGTGACATGCGTGTACAGTATATGTCCATATTACATGCCACTGTTTTGTATATTTCAAAGGTTTGAAATTCAAGAGAACTTGAACTTCAACAGATCAACTGTGCGTCCTGTCCAGTTCAACTGTAGCACAAATTAGTCACTTAACTGGCAGAGCAGCAGGCAGAAGGTGGAGTTGGTAAGTGGATTGCCGGCGCCCTAAAGCCGATTTATCTGATAGATGTTTGGACCTGGTCCACTGGGCTGACCTCTGGGGCAAACTGTAAATTAGATTTTTTTTCCAAGCATAGACTGTGTTGCTGTGTCACCTCTGTTTGTCATCCCTCCACCGCCTTCAGTAAAGGAATCACAGATACTATGAACTCCACAATAGTGAGTGTGTTACTATCATCTCCTGAGACCAGGCATTGTCCAGGATGGTGTGATCCCATTATGCCAGAAAAGAGAAGTAGAATGCAGACCAAAGATAGGAGGACTGTTTGGGCTGTGAGTGATAGATGACGTAGCCAAGGAAATGGCCTGGAAGAGAATGCTGCGTCAAGCAGTCAACTGGCCAGACATCGATTTAATCTTGTGCACACTGATTTGACCGTGTCACAGTGAGATTGAAAAGCCTAAGTGGATGTGGGGCTATGTTCAGTCACCTGAGCACACTACACTGATAAGCTCACAATGAACCTAAAAGTGGGCTGGAACACTGTACGAGATACAATGGGGGTAGAACATCACAAGACACTGGGCAAGACAGCTGTTTCTGGTCTGCTAACAAGCAGCTAAATCCACTGGAGTGGCTGGTCTATTGATTTCTGGTAGGGTTGGAGAAGTCACAAAGCTCATGCAATTGGATCCTTTGTATCCTATGGATTTTGACTCAGATATCTACAGAGATCCCTTTGGCTCAAAGACAATCGATTGGGCTAAAGAGATTTTTATCTAATGAATATTCTGATTGCTGTCATATGAAACAGGTGTGGTTTACTGTGTGACGAATGTGGGTTTGAATAGGATTGGTAGATTCTAATAAAGCATGAGGATTAAGCTGTGGTCTGATTATCTATAGCAGAGGGAAATTGATATTGATCCCGAGGCCATCCTGGTTTCTTCTTCTCCTCCTGTATGGTCAGCTGTACAGGCTCACAAATGTCACAAAACAATCTTTAATTAAAAAAAGATTTTGTACATGAATCACATTAAATTTGAATGATAATTTTTTTGACACTTAGCCCTCTCGCATTGCATTGTGGGATCAGTCAATGTTCAGGATTAGCCTTAATCCTGGGTGTTTCGTGAATACATTCATTAATGGAGAAACATGTTCAGTATAGTAGACACACTTTTGCTGACTTACATACTTCATGATGGACGCACATGCATGAGCACACAGACACATTCTGCCTCACTTGCTCTACTCAAAAAAAACAGGTCACAGTAACTGTTCACCTCTCCTGTTTGTCTGCACATTATGCATTGGTGCACACGCACAGAGGCGAGCACATACACACTTGACGAGCTGTATAAACAGGAACCACACAGGTCGACACACCGTGGACCCCTCTCTCATGTTTTTAAGATTGAGTGGCAGCCTCACCTTGACCTCCTGTGACTGCACTGTTACTCTGTATGCCACGATTGCACTCTGGGTTCCCATTAGATAGATTGGCTGGGACAATATTAATTTAAGTGCTGTGTTGTGATCATAACAAGCTCCCATTTTCCTCTAGATAGCCACTGCCACGTTTAATAACAATCGCTTATAGATCTGCTCGGCTTCCTCACACCATTTCTCATCAAATCCATTAACACATCAAATGGTTCCATTCCTAATAACTCAATAGTCACACAAGGTAGAAGCAAGAAACTATAATGTCACCTACACTGCCAAACACTTATTTGACTACATTGCTCCTGCCTCCTTTACAAATTAGTTTCAAAATTAGCTGTTATCTATGATTAGCTAGGCTTTGCAAGGTTACATGGCGTTCAAACATCGCTTAAACAGCTATTTAT
Organism: Lepomis macrochirus; assembly: GCA_024633595.2. Classification (NCBI taxonomy): domain Eukaryota; kingdom Metazoa; phylum Chordata; class Actinopteri; order Centrarchiformes; family Centrarchidae; genus Lepomis; species Lepomis macrochirus. The sequence continues at coordinate 23,050,186 of JALXJV020000019.1, forward strand.
TCAGGGGAAGTGCACACCATATCTGCTCCAGCAGCATCCTGCTTCACATTCATACAGAAACACACATGTGGGAATTGTCCCCCACAACTCAAGCCCAGTCCACTACTGTTGTCCACTGAGCAGAGGATCAGTCCAACAGGGGATTTTGTGCCGTTTGCTTTGCCCAAAGGCAACAGCAGCAGACACATAAATGAGGTGTTTCATGTATGAATGTGTGATGGAAAGAGTAAGAGTTGGTGGCTTTCTGGAATCAAGCTCCAGGCTGTCCAGGACTTCTAATTGAGATGTTATTTCTTCTGATGGTGGGCTCGAGCAGCTGGTTTATAGTGGTCTTAACCTGTTAATTAAAGTCCAGTAGGATTTCTAATGAGGAGAGAAATGTCCTTCTATGTCAAGCTGTGTGGTGGATGTTATTCTCAAAACATCCATATGGACAGCTGATGGCACAACCCCCTCCTTATGGCAGCTATAGTCTTTTAGCTAGCTTTACTCAGCATTCTCTTTCTGAAATTTCATACATTGTTGTGCTGAGATAGCAAACCTTTACAATGCATAGGTCCTTCTCAGCGGAGTAGCCCACAATACCTAAGACACTGAGCAATGAATGTGCCGTTCTCTTTTTTTTGTTTATCAGGAGTATTTGTATGGTGTGCACAAATAATCAGGTTACGTAAGGTGGAATCTGGGACACTGTGTGCTGAGGATGTGCCACAAGGTGCTGAGCATGCCCCCTCGCTTGCTCACTTGCTCATTTGCTTGGTTATTGGAAGTGAAGCATCATTTGTGTGTTAACAGCAGAGATTGTGTTGACATACTTTTGCCGTGTCCATCTAAGCTTGACAAATGAGGCTATTCAGCCTTAAAAGATCTCAATTCTTGTTGTTTTGCAGCTTTTTTCTGTTTCTTTAAAGATTCATTAGGAATCCCTTGCACAGTACAGTGGGACTCTTAAGTTATTAAGTAGTAAAATGGGAAATGTTGCATTAGTAATGTATTGCACAGTGAAGTGGGACTTAATTTGCTTTGCTTGGCAGAAATCATATCCTTCTGTCACTGGAGGAGCTTGTTGGATAGCAGCTGACTATATAGTATCTGATTTAAAAGCAACCTTTATCTCAACTTTGTTCCCTTGTTTATTATTCATGTTATCCTGATCAAGAGCTATATACTGCAGAGCTTTTTTTGCCTGGATCACATATTGGCCATCCTCTCAGATTGCATTACTGGAGCAGTTAAAAGTAATGTTTGAAGACCTCCACTGGGAGATAAAATGCAGGACACACTGGGCTCCAAAGCTGTGCTTTGAACCAGTGGCCCTTGCTCACTAAAGAAAATCATTGACGAGGTGAGAGAATAGCGCTTAGTGAGAGAAGAGGTGCAGGATAAAGTTACTCATTTTCTTGCATTTTTTAGGGACCATTAGAGATCTTTGCCTTTTGATATACGCGAGGATGCTTGGAGACATGGAAAAGCACTGTACAGGTGTTTGATTGTCATGAATTTTAAATGTCAGGAGACCATTTACAGCTTCCCTGATGTGCTTTTGGCTAACCTCCATTTTTTTTAGCTCTGGAGCCAACCCATAGTGGCATTGTAGATTCTTTTGTCTTTTTTTTCAGTTTTATCATATATTCACGAATAAATATCACAACTAAGTCATTACTTGTTAGTGCAGGATTGCATGGATCTATCCTGCCACTTCATTCTCCAGAGGGAAATGGAAAGTGAAGCTGATTTAGCTGAAAGAGTGAGATTGATATTGGAAGAAGTTAACACCTTTCTGTATAGTAGAAAGTGTGTTTTCAAATTATAGATAAGCCTTTGAAAGTGCTCGAGGCTTTCATGAAGCCTTAAAGCTGAACTTGAAACCTCAGATAACTCTTAATCTTTACAGTAAAGCTGGAAGTCAGAATGTGGAATATGATGTGCTGCAAGTACCAGTTGGAGCTAATTAGCTAACAGCTAATGTGCCCCAAAAAAAAAAAAAAACAAACATGAAAGAGTAAAAAAGTTAAAGTAAAGATTTAATTTGGTTTGCATTAGTAATAGTATATAATTAAACTTCAACTTAAAATTTAAATGCCTTACTTGCACCTTCAGCATCATTGACAGCAAAATAAATAAATAATCCAAACGATTCTCTGAATTAAAAACTGAAACAATGACATTTTTGCTTAACAAAGCAACATGCATGTGCAAAATATGGATGCATTAGATACTTTTTGTAACCTGATCGGGAGGAAAATTACCATTTGAATGGTTTTGCTTGCAGCCAAACATGCAAGCAACACACTGAAAGAAAGGGAAGGGAATGGTTCTTTTTTTTCTTGTTTGCCTGCATGCTACTACTCCATGTGTCATTTTAACAGTCCCCCCACATGACTGCGGTCTCAAGCATGTCTGTGTTAGATTTCACTAAGGATTCAAGAGCGGACACTGGGTAGATGTCAAAAACACTGGCAGGTTAATTTTCTAAGAGCACACAGATAACCAGGTCATTGGGAATGGGACGGAGGACTCCAGATACTGCGAGGATTGACTATGGCGTCCGGGAGTTAGTGCTGGACTGACTGATGGCAGGCAGGCAGCAGGCAGGTAGGCAGGTAGGCAGCCTCTCACGCACTAGAAACAACTAGAGCAGACAAAGAAACGTGTCGTTACAAACAGATCGCAAAACTTCAACTAGGTTTAAAATGAGAGTTGGCCAAAGCAATATACCAAGGGGAGGTAAACTGAGAAACTGGAGAAGAGTGGAGAATGAACTGGAGTATTTGACTGCATGGGTTGATTACTAGATGAACTCCAGGTGAGAGACGCTGCAGACGGTGACGAGTCAGGAGCCGGAGCCAGAAACGCCACACACAGGACATTATAGACAAATCACTGGGCGAGTTCAATCTTAAAACTTTTTACACCAGTTTCAAACGTTTCCTAATTGAACGAAATGTTTCCGTGCAACGTTGCACAACGTTCTGCAACGGGCTTCCAGGTATGTTTTCTCCCGTTTGCTAGGCGTGTCTCAGGTGTTACTCAATCAGCTGCCACAAGTTTGTAAACACAACGGCGTTAACAAGGTGGGAAAATTCAGGGTGCTCAGGGAACCACCGTTTCCGTTGAAGAAAAACGTTTTGCTACGTTTTGTGTGCGCTGAACTCGCCCACTGACAGAGACAGCAGGGAAGGGGAAAAACAGAAGAAACAAAAGGAAAGGGGAGTTGGCAAAGCCTAATCATGACAGTCTGTCACTTTTGAAAGTTTATCACCGCAAAGCTTGTCACTACTCTGTATTGCAATTCATATCACTTGTTACATATCAACCACTGCGTTCCATCACATCAATTTAGTGCTTTTGTGGCGCAGCTACAATCAGCTGATTTTACTTTCAGAGCCTCTGGCTGTTTATATCAGATGTAGTAGGAGTGATCTGCTGGATGTGCATGCTTTTTTCCGTTTGCTTGCTTCTTCCGAGGCTTTAGTGTAATTTATTGACTTGTTTTAACCGACTCCTTTCTCATTTTCTACTTTGTGTTTTTGGAGGAGCTTTGTGACTCACCACTAAAGGAAAAAGCACTCTTTTATTCTTTGTTGTTTGCTGTCAACAACTGTTGAAAAATATATCTTGATTTTGTTTTCCAACTCAAATTTATCAATTAACTATTTTGCTCCTCCTCTCTCATTCGAATACAAATGAACTCCCAAGCTGTCGTCCTTCCTCTGATGATACTACCCGTGAGGATGACCTCATTAGGATAAGAGGTGAATTTCCCAATATTTTTATATAGGTTAGGTTATTAGGCATATAAGGTTATTTAACCTTCTATACCTTACTTATCCATAACAGCAATAAAAATAATACCAATCAACTACCATGGCTTTTTAAACAAGGTATCGAATGAAGTACTCAATTGCTATTGGCATCACTTTAAGGGTACTGGTTTTGGTACTGGTATACTATCATTTTAAATGATACCCAACCCTAGTACATCAACATATTTATTTATAGCTGTTGTTAGCAGATGATAGAACATATATGATGCCAGACAAATACAGCAGACAGTGATGTGTGCCAACTAACCCCACTCTTATGAAAATGAACCATAGTATTACTGTAGTATACTATAAGATTTGTTTCCTTTAGTATATTTGTATTGTTTTTCACCAGCTGTTGTATTACTATAGTTTTTTTCTGTAGTGCTATTTTATTAGCTATAATAACCCTATATTTCAATAGTAATAATATGTGTCTAGATCTTTGTAGTATTCTACCTAAAGTAATACTATGATGATGTTAAAGTAAGTGTATAGTATTACTATTGTAACGTGCATCTGAAAAAGTAATAAACATAGACAACATAAACAATATAGTATAACTGTAGTAATTTCCTGAAAAACCTTAGTGATATTAGGAAACACTACAGCTATTAACACAGTAATATAATTATAACTTATTATAGCTAGTATTAATATTATAGGTGGGCATAGATTAATTTTTTTAATCTAGATTAATCTCACTTTAATCTTGATCTAGATTAATCTAGATTAAAATGGCTCATTTGAATTGTGCCGAAGGCATTCAGAATATGTGTGCGAACGGGTTTCAAGCCAGGTTTCAAGCATCTTCTGTTTCCAAAATGCATCATAAACTGCTTGAGAAAGCTGTTCTACTATGATAATGGTGATGAAAATTAATCATGTTCAATAAGATGGCTGTCGGGGTATCAACAGTAGTGAAAGCTGTAGTTTATACTGTTTATTAGCACTTCTGTGTACTTGTGACTCATATAAATGTTCGTACACACAGTGCTGTCCAACAGCTGTCTGTGGACGTGTTGCTACAGTATTTAGTGTCGGTAAATACCGCAGAATGTGTTTTTTTTAATCAACCGGCGTATCAATAACTAACCTGGCTAGTTGTAAACAAACAGCTGGCCGAGCGAGGTTGTGACCGTAACGCCGTCAACTCGGGTGTGACGTCATTCCCAGCTCCGACCTCCGAGGTAAATGGAACGCAGCAACAGCTGCATCCATGTTAGCACGTCACGTTTGATGTGGTAATTTCACAGCAGGCAGACACACAAGTTCGAAGACTTGTTCTTGCCCCTTACAGTGCAATTCGGCTAGGTATACATCTGCGCTAAAATATCAAGCTTGGGTGGTACAGACCCAGCTCCCAACCCAACTTTGAGAATAGATTAACGGCAATATTTTTTTATCGCCCGATACGAGTCTCACGTTAACGCAGCACGTTAACGCAGCACGTTAACGCCGATAACGGCCCACCACTAATTAATATTGTAATTTTTTTATAGTCCATTCCAAAAAAACTGAAAATTACTATAGTATTACTATTTTTATTATTATTTTTGTGGTATTGCTATAGTTATTAGTAAAGCCATAGTTTTTTTGTAAGGACAGTCTTCTCTACACAGGGACACTGGCAGTCAGTCACAGTTAGGGATGCTATGAAAAGGTCCGTCTATATAATGATGAAGTTATTAGCAACAGATTGCAACAATTTTAATGTTTTACACTACAGCCAACAGCAATCCTGAACACCAATATACCGTATGTCAAAGCAGCCACAGCAGCTACACAGTCAACAGCAGGAAGTAATGAATGAGAACTAAAGGAAATGAAGAGGGAGAGAAAGCGGCTGGACAAGAGAGAGATGTGACCCACGACCAGTTCATCATCGTTTATAATAATGCAGGGCAGAGAGGATACAGACGTTTTATATAGGAGAATAGCATCTGTCACTGTTAACAGAGACTCCAGTGTGCAGTGCAGTTCAGACACTCAGTAGTAACAGTAGAGTAACAGTTGGATTCATGATCAAAGAAGGTTTTTATATCACATCAACACTTCTGTCCATACTTGCACTGTCCCTCCCTCCCTTTCTCTCTCTCTCTAACTCTCTTTCTCCCTCCTCTCTCTCTCTCTCTCTCTCTCTCTCTGTTTTGACTTCTAGTTTGATGGCTGCAAACAGGCTCAGTGTGCTCACTTATCAGTCGTACAATCTACCATGGACAGACCATACAGGCTAAATTGGCAAGAATGAAATAGAGAATTCACCATACTACATAAATCAAGTGATTTAGTATTGCACTTCCATAAAGTTGGGGGACTTGCAAGAGATTTAAAAAAACTAAAGCAGCTCACTAAGGCAGAGATATTCTGACTTTTAGTCTGTAGGATTGGTCAAGCTTTATCCTACAATTCCTATCTTACAGCTCAATAGTGTCTTTCGTTAGACCCTCCCTGCCTGGTAAATGCTTCTGTCTTTCAAACTTAACACCCCCATTTTGTAACACAAGCTTTGAAGTCTCCAAGCATGAGCTGAAATAACCCTGATGAAGTCGCCTGGGTTATTTTATGGGCAATGTAGCGGTGTGGCTCCACCACCACTTTTATCCAGACTAAAATATGTCCACAACTATTACATTGTACATTTGTATTTAAGCAAAATTTTGCTGCTAGGATATTAACCAGACCTAGAAAATCAAACCCCGGTTTATATGGTTCCCTGTACATGCTAGATCCAATTTGAAGATTCTACTTTAACTTTAAATATTACATAGACTTGCACCATCCTTCTTATCACCTCTAGTCACTCCACATATACCTGATACAAACACAAAATGCTGCTCTCCAGACTATTCCAGAAATAAATAAAACAATAGGTGGCAGGCCTTTTTACCCCTTAACAGGCCTCTTTTCTCTGGAATTGTCTTCTGTCTAAATTCAACACGCTAGCTTGGTTGAGTCATTCAGACGAAAACTCAAAACACATCTCACATTAGCCTTCAACATCAATCAGTCTGGTTTAATTACTAGATAACGATTACCCATCTTCAGTATTCAGTATTGTCTGTCACACATTTTTGTATATATGTGTGTTTTCATCAGTATCCATGAATGAATGTACAGGAATTTAATGTGTATAATTGTGTATTGTTGTATTTTACCTCAATTTTGATATAAGTCATCTACTGATAAAAGTTTGTTTAGAATGTTTTATATGTACTTTATCTCACTTATATACATCTTTATGTAATATTGCTAATGTTGCTCTTTATTTTTTAGTTTATGTATGTCCCTCCTTCATTTTTCTAACACCATCATCAGGTCAAAATTGAATTTTTTCCTATATTTTATGCCCAAATACTGGCAAAACTATGACATTCCCATCAGCTTCAGTTGTGCTTTGTGTTTAGATCAAATTAGCAATTGTTCGCTTAGTGAACATGGTAAAAATATGCTTGCTTAACATCAGCATGTTATTGTTACATTGTGAGCATGTTAGCATGCTGACATTAGCATTAGTAAAGCCCCACAGAACCACTTGCATGGCTCTAGACTGTTTTATGAAATTATATCATTATGAATGCAGATGTAGTGTTCTGGAAAATGCCAACTCAAAAAGCAGGCCACAAAATAATTGATCAAGTATACCTGCTAAAGCTTCTTCCTTACTGCATGGATAATGCAACACAAATAATAGGCAGTAGGCTATTATGGCTTAATGATAATGAGTATTATTACATTTTTCACGCATCTCCCTATGCCTTAATAACGCATATGATAACAAACGTCATGTTAAATGACCATTTCTTTAGTACAAAGACATTAATTTTTAATGAGCCCATTTAGAAATGAAATACTGTGCATGTTTCCTTATTTATAAAATGACATTAAACCCATTCCATTGAAGTGAATGTGAACTGATTTGTACAAAGGCTACAGAGTCACAGTGGTGAAGTGACACTTTACTGACCTCAAATAACATATATCAATAGCTTGTATTGCTGGTACACAGCCAAGTCATGCACATTCTTTGTTATTTACTACCAGCTTTTACACCACGGTCTGTCAACCGTATGTGCTGTCGATTCAGTGATCGCCATCATATTTGAGGCCAAAGTCTTCTAGAAAATGTCACATTGCTGGGCTGCTACGCCCACCATACAATTTGAACATTCTCTGGAAAAACTAATTTTGCACTCAACAACATTAAATCAGTGACGCAGTTAAGAAAAAAAGCTTCAAGTATATCACCCTCTATAATCAACCTTGTACATAATGACAGATGATTAATGATATTAATACAGAAGCTTTGTGCTTAGTCATTTGCAGGATATTACTTTATAATCTCATTTTTAACTGCTTTAATAGCTTAGTTTAAAATAAAGTTTGGTCCTCTAAACCTTTTCTCACATTCGGCCACACAGCAGTAATTTATTCATACATTCATTCAATAATAGAGTCTAACTCTTATTTGTGGTCTGTGTTAAAGCTCTCAGGAAGAAGTGGATGGGAAAATGTGAGAAAAAGAGTGAGAGAGGATTGTTTTCTAGGGTTTTACTTATTTATCGAGCCCCCTTACACATTAGAGTGAGCTGTCAAGTTGCCAGTGTGATTGCAGCCGAGATTGTATACACCACACAATGCCTTTAATTATGTCACTGTCTCTTCTGTGTCAGAAAAGACAAAGTGGATCAAAGGCTATATGGGAAAGAGTAAGTAAGCAATTATCTTCTTTTGTCTGCTATCACTGTCAGTCAACGGAGGCTTGCTTTCGTAACAGCTCCAGAGCAAAACCAGAGAATGAACGCTGATAGATGAGGTGATAATGGTTCTGCATATAACATGTTAATAAAGACACTCCATATCTGCATCTGCCATTACTCAAAGTGACTTGATTGTTCATGCGTTAAGAATGAACTGAGTAAAAAAAAAATCAAGTCATCTATTAGTCTGGAGGCTCCCAGACATCACCCTCACTCTCCTCCAGAGGTGCAGATGATTCAACTGATTCAGGTGGCGGGCTGTATAATAATATAGTAAGAATAAGTTTTTTTCTTGATAATACTTTGCTGTTACGTTTATTTGGGTAAAGAAAAGTTTCCAGACTTCTTCTTTAAACTGTACAAAAGGTTTTAGAATCAGTACAGTAGATGCCACTGCAGCCGGTTTGTGGGCTGCAATGCAATCCTTCGGGGCAATTATGCTCATCAAAATCTGTTGACAAAAAGTTCTTCTTTTTGCCACCGACTGTTTTACGAGGTGTCTAACAACACCATGGGAAGGATTCCTATGAGTGATTCCCTTTTTAACAGGAAACTGAAGTCTTCCTCAAGGACAGCGGTTGCAGGAAGACGACAGTGGAAACATGAGTCACAGTGGAGAGCTTACTGTGTTGGAGTAAGGAGTAAATAAAGTTTTGCTAGCAGTTTCTCTATGTACACAACAAACTCACGAGATCGCCTCTCACGAGATTTCAGAGCTCGAATTTTCCTCCAAGTGCTTGTAATTGCTGAATTTCTATTTAAATTGGTACTGTCCATCATTGATGTCCAGTCATTATAAGTTATGAAAAGTCAAGTCACAAGTTTGAGTGGATTTTATAGGATTATCCCTGCTCTCCGTACCGATATACATGAGCCTAAAGCTTATTTGTCATATTTTTAGTTTACACTCCTTACTTCTTTGGTGGAGGAAAAAGTCTTCTAGTGAATTATTTGAATATGAAACGCATATACAAATGTGTGTGGCACTTCTTTAGATGAGTTTGTTTCCCCCTAATATTAATGTGTGTCTGAGCATAGTCTAATGAGAAGTGGTTGGTGGGATAGAGATGGGAGACTTTTTTTTGTCAGTTTGACATCCAGGTAACCCACTTTTGCTTCGGCATGTTTACTCTTTGATTATCGGGAGAGCTGAGGGAAGCACTATCTCCCACCTGCCAAAACCAGGCTGGCAAGCTGTCACAACACCGATGAAGACGCATGCACCACCTGGGTGTTTGTAGGTGACACACATTCACTGCACAAAAACTGTACACACACACACACATACACACACACACCACATACACACACACACACACACACCTGCACTGTTGTGTGCACATGATCAATAGCACACACGCACCTAAATTCCCCCAAAAAACATTGGTTGTTTGTTTTGACAACCAAATATATTCCTCTGGTGCAGGGATATCAAAGCAAAAGCTAAGGTATTTGCTCTGCTATATTATATTTATACATGTATATGTATAAAACACACATCAAGCAAATGATGACACTAGGTATGATGCTTCACATTATAACAGTTGTATAACAAAACAATTTGAAGGTCAGACTGATGCATTATTAATGCATTAACCCTACTTAAAATTGCATTAACCAGGGCATCCTTGTAGACTAATGGTTAAGACACATAACTATAATGCCCCTAGTTAGATTCCAACAACAGACCTTTTGTTGCATGTTATATCCCATGTAAAATGCCTCCTTGATAGAGAACTGATTCTTAAGAAGGACTCATGTTGTACTTGCATCTTTATCACAAAGAGTACTATCCGTTATCTTTATCTTTATCTTTGTTTGACTTTCAATTTTTCCTACCAATGGCAAACTCACAGAAGCCAGTTGTGACACTCACAAACACTTACTGTACCCCTCCTCACAGATACGCAGGAGAGCAGTAAAGAGTTTGGTTGTGCAGAGTAGCTCCCATGTGTGAGTGTAACTTTAAGTGTGAAGCAGGACTTTGCCGACCAAGAGAAACAACCGGATTTGTTACACATTTTTCCTGCTTTTTATGAACAAAAATTTATTCAATCAACACAGGGAAAATTAAGTCTAAAAAATTTAGTTGTGTGAGTGTGAAATAGTATAGAAAAAGTCAAAATTTGTCTGTTCTTGTTTTGATTGGACATCTGGCATGTGTGTAAGGAAAACTGTCTTTGCCTGGGAGTGCTTCAGATGTGGCACACACATTATCTGAGTACGTGGGTGTGTGTGTCTTGAGATGACAGATGAGAGGTTTGCATCAATATTTGAACAAAGCGCTCTGGCATCTCTCTCTGTTGAGGCCATGCTGTTTTTAAGACTCTGAGAGCAGAAATGTATTGCTTGTGTGACTCCCATTGCAAAGAAATTACAAGTTAGAGAGTAGCTTTAGAGCTCCAGGCATTTCTGCAGTCTGACTGAAGTCACTATGAGACTTGCCTGGGGACAGGGAGGAGAAGAACCAGGAAACAGGGATGTGATTTAAAATAATGGTATAAAATATGGCTATCGCCTGGTTATCACCTTGAGTTTAATCCTGAAGTTTGACAAGATTTTGAATTATGTGGTATAAAAGCTTCACAGTGGAGACAGTGACAGTGCAGTCAAATTTTGAGAAGCATCCGTGTGCATCCAGCTGCTGTGCATAACGCATGGTTGCTAAGCAGTTCATTACCTGTCAGCTTGTCAGGGGGACACCTCTAGCACTAGGTTGATGTGTTTTGATGTGGTTGAATAGTCAGTAGTGTCTGCAAAACACCGAATACAATCAGGCTTTCACGTGTTACCGCCTTTCTCGCCCCATTTGCCATTGTGCCGGGAGATCAAGAAATTCCATCCTTGCAAGTCTATCATTCCCCAGTGGCAAACCTGTCATTCAGAAATCTCTGCAGACACAGAGGAAGTGGGTGTGGAGGTTTGGCATCACAAAGGTTGTGATCCTTCAGTGGCCAAAGTTGGCTGTGAACCCAAAAAGAAGTACCTTTCATTCTGGACTCAGGTTTATAAGCATTTCCTGAAAATGCTGGGTTTTTTGTTTTTTTTTGTCTTCCTGCCGGGCACTCGGTTGATCTGAACAGATGCTCCCCCAGTGCTTCTCACTATCTTCAACACCCACCTATCATCTGCTTTACCAATCTCCCACCACCCCCATCTCCTCTGCTAGCTTCACCTCTGATCCTCAATCTAGACCATCCATCTGCTGCACGGAACTGCGTCAATACTGCCTATGAAGAAAGCCTCACACTGGGCATATATAATTAATGCAGCATTGACCATTGCCAAGCTGTATTTATTCATGTATTTTCACAAACACATTAGCCTGAAAGTTAGTGTTTACACAAAGGCAATGACACCTAGCAGGAAATAAAATCCACAAAAAAAATGCACCTTATTTCTCAAACCTGTTACTAAAATGCCAACATGGTGAAATAGATAAATAATTATGCCACTGACTTAATTAACAAACTAAGAATTAATTAGCAGATTTGTTTATTAATGAATTCCTACTTATTAATACTAAATGCTGCCAAGTGAGTTAAAGTAGTAGTAAGTAACTTTCCTGTGCTTCTGTAACATTTTTAACAGACTAAATAGAAGTGGTGACACATGATACTTGTTAGTTGTTATTATTTTAAAACTGCACCGTTTCTCGGCTATCAAAGGATGACCAGTTAGTCATGTGTAAGAATAAGTTTTGAAAATAAGATGTTCTATAAAATGTTTTAGGCTTCAAGCCTCTGATTATTGGATAACACATTAAGGCAGTGTTGCATTTTATTAAAGCCATATATTCTCTCCCACTCTCTTCTTTCTCTTTCTTTAAACACACACAGACACACACACTGTCTCCTTTTTGCTCTCTGTTAGTGCTGCTAGTTGGCATACAGTATTAGCAGGAGATTATAGTGTTTGGTGGCTCACACCTATTTGTAGGTTTGAAATCGAGGGTCACGCGTGCCATTGTGACAGTGGGTATTTCAATTCAATATGGTTCATGTATGAAGAGCAACTGAAATGGCAGGCACAAAAGGCACACAAATAAGTACACTTGCATTAAAAGCCGGCAAAGTGTAGAAAGTGGCAGTGTTATGGTTAATGAAACTGCAAATGCAAATCCATTATAACTCCATTTCAAAATGAAGCAAACATGTTTGGTGTGAATGTGAAGGTATCAACACAAATGATTAGACCAGTGTACCAAAATCTTCCCACAGCCAGGGTTTAGTGCAGGTCGGACTCTGTAGGGAGGAACTTGGCTTACACTATTGTAACAACAGGTACCCTACATGATATAGGTTAGTATGGATTAAAGCAGGTAGTAGCACTGATGCCGAGTCCCTCTCAGCTAAAGAGCCTGTCATCTTTCAGCACCATTACAACCCATTTTAATAATGTTGAATCGTGACAACCCTGTTAGACGAGTGAAATGAACCTGCAGTTGTGAAACCCGTCGACCCATATTAACACAGGGCTTATCTTAGGATATGAGATTAAACTTGTGCTCAGTATCCCACGCATACAAGGGGTTTGTGTGTTAAAGAGGTGTAACAATTACTTCCTGTAAAGTGTAACAGAAGCAGGTGGTTCAGGTTCAAGAGGCCTGTTTATCAAATGTGGATTATGGTGAAGCTTCATTGGTGGTGGCTTGTTGCTGGGTGAGCAGTTGCTTAGTGTATATTCTTGACAGCGGTGTTCTATTCAAGAACTCATTAACAAAGACAGTACCCAAGAAAACTGTAAACAATTTCTTCACCAATTGTGGCTGTATGTGAGACTCATTACAGCTTTTTGTATTGTGAGATCCATTAGCATTCCTTGTTTTTGTAATCTTGTGATCCAGGCATGGGTTGTTGCATGACTGGACAAACAGTATTTGGCTATGATCTTGAGTCTGTGCAGGAAGGTAGGAAAGAAAGGTGGTTGGGATACACACTCCCCTGGCTGCTTCTGTACCAAATAAAAAGCAGCAGACAGAGAGGACACATGCCAGTTGTTTCAGTAAGGAGTTTTAGAGTACTTTCCATTTACCCTGATCATCTGCGATCTTTGTGTCAAGAAGTCGGTTAATCATAGGATTAGCGGTTGTTTGAGATGGAAACAGGGCAGCGGGTTGGATGCCAGGATATGAGGTTGCAGTGGGCTGAAAGTGGGTGAAATTTGGCAAACATCAGCCTGTCTGCTTCAGCCTCTCCAAATCAAATGTGCTGGAGCAGCAGTCGTTAGTCCAGTCAGCTCCCGTCCTTCCCCCTCATTTCTTTTAGATTTATCCTAAAAGCTATGAATTCATTGAACAGACACAAGAGACCACACTTACTCATTGCTTTTAATTTTGCACATGAAGAGATAGACTGTTAGCTGTACTTGAAGAAATGAATGCATTTGTGAAGTCCCTTACAGGTTGCATCACAGCTGATGCAGTATTAGCAGACAGTGTCTGCATTTCCAGGACAGAAGTTTGTGTGCCAGACAGACAGAGGAAGGAAGGAAGGAAGGAAGGAAGGAAGGAAGGAAGGAAGGAAGGAAGGAAGGAAGGAAGGAAGGAAGGAAGGAAGGAAGGAAGGAAGGAAGGAAGGAAGGAAGGAAGGAAGGAAGGGGTGTTAATAGAGCCATCACTCAGCCCTTTGGCAGTGATATCTTGTTTTCCTCTCAGACTGGGATAGATGTATCGGTGCCCCTTGTGTGTTATTGCCGGGCTGAAGCATTGGTTGTAGATCACTGTGAAAACTGTGAAGCACAGGGCACAGTGGTCTCCTGAATGACGACGGCAAACCCTATTAAGGAGAGATATTGGACATCGGCATTTCCTGGGAACATGCAGATGAACCCACAACAGCCCTGCACTGGCCACAAGATGCAAATGAGTAAAGAATGTTCAAACTGCAAACAGAAACCCCACAGCACCATCACATTCTGCCACACACTTTGTCTGAGCCACATCTGCCATGATAACAGTTTTCTCATTGCCATCTGTGCCCAGAGGGGCATCCTATAGTCCTTGCTTCATGTTGCACTTTGTGATCTATATTCAGCCATTTCTAGAGCTAAGATAATGTTATGCAGTTCCCAGAGACGGTTAAGTGCTTGTGTTTCCCCCTGGAGTCACATGTCCCACCACCAGCTTCACACTGGAGTGTCTTTTCTTTTGTCTTGCCTAATCAGTCTGCAGCAATATTATCCCACCTGCTAAATAAAAATACAAAAAGTTAATGGACAACTAACTTAAATAAACCCTGTAATTCTTGACTAAACCTCACTGTTCTTGATGTTTATATTTGAGGTATTAGTTGCAGTGGCATTAAACTGTCATGTTTTTAAGCAGTTGTATAATACCTGATCTATTAACAAATGAGTCATTACTTGGAGGGATATTGCCTTGTTTGATGGCTATGTGCTTGTGTATTCATGTTACCATCTATCATCGTTTGGATGCGTACTCACGTCTATGTTTTTGCATCTATCCAGACACAAACACACCATGTCAATGCTCAGTGTGCAAAACAAATTGGAGCACTCTGTACAAGAAAAGCTTGCCCGGGGCTAGTCATTTTGAAATTAAAAGCATGTCTCTTTGTTCAGCCTTAGTTCCAGGAATAACGGAGAGAATGTGAATGTGTCGCACGGAGGGAAGAGGAACACTGAGCAAGTGCTGTGATTTTCACAGCCAGGGAATCACACAGTCTTTTATCTATCCCCCTCAATCAGGAGACATCCGGCAGGAAAGGTAGGAGGATTAGATTAGCTAGAGAGGGAGAGAGAAAGAGAGAGTGGGTTCTCTAATCCTGATGGGGTTTTCAGAGGTGCACCCATCACTGTGGAGAAACATGCAGTGTGCGTCGGGGAGTTGGGATCGGGAGGGGTGGATGCAGGACGGTTTGCCTCACTAAACCCTTCACACTTGCATGAAAGAGGTTCCAGCAAACTAGGGGATTAGCCAGAGTGTAATTACACTTGCAGGGCCTCAGAAGTAGCAAAACGTGCACTGACTGGAGCACACCTCAGATGGGCAGGGAGGAGGGAGTAATGCCTGTTAATGCATTGCCGGTGTTTTGTCTGTGAATTCTTCAACTGAATTAACCGTCTTTAGTGAACACCAACATCAGAGAGATCAAAGATGTCTTTATTGGACTGTTGTACATCTGCCTGATCAACATTTAGGATGTCTCCATCTTCTTCAGTTTCAATGAGATGTTTATTTCAGTAATTTATACAACTTTTTTATTACAGGGAGAGGACCTGTGGATTTAGTTTGTGGACATTTTTAACAACTGGTTAAATAGTCCTTGTCAAAAACTACTCATTTCTATAGTAGGATTGCATTGCGATTAAAACGGCGACATGTTTCAGGTCCTGTCCTGATGCCCAACCAGTTCACCCAAGAGTCAGACCTTGGAAACTCCGATAAAATCATGATTTTTACATATATAGAACAAAAACAAAACATATATTAAGGCAACTGGGCCATTCAGATAACCTTTACCCACTGTCTCACAGTTTCCAGATGAGCTAAAACAGTCCACCCTTCAGAAAATACAGGGGGAAATGAAAATATTAACAAACAACAGTAATGACATGCATTATTAAACGCTAAACAAGGATGGCAATCTTTTAGGTTTGCAAAATAAAGTGTAGCTTAGTTTTCTGCAGAATACCCTTGAGCATTGTCTGCATGTGCCTGTATACTTAAAATATTAAACAGTGTCAGTTGAGAGGATTTCTTCTACAGTGGTCTTCCTGTAAATTATTATATTATACGGTGGTGGCGGAGGATGTTGTGTTATTTCTTATGTTGTGCTCCAAAGTGAAAAGTTTGGGGAGCAAGACAGAGTGAGCAAGTTTTGAGTTATATTATATTGTGTGTGTGTGTGTGTGGGGGGGGTCTGAGACGGTTTGAATCAGTCATCTTACTGCTGTCGATTAATAATTAACTTTTCTATTCCATTTTGTTCTGTCAGTCATTCTGTTAGCGTATCATTTTATTCTCATTTTATTTTTCAGGTCCTCGAGGTGAGGCCCTGCAACATGGCCAGTCTGGGACACTGCCCCTCTTCCTGGAAGAGCCTGTTGATGCTTACATTGTCAAGAGTAACCCCATCAAGCTACAGTGTCAAGCTCGGCCTGCTCTTCAAATCTTCTTCAAGTGCAACGGTGAATGGGTCCACCAGAGCCAGCACATGTCTCAGGAGCACACAGACCTGGGGACAGGTACTGTAAACACTTAATTAACACATTAAATAAATACTTACATACAGTTGTATACAGACATACATACTGTACACATACAAGATAGACAGACACACAACTTGCTATTTAAAAAAAAACAATCCCATCAAGCCTTCCTCCTGTCACTTTGAGTTAAGAGCTTAGCATTCATCTCTGATAGCAAGGACTGAAGTCTTAAAAATGAACTTTGCAAATGGGGCTTTATGACAATGCAGCTATGTCCAACCCTGCAAATATATTTGCCTCGCTGCTTTACTGCATACTGGGTGTCACATTTGATCTAAACTGAAATGACAACTGTTAGACCATGAAAGGCACCTACTTGTTCAATTTTAGGATTTGACTTTGAACTCTGAATTGTGTCTTTTACTGATGCAACTTGCTGAAATACAGCTATTGTTGTTGTTGTTTTAACTTCAAAATATGTTCATTCAAACCACAAAGGAAAATGTCCTTTTGTCTTTAAAGTCCTTGTATGTTTTTGTTGCATCATCTCACAAAGGGTATTAAATATGAATTCAATTATGTACAGCAAACTGGCAAAAATAAAAACCTGAATTATACTTTCTCTTTTCTCCCTAAATGTACTTGTATTGTAATTAGACTAATTCTCAAGTATAAGTTGAGAAACGTTACTTGTTTTATCTAGCAGGCGAAAAGTTGTGTTCAAAGCATTAGGATAATTAAGGTGCTTGTGTGATTTTTTTTTTTAAATCTTGTTTTTCTTGTGTGGTCCTATCTAGACTCCATGTGAGGGGAAAAACCATGAGTAGTAACTATACTAATAATTAAGTCCTAGGACTGCACTGAACATCACATGACCACTATCTAATTAGGTTGTAACTTACTGAAAGAGGTGAGGATGAAGGCAAAATATTTATGAACCTGGCTTGGCTGCTATTAGTACAACAGTGTTGATGCTTCACTTAACACACAGCACCAATCAATATCTCCCCCCAGAGTTAACAATGGACCTCTATATTTTTTACTGCCTCTAGTCTGGATTCATAGCTCTGCTCCCATCTGACTCCTTATCACCATTCATATCTGTTTCCACTGGGTCAGACAAGGAAGAAGAAATAGGGAAGAGAGAGAGAGAGAATGCTATTCTAAGGGCTGCTTCCTGTCCATTAACACTTCAGACTGTTGCTATAGCACCAGTGCTCAAAGCTGAGGTGACAGTGTTACCAACCTTGCAAAGTTTAAATTTAATGAAGGCAGAAAAATCAAGCTGGAAGAAACCGCCTGAATAAACACACAACTTGATCCTCCTGCCAATAATGTAATTGTATGCATTTCCATCTCCCACCAACATTTCTTTAAACCATGATAGAGATATTTTCCTAAGGATGATGTGTAAATAAGAAACTGTTAAATGCTAAGTTTGCCATATCAACTTAAAAAGTGGATTATTTAAGAGTGTATTCGCAGTTTTTTTCTGCTGGCCACAAGTGGCAAAACCATTAGTTAATTCAGGTTTGAATAGAACAGAAGCAGCATTCTATTAAAATATGATATGACATAATATATACACACAAATATACAGTATCTCACAAAAGTAAGTACACCACTCACATTTTATATTTGATTATATTTTTTCATGTGACAACACTGAAGTAATGACTCGTTGCTACAATGTAAAGTAGTGAGTGTACAGCTTGTCCACTCAAAATAACATCACACAGCCACTAATGTCTAAACCACTGGCAGCAAAAGTGAGTGCACCCTTAAGTGAAAATGTTCAAATTTGGCCCAAAGTGTTAATATTTTGTGTGGCCACCATTATTTTGCAGCACTGCCTAAACCCTATTGGGCAGGGAGTTCACCGGAGCTTCACAGGTTGCCACTGAAGTCCTCGTCCACTCCTCCATGACGACATCACGGAGCTGGTGATGTCACAGACCTTGCGCTCCTCCACCTTCTGTCTGAGGATGCTCCACAGATGCTCATTAGGGTTTAGGTCTGGAGACATGCTTGGCCAGTCCATCATCTTTACCCTAGCTTCTTTAGCAAGGCAGTGGTCATCTTGGAGGTGTGTTTGGGGTCGTTATCATGTAGGAATACTGCCCTGTAGCCAAGTCACCGAAGGGAGGGGATCATGCTCTGCTTCAGTATGTCACAGTACATGTTGGCATTCATGGTTCCCTCAAGGAACTGTAGCTCCCCAGTGCCGGCAGCTCTCATGCAGCCCCAGACCACTACACTGCCACCACCACGCTTGACTGTAGGCAAGAAGACACACTTGGCTTTGTACATCTCACCTGGTTGCCGCCACACACCCTTGACACCATCTGAGTTTACCTTGGTCTCATTAGACCACAGGACATGGATCCAGTAATCAATGTTCTTAGTCTGCTTGTCTTTAGAAAACTGTTAGCGGGCTTTTTTGTGCATCATCTTTAAAAGAGGCTTCCTTCTGTGACCACAGCGATGCAGACCAATTTGATGCAGTGTGCGTTGTATGGTCTGACCATCCACCCCTTCAACCTCTGCAGCAATGCTGGCAGAAATCTGTCTATTTCCCAAAGACAACCTCTGGATAGGACGCTGAGCATGTGCACTCAACTTCTTTGGTCGACCATAGCGAGGCCTGCTCATAGTGGAACCTGTCCTGTTGAACCTCTGTATGGCCTTGGCCACCATGCTGCAACTCAGTTTCAGGGTCTTGGCAATCTTTTTATAGCCTAGGCCATCTTTATGTAGAGCAGCCATTCTTTTTTTTCTCAGATCCCCATAGAGTTGTTTACCATGAGGTGCCAGTTGAACTTCCAGTAAACAGTATGAGGGAGTGTGAGAGCGATAACACCAAATTTAATACACCTGCACCGCATTCACACCTGAGACCTTGCAACACTAACAAGTGACATGACAACGGGGAGGGAAATTGGCTAATTAGGTCCAATTTGGACATTTTCATTTAGGGGTATGCTCACTTTTGTTACCAGCAGTTTAGACATTTGTGGCTATGTGATGTGTTATTTTGAGTGGACAGCAAATTTACACTGTTATACAAGCTGTACACTCACTACTTTATATTGTAGCAAAGTGTCATTTCTTCAGTTTTGTCACATGAAAAGTTATAATCAAATATTTACAAAACTGTGATGGCTATATTCACTTGTGCGAGATACTGTCTATATATAATCTTTACTATTCAAAAATATAATTTGGT
This sequence comes from Lepomis macrochirus, assembly GCA_024633595.2. Taxonomy (NCBI): domain Eukaryota; kingdom Metazoa; phylum Chordata; class Actinopteri; order Centrarchiformes; family Centrarchidae; genus Lepomis; species Lepomis macrochirus. The sequence goes on from JALXJV020000019.1 coordinate 23,070,150, forward strand.
TGAGAAAAAAACGCTTCAAGCACAAGAAAACAGGAAACAGGGAACAGCATATTAATGGTCACACACGGCATCTGATGAAATCCATGATCTTAAGTTGGCAAACCAACATGCCAACCCAGTACAAGAGGAGCTCACAGTCTACATCAACATGGTGTGGTTACTATACAAATAATTACAACGGAGCAACACAGAAAAAAAGACCAACATGGCAGTGGCTTACCAAACAAAACAAAAGCAAAATATATTCAAAATCCACCAGCTATACCACAGATCTCTGGTCAATTTTTTTTTTCGATGTTCAAAAAGTTCTATAAACACACATATAGACATGCAACATTAGTTGTACAGCATAGAAGATAACCCCCCACTGAAGTCAGTCAGCTAAGCTTGCTGCAGGCAACTCTGCTTGGCATGCTGCTCCTATCGCCAAATTAGACGACAGCATAGACCTGCACAACACCAAACTAAAGGCATTCGCATCAGTGGCATGATCGCCACATGCCAGCCCTTCATGAAGCAGTCAATTTAGCCCACTCAGATCACCAACAGGTGCCTCTTATTACCTAATCAATGGATTACAGGTGCAGTCAGACCAACTGCCCTGCAGCGTCAGTTGCCTCTTGGCTACATTATCACAGTGCGGTAGGTAATTGTTCTGTTGTAAAAACTTCTCACTAGGGTTCAGTTGTCATTAAGAAGATATTTTGTCATGTAACTGATCAACTTATCATCAGGCACAAGATGATCCAAATTAAATATGATGGTGCAGTTTAGTGCTTCGGTATACAAAAAGATAAACTACAAAATTGACATTGGTAGTGGCCCTCTGGCATGACATACAAATACCAGAAATTATTACAGCTACTTTATTGGATGATGCCTTAATATGAAAAAGTGGAGGACAAAATGTCCCAAAAGTAAAGCCAATATCTGTAGATTTTTAAGAACACTAGATCTTTTACAGCCCACACTTGGATGTGATTGCACACTCCAACAGCCTCCTCTGAAAGCAGTAAAAAGCTTCATGTGATTGCTGAACACATCATTTGTGCACAGTAGAGATGTCCTTTCAAGCATGGCATAATGTAGGCCCAAATAAGGGATTCCACATCCCTCCTTTCGATCTAACATTAAATGAGCAGGTGTGTAAAATGATTCCTCTTTAATGTTGACAGTTTTTGTTTTCAGACTTTCTCCATTACATATTTATTTGTTTTGCTTTGGTAAATTATGATGGGTTTTGAAACTAAAATGGAAATATAATAGCCAGTAGCAATATTGGCCATAATTGTATGGCTTTGGGAAACAAGGATGAAGCAAAACTCTCCAATACTTTTAGTGAAATTGTGTTTAAATTATAGTACTGTGTAAAATATGTGATATGGATTTTCTAATTGAATTTTTTAGCCTTTTTAAAAATAAAAAAGCTTGTCTGGCAAACAGAATATTAAAATCCTATTCTTCGTTGCTACAGGATTGGGGGGGGGGGATTGGACCGTCGCTTTTATTGGTTTTAGCAGGTCAATACCAATGTTGCTTCAGTTTTCAGAAACACAATTGCTCCAGTATCCACACATGTATATGCATGTTAGCATATATCCTGCCTTTCTATGTCATGTTTCATGGCTCTATGCATGGAGAAGCAGACATTCATGCTTTCATTCACTCCCCAGAGGATAAATCCTGCTGACTTTGGTCATCCCCTGTTGATGTAACCCCAAATTCAAGGTTTTACTTATCCAGTAACATATCTCTTTCAGAGGAATTGGTGAACCCCGAAGACTTGGTGACCCCATCTTAATCTTTTTTTGGGCGGTATTCCTGTGCTTTTATTTATTAGCTTTTATAGTTTTGAGAGAATGTCTCGATAACTAGATTGCCATGAAATTTGGTTCAGACATTACTAGTCCTTACAGATAAAACTCATCTGTCTTTTTCACTTTATCTAATACTTTACTAATACTAAAATGATGAGCATTGTAAACATGACCTGCTTTCTTCTGCATGTTAAATATGTCATTGTGATGTGTTGTGATGTGCTGACATTAGCATTCAGCTCAACCACTGCTATGATACAGCTTCACAGAGGTGCTAACATGACTGACATTGATTGTACATTACAGTAGCATGTATTTCTCTGTGTGTGTCTCTTTTTCTTCTAGTCACCTTCCCTCCACTGCCTTCAGTCTTTTTTTATATCTCTTTGTGTCCTCTTACACACAAAGAAACTAAAACTACACAAAAAATCTAAGCTTGAATGCATCTACCTGTATTAATATTGTGTCCTCTGGTTGAAACCCCTAGCAGGGTGCCCTGCATGATGATTTGCAACTTTGCTACTTGAACATGGTTTAGTATTCACAGGTGTAGGATACAGAGGTATTCTCTGCACCTGACCAGGGATTTAGTGAGTGTTTGTGTCACTGACTGTGTCCAAATTACTGCTTAGGCCTATATCTGCAGAAAGAGGTGGGCCAACATGCTACATGTTGAGAAAATGAACATCTCGCCTCAGCTGATACGCTTCTGGCTGCTCATCCACCTTCATCTGTAGAAGGCAGTTGAACAGCTGGATCTCAGTACAAGCTATTATAGTCTGACTCAGGTGGTAGAATGGCCCCTGGGTTCAGCAGCAAGCAGGGGGTTGTAGCTATTAAAGCAGTAAGCTGTGAATTAAATGCAGACAGACTCAACAGCACATGCCCTTACATTGTTTGACAAGGGGCTCTGAGGCAGAGGACGGAGACCATGTCTGTCCAGGGGCAGCTAACTCAGCTAGGGAGATATATTTTAGCTTTGTATTGAGTTGTTTTTCTCTGATTCAGTCTTAGCTCAGAAGTGGCTTCCAGGAGACAGAACGGAAAACAAGGAAAAGGAATGAGAAAAAAGAAGAGAGAAGAAAATATCCATTACAGCTTCTGTGAATAACTGCTGTTGCCATAAGCATGAGAAAGGCTGGCACAGTATACGGTCTCTTCCAACTGCATGAACTGTGTTGTGTTTCTCCATCTGTAACATGTGTTCCAGAGTGAAAAGCATTTTTTTAATACTATGTGATGGCTAAATAGTTTATACCTGCCACTCATCTTCTCTGCGAGCTAATCCTGACTGCTCAACTTTCCATGAAAATAAGCAAGTGTGAGCTGCATTTGTTTTGTGACTTCTTAAAATTTATCGCTGAAGGAAATGGGAGGTCTTTCCAAAAATGTCAAAATGTACTCAGTTTCCAAGTTCTTGCTTACAGAAGAGATGTACGGGATGCCCATAATTAGACCTAAAAGAAATGAGTGCACAATTGGGAAATGCACACAATGTTTGAGTTTAAGCCTTATTTTATGTGACAGTTTAAATAGTTGTGTTGCACCACAAATACAACCTTGTGCACTTGACAGCTGGCTTTGCTGGCCAGACCACATTTATTTAGAGCTTGGTGCCACTGTGCGACACTGTGTAACTTAACTCTCACCCCTTCTCTGAGACAGCAACAAATACAGCAGTGTCAGTTGTTATATGAATTGTCTTTTCTTGACTTGTGGTTTTGTATTTCCTAATGGAACTAAGACACTCACCATGCAGGTTAGTAGTTTTTTTTAAGCTTTCTGCCAAGAGACAAGAGATATCATTCAGTTTTCCCACCATAAAAGACATGCATACTAAAATTCACAATCCCGCCAAATAAATTTTTCTTCTTCTACCACAAGGAACACAGGGGGATCATAAAGCAAGACTCTTATGAAGACATGCCCCCAACCTGAATCTCGACACCTCGGTTCCTAGTAGGGTTGAACGATTTTGGAAAATAATCTCATTGCGATTTCTTTTATGAATATTGCGATTGCGATGTAATTAATTTTTAAGCTCTTTACCTTCTGTATTATTCAAAATGGACAAACAGTAAATCAGTGTATAGTATGACCAACACAATATTATATAGATAGAACTACACTGTTCTTTCTTGTGTTATGATGAATAGGTAGAATTATTATGAGCAATGGTGGAGAAGATATATCAAATTATAATATAAGAAAGATAATTTGAGTAAGGTCATGGCATTAAATAATATGATACAATATCAGGTCGGCCTACCTACAGGCCACAAGAAAAAGCGCTCAATACAAAAAAACACAGTTCAACCACCAATTAATTAGTCCTTATTTCAGTTCTAATCTCCTAGTCCATCTTTCTATATCAAGTAAACAAACAAAAAACACTCAGTTTGACATCCAATTCAAAAGTTGGCCAACGAAAATAAAACCAAGTGATGCTTCTCATGTTTAATAGACAAGCTTAGTAATTATCCAATATTCCACACATTCTTTTCATTTCATATTGCTTTTCTTTTAAAGTTTTTCTTTTAATTTCACATACCTTTTCTTCACTCTTTTAGTGAGTTATTGTACAAATTTGTTGCAGACTTTGCTTTCTTTAAGACTGTTTTGGAAGGACTGTATTTGTGGGCTGGGCCAGAGTAGTTAATTTTACATGACAGAAGAGCGCAAACAGTTCTGGGGCCGTATTACAGAGAGTTCCTATCATAAGTCTTAAGTTCAGACAGGAAGAGTCCTGCCTTATCTCAGGTCAGGAAATCCTAAATACTCGATCCAACATCGCTTATCAACTTTTATGTCTGTTACCTAGCAACTGATGCCACCTTTCTTATCTTGCTGAGCTAAACTGCTTTTAATCGCTGTTTTTTGTATTTTTTTAATGAAACATAAACTGAAAATGGAGCAAAAACGACACCTATCATTGAACTTCATGTCAGATGACTTGAGAGGTGTTGGTAACCTCCGTCGAGAAATCCAAATCCACATAGGCCCTATCGCTTAACTCTGAGATTACAGATAGACCTAGAGAGTGGGCTAAAATAGCAGACACTGTCACTGCCGTATATCCGGCATCCAGGGGAGCGTTAATGCTGCGAAAAAGAAAATAAGTCCATTTACAAGTGATATGAAGAGAAAGGCAACTGTAGTGTCCAACAAGCAGAGGAAAGCTGCTGGTCGCTCGTTACTGTGCTCCCTCACTGACGCCGGCAGAAACCCGGAGCTCTTCTCGGGAAAGGCTAATAAAGGCTGCGGGCTGACATCATGTTTTTCACATATTAGCCTACTTAAATTTAACGATCTCCTTCTATCAAAGACTTGGATTAGGATCCAAGCAGTTAGGATAGGATCTGCCGGTTAGGAAGTTTCTGCAATACGGCCCCTGTTGTCTACCTGCAGGTGGCAGTTATCGAGAGGCTAGTGATAGAGCTCAGATTGGGAATGTTTTATTTTTACTCCGCCCGGGCCCGGGGTATTATTATTTTTAATAACGCAGGTTAATACGGGAGGACGGCAGGAAAGAAGAGTAAAATACGGGACTTTCCCGGCCAAAACGGGATAGGCTACTTGACAGGTAGGCCTATGGTCATGTGACCAGAGTGTAATCGCAGCCCTTTTTTAACATAAGTATTACAGTCATGCAGTAGTAGCATTGTAAAGTAAATGCTGGAGGAAGTGCATAGTCAAAATAGTAAGTTGAAAGCTGTAATCGCAGCCTTTGCGATCAGGAAATCTCGTTTGATTACATTACGATTAAACTGCAAATGCGATCCACTCTGGCCACCACTACCCAGATAAACCCGCACATCCCTCCCCTTCGACCCCTTCATCCTTCCCCCCTCAACTCTCCATCCTTTCCTTTCCGAACCTTCTCTCTAACCGAATAAACTATCTGTCGTACCTTAATTGGCGTGGTCTTAGTGAACTAGGCAATGGTGTGCTGTCATCATAAAATTAATTGCATCTGTCAGTAAAGAAATGTTTTGTGAGGTAAAGAGGACACTGAATGTTGGATGTCTCCTCTGTGCAGTGAAGAAAACTCATCTTACCAACCACAGATTTGGACCTAAAAGAATTTTTTCCTCTGCATAGTAGTGCATGTGTAATGAGTAACATGTCAAGCGAAGACGCAATATTGAATTCTGTGAGATACATGAATTAGTTATGAGCACTGGGGAACCAGAATGTTTTTGTTACAGAAACCAAGTGTTACAGAAAAATTAGAAATTTTGGGAAATAGGGTTATTCACTTTCTGGCCAAGATTTAAATGAAAAGATCAATACCACTCTTATCTCTGTACTGAAGCTTCAACAAGCTGTCAGCTAACTTCGCTTAGCACAAGGACAGAATATTTCTTGGTCGTTTTTCCTGGCAACCAGCGGTGACTCCAGAAAGTTACTGGTCCTAACCAAGAAATAGTTTGTAGAAAGACAATTTGTCATTTTTACACAGATAAAGAAACAAGGTATATCATGTTATCAAGCTTATAGTGGCTTGTGGCCTATATACGCATAAGAGTGGTATATCTTCTCTGCTGACCATCCGCACAAAAGCAAATACATTTTTTTCCAAAATGTCAGACTTTCACTTTAAATACATAGATTATGTGGCCATTATAAAAAAAAGCAAACACTCTTGACATTGTGGTGTAACAGGAAGAAGCTTTTGATGAAATCTTTGAAACAGTATGGTTAAGAGCTAAAACAGTCAAAGAGACAGAGGCATTAAACCCCTTAGCCAGTCTTATTACTGGTCTCCTACCTTTTGAACAGCTGTGGCAATCAGAGTGGCATCTTGAGAATAGCTCACTAAAAGCAGAGGAGAGAGTCTCCAATAATGTTTGAGTGATGCAGAGTTTGAAGACTGGAATATAATAAGGCACAACAAATCTGCTACCAAAGGCAGATGGTGCAGCATTTAAAGACGAATCATGGTCATATTTCTTGTGATATTGCTGTACTTAACCTACACTCTCCGTTGTACGCCTTGATAAAATTTGTACATGAACTGCAGAAATGAATAATAGAAATGGTCAAATTTGTTTAGGCCATTTATATGATTGGATCTATGAAAAAAATACATTCATAACTTTGCTGTATCACATCTTATCACAGGTAAAAGTGCATTTCAAGAATTTGGATGAACTGCCACTTTTGCCAGAAAATAAGGAGGCCATGCTGTGAGGCAGTGGTTCCCAACCTGGGGGGTCCCCCTTAGGAGGGCGCCAGAGATGACAGGGGGTGCCCAAAGCTTTATCTGTGTTGAGGTTGTTAAAAAAACTTTCCTTTGCACATTTTTTAAAAACCGTGATCACACACTAGATAATTTATACAAAGGTAATTTTTTTTCCTCACTGAAAATAGTAGGCAGACTACTTAGTAGTAGGGCTGTAATGGTTTTGAAACAGAGACCAAAATCGCAACACAAGTCCACGATCTACGATCTGGTGTCGCGAATCCGAGAAACAGAACCGCAACGCACCCGCTCGTTGGACTGTTGAGCTCTCATTAAGACAGGGCAACTGCCACCGGCAGCAGCGGCCAGTGGGGGGTGTCTGTTGACATAATACCAGATAACCTCCCCCTCACCGTGTCTCTGCAAAATGCTAAAGTGGTTTGCCAAATATACTTTGGCAGGTGCAACTATACATGTCCGGCCAACCCAAGTAAAGTATGTTGAAAACACTTAAGTGTTGCACAAGTTAGTGCAAACTGTAGGCTAGGCCCATAGATAAGCTATTTTGTTAATATTATTCTTTATAAACCCCTTTTCTTGGTTTTAAACAATACTAAGAAACAAAACACCAGGAGACTGTTGGTGAAGGCCAACCAAGAGCTGGCATTGATTTACTCAGAGCCATGGAGGTGTCATTTGACTCCATTTGTTCCTATTAGTAAGTAATTACATCCTATTTTTCTGTGTGCGTGTTTTGTCAGCTGTTGGGGGGGCTCAGTATTTCTTAGATAAAAGTAGGGGGAGTGCCAAGGAAAAAAGGTTGGGAACCACTGGCGTAGATGACAACAAGAGCAAACACAATGGAGGTGGCAGTATTTAAATGAGGGTTTTGCGTGTTTAATAGTTTCCGCCATGGAGAGTCAGAGGGAAAGCAGCCGCTGCATAAAAAACCTTGGTTTGCTTCGTTCATTGTGTGAGTATGTACCTGCCCATCCTGCCTGAGATTGCACTAACAGCACACCTGAAAAACTCCTTTGGGAAACCCCAGCAGAAAAAGATACATTATGCTGGAATGACCCGGACACAAGGAAATGCCAGCAGATCGTGCTTCATCCAGCCAGAGGGAATGACCACGATCTCCTGGCCCTGTGCGCCTCATTCCCTCTCCGATACCTACAATGGGTTGTGTCGTTAGGACCGTCGCGCTGTGAACAGTCTAAATTCTTCCCTGTCACGGAGAAAAGAAGTCGGAACGAAATTTGCTTTATTGCCATGAATGTTAATACAACAGTATTGCCAAAGCTTCAAGGAAAATACAAAAAGCTCCAACAATTCAATTCATATAGTTCATTGAATAAAACATAATAACATAATTGTATTTCAGTACGTTAGATATAGAATAATATTGTCTAATATTGTTAATTTCTCTTCTTTTTTCTTTCATTACGGCTGTGTCTCCTTCTGGCAACAATAACAGCAGCCATCTCTGCACAACACTTGGTGGTTTGCACCTTCCTTTCAAACGTATTTAATACAGATGCTGTTGCACTCATGAGAAATTACGTTCAGACTTGTTAGATCACATTTCCTGTAGTAAATAAATATAATTGCATACATATTTTTAGAGACCTGGGTTCAATCCCCTACTGTGATACATCCACCATTGTGTCTCTGACACTTAACCCCTCATTGCTCCAGAGGCATGCGACCTCTGACATATATAGCAATTGTAAGTCACTTTGGATAAAAGTGTCAGCTAAATGAATAAATGTAATGTAATCTTGCACTTTTTAAAGACGTCATTCTGCGTGCCCACCGTTAGTAGATCAGCTCATGTGTTAATTTGCTGGTGATATCAAGTTTGCACCCATTTTTACTCACGCAAACCTTTAATAAATCAGGCCTTATAAGTACAACTGCGCCTGTCTATATATCCAAAGAGTTGTTTCTGAATCTGTTCCTCTATTTGGGCCTTCTTGATGAACGTCAGTATCTACGCCTAAAGTATCAATACCACAAATCATGTCAATAGGATTGATTTTTCTTTTTAAACAAAAAAATAGGACTCTGGCTTTATTACCACCTTGTATTGTATCAAAACAAAATTTTGTGTTTTTCATAACCAAGCCATACTTCCGGTGGGGAATTAGGCTCATTGAGGGTTCACTGTTTAGCAGTTTTGAAAAGAAAACCTGTTTTAAAGACTGCAGATTACAAAGGTTCAATCATGACTGAAGGCAGGGATGCTTGATTTTTTATTGGCTACATTTTTCACACAGTAATTACCTTTCTTTTTAAAAACTTACATTTTTGTTAACTTTTTCTATGTTCACAGTGACTGTTGTTAGCTAGATCAGCTGCTTGTCATTGTTGTTTTTCATTGAAAACAATAACAGAGACTATAATAGTCAGAAAGTGGGAGGCTTATTGTTGCAGTCCTCATCTGTTGAGTCAGAGTGGGAATTTGATTGAGTAAATGGAATTGAATTTACTGTATTTTATCAGTTCAGATAAAAAGATATTTTCCATTCATTTTAGAAGTAATTGTCAGCGTTCCTTGTGTTAGTTGCTACTTCCCTGTGGGTATGCATAAGTGTTGGAGAAAAATTGTAAATGTGTATTGTGCATACATGAGAGAGTGTTTTATCCATTCAGACTGAATGTTATGATGTTGAATAAACATAGTTTCCTTAATTTTATTCAGTCATTAATGTTTGTGAGCCCTTGCTTTAACGCTAACGGCAACTGTCCCAATTCAAACCTGAAAATAAGATGCTGATCAGGGCTGACAGTAAAGTCCGCTGTCTGTAGAGAACATATTCAAGTCCTTCTTCAGATGCTATTGTGAGATTCCTGTGGCTGTGAACAGCCATCCTACGGAAGCGTCTTGCTGCCATGGCAGAAAGAAAAAAACGGATCAGTATCATGTTATAACATGATATTTTTCACGTTATAACATGATATTTTCATGTTATAACATGATGTTATAACATGATATTTTTCACGTTATAACATGATATTTTCACGTTATAACATGATATTTTTTACGATATAACATAATAACTTATGTTGTTATAACGTGATAACTCTGTCTGCATTGTTATAATATGAAACTCATGTTTGAATGAGGAAAGGTGTGCGCAGAACAGACAAATAAAGGAATATGGCTCATTTCCAGGATTTGATTAAGTGCTTGGATTGAGACATGGCAAGATTTTGCAGTTACTGAGCACTGTGGATAATATTGCAATAAGCATGCGCACTGGTCAGAAGGATTTTGAAATGCATGGGGCTATACAGAAGGAAGAATGAGTCCAACCCTCTGGCAGTAGCATCATTTCACATTGATCAGCTGGAGGGAAACGGAAGGTTCCACGGATACAAGCTACACCATCTCTGCTGGCATCCAATTTGTGTATGATGTGATCCAAAGTACAGTGAGGCATTTGTTAAAGTTTCTAGACCTCTGTGGTGTTGAGCAGAGATGGAGAAATCGCCTGATGCGACGCCTATACGTTAACCCTGGGCCTAATTTTATGTGGCATTTTGACCCATACGACAAACTAAAGCCTTTTGGTATTTGTATAAATGGAGCGATTGATGGATTTTCAAGACTCATGGTATGGCTTCATGCATACTCAACAAACAGCAATCCCAAAATCATCGCTGGCTATTTCATAGTAGAAGTTGAGAAGAGGATGGGGACAGCTGCCAGAATTCATACAGATTTGGGAACAGAAAATGTCATAAGTAAATGTTGTATTTCTGTGTCCATTAATTACAATCAGAGGATTGAAAGCTCATCAATGAGAAATGATGCTACTGCCAGAGGGTCAGACTCATTCTTCCTTCTGTATAGCCCCATGCATTTCAAAATCCTTCTGACAGTGCGCATGCTTATTGCAATATTATCCACAGTGCTCAGTAACTGCAAAATCTTGCCATGTCTCAATCCAAGCATGAAATAGAACTGGAAATGAGCCATATTCCTTTATTTGTCCGTTCTGCGCACACCTTTCCTCATTCAAACATGAGTTTCATATTATAACAATGCAGACACAGTTATCACGTTATAACAACATATGTTATTATGTTATAACGTGAAAAACATCATGTTATAACGTGAAAATATCATGTTATAACATGAAAATATCATGTTATAACGTGAAAAATATCATGTTATAACGTGAAAAATATCATGTTATAACATGAAAATATCATGTTATAATGTGAAATTATCATGTTATAACGTGAAAAATAACATGTTATAACATGATACTGATCCGTTTTTTTCTTTCTGCCATGGCAGCAAGACGCTTCCGTACCATCCAGCATAATGCAAGACAATGCCTAAAACTGTAGCCTGAGACTGAAAATGAAGTGCACCTTGGGAGAGAAACAAAGAATTAGAAGTGCTAAATTTAAGTTAGAAACTTTAACATCCTAAATACTTAATCCATTATTGAATTATATTGCTGTGTCGCTGATCTGAAATCATACATTTCTCATGTGCCTTCTTCAAATCCAGTATGAAAATAATCTTTTAGCCCAAAGTTTGGATTTTGTCAAAAAGAAGGTACATTGATCTGCTTTCCGGACAACATGATTATTGCAGCACAGTACAGTGTATCTTCAAATTCAGTGCAACAGTGTTATTTCCTCATCCCTTTGCAATTGCTAAGCCTTTTGAAAAATCACAGGCAGATAAGGCTCAGCTGGATGTTCTATATAATAATCGCTATCCAGATATTAACCTGCCTTCAGGAAGTGCTTGCACTGATAAACTCCTTAGAATCATTTTAGGAAGCTGTATCGAGTCTTTACAGACAGTAAATCGGCCAGTTTCTGTTATTTTTCGGGAAACAGACTTGCCTTAATATTCCAAAGACAAAATAAAAGAAGGTCAGTGGCTGTAAACTAAATACCGATTCCTTTGCTGCACACTACATACTCTGACCTATCACGGAAGAGAATTTTATTTTTGTCTCTGATGAAATGCTGCAGGAGATGGAAATGAGTGATAGAACTCAGGAGATTATTGAAGGGCAGAATGAAAGAAGAGCAGAGAGGAAGGTGGAACAGTGGGGATATCTGTGCTTATAGACTTCAGCTGAAAGGGTGATACCCTGAACGAGAGATAAGGGAAAGAGGGGATAAGGGAGAAAGAGGACATTGGAAATGGAGAGGGAGATGGGAGAGTGAAAGAGAGGCTGGAAATGGATACTAGGTTTGTTGTCTCGAGAAGGAGAGGATAGCAGCTCCTGCAGATTCACTGATGAAGAGATAGTGATTGAGGGAAAGCATATGAATGGAGGGTGGAGAGAGGAAGTATGGATATCTATTCCTGTTGATGCATCTGTCAAAGACTAACTCCACTGTTGTGTATTATGATCCTAGCTGGCTGAGAGATACCATCACCCAGGCATGAACTCAGGACAAAGAAAGAAAGGTGGAGACTGGTGAGGGAAAGTGAGATGCCTCAGAGGCTCTATGTCATAAACTATTAGTTAAAGAAATTGAAGTGAAACAAATGAAGTGGCCCACAGAGTGAAAACTACTTGTGTATGCAAAACTTGCTCCTAATAAGCAGACACACGGTTTTTGGATAAACATAAACAAGGCGACTGGGGGAATGACACAAATAAGGACTTGCAGCATTTTAATGGCTGAATTATCATGATTTTTTATGCACGGAGTAATGCGTCCCTTTGGTTCCAGGATTAAGTATGACACACACAGCTGGGACCAGACTGAAGATGTTGCTGGAAGCATGTTCCGCTTGTCTAGCAGGGTTCGTCTGTGTCTGGCCCTTAGCCAGCCCTCACAGCCCCCACATGCTGAGCTGCATGCCGCAATGTCACATCACACAAACGTTTCCCCAAAAGCTGAGTTCACATCAGACAGACTCGCTCCTAAAGCTATATGCTTCCACCTCAGCCCACAGCCCACGCCGTGTCACCCACTATGTACACAGCTGCCTCACGAGGATCCCTCAGACAAACAGACTTCTGTAAATCCTCATCCAACATGGTGTTAAGTACGGCAGAGGCATCCTGGACCTGATTGAGCTGAGCCAGACCAGTCGAGATCTGCTGAGCTGCTTGAATCAGGAGCCACTTGTAGCTGGCAGTGGCGGGCTCCCTCTGGGCCTTTTCATAGATTCAGCCAAGGCAAAACAATGGGCCAAAGCTGGGAGAAATCACACCACAGGCCGTGTGCCAGACAGACCAAAAGAAAGACATAGAACGAAAGAGAGGGCAACGTGGGATAAGTGAGCATCAGCATTGGTATATCTCTTCCTGACTCCTTTATAGAGGCAACATTAGAGGCATATTAAAGCACATGATTGAAGGGATAAGTGGAAGCTGCTCCACCTTGAGGTTTGTTGTCAAGGCTTTGTGGCGCTCTGTCAAGAGCCACTGGCATGAGCCTGAAGGGAAGGCAGAGGGAGCGCAGCAGAAAGAAAGGCAAAAGAGAAAACAGGCAGCTGGGGACAGGCTCATGGAAGGAGCTGAATGGATGTTTATATTCCTGAATGCGGAGAATCGACCGCATGTCATCAACATGGCCGAGCAGTTGTGAGTGAACCTGGGAGTCAGAATGTCTTTCTGATGTCTCTCCTTTGTTTGTCTTGCCTTCAGCGGAAACACCATGACCCTTATTCAAACAAACAATAGACACCCTTCTATTTGTGCATTTATTAGTTTTTCATGCGTTCGTGTTTCAATATGTGTATAGACATTTATGCAAACTCAGATATTTTTTTTATTATTATTTGCATTGTAATATGGAATGGGCTGAGATGGAAAGCATCACTTTTTGGTTTCTTATTTTATTTTTGTTTAGTGGTCAGAAATGTTCTCAGTGTGTGCCAGAAAAAGAGCTTTTGGAGTGAATCTGCAGAGCTGTAGCTCACTCCACCCTCTATGAGTCAGTTTGTCTGCTTTCAGCATAAACATTGCATCAGGAAAAGTAGACTGTTGTTTATTCATTCGTTTCATCTGTTTTCCTCTTCATTAATAAAGATGAGGAGGTTTGATTGTGAATTAAGAGACAACATGCCTAAACCCATTCCCTAGTCTCCTTAGTGCTTTAGGCTATTGTCACAATCAAGTAGTGAAATTGCTTTTCAAAAAATACTAAAGTTTAGAGGTTACATCAAAGACAGGTATGAAGGTGTGAGGTTAGTTATTTTTAACAGTTGCTTATAAGAATTTTAAATTCTAAATGTATATTTTCAAGACTCTTCATGCTAGGCCATATATGGACCAAACCAGTTTTCCATTTATGTATCCATTACTCTGAGACAAAATGCATGTACTTTTATGTTTAACTCTTTTGGAACCCAACAGCAGAACACGGACAAGGAGTAGAAGTAAAAGTAATGGTTTAATTTATTTACAATTCCAAATAATCTGTAATAGTGAGATCTTGCTTGAAGTCCTGTGAGACAGGTATGTGGCAAGAGCTGACCAGGCAGCAGAAAACATAGGTGAGGCACTGAAAGAGACAGGCAGGGAGCTCCCACAGGACATGAGCTTCTAAGGCACAAGCCTCAGAAGCAAAAACAAATTCAGGGAGGAGGTAATGTAATAAAGAGGTCATATTATGCTTTTTGGCTTTTTCCTTTTCCTTTATTGTGTTATATATTTTTTTGTGCATGTAATAGGTTTGCAAAATGAAAAAGCCCAAAGTCCACCCCAAAGGAAGTTACGATCTCCCACAGGCATCATAATGCTCGCTTAGACGCTAGTCAGGCACGCCCTCAAAAACACTGGTGGAGAAGTACACTGAGCTGCAGCACACACCGTGACAAGTTGAAAAATATTAGAAAACTGCTTCACTCCATAGCTAAAACACAGCAGTCAACATGCAGGTACTGTGTCTCAAATCGGGGTGCTTCCTTGAGTATACTAACATGCAGTACACTGCGTACACTATGTGCATACTTGCTTAGCGCATTCATTTTGAAAGGATCGTGTCTCAAATCAAACACTGCTGTTGTGCACTATACTGGAAACTAAGATTGTGCAATCCCCCCAGCACAGAGGGTCCCGCCTTTTCCGTCACATAGCTAAAATGGTGGTTGTTGAGGGTGAGAAGTGTACACTGTTCTATTACTCACAGTGCAGTGTATTTTGCAATACTTCTCAGTGTGAACACACTTATGCCCTCAAAATAGTAAGTGTAAGTATGGAAGTGTGCAAATTGAGACGCAGCAATTGTGAAAAGAGGAGCTGCAGCAATGTGCATTATGGCATATCACATGTTTTCCAGGACGTTGTATCAACCATTGGGGTTAAAGGGGATATGATGCCATTGACAGGCAACCATATGACATGCATGGTTACCTTGAATAAAATTAAGTATTTTGTGGGTTTATACATTGTACATATTATACCTTTAATTAACCATTAATTATGATTTGTATTGGAAGTGTACTTTCAAAAACCAAATACAGAACGTCCAAACTGAGTCAGAATAAAAGCTGTCTAACTGGTAAGGTCCCAGGGAATTCTTTGTTTACATCTATTGTATTGAGTCCATAGAGTTGAACTTAAGTAACCCAATGACACTTATTTCGCATATTTCTGACGCATATTTCTCATGATGTGGCAACAAATTTGCCCCCTCACTTGCGTGTTTCCCTGTTGTTAAATCTGCTGCTCTCTCGCTTAATCAGACATGTTGATTAAGTGTCTAATTTGTAGCGGTGGAAAGGAGGAGTAGATGGAATGCTGTGTGTGTATTGTACATAATATCAATCAGTCATTGCAGAGGATTACAGTGTCTTCAGAGAACATTTCTGTTTTACATTACTTCATTAGGCTCCCTTTGATAACCTTTCATTCCACATTATTAGTTTTCATTTAATCCCGACCCATGCGTAAGCTGCTGTCTACAGTGTGTGGCATGAGAGAAAACTCTTCTACAAGTGTAGGGCTGCGTAATTAAGCAATAAGCCACAAGAGGCCAAGCTTTACAGTGATCTTTGAACAGCTGCTCTGAGATGTGTTGTTAGGCATGACGTTAGCTGTACTAAAAATCTGTGTAAAGTGCAACCTTTATTGATTTACTGCCTTCAGAAAATGGTACACAAATGTCATACTCTACAATAGTAGTAGTATTAGTAAATAGTCATATATTATATTTAATTAAATTAATATCAATAGAAATGTATACTATTCATGGTAATTCAATATGTTTACATTCTGCCATCACCTATAGTTTTCATTGTTTGTGTCAAAATCCACCATTCCTGCACGGGATTCAAATTGCCTGCTACATATGAGGAATTAACAGGAGATGATGCATTCAGCATAACTGTTGGTAATTTTATCTCATTGATATCAGTCTCACTAATTACTGTTAACTCAGCCGTATCAGAGCTTTAAGTTACTGCTAATGCAAACCCAACATTTCCTACAGCTGATAGCACATTAAAGGAGACCTATTGACCCTTTTCTATATTTTATGACTACAAAGTTACAATGTTGGATGTTCATGTTAAACATGGCCAAAGCTTCAAATAATGAGGTTAAAGTGTTTAAAAGAAATTCTTGTGAGCCAAAAACCCCAGATTACGTCCTGTTGTGAACACTCAGTTTTGAACTGCTTTTTCTAACAAACAGCTCCATTCTATGACACATGGAGCTGGACGGAGACGGTATTCCATATATAGTCATTTGCTATTCCATATATGGTCATTTGCACCACACAGCTACGCTCAGTCTGTCTGCACCGCTCAGCGACAACAACAGCCTGGTTAAATGCTTCAGGTCTTAGCCAATCAGAAGGCAGTGGGCTTCAAAGTGGGGTTAAAGAGACAGGAGAATCTACAGCTTGTTTCAGACAGAGGCTGAAATGAAGGCCTACATGACGAGTCAGTATAAGATAGAAAATGATTATTTTGAACTGAATCATGCAAAGCTGCTATACAGGAGTCAGAGAACAACAATATAGGCCTGGAGATGCAGTATAATAGGTCTTACATGTTGCAAGGAGTAATGGAACCAGAAGTACCAGTGACAGGTAGATAAAGAGTTGCAGGCAAAAGGTGGCATATGATGGAAAAAGGCTTTTCCACTGTGTTTTTCCACTGTATGACTTTTTGTTGTGAAAACAGTGTCAGTTTGTTTGGCTGCACTGTAAATTGGTACACCGCTCTGTTGTATTTCTGACATATGTGCTGATCAAACAGTGTTTGTAATAGTATTTAAGTGCAGTTCCTGGTACCCTTGGCTCTAATACTGGTTTTCTTTGAGGGGTTGGGTATTTGTTATTGTCACTCCCCATTGCCCCTTGATGCAATCTTAATTGTATGCTGCAGGAAGTGAGGAAATGGAGATTTGACAACAAATATTAGTTCTTCATAACTCTCTATTATTTATATATTATTGAATCTATTCAAGTTGGCTAACTGAAGTTCAGGATTCTGCCGTGTTAGACAGACATCACATACAGTATGTTGGCTGAAAGCTGCAATTTCCGAGAAACCCAATAAAGCCACTCTATTATACATAAATGGTCTAAGCCTGTCATCTTTTTGTGCATAGTCTGGTGTAATTCAAATGCCAGGCTTTTAAATTCCCATCAGTTGCCTCAGAATATGCACGCATAGCTCGTTATCACAGACTATATATAGATATTAACAAATGACCTGGGTGATAGATGATTTACTTGTCATAGAAAGTATTTGTTTTCAGATGCAGTATTTAATTGCATTGTTTTGCTTCTCTTTTCTACCTCTAAATTATAGCCCCTTCAATTTTTTTCAAAAACAAAAAATGAGTTGTTCGCTTTTTCCCTTAAAAATTACAGGCTGGTCCTTCTCTCAGTTAATGCCTCCACTGGAGAGCATTTAGTGTCACTTCTGTATAAATGGATTATGTTTTACAGATATTGAAAGAGGCTGTGTGGGCTCACTAACAATTTATGGTATGACCAGCATTTTGCATGGCTGGCCATCTGTTTGCCAAAACTGAACTTTTAACAAGCTTTTGTCAAAAGACCAGTAATGACACAGATTAGATCCGAATTTGCAGTGAAGTGGTCAGCTCTGTGAATTTGAACCTGGTCTGAGAAGCATTCTATCCTCCTCCTTCTCCCCCTGGCAAATGGCAGATCTGTTTACTGCTGATAATTTTATCAGACTCAAATTTCACTCATCATTCTGTCCCTACAAATCTTCATCTCCTTCATTAATCATTCCTGTGATATAATGAAAGCTGATCTAAGCAATCAACCATCTCGTCTGCAGGGCTAAAGATCCGTGAGGTGATGATCAACGTCTCACGTCAGCAGGTGGAGGACTTTCACGGACCAGAGGACTACTGGTGTCTGTGTGTCGCCTGGAGTCACCTGGGAACTTCCAAGAGCCGCAAGGCAACTGTCCGGATTGCCTGTAAGCAGCTCTATACCACTTTGATACCAGACTGACCTTATTGTCCCTGAAAAGGTTATTCTTCAAAAAGTGCCATGATTTTATAGAAGGCATCATTTTTTCGTGTTCATGTGTGTGTGAGGGGAGAAGGTCACACGTGCTCCTTCATGCTGTTGGAGTTGTTCTTTAACGCTGGCTGTTTATTCCCTTCCCTAGACCTGAGGAAGAACTTTGAGCAAGACCCCCAAGGCACTGAGGTGCCTCTAAATGGCATGATTGTGTTGCACTGTCGTCCCCCAGAGGGAGTGCCTGTGGCTGAGGTGAGGGCTTCTTGCACTTCAAACAAGTA
Organism: Lepomis macrochirus; assembly: GCA_024633595.2. Classification (NCBI taxonomy): domain Eukaryota; kingdom Metazoa; phylum Chordata; class Actinopteri; order Centrarchiformes; family Centrarchidae; genus Lepomis; species Lepomis macrochirus. The sequence continues at coordinate 23,088,884 of JALXJV020000019.1, forward strand.
ACATTTTCTCCCGTGTTGCCTGGAGAGGAACAGTCATCTGTCTGATTTACTAACACAACTCTGTTTTCATGATACAATGTTTTGTTACTCTCCAGCCACAAACACATATGCACTCTTCTCTTCAGTTTAGTATAAGTCAGAGCTGCATTTGATGAGCTAATATACTGGGAGTAATATCTATTCACGTGCATCACTATGTCTTTTTTTTGATATGTTCTCCAGTGAAAGGATGTGCGGTTATGTCTTATTTAGATTTCACATATTCATTGCACTGTCACTATCATTTCCTCTCTCCCTCCTCAGAGAGAGAGAGAGTGTGTGTGTGTGTGTGTGTGTGTGTGTGTGTGTGTGTGTGTGTGTGTGTGTGTGTGTGTGTGTGTGTGTGTGTGTGTGTGTGTGTGTGTGTGTGTGTGTGTGTGTGTGTGTGTGTGTGTGTGTGTGTGTCTAAAAAGAGAGCCTGTCATTGCCATTTTAATTTTTACTATGAATATAAAATGAGGCTCTTGCGGACAGTCCTGTTGTGTGTTGTGCTGTGCTCCGATGTTGTGTGCCTTGATGTGAACACTCGGTAGGCAGATATGTCAATATCAAAGTCTGTGTGCCCAAGCATCTGAAGCTTTGCATTTACTTAAAGACACAGTCAGTGATCCATACATAAACAAAATGACAGCCCTGCCAGCACATTTCAAAGAACAGTACTGGAACCCTGCTATTACTCCAAAAAATGACTGGCAGGTCTTTACAGACACTGACTAATAAGTTATAGTTAAAGCTTTGTTTACATTAGTGAAGCTTGTAAGCAGCAGTGAAATATATATAAACACATACATTGCTGATTTTTGTCTTTAGGTCAATCTCTTTAATTACATTCACCACAATCAGAAGGATTGGTAAAGCGAATCTTTCTTCAAAGATGTGTCTCTTTTCCTGCACGATGAATTTGCTTTGAAACAATGATGAGGTTGAAGAGCTCACCATAAACTTTGCTTCAAATCTTAAGTATTTCTCTATGACATAATTTTATTCATGGAAAAATAAGCATAAAGAAGAATAAAACATCTTTTGGTGGTATTTATTAAGCATCTACTCGATAAAAAATCTGCAGTCTTCAACATTGTGTTAAAGCTCCTGAAACAAGCAATATGTGAACAAGCCTGAAGACGTCTGCAGTAAAGTCGAATTTGAGGACTTTATAAAAGGGCTACAATTCAGCACTGCTCATCTCAAATTCAAACTGAAAGTCACCATATATACCTGAAATGTATATACCAAACACTTTCTCCAATCAAAGCCATTGCGTTGCTTCTGTATTGTCATATTAATAAAAAAAATATCACAAAAGAAATGTGGATTAAGGCTTTGAGGCTCCTTGAAGATGACCAAGGACTCTCTCCACAACACACATAATGCACGTTAAACTGTGTTTGTGCATTTTATGTATATGTGTGTGTATGTGTGTGTGTGTGTGTGTGTGTGTGTGTGTGTGTGTGTGTGTGTGTGTGTGTGTGTGTGTGTATTGAATGATTCAGCTCACACAAATGGAGCATTGGTGTACCTCGAGTCTCCCCCATGCATTGTGGTCATCAAATAGGCAACTTCTCATGCATTCATTAATGTGACTCTGGCTTACAAAGAGAATGGTAATAGTAAATAATGCAGGGACAAATCTAGCTCGTTCTAGTATGACTCGCACCGGGAAACAAAATCTCACATCCAGAGTTGGGGATGTGGTTGTACTTTTCTGTTTTCATGACTTTAGGCATTGCTGAGAGGTTAAAGCCTTTTTTCTATCCAGGGCTGTGAAATTTGGCTCAGAGAGAAGCAGTAGCTCAGCTACAGTTTGAGGTTAAAGAATTGAGGTCATGATTCTGTGTGATTCGTTGAACTCTATTTGTATACTGAGGCATATTTATTTTGGTCATGAAATTTATTTGAATCTTTCATGCTTCGCAATTTGCAACACATCCTGATGAAAATGAGTACTTGTGATGTTGAAGAAATGCAAACAGTTAATTTTTAGAGCTGACAATAAGTGCTCTGTTGACAAGATGCAAAGGAAATGAGTTCCAACTTTGCGTGCTGTTTTAAGACCTAAACACTGTACAGCCGACTTTACAGCTTGAAATCCCCTTATGTGGCTGCTCTCTTCATGTTCTCAGAGGGAACACTAACAGTGAGAGAGAGGAGAACTTTATCCGCATCTCACTGTAACTAAGCCACCCGGGACTTTGCTGGGCTGCGGTGTAGGATGTTAATGAAAGTCAGAGAATGCCATATTATCTGTCCCAGCAGTGATAGAGGCAATAATCTGTAAACACTGTAAGTACAACCACAGAGAATGTATCATAGTAAAATGGCTTAAGTCCACTTCAGTTTATTGCTTACAAGAGTCAAGATGGCCAAATCTTTCCACTTGGCTCCACTTTTCATAGACAGGGAGCAATTTACAATACAGATTATATTCACTGTAAGTCGCTATTTTATTGGCTTTGATTAGAACATAATGACATAATCATTTTCTTCATCACCAAACTGAAATAAAAATTCCCTTTTGTTACTATATGCTCAGTGTTTGTTGTTGTAACGTATGCACTTATGTGCTTAAAATTGTAATTGCATTAATGCAATGCATTACATTGTAATGATTTATCTGCAGTGACAGTGCCCACTACTTTAGTTTTCTGGCTGATGATGTTGGTGCTGGTAATTTGATTGTTGCAATAGGTTGTGACTATGTGGGAGAGCACTGAAAGTTTGTCAGACCACTTCAATGGCCACACAGGCAGTTAACCAGCTGGTGGGGGCCACTGTTAGCTATTGCTTAATACCATCTGTTATTTGAGCACTCTCATACGTAGATTAGTTTATGTTGTGATTTGTATCACGGGACAAGGTATGGAGCACTGAGGTCACAGGACTACTTGTTACTGTAGGTTTTGAGTGGTTGCCATCACAACATTTGGACCCATTAAGGAAAAATTTGGGACGAAGACAACACTGAGTGTGTGGGAGCTGCCAATGATGCAGACCATGTTGAAATAACATAAACATAAAGTAGGCATAGTGGGAATCAGTGCTAAAGTTAGCAAGCTAGGCTTTCAGCAGGGAAGATAGTTAGCGACCTAGCTTGCTAGCTTCCACTTTCTGAGTGGAAAAACATATTTAACAGCTCAGTGGGTCCTTCCAAATGTTGAATGTTGTAAAGCAGGGGTTCTTAACCTTTCTGGCAGTCCGACCCCTTTTTGAAGTTGAAAATATTTCGCGACCCCCCCATGACAGTTATTAATTAGCGGCAAACCAAAGATTACAGATCTCTGGCGCTATAATCTTTGATCTGAATGACCGGACAGCTAATTCAGTGGTTGCCTAGCAACCTAAAAAAACCGCAGCACTTTGCTCTTTTTTAAACTCATCCAAAAGCCATTGTTGTGCGCCTCGCGTTTTCGAACCTGCAAAGCACTTTCTGTCTGATCGAGTACTCTTTTTTTATAGCAGTTGGCATCACCGCCACCTACTGGATTAAACAGTGCAAAATATTTAGTGTCCACCCAAAGTGATTCCATTCACAACTATAGTCCGTCCAGTAATATTTGAGTTATTTTTTTTCTATTTTTGTGACTATAGCAGCATTCTCGCGACCCCCCTGGGACCAGGTCTCGACCCACTGTTGTAAAGGGATGGATGTCAATTCACTACCAGCGGATAGCTACCGCTGACAAAAGGGGAAAAAACAACTGGTACCAATGTTCATAGGATATGCTATTATGTTGTGCTCCAGTCAGCAGCTTGCCACAGTTGACAGTTTGTCTTCTTGGAACACCAACCTCCTGGTAGATTTTAAGAAAGTAAGGAGAATTCAAATTTCAGTTCGAGTTGAAAACATTTAAGTCCCTTCAAAAATCAAAATCACCAAAGGATAAAGAGATTGTAAGAAAGTAAGGAGAATTCAAATTTCAGTTCGAGTTGAAAACATTTAAGTCCCTTCAAAAATCAAAATCACCAAAGGATAAAGATCATGGCCATAATGATGTCTACATAATAAAAATAGCTTTACGAAAGCAATTAGGGCACCTTCACAGCCATCAGGGAACTGTCACAGAAAATTGCGCTTGTATTTACTAGGTAGTATTTTATAGCTTCGAAAGTCCAACTAGTCTGCATAGGAAGGGACTGTTTAAAAACTTCCAAACCTTGTAAATCCACATTTAAAATTGTAACCATCAACTGATGATTTTCAGGCCTCAAATTTATGAAATAACTGATTTAGGAGGTATTTGCCACATCCAGGAAAATTATTATTTTATCCATCATGTAGGAGATGTTCGTGTTAAAAGTCTGACTTTAGGAGAAAACTGTCAAATATCTATATTACAGCCAAGCAAGTTCCAAGCAAATAGCTTCTAAGTCTTGGCAGCACTAAATGAGTGAAGTGAAAACTGTGGCTGGAATTGTAAGGTCAAAAGTTTAGTTGTGAAGAGAAAAAAAGGTCTACAAAAACTTTAGGAAAAAAACTGTTTTACAGTCATTAGCCCCACATTAACTGCCCGAGTATTCTTTACCAAGTGTAATTAATCATCAAGTCTCCATCCAAAGTCATTTGAAGTACTTAAAATGTAATTATTCAGTGATGAACATAACATTTCCAGAGATGGTGTAGAGATAAACCAAGGACAAAACAAGGGTTTAGCCACCCCGCCTCTAGAATATGCTGCTGTCAGATTTGGAGGGCTCATTTGTTTAATGTGATTTCATGAAAGTCATTATTGCAGTGAGAAAAGGCCATACATGACTGAAGGAAGGCAGAGAGGGTGCAGGCAAGAGGAAAGTGAAAGGAGGAGGGCGCTTGTTAATGAAACTCAACCTTAATTGAATCAGATGGAACAAAACCTACTGCAATGCTTTGTAATTGTCTTCATGTCGCTTTCACTTCCCATTTAAATGATTGTAAATGTAGGTCATTACATTAGCTTTCACAATAACTGAATGTTTAGGCCTGATGCAGCGAGGAATTCGGATGACTTATATACTAGTATATACTTTTTTGTGAGTCAAGCTAAAGATGATACCATTCTGCACATAAACACATGAGTGCTCCAGGCCAGGCCTGTTGGCTCTCTCATCTCAACCTCTTCAAACAGCTTGAAGCTATCAGAAAAATCCACTCGGCTGCATGGTTTATGGACCTCTGCTGACCATTTGATGCTGCTTCCAATATATCATGAGTTAATTTCATTTGCTCTCTCTCCGCTAGCTGGCAATGAACTGTTACTAAACAAGAAAAACATTATAGTGAAAACTTTGAGAGGGACACAGTGTGGATCACTTTCAGTTTAAATTAGCTGCTGTTTAGTGGTCAACATGATAACCTTGACACCACCAGCAGACCGCCGTAAGGCTTGGTCGACTGGGTTGGGTGAGGTGTAATTCAACACTACTTGCTGCTATCTCTAAGTTGAACAAATTTGCCAATTAAGCAAATCCGTTTCCTGTCCTCCCCAGGCACTAGCTTATCAGGCTCATTTGAGTCCGTCCTGTCCCTGCCTTCTCATCAGCATGTGCATCTCTCTATCGCTTTCCCCCGAAGGGTAGACTCTAGGACCGACACAGAATGCAAATCACACTCTGGGTATATACACTTCCTGCAGCAAACACTGGAAAAGAGTAAAGGAGGGGCAGAGTGAGAGATTAATCAAAGCAAAAACATGAGACAGGAAAACCAACCAAAGTACAAGACGATTACTTTAATTTACTTTAGTGTAAGAATTCCCTCAGATAAGGGCACCAAAAAACAAACCACCAAAGAGAATTTACATATATTCTGCTCCTACAATGACAGTGAGACTAAAGAGACACTTCTGTGGTAAGTTACAACGAAAAAGACAACAGGTTAGGCTGTTGTCTATTTTTGCTCACTGAGCTCCTATGCCCTTTACAACAATGGGATTAGGAATGAGAATCAAATGTCTGCATAGTTTCCAGAGCAGGGCACTGGTAACGTTAATATTTACTTTCCGTTATTTTCTCATTAATTAATTCCAGTTTCATAAATATGAATGTCTGAAATCTGATATCAGTAAGGCAGTCCTAAAAAACAAACATGAGACTTTCATTCTTCTATGAATACATACAAACACACATGGTGCGTTTTGAAGAGACGGCACACAAATGAGAGATAACAAACAACAATAACAACAATATACACAGTGTTGCCACGGTACAACACGAAGTCAGTATTTGGGGTGGGGACAGAGGGTGTTACAAACACGTATCATCCTAAAGATTTCAACAGTATTACAGAGAGGGTGACTGAATGATCCTTAGTGAAGGGCAAATCAATACTGCAGTAATCAATGCTTCAACACTCAAACACTGCTCACTTGTTATCGATACCAACTAAAAAGGATTGATTTGAAAGTTGTTGTTTTTTAAGTGTGGTTGCAAGGCTCTGGCAGACATAAAATGCCCTTAAATAGTGAATGCCTCTGAACAGACTTTGGTGAGGCCACACCACAGCCATCCTCCTTCAGTCTATTTTTGCAAACATTGCAGTTAATGAGTGATTTAAGTAGATCTGTTAAATGACCTATTCCTTAATTTTTATTACACTGATTAAGACATTAATAAAATGTCAGATTTTGAAATTGGGAAGGTTTCATGTGATTTTATATTAGTAGATTCACCTTATCATGTATAATACTTGGTATTCCAACAAGTACAGTCAGAGTTTTTCAGAAATGAATTGTCTGCCTTCCAGAATGATGTTGGTTCATTGTTTAATCTGTAAATATTATAATGCTTTTTATCTTGGAGCAAATGACCCAAAAGATTGTAATTGTAAATACTGTAAATTTGTGAGCTCAAAATGAGCTGTAATTTGCATAAATTTGTGGTGGAAGAAGTATTCAAATATTTTAAGTAGAAGTAGCAATACCATGGTGTATAAGTACTGCACTATCTAAATATACATAAAGTTCAAAAGTAAAAGTACATTTTATAGAGAACGACCAATTCATAAAAAATATATTTTGTATTATTGGATTATAATTATGCATTCATGTGTAAGCTTCACTTTAATGTTGCAGCTAGTTAAGGCGTAGCTGATTTTTACTACTTAATATGCTGTTAGGGAGCTTATCCTACAATAATACATCAGAATGTATTTGTATTAATAATCTATTAATCTGCAAAGTATCTAGTAGATAATACTGTCAAATAATTATAATGGAGTGAAAAGTACAATATTTGCTTCTGAAATGTAGTGTGGTATAAAGATAAATATAGTATATATACTATATACTTAAACATAGTATTTGAGTAACTGTGCTTAGTTACATTCCAACACTGAAAACACACACACACACACACACAAATATCTTACCCACATCCTTGAATCTTCAGTGATAAATGTAGGAGCAGCGGCATGTCAGAGGGCTTTGAAGTGCATGCCACTTTGCAAACAGCTGCCATAATAAGTGGCACACTCTTTCGGCAAATGGTGAACAGTTCACTTAAGAGAGACTTGTGAGAGGGGTACTGTCTGATAGAGATTGGTGCTGATACTGACCCTTTTAAGTTGATTGTGTACCATGACGTGAGTGATCCACATTAAACACAGTTTCTTTGTTGATGTCCACAGCAATCCCTGACATCATGTTACCCCAAGTATATAACAGTATTTAGTTGTCGGATAGTGAACAAATATGATTACAACATTTAAATTGTTAGCCATGAGCTTTTCGCCCAGTATAATATTGGCATAAACTGTATCAGATGAGGCTTGTCAATATAGTATCAGGGCTTGAGCCAAGATTTACAGAGAGATACAAAACTGCAGCAGAGGAAGCAGGCTTAGCACAGAAGCTGCTTTAGAGGAAGTACTAGCAGACAGAGCACCTCAACCATCTACCTCCCCACCTATCTATACATATATCCGTACTGTTCATACTGTTTATACAAGTGCCTCCTTACTGGTAAGGATCAATCCCACATGGACTCTATGTCCAGCAACTCCTCCTTCTAACCTCACTTTCCCATGGTCTGTGTTATGGTAATAAAAAGTTATGAAAGTTTAAATACTCACTTATAAAATAATACAAGCAGTATCAAGTCAATAACCGTGATTTAAGACATTCAGAGTCTGAACTTAACATCGGGGTATATTTTTGTCAGTGGTGGGTAAAATTGACAGAGGTTACTCCAGTTTTATACTTGTTGGCCAAATTTTGTAAGCTCAAAATGAGAATTTTTTTTGTTTGCTTGTTGGAATCCTGAAGAGGAGGTTTTTGTTAAGATATGCACTCTTGTGCAGATTTGAACTGAGAAATTAGATAATGACTCACTCATTTATAGCTCTGACTGTATATTACACTGAGGTGAACTTCAAGTTTTCATGTGCTTTGTGTTTCTTCTGTCGTCTGTCGGTGCATTCTGAAATACCCGGTTGTTAATGATTGTAAAGTAAAGTGGAGTGATTGTGATGTACTGAAAGACAGGGGTCGTTTGTAATGTAATGTTTTTTTGTGTAAATATATTGAACATTGAATGACAACACTGTTTACATAAAATGCTGCCTAAATTAGCTGAATGTTATTCCTTCATGTAGTGCATACATTTCAAAAGTAGCAGATAATAAAATACTTGATGCTTGAAGAACATTTTAAAAAAACGTTCATTTTAGAACCTGATTGTAAATCTAATGGCATTTCACAGATGCTGCATTTTTGTTTCTTTACTGTAATTTATGTCACATTACCTCTAGTGTGGGTGGACAACTGTATACCTACAATGTCACATAATGCAATTCAATTCCTCTGCAATAAAACTTACATAATTAAGTTTGTATGGCTCAGTTTTTGCTGTTAGATAATTTAAGGATAATAAGGTAATGCATTAGTTGTTCTGTATTGTAGTACAAAGTAAGGTATCCCTGTTACTTTGTTTAACATCTTTAGCTAGAACACATGCAGGTCTATGAGGAATAAAATTGAATGCACACAAATTTACTTTAAACTGTCTTTGTGGTACATGGTAAATGAGAATAAAAAAAATGTCTGCATTTCTTTAACAACTAGTTAATGAGAAAAACGCTGCAAAAGAGATGGTAGTTGCACATTTATTCAGGTCATTATTTTTGCTTGTGATAGAAATTAGATTTGTCATTGAAAAATAATGTGTATAATGGAATACAGTGTAACACAGATTTTTTTTGCTTTAGGCAATACATTTAGTTTTACTCTCTATTTCCTGAGGTGACTTATTATCAACTAAATGTTGAAATATATTTAATTTAAAACGTAATGGTTAAATCTTTGTACCTGTCAAGTACAATTTGGGCACTACTCTATAAATATGCATCCCATCTGAATATATGTCTGGAGAGAACAAAGGTTTGGGGGTTAATTTTCAATTCAGTGAATTCCCACACGTTATATTTTTCCATCTCACTTGTTTATAGCTGCCTGCAGAGAAATAGTTCTTTAGTTTAAGTTGTTTTGTAGATTTTTTCCTGAAATAAATGGAAGCATATTTTCAAGTAATTTGATAACCTAATAGTTAATACGAGTAGAGGTACAGCAGCAATTTATGTTTGAATTGATATACAGTGTTTGTTGTTGCAAAAGTGACCTTACAACACTGAACATATATGATTATATTAGTTCTTCTTATCTAATAGTTGGTGACCAATAATTTCATCCCCATTTAATCAATGTGACCTTTTCTCAAATCATAACAATACAAGCAGTTAACAAAAAAAAATTGCCTGCATTTTATTGAGAGTGAAGATAAAGCAATGTAAGATTGGAGCTGCAGTATGAATCTTCCTCTAAATGTAATTTGTTTCTTGTATAACACCAGATAACCTGTCGGTCAGGTCAAAAAGTCAGCTGTTGGTTCATTATCAGCACAGCTTCTAAAGGCTGCTCCTGTCACGTGGTCCTAGTTTCACAATTTCCATTTCATCTGCTTTTTGTACTAGCTCTGCTGTCGTTTCAGATCCTGCCATTCCTACCTGCCCAGCAGTAACCCCAGTGCTCCTGTCATTCCCCATCACCTGACCCCCCCCCACCACCCATCAGCCCAGTAGCATACATGCCAGCCCACTTCCATTCATTCCTCGCCAGATCATCTATTGTGCTTCTGCTGTAGGGGTCCAGCCATTTTCTCTGCCTGCCTGAGTTTTGCCTGTTATGACCCCCTGCCTGCCTTTTGGACACCTGCTTGCTTACCATTATCTGCTGTTGGATAAGTTTGCCTCCTCTTCACTGCCTTCACGGTTTTGACGGTTGCCTGTTTTTGACCTTGAGTAAACTTTTACTTACGGTCCTGGTCTTGTGCAGGAGTTGTGCTTTTGGGTTCAAACCTGTTTTACCGAGCCTTTACAATCATCTCCCTCTGTGACATTAGAGAGGCCTTTGAGAGAAAATCTCTTCGAATGTTGCAGACGATCCACTGCCTGTGTACAATGTGACCCTGGTAAAAAAACAGAGCTCACCTCTGTCATCCTCTCATGAAAGAGGCTGCAGTATTTGCACAGCAGGTGATAAAGCACAAACCTCCTACTTGTCAAGGTTAATTCCCTACTTTGCAGGGCAGCAGTTTGTTAATGAACTTTGTTCAGTCACAGGAGGAACTGTGTTCCAGGCTTTTCTCTTTATTTATAAGACTACAGTATAGATAGATAGATAGATAGATAGATAGATAGATAGATAGATAGATAGATAGATAGATAGATAGATAGATAGATAGAAGCATACTAATAATCGTTATGATGAAAACATAAGATAAGGGTGACTTTTACATGATTAAAATAGACATTTGCACTATTTTCCACTATGGAAGGTTGAAACTGACTGCTTCCGTAATTGAGTAGATTGATGGTAGCAGCATTGGAGAATGTGAGCACAGGATGGCAACACTGGGGTTGATTAGAAATTGAAGTTTGAAATAGTGAAAGGCAAAAGAATAAAGACAAGGATTGATAGAATGGCCGATGCAGCCCACCAGTGTGGTTGGTTGGTTTGTCTTGATCGCTGTGGAGCTAAATGATAAAAAAAAAGTTAAATTAAAAGCACATGATGAAAGACTTCTTGGGCCATCAAAGGAGAAAAAAAACGTTGTGTCAACATGACTCCTGATTTATTGATTTTCCGGCTCAATTTTTTCATCCAGGGTGCTTCAAAGAGCAAAGCAATCTCTGAGTTTGGTGGCTGGTGTTATATTCCCTCGGCAAATGGACACTCAACACAAACACGCACACACACAAACACGCTGGGGTACAACCCTGTGCACAAACACATGGAGCTCCCAGTGGGGCGGAGTTTTTAATCCTCAAATACACTGCCATAAATCATACCCCTTTCCTTCATGCTCCAGCTTGTCTCTCTCAATGAAAAGCTGATACCAGTGGCACATTAATAGCAATTTACAGGGAGAGGAGCATCAAAAGAGCATCCTTTATTTTGTAGTTCCCTATTACTTTAACTCACTACACGGCTACTGAATTGGTGACGATAGAAGATATGACTTACCTACTGCATTTCTTTCCCCATCCCTTATCTGAATCATGGGTATAAGGAGGGGTGTTGTATACTGTACAGATTGTGAAGCTTATTGAGGCAGATTTGTGATATTGGGCTCTATAAATAAAATTGACACAAATTGACACTTGCAATGCTACTGTGTAATGAATAACATTAGCTTAAACAGTTCAAATAGTTAGCTAAAAGTAATGCGTGAAATGAATAATAAATAGTTTAAAGAGTTAATACTAGCTAGAGCTAAAGCAATCTCTAAAGCAAAATCTTAAATAGGGGTTGTACCAGAACAGGTTTACATGGTTTAATTTTCAAAAAACACCATATTTTTCTCATACTGCACATTGCTGCAGCTCCTCTTTTCACCCTATGAGTTGTACGCTTTGCTCTTGAGCTACAGAGTGAAGCATCTTTCTTGTACAAAATCTTTGTTGGGAGTTGCACATGCGCAGTTCCCAGTTAAGGACTACTAGCCAATCAGAAGCAGAGAAGGTCGGGTCGTAAGAAACAAGGTAGTGTGATCCATATCAAAGCTGCTTCAGACTGCGACCGTAACCTAGCAGATGGTCTAAGTTATTACCAGCCCACAACCAAACAACATCATTGTTCCGCATCTTACCATCAGGACTAAACGTTGAACTGTTGCCGGTGTTCTGACGATCTATGCTGCCTTGCCGAAAAATGCTTCCATAGCGCAAATTGATAGACTTGACTCTACTCAGCCCTGCTCCATTTTCCATTGCAGATAGTACCCAGAGATAGCGACGCCACACACAACTGCTGCGACGTCATGTTCAATGCGACACACACACCAGCGATCCACACAGCTCTTAAAATATATACAGTCTACGGTTAAAACGTTTCAGAATGTAAAGACAGATAAGCGGTATAAAAACCTTCCAGCTGTGTTTTCCTCTGTTGTTGTTGCCGATGTGATGGCGGGAGCAGAGGGCTCTGTGAGCAGGCGGCTGGCCGGTCTCACACGCTCCTCCAGCGGGTCGCCTCAGGCTTCACCCGCAGTCTCTTGCGGAGGTCCTCAACTCCGAAAATATTCAAGCACATTTTTGTTCCGCCATCACTTCTCATAAAACTGTCAGTATTCGAAATCTACACAGCTGATTTCTCACCTCAAAACTTTAAAAAGTGTATTTAGTGATGAAATTCCATACGAAAACTGTAAAATAAAATTTCTGTTGCTGGCCTCTGTCTGGTGCAATGATGATGCAGTGAATAGTGAATATTCTCTGACCAATCAGCAGTCTGTCGTGTTTTCACCTTACATTTTAGTTTCCCACAGCTCGCTTGCAACCTTGACAGAGGTGAGGTGATACTAAAAAATGTACCTGGAAGCAGCTACAGGTCCAACATTTCTACAATTGAAACCCAAACAAAGGCGAGTCCAGCCAAAGGGCCTCCGCTCAGACTAGCTTGGTTTGAGGGCGTGCCTGACCCCGCTAGCCGCTTGGCAAGCTTTTTGACGCGTTTTCATTGTGACGTCACAAGTAAAGGAAGTGAAGGGTTGCACTACATGCACAAAAAGGATATACAACTCAATAAAGGAGAGGGAAAAAGCCAAAAAGCATAATACCACCTCTTTAAGCAGTGGATAAATGGTGGTATGTTGGTTATGAAAAAATATTGTAATATCCAACTTTATTATTATTATTATTATTGTTGTTGTTTTTGTTGTCATCACCATCATCATTAATAGCGATAAATGATTTGCTTCACTTCGCTTTATAATCCATTCATTCCATTGATTAACATACTTGTGGTGCAGATGAAGACATACTTGAGCTTATTTGATAGGACTGTTGGGGAACATCAGACATAAAAGGTTGGGAGCCACTGATTAAAACAACCGTGTCATGTTACAAAACCAAACTGAAATACAAATACTATAGTCTTCTTATTTACTCAACACTCAAATAAACCAACTGAGACTCTATTAGAGAGACTCTGAAAAGAGATGTATTCCATCTCAAGGATTCATGACACACCTTTCCCTCCAACCTGATCCCACAGACGGGATAAGGTTGCATAATGTTCCAAAGCACAGCTCAAAGCTACAAGACTTACAAGATTAAACTCACCTGCTATAATAAAACAAAAATACATTGTATATCACACCACAGAATACAGTAGAGTAATACAGCATATAATCGATTTTAGCACTGATCAGATGTGTTAGTGTTTACATGAAAGCCTTTAGCTTGTGGAGTTACTCATGTGCTCTGCTTATTTCAGGTGGAATGGCTGAAAAACGAAGAGCCTCTCAGCTCAGAGGGTGTCATTGATACAAGAGGCGACCATAATCTCATCATCTCAGAAGCCCGCCTCTCTGATTCCGGAAACTATACCTGCATTGCCAGCAATATTGTGGCCAAGAGACGCAGTGCAACAGCCACTGTTGTAGTCTATGGTAAGATATCAAATTCCAGATTTTTTCTTATTCTTCCAAAAACAATGTGTGCGAAGTTAGATTGTCTCAGCCAAAAGAGCATGACGATAGAATTCTTCAGGTTTGCAGCACAGATGAGCAAAACAATGTCAAACAGATTTCTCGTCTGCATCAAAATATCAATTTTCACTACAGAAGCAGGCTATCAAATTGGCAGCAAATTCCCCAAAGTCATTAATACAAAAAGCACTACTCAACCACAGTGTGTTTTCACACAAGAGTCTAATGAGTAGGTAATGGGCAAGTGATCCCTCATGTGTAAAAACAAGGAGACACAGGCACAATATTTACAAGAACTCAATTATTAATGGTGGAAGGCAGTGACGTGGGCTGTCACAACTCCCAGGCTTTATCTTCAAACACTTAACACCTTGTGCAAAACGCTTTGTATAGCTGCAGGCCAGCAGGCACTGTTTTCAGCATTTTTTATCGCCCCATAGAGAGCTCTGCAGAGACTAAGGAGAAGAAGTAAATTATAATGTCATATTAGTACCACCTCCTTTCACAGCAGAGAAACACCTTGTTAATTGGAGTGTTTCTGTGATCATTTTACCGACCTTTCATCCTGTTACTTTTAGTTTTTTCAGGGAGGACATGTACCTGCTGTAGGAATTGGACACTCCATTGTTGAGGCCCATCAATCATTAATTTCCCTAATGCTAATGAAGTCTCTGACAGGCTAACTACTACTGATAGCCTCAGACAGATGTCCAAGAGGGGGAAAAGTATTTTGTCCTGTGCTATGACAGCAAATGAGCCTATTAGTCAGTCATTCTGCATTATTTTAGGCAACAAGTCACAGGAAGAAATTTAAGTAAACGGAAGAGAAGTCACCTTTGAGTTAACGACAACTTTCCAGTCACGCCGGTGCAGTTTTTCTTGACAGAAAATATATTGTTAACCACACAATTTAGGCCAGTTTTCCAGTTTTCATTCTCATAGCATTTTTTCATCCCTTTCCCTTCACCCTTTGGCACATACAGTGAATGGAGGCTGGTCATCGTGGACAGACTGGTCACCCTGTAATGTACGCTGTGGCCGCGGTGTGCAGAAACGTTCTCGCACTTGCACAAATCCAGCTCCTCTCAATGGAGGAGCCTTCTGTGAGGGCATGTCTGTACAGAAGAGCACCTGCAACACACTGTGTCCAGGTAAGTGCAGGGACATAGTCTCCATGCTGTTAGTGTTTGTGCATGTTGAAAGAGTTTTTGAAAATGCCTTCCACCACGCAGGTTTCCATTAATAGTTCAGTTCAAATCTTGAAGATCTTAAAATTAACTTCAATGGTGCATTCAAGGAAGCTCTGAGATTTGAGCTTATGGAGCTATTTTGTGAAATTGTTTATTTCTTGCATTAAAGAATCAAATTCAACCGCGTGGCTCTCCCATCACTACACACAAAGCAATATCAGTCCTGGCTGTTCTCATCCATGACACCATGATGGTGAAATAAGCTACCACATGCCATCAGAGCAGGGGCTTTTCTCTCTAACTTCAAGAAGTATATAAATCAGAAACTCTACATCCTGCAGTTGCTTTGCAGCTCTTGGCGCATCAAATGTTATTTCTCTATTCTCAATCAAGCGGCAACCTTTGGGTCTGAAAGTGAAACCATGCAGACGGAACTTAAAACAACATTCTTTCCAACGGCCAGCAGGGGGCGAGTCCGCTGGTTGCAAAAAGAAGTCCCATTAGAAATGATGGTAAAATGTTGCTACTCTCCAGCTGAATTATTACCTCAGTAAACATTGTCATAATGAGTTTATGGTCTCAGTCGCTAGTTTCAAGTATTCTTCAACACAAGATGATGTTCATTGAGTAAATTATGGTCCTATTTAGGTGGAAATAGACGATAATGCAGCATTTGCTTTTGGACGGAACTACCTTGTGGATAGATGCTAGTGATGGGTGGTGATGGCACAATGGATAAGACTATGCCTTTGGTGTGAGAGACCACCAATGTGTCCCTGAGCAACAGTCACTTAACCCCTAGTTGCTCCAGAGGCGTGCGACCTCTGAAATTTATAGCAATTGTAAGTCGCTTTGGATAAAAGCATCAGCTAAATGAATAAATGTAATGTAGAGGCGACTTGTATCCACTGCTCTGTGTACATTTTTCTTAAATAGTTGTCAGCAGGGAGAGATCATGTTTGAGTCTGTTAGTATGTTTTTTTTTAAAAGTAAATTATTTTGTTAACTATTAATCTTTTTTTTTTTTAATTTTAACTGTGACTTTTCATTTTTGTTTATTTTTTTATATCCAGGATATATTAAATAACAGATTAAACATGTCAACAGTATAACTTATAAGTCTTTGGTTTTGTTGTAACACTGATAAATAACTTTTGGAGGGATGGCCAGAAAAAAATGTCTTCGGGCCAGTAAGTTTCAAACCGACTGGCCCGGTGGGGCCAGTTGCAAAAAAAGTTTAACGTAGAGCCCTTCATACCCATACACACTACGCCTACACATGCACATTGACCTTCCTTCCTTAAGGGTTAGGGTTACAATTTTGGATTTATACACACACTTTAAAACATTTTTAAAAGCTTCTTTATTTTCACATGTTCATTTACAGCATTATATATTGAAATTTATATTGTAATAAGGAGTATATTAACTTATTGGGAGAAAACTGGCAGTTCTATGAAAAATCAGACGTTGAGCACCCCCGTATCACCAAAATGGCGTGATCCTGGTTTTGCTGCGAAGCTTCTACTGTGAGATTGACAATCGTATCAGGCTCCATCCATCGAAGCATCAAATCTTCGACTATATGGGGTCAGCCCTAGATGCCATACATGCTGTTAGCTCTTAATACCACTCTGATATCTGGCCGTTAAATACAGACACAGCCAGCAGGCTGACAGCTTAGCTTTGCATGAAGACAGAAAGCATGAAGACTGAAAGCTGTCCAAAGGTAACAAAAATTAACCTACCTGTACTAAAGCTCATTAAAACACTGGACTCATACTTGTACTTGTATATACACTTCTGTATTTCAACAGATTTAACAAAGGGGATATAACATGTTAATTAGTGAGCTTTAGAGGTGCTGGTAGGAAAAGCCAGGAAAGCAAATAAGTGTGTTTCCCAAAATGTTGAACTAATCCTTTAGAAAGACTGCTGTTTGCTGGCCAACTCTAGGAATTTTCAATGTCAGCACAACCTTGAATGCATCAATGTGGAGAGGTTTCTCTCTGCTCACAAATGCATTACTGCACAATAATAAAGTAAATGTGACATAGAGTGAAAATGGTCTCCGTGATTGATTACTCACGAGAGTAAAGTCTCTGTAAGTTAAATTTAATACCTGAAATTAATGGAGAACTGTGTCAGCTTTGAAGTTTAATCTAAAAGCCTGAGGTATGCTTTGTAGTTAGCAGTAGTCTTCTTTCAACCAGTTACATTTCACTGTAAATGCACTGCATGTCTCCACTGCTGATAGTGACAGTGGTTTGTATCTGAAATTTAATGCAGTGGACCTTAAAAAAAACAGCTAATGAGGACTTTTATGGGAAATGGAGAGATGGGTGAAAAAAACGGGATGAAAAGAACCTGAGTGAGAGAAACAAACAGCAGAAGCTTAGGTTGTGAGAGGAAGAGCAGAGCAGCAGTTCCAGTTATCAAAACGTCCATGTAATCTGCTCTGCCCAAGTGTTTTTTTCTAGACAAGCCCAAATTTATGATTTCAACCACAGCACCAGTATAAAGGAAAATGCTCATCAGGTTTAAGAAGAAAAAATTATCAGGGGAAGGCAGTGCACTGCTCCAAACATTATCTCCTCTTTGCCAACTGCCTCCTTCTGAAGGATTCTTTCTTCTGCATCTGAGTTTGAACATAAACAGGGTGCATTTGCGTTTAGATTAGCAGGAAGAAGGGAACTTTTATAGCATTTTGAGGTGGAGACTTGATGAAGTGTGGCATAAGCAGAGTGACTTTGTGCTCCAAGTCAGCAAGACAGCACAACATTTTTGGCACATTGAGGAGGAAAATGTTTTTGTAAAGATAGTAGTGCTGCCCAGAAGTTCCAGAGAACTATTAAATAAATTAACTTAGGCTTCATGTTTCAATCTTTCACAAGAAAAGTGAGTATATTTGTCATGTCAGTAAAAAATGCTGCTTTTCACCTCTTATTTTTCTGTATCTTCTTTATTCCTCTGTACTTTGCTTGTATGTTTGTTTGTTCACACATGTATGTAGTACAAAGTGAATGAAGAGATGACTGTACTCCAACCATGCATTATGCACATCACACTTGTAAATGTGCACCCTTGTGCTCTTAAACATTTGTATTTGTATGTGATTCTCTCAGTGGACGGCAGCTGGGGAGAGTGGAGCGAGTGGTCTGTGTGCAGTTCAGACTGTGAGAGGCAACGCAGCAGAGAGTGCACCGCTCCAGAGCCCAAACATGGAGGACGGCTGTGTGATGGTGTGGCGCTGGCTACAGACAACTGCACCGGCAGCCTCTGCACACAGAGTGGGTAACATCAGCATCTCTCTCCACTGGTTATCAATGAGAAAAAGATAGTTTAGCATCATCACTGTCAGACCAATTGTGTTCAGGGACTGTGTCATTATAGATTTACTGTTCATAATCTTTTGGCAGTGTGGGCTAGATCATGATCGTCATTATAATCATGCTCATTACCAGCACCCTCATCCATCTTCATTATTCATCCACTGCACACCACATGCATAACACACAGTTTCCCCAGCCATGGATGCATACACAAGTAGTAATTAAATAAATAAACACTTGTAAGTATTCAAAAAGGTTAAAGAGAAACTCTTAAATTCTGATGTTTCTCTGTCTTTGCAGATCGAAAGTTGCTACATGATGCTAAACCACAGGGTGAGTCTATCCTCAGCTTCCGTTACTTACTTTTATGTTATTTTAAATTAGAGCCTGACCGATATGGGATTTTTAAGACCGATACTGATTTTGATATTTGAGGATTTTAAATTTGATACTCCGATCCAAAAAATGTTTTCTTCTTTTCAGAAACACCACATAAACAAAGATTATCCCTAACATCCAAGTAAACTTTTTATTGTTATAAATAGTACAGGTATAGAGTACTTGATTTGTGTTTCCAACAGGGAGCACGCCCTCTGGTGGACAAACTATGCAACAACATCACTCATAACATGATTGAAGGATCTGTCATGCGTCTCTCCATTTCTTTTTAATTGTATCGGCTGTTACACTGATACCAATTTATATGCATTTAACTCATATCGGCCGATAATATCCGCACGCCAATTTCGGTCAGGATCTTTTTTAAAATGTCACTTTCTACAACGCTATCCTAGAAGACTTGATTCTGATTGGAGAAAGGTGTGCAATAATTCTGTTAATACATTTACATGTTATGTTTTTATTGAGGACCTTCAGCAGCAGCCATTTGATTAATTCAGCAGGGTGAAAGTATAGTCATCAATCCAGCAATGGTAAAAGAGGGATAGATCAAAAACTAACAGACTCTGCATGAATTCTCCCAAACTGAAACGAGAGTGAGGTCAGGTGAGAGTAAGATAGAGATGTTCTGACAGACAGGTAGAATACTGTATGTATGAATAATAGTTGGTTTAAAAAATATTTTAATTGCATGTATTTTAGCAGAAAGAAATCTGGTTGTAATTTATGTGTGATAGCGTAGGCATCTCTGGTGGTTGATCTCTAACAGCGTTCATTCAGATAGTGTTTTCTTCACCCTTGGCATTCATTTTCATTCTTGTACAAAAACATACAGTATGTTGGGTCATGTCACTTGTTTAACGTCTTCAACAGTAGTTTGCTGGTGAGGGATTGAGCAAATAATTGAGTTACATTAAACTGTTGTCTTTGAAGAATGTATTAATAGAAGAGAATAAAAGAGAAGCACTACAACACAAAATCAGCTGGTCCAGAGACCTGCTGCCTCGAGCTGCTTTGGGCGTTTGGCCCAGAGCAAAAGGATGCATAATGATTTAGACAGTCTATGTTTTGGGGAACCGAGATCCTCTCCCGACCTTGAATGAACATTCAAGGGGAGGAGAGGAACAGCAAAAAAGGAAAACACTAAACAATCTTACAGCTCTGACCTACATCTGTGGACAGACTAATATAATCAGTATAATAATAAGAAAAGGTTAAAGATAAAAGACAATGTGAATCTATAACACATAAACAATAATAATAATAATAATAATAATAATAGAAGAACATGCTTAAAAGATTAGATGTAGGGAGAAACAATTTAAGAATATATAATATAATATAATTTAGTCCTCTGTTGTTAAAATAAACATTGTGGAGATAAACTGTATTGTGTAGCTACAATAGTTTCAATAGTTAGTTATGCACCATGATTAATTCTATCATCTGAATCAACTGTTCCCAACTTTAGCAATATTACATCAGTTTTACTTCTGTTCCAAAATACTGTAAATTTCCACTGATACATATTTTTGAATAGATCAGGTATAGCTTAAGCAAAGTAGCCAGTGGTTTACAACTGTATATTCATTGCATTGTGCATTATTTGTGCTCTCTTGGGTATTGAGCCATTTATATGTTGATTAATGCTGAGTAGTTTGCTCAGTGAAAAAAAAACATGATTGTGTACCTACTAAGCCACGAGCCCATGTTCTCCTTACTTGTCCTTTACAGTTAGCCTATGTATTTGTTGTTTGTCAGAAATGGGAAAAAGAATACAGCCAGACGCCAGACTGCCAAAACTTCCCAAGCCCTCAATTAACCTGCTACTGTAGCTGTTAATGCCGCTTTGCATATTTTGTCAATTTCTCCCCATTTGAGCTTCAGGCTACTTAGAGGATTTCTCAGCATGTCCTGTTTCAGCACAGATCTCATTATCTTTCAAGAACAAGCTAGCAGCCCCTTTATTTCCCACTCATTCTTTTTCTTTGTGGAGTTGGACGCTGCAGAACTGGTGGGACCAGATAGAGCATAATCATTGCAGATGAGCTAATTTAATGAATTGGTTTTGTCACATTATCCCAGTGGAACGCAGAGTGCCTCTACCACCAGAGCCAAGCAGTGTTTGAGATGACAGTCAGGTGCTGGGTTGATTATAATCGCCTTCCTTCCGAGGTTCCTCATTAGTAGCTTTAACACTCCAGGATGGAACAATGAAGCTGTGCATCAGGAGGCAGGGCAGACGAGGAACAGAAAACAAAAAAGGCGCTAAAGTAGTTTGAAACCAAGATAGACTTGGCTCCTATAGAAGACTTCACAACTTTAATTCAGCTGATGTTTCAGAGTAACACAGACTTTCAGTTTATTCTGGGAGAAAATGTCACCTAGCTTCCTAATTAAGAGTAGTAGATTTGGAAAGCATAAGCAGAAAGTCGCTTAAAAATATGCTTCTCTCTCGAACTCTCTCTTCCTTTCCAAGGTGTGGAGAACAGCAGTGATGTGGCCTTGTATTCGGGCCTTGCTGCAGGGGTGGTGACAGTGGTGCTTCTGATCATCGCTGTCACGCTTTACCGAAGGAGCCAGAGTGAGTACGGTGTTGATGTCATCGACTCTTCAGCCCTCACTGGTGGCTTCCAGTCCTTCAGCTTCAAGACCTCTCGTCAAGGTGAGACAGTGACTATGTGTCTTAAATTCTGATTTACACCCCACTGTGAACACTGGCTCTCCATCACATGCTGTAACCAAACTGGTAAGAAAATGGACAACAGAGGTTTTTAATGTTACAACTAATACATATTGATACATTCAGTATTAAGATCTGTAGGGAAACAATCAAGAAAAGTTTGTGGGTAATGATTCGATATTTAAAGGGTAACTTTGGTATTTTTCAAACCTGACCTTATTTTCCTATGTTTCTGTGTCTATGTGACTAATTGAGCCAATTTTTAAAATTGGTCCCGTATTGACCGAGCTCGCTGAAGTTGGCAGCAGTGAAACAGGGCTGCTATGTAATCCTTGCGGGCAATTGCACCCTGTCAAAGTATATCCACTGAAGTGTTTGTTTTTGTCACTGATCGGGTCAGATTGTTATTTCAAGTGTCAGACAATATTATAAAAAGGATCCCTACGGAGATACAGAGTCTTTTTTTTTTAAAAGAGTAAGATCCTTGTTGTTTAACCAGGGACCATCGCTATATTGCTTTCGTCAAAGCTGCCAGACTTTATTGATAGAAACAGTCAATTTACCTCGTAGAACACTGGAGGTGCTGGTCTACCATTGCCTCACTTTGTTAGTATGTTTGTGTTATTGTGTGACTTTTTTGTTTTTGTTTGTTTGTGTTGTTGTGTGACTTTAGCATTTTAAAGGCTTAAATTCACACAATAACACAAACTAACCGATTGGGGCAGCGGTAGACCAGAGAGGTAAAATTCTCTGGTGGCTTTCACAAAAGCGATATAGCGACTGTTTCTGGTTGAACAAAAAGGGTCCCACTCTTTAAAAAAGGTCTATCTCTGTATCTGTAGGAATCCTTTCCGTGATGTTGTCAGACACTTGTAACAACAATCTGAGCCTGTCAGTGGCAAAAGCAAGCAATTTAGCGGACGTACTTTGACGGGGTGCAATTGTTGCTGCCAAGTGCAGCATGCTCGCTCAGTAGTGGACCAATTTCAGACAATGTTTCCAAATTAGTTACATAGATACAAAACAGAGTCCAGGTTGAAAAATACAGAAGGAATCGTTTACTCTAAGCTTTTGTTTTAAAGTCAGATTCACACCATTAGTAATGCTTCCTGTAATAATTTCTGATAGGTGTCCTAAAGAGAACATATTTTATTTGTCTCTGTAGAAATTCAGAATATGAATATCTTACCTGTGTGGTGTGTAGACAAGTACAACAAGTTGTGTGATTAATTTGCTAGACTCTGATGCCATGTTGGATGATTTAGTAATTAATGAAGACATGCATGCAGTCTACACCCCATAAATTAAAGACAAGAGCTGAGACACACCTATAATCATATAGTTTGTAGACCCAACAGTTGTAGATGATAATTTTAATTAATATTTCCTGTAATTTAACACAGTACAGACTCTGCCTCCATCCCATTTGAATTAGTATTTTTATATGTATTCCAACTTGTACTAGATGATAAAACATTTAATTACATATACACTGGAATTCTAAGAGGCTCATCAAAAACTCAACAAACATGAATGAGGGGTTTGTGTGATTTTGAAGAGCGTTTTTGCCATGGATGATAGCAAAAAAATGTTCTTTGCACTTCACTTTGCAATAAGAAAGTTAAAGATCAGTAAAAACAAGTACTAAAAGTGCTCTCCACCACCTAATTTGCATAAATATAACCTCAGCTGTGCCACTACACCCACCTTGGCTCAAGTGGGTTCATGTGGATTCTTGCATTTACAACTGTGTCTTTGCTGCAGTTATAAAAAAATATATGTAATGAATCTTTATACGATTTTACTATTATATATATATATATATATATATATATATATATATATATATACAAAAACACAGAACATACATGATGCGGTTCTAATTCTATTGCAGTTTATTTTCATTCAGATACAGAAAATAATGATTGTGTGTAACGTTAAAAGCAAGCAGTACAGTTTTGTAATTTGTTTTATTTATGTGTGTGTGTGTGTGTGTGTGTGTGTGTGTGTGTGTGTGTGTGTGTGTGTGTGTGTGTGTGTGTGTGTGTGTGTGTGTCTACAGTATGCATGAATTATGCACACGTTTCTTTGTATTATGATATAACGTCATAAATGATTAAAATGCTTTAGAGGCCAAAATGACTGTATTTAATTTTTCAGTTTGTTTACTTTCTGCCTTCTGGAGATTATTGCTGCCTGTGCTGTAGTGCACTAAATGTCCAATAACATACAGTATACAGCTCAATCTATAAAGTACACCATGCATTTATTGCTTTATTGTAAACATCAGTATGCCCTAAGCAATAAACGTTGACTGAAAAGTTATAGTAGCAAGCACAGGTTGTGTTCTTAACAAATTTACAATTTGATTCTATTAGACGCCTCATCATGGTAGTAAGACAGTTTGTGGCATTATCTCCTGTTTTGGTATTATCTTAAATACAACAAAATTTCAATTCATTATTCATAATTCTAAAATTTAAAATGTTGTTTATTAGTGTTTTCATGTTTTTTTTTCACCCAGCTCTTAAATGGGGCATTTGTGGTTCTTATGTCTCAAAACACAGAAACATCAGACCTCAGAAGCATGATGTGTGTCCCACTGATTCAGGCATATTTTTACAAGGCTGGCATTATGGGTCGCCACAGCAACAGTTCTCAGCACGGCGTAATAAGTTCATTTGATAACACAGCAGGAGACAGGGAAAGCTTTAATCTTGGTCCCTATTCCCCTTAATGGGAGGGGTAAAGCAGCCAAACCTCCATAAAATCCATAATGTCCTCCTCTCCTTACATGTTGCAGCCTGCTATAGTAGTTACACAGTAACCATTTAATTTCACTACTTTTTTTGCCATCACATCCTTGATCGTGAGTCACCATGACAACAGCTCACCTAATTCCCAACAAAATAAATAGGCAAAGTACATTTCTTTGCTCATTAAGAGAAACCACGCTGTGTACTTAGCCGTGTCTGCGGTTGTCATTTCATGCTTCCTGAAACAGTGAGTCATTTATCACAAAATAATTTCACCTTACAATAAACAGATTTATATTATCTATAATAACCTTGTCTGTCCTGTGTTTCTTGATTGACCCACTAGACACTGCGAGGCATCGGTACTGTAATCCCAGTACAACACACGGTTACAGTATGTGACAGACTATAGCTACTGCAACACCCATACCTCTGCTTGCATCCTCTGAAGCTGGGAATGTAAATGTAAAAATAAAATATTCACATTGTAAACTATATTATTAAATCTAAAATATAATTAAATGACAATATTTCAAGCTTTTGCGTAAGCAAGGTGTATGCCATTCCTGTTCCCATGGTATATGGTCACAGGTGGATATAAATAATTGTCATGACATACCATTAAGGTTATTATTGTTGATGGTGGTGGCAGTCTAGTTTTACTTTCCAGAAATGTAATTGTTGCATAAATATGTCAACTGTTGACAGCAATTAGCTATTTTTCTTTGTGTGTTTTTCAGCAAACCCACTGCTTATAAATTCATCCATGCAACCCGATCTGACAGTGTCGCGTACCTACACCAGCCCCATGTGTTTTCAGGACTCCATTGACAAGGAGCTGATGGCCGAACGCTCACTCCTTGACCCATTGCCTGATCTCAAGGTCAAAGGTCAGAAAATAGAACTGTTTTGAAAGGCCACGTTGGTGATAAACGACTACATTTGGAAAGGCAAGAATGAGTAGCATCCAGTTATTATTGAAGTCAGAAGGATAATCTACCTTGTTTATTCTCATAAGGCATTATTTAAGAAAGCTGTCATAAAAATCATATCATCACCTCGAAGTCATCACAAATTGGCCATTCACCAGCCACGTCCCCCTTAGTTAGTTAGCTGTTTCTACACTTGTCAAGCTTTCTGTTCTTGCAAAAAATATATGCAGTTTACAGTGGCAGATTTACTACTTCTTAACTTCCTCACTTCACTCAGTTCACCGGGTTATATGACAGTGTGCAAAACGAGAAAAACATAAAAGCTGAGCTGCTGGCGATAGAAGTCATTATAGCATATATGACATTGTCTAGCGTACAATGATGTGTGTCTAATATGCAGTTAGCCTGCTCAGACAAGCTTTGTCCAGGTTGGTCTGGCTCGCCATTAGCATTGGGATTAAACTCTGGTTCATCTCATTGCATTGTAAGATGATGTCAGACAGTTTCAACTACCAAGTTGGCTTACACTACAACCCCAATACAACATCTCCGTGTCAGTTTAATAGAAAAAGCAGCATCTGTCATTGAAAGTCATGACATTGGAATTTCAAAATTCACTTGTATTACATAATTCCTTGATACTGCCTGAAGAGGTAAACAGAAGCAGGTTTCTCATATCTAGCCAGCAAGCATAATTTTTTTCTGGCAGATGGACGATTCTATCAGCTATAGCTAAATAGTTAATTTAGCTAATGTTAGCTCCACTAGCTGGTTGATATCCAGACAGGCTAGTGTTTGCAAGTTAAGTTGAACGCAGCTCTTTAATCAGTTCATCACACTCACGCTGCCCTGGTGTTTTGGGGTTTTGAAAGGCTTAATAGTTTCGGATGCTAAGCAATGATTGGGCAACCAGTGTTTGGGGGAGGCTTTTTAATCTTGCATTTTGTTGCTGTTACTTATTCCTGATTTTTCTCTTGTTCTAATTGGCCTGAGTTTGTTTCATTGCAACAAAGTCACAGTTTTCATTGTATCTGTAGGGGTGGCAGAGAGGGCAGAGTACCATGTCATGTCCCACCCTCAGACGTTTCCAAGGGGCCTGGCTCCAGACTACAGAGGGGTTTCAGTGGGGACGACGCTGGGCAGAAGAGGCAAAAACCTCTTCACCCCACAAGTCTCTTTGACTCCCAGCAGGCCTCTCCACAAAGCAACTGCAGTGTTTGGCCATGCTGGTGGGAGGCTGGTGGTACCTAACACAGGTGAGCCCACTGTGGAGAAATTTCATTCGATGTGCTCCTGTGTGTACACTGAAATTCCTTCAACCTAAAATAAGAATTCAGAGAGAAGCTGAAACAACAGCAAAGCTAATACACTCCGTCTTGTATTGCATTTTGAAGTTGTTTGACCTTGTCAGTGTTGGACATGAACATATTATTTACTGAACTGATAAGGTTGGACAGTAATGGCCTTTTTAACCAACCGCTCCGCACTGACAATCCCAATCAACATTTCTCAATGTATGTAAATTATTTCAAACCATATTAAATGCATGATTTTTTTGCATTTTTACTAGGTAAATTAATTTACAAAGGATGCATTTCAGTCTTAACATTTTAAAGAACATACTGTACACTGCGAAGAACCACATCACATCATTCAGGCAGCTCTTTCTCGTGGCCTACATTCATCATCCTGTCCCTTGTGGGGCTTTATCTACTGCACTGTAGATTGGCAGTGTTTATCATACAGTAGAATATTGTGTATGTGTGTTTCTGTGTAAGAAACAGACTGCTGGCAGCATTGATTCACAAGGCCGTTGGGACTCGCTTCCCTCACCATATTTCTGGGGCCATCACCTCTCTGGCTGTCACCTTTAGTAAAGAGACCTGACAGCCAAGCAGGTGTGTGTGCATCCCTTGCTGTGTGTTGATCAGTTTTTGCATGCCTCCTTCTCTGCAGGTATCAGTCTGTTGGTGCCTCATGGGGGGATCGCAGAAGACACTACCTGGGAAATGTACATGATCATCAACCAGGAGGACAGCAGGTGAGGGACCCTCACTGAGGCAGAGCAGTCTGCTACTTAGGCTGCTCTCTTTTAATCTTTCAGGCCGTCTCATGTCTCTTCCTTCCACGTCGTCTCCTCCTCTTTGCCTTACATGCTCCACAAACATGTACAGATACACACAGATCCTCTCATGCAGAGAGAACACAGTCGCATGTGCTGTACACATACTCACATACAGAAGCAGACATACTCCCACCCAGCAAGGGGTCCTTGCTCATCTTGCAGACACTACAGGGGAAGACACAATGTGTCACCAATACATTGGCAGCTGTAGACAGATTGCATTACTGCCTTAAGCTACTGTCTCAGCAGAGAAAGATACACTCCATGGCTCTGGTAGCCTGTTTTGTGTTTGTAGACATAACTGTGACAATATCTCATCCCATCGTGTCTGGTTAGAGTGGTGAAAATTGTGAAGTCATGATGATTGGTGATATTGATTTGGTTTTTGGTTCGGGGAAACGTGATATGCTACAAAGTGTAGATGACTGTTGCCTGCCAGCAGGACTCTATTTCTGTAATTTTGCTGTCGAGATCTTCACAAAGCTATTACTTAGGGAGAAAATGGCAAGATAGATAAGAGCCGTTTGAAAAGGAGTCTAATACCTTTGACTTCTTTACAACAGAGCCTCAAAAGCTATCTGACAACCAGAAGTCAGGTTTTGGACATGTTCTTGATTTATAGCAGACCGTATCAATGTGTCAGCAGGTCTGTGTGAAACCCTGCTAGCGAGATATCACCTTAACAACACGGCTAACCGCCTGTGCTTCTCAATGAAATTTGATTTCTACACCCAAGGGAGAATCAAAAGTGACATTTAGTGGCATCTGAAATTCAGCTGTCATCTCACCTCTCCTCCACCCACACGTTAAGTGCCTAGGGTCATCTGGGTGAAGATACAGATCAAAGGTCACTTATAGGTTATGGTACATTGCTCGGTTAGTGGGCTGGTTTTACACTCCCTTGCCTAAAGTCTCCCCAGTTCAGCCAATATGCTGCCCTCCAGGCTCCTGCTTTGCTCTGATAAGCCTGATGCTGTTTACTTCTCTCGCTGTCGTTTAAGAAGCTGCAGGAGCTGTGCACCACTGAGCTGTCAGTCAAAGCCTATCTTCTGACAGCCGCAGAGTCCAGAGGAGAAATTGGATCCTTTCTTCCCATTCAAACCTCAGCCATCTACATAAGACGATGCTTTCCTCTGCAAAGAATAGGAATCGATCCGCTCTGGCTCGGTTTCAGGTGTTCGCAAGAGCTTTCGTACATCCCCTGGGCTTTATGAGGTTGTTTTGTGTGTGATCTTCTCCAACTCAGCAGGGGACCGCGGGTAGTCCAAGGAGTGTGTGACAAAATACACCTGATATTTTATGACTCACACGCGTTTGAGTGAATGAGTTGAGCACTATCATGCTCATTTTTAAAGGCAAACTTTTTGCGGGGTCTGACCTATTACTCTGTAGTGTCAGTTATACCTGCCTCAGATTAGTCTTCCTTATAAAAAAAAAAGTTTTGTGGTTGATTTTGATGTCATATTATTTGTACTGTCCTGTTAGTATCAACTGAGTTTACCAACTTTATTTTGTACTGATACTTAGCTAAGCCTCTTGAATCCAGATATTCTCATTAAAGTTACCCTTAGATACTCCCACCACAGATTTCGCAGACCTTTCAGTGTTTGTTGCAGTCTAAAATGACTAATTTTGTGGCAGCTTTTCTAAAAAAAACTGCAATGAAAATTGTAATATTTGGGGGCGTTTTCTGCGATGAAATTGTGGGATTAAGTAAAAACTGCATGGTAGATGTGTTTTTTTTACTTTAGAATTATAATTAAATCATTAAACAGTCCCTCAAGGATTTCGCTGACCTAACTCCCCTAGCCATTGCACATTTAAACCAGCTTACCTTGATTCTTTCAGCGTTTGAATTGACCTGTATGCAACAGCTTGCATCACATTGACACCCCACAGGCCTTTCTGCCTCTCTGTGTATCAATCACGATTTCCTTTATGTTCGACCACAATACTGCACGTTTTGCAAAACAGGTTACCCATGCTTTCGTAAAGACGATCGATACTGTTGGGAGACATGGGTATCAGACATGTCTGCTGAGACTTGTAAACAAGGAAATGACATGATGATAACGTTTTGCAGGAAACGGCGATGATAGGTCAAATTTGAGGAAAAGTTACAGTGATTGGTCAAATTTGCAAGTTCACAGGGATCTGTTAAATTTGCGTAAATAGTTGCAAACGCAAAATCCTAAGGCCTACCTCAATTAATTTTTGGACTCTTGGGACCAGCACTGACACATTGTCACCATATACAGTTGTTTTTGCTAATATGTAAGCAAGAAGGCTGCCTATTTACTGCAACATTAGCATTATTACAATTGTTGTCTAAGTTTCACTCTTCTCAACTCAGCTCCTGAGGGAAATATCTTTAGTTTTTAAATGCTCCACTATGTTCCCCAGCAACTTTTGCTGGAAGTGCACAATGAAAAGAAGAAAGGAAAGAGGTGTTATTTTTCATTGATGTGAGCAGCACACCTCCACTGACAATCTGCCCGGCCACATACCAATATAGCTTTGTTTTTTGTTTGTCTGTTTTATTAGGGTGTAATCACCCTTTGACTAAAAATATTGCCCTGTTACAAAATCTGAGTTTTATGTCTGTAAATGAGTTAAACTCGGACTCCATACTTCTGTGTAGACAGACTGTCACACACTAATGAGCCATGTCAAAATGTTGTTTATAATTGTGGTCAAAATAAAAAAACAATCAATGTCATGCTGGTTGCTATTGTCTGAAAAAGTGAAAAAGGTGTGTTGTGTGTAGTAAGGCTATGTGGATTTAACTAATAACTCCAATCTGCTATCTACACTTTAACCATCATCCTGGAGTGATATTCTTTTGTTCTCATAACCACAATCAGAGATGCTAAATAACCATATTTAATCTTTGCTCACAGGCAATCTGGCTAATTACCATAGTCTGAGCAGCAGGTTACCTTGGTTTCCTCTGAGCCTGGGGCTGATTAGCACAAAAGTGCAGCTGCAGGGCCACAGTGCTGTCTGGATGTATGATTTCACTTTTAGACAGCGGATCATAACCTCTTTTAATTTTTCAGTGTTGATCGGTAACCGCATAATGAAGAATAAACTTTCACACAAAAAGTGTAACGATAAGAGGGGCCAAACATCCTCAAACACACATTGTGCCACGTGGGAACGCTACCCTCTCAGCACGCACACACAAGCTCACCCTTGACCATCCCACTCCCATCTAAAATAATTGTCATAAAATAATTGTAAGCGTCTTACAGGTAATTGTTGCAGGGATAGAAACCAAACTAAGAAAAGACTACCAGAAGCTGTGTCTTAATTTCATGCAACATACTACTAGTAGACAAGGTATACTACAGTAATTGTATGAACTGAAACAATTAGTCAATCTATTGGTCAGTCAATAAACAATAAATCATTAGTCATTTTTCAAGTAAAAATGCCAAAAACATGTATTGATTTCAGCTTCTGAAATGTAACGATTTGCTTATTTTCTCTGTTTTATGTCATTATAAAATAAATATCTTCTGGTTTTGGGTTTTGGGGTTGGGGAAAACACATGCCTTTGGTGTGAGAGACCCTGGTTCAATTCCCCACTGTGACACATCCACCAGTGTGTCCCTGAGCAAGACACTTAACCCCTAGTTACTCCAGAGGCTTGCGGCCTCTGATATGTATAGCAATAGTAAGTCGCTTCAGATAAAAGCTAAATCAATAAATGTAAATGTAAATGTTTGGCTCTGCTGGTTGAACTAAGACTGGGAAGATGATTAATGAAAACTATTGTTCCATGAAGCCCTATTAGTCTACTGTCAGTGTACTTTATGTACTAACAAGAAATAATGTAATGCAACACTCTTTCCAAAAAAGTTGGCGTGCTGTGTAAAATCCATCCATCCATCGTCAACCGCTTATCCTGCGTACAGGGTCGCGGGGGGGGCTGGAGCCTGTCCCAGCTGACATTGGGCGAAAGGCGGGGTACACCCTGGACAAGTCGCCAGTCCATCGCAGGGCCACACATAGACGCACAACCACTCACACTCACATCCACACCTGCGGACAATTTAGAGACAGTAATTAACCTAGCCTGCATGTCTTTGGATGGTGGGAGGAAGCCGGAGCACCCGGAGAGAACCCATGCGGACACAGACACGCCTCTCGCCCTGTTCGCAGACGCTTGAGCCCTCACAGATCCTCTGCTGTCCCCAGGGGCCGGTTTCACAAAGGTAGATGTTAAATGGCTTAGATATAGTAGTGCTGTGCAAAATATTAAAAAAAAGAAAGAAAGAAAACAGATTTAATGATATACAAAACATTGAAAAAAACATATTTAACTGAAAATAGCACATAGACAACTTATCAAATGTTGAAACTTTCATTGTTTTTGGAAAATGATATGCCCACTTGCCCAACACATTGTTGCTGGCATCAGAGTGCAGAGTGGTAAGCATGACCCTGCCCCAGGTTCATGCTTACCACTCTGTTGCATCAACTCTTCCTATAACAACACTTTGTAAGCATCTGGGAACTAAGGAGACCAACTGCTGTAATCTTTAAAGTGGAATATTTTCCCATTTGTTCCATTCTTCTTGCTTGATGCAGGATTTCAGCTCCTCAACAGTTCGGGGTCTCCTTAGTTCTATTGTACGTTTCATAATGCCAAACATTTTCAGTGGGTAAAAGGTTGGGACTGCAGGCAGGCCAGTTTAGCACTATTTTACTGCACAGACATGCTGTTGTAATATGTAGTTTGGCATTGTGGTTTTTATTTACATTTTATACAGCGTGTCAACTTTTTTGGAAACACAGTTTCCTAAAAAGTCACCACCATTGATTGAGGTCAGTCTAATGCAAGTTTTAAATGCCACTGTAGTTAAATCCTCAAAGAAAGAAAATAAGTTCAAACGAGAGAGACTTAATTTGAGTGACCGATAATATTTAATTGACATGTACAATTAATATGAGTAATATGAACAGTTTTTGGTGAAACCATAGCTGGGAGATGAGAGACAGAGAGACAGTGAGACAGAGACAGAAAGAGAGTTGTGAATGATTAAAGCATAAAGATTGTCTTCCTGGTTGAGCTTGTTTTGAAGGATTTAATATTGTTTCTGAGATCTTGGACTTGTCTCATCACCATCCTCTTTAGTGGACAACAGTATACATCAATGGCACAAAAATTACACGCCATTAATATACATACTCACTTTGTTGATGCTTTATTTTGTGAATACTCCATCATCAACAAACTACATTAGAAAAACCTGATTAGAATTAGTTTAGCTTGCTATTTGGTATTGAAACTGGTACAACCATTGACTTGTTTATACAGTATAAGTAGGCAGGTGGTACACCATTTATGTATCAACATAAGGTGTATCCTATAAAAATTATACTTTCAATGTCTACATCATTCTTACTGTTTTATTCCTCCTCTATTTGTGTGCATACAATTGCGGCTCCACACACATATTAGTGATGCATCTGTTCCTGCATGTCAGGGTTTGTCTCCGCTGCAGTTGTATTAATGATGCTGAGAAATATCCACACTGCTCCAGTGACAACAGCACCAATACTGTGTCCTATATATGTGAGGTGTCCAGCCGGGCCAACTGCATGACTGATGGTGGTCCCATTGATTGCTCTCAGTCTTCATGGCTTCCAGCCAAGATTGGGCCCCTGACCAAGAGCAGCTTGGCCCAGCTAATCTGTCACCATGCTGCCCAGAGCAGGCTTCATAAGCTCCATCGACCCACAAAGCTTGCACGCTGTGTGCTAACGCCTGTCCTCCCTAGCCCCACCGTCCATTAGTCTTGGTGCTTTAATCTTCCTCTATCTGTGTGTCTGTGTGTCAGCTAGTCAGAAATTGATTCATTATGAGTGTCCAAGGATTTGAATTTACTTCGTTCATAGGCAAGGATCATACTCTGCTACGATATCTGAATGATTATCTAAAGGTCCAGTGTGTACGATTTAGGTCGCCGTATTCCCAGAGTATAGCAGTCATATTCATAAGTATGTTTTCATTATTGTATAGTCACCTGAAAATAAGTTGGTTTTTTTCGTTAATTTAGAATGAGCCTGGTGAGCGGTATTCAGTTGGTTGCAATCTGCAATTTCACCATTAGATACCCCTAAATTCTATGTACTGCTCCTTTAAGCTGTGATTTATTAGTAGTTATGTTTATGTCTAAATTTTTATCATAAATGTATGTGATAAAATGAGATTTGCTTTTGAGTTTTAATATGTGCCTTTACTGTACCTCTGTGTATGCAGCACTGTGTCCGACGACGGGTCAGAGACATTTTTGAGCCCCGCAGTCACGTACGGCCCACCAGGCCTTGACCTGTCTTGTCCCATAGCCATGACCATAGCCCATTGTGCAGAGGTTGCTGCTGATAATTGGACCATTCGACTAAAGAGACAAATGCCAGACAACAAGTGGGAGGTGAGCAATTTCTATTAAACGTCAGCTGTAATTATCAGGTCCAAATTCTTTGCGGTAACATCAATGCAGAATGTTAACAAATGCAAACACACAACTTTCACCAGCACCCAGAATATCAATATGAAGTGATAAAACTGCTACAACTTACTTTGATGAAAATTTTCATCCCGCAGTGTAGTCATGCAAGCACGGAGCCGATTTCAGGGTTGCCAGCTCAGATTCGTCATTCTGCATAAAGTTCTGCTTTCAAGCTCTACCTCATGCCGTTATACATCCAAAGGAAATGTCAGACCAAATGCAAATGATGGTTATTAGTCATTGAAACATTCATTTCTTTTTCAGTTTAATGATAATGGTATTTTAAACTAGTACTCTTTCATGAATATGTGAATTCTGGGTTACAGCTGTTTATACAAATACAAATATGTTTGTATATACTGCACATTCTTCTGTATGTCTGTTTGTTTATTTTATTTATAACATGGCAAAACTATATCGGAAATGTTAAAATGGCTGTTATGATTCCATTATACCATTGTCATTTTGCAAGGTGTTGCAACACTTGCATGTATATGTTTTGTTAAGTGTTGATGATTGATCATTTCATTACTGTAGATAAAGGCATGAGGGAATATGTATCATCTCAATTATTCTTGAAAGTAATTATTATACTGGGATCACTATCACTGCCAATGAGGTGAATATTTAAACACTGAAATTGGATTCATGTGAATTTCAGAAAATACTAGCCACCAAATGCATACAGCTACTTTAACTGAGTGACTGAGTGAGTGACTGAGTGATAGACACATGCAGACAAAGACTGAATAAGAATAACAGCTAAAACATAGAAGTGGACATGGATCGACAAGATCCAGTCATCAGAGGTTATAACAGAAAAAAAGTTCTAGTTGTGTTTCTAATGTGTTTCTGTTCAAATGTGTTTCTGAACTAGGTATTTAACTATATTGAAAATGAAATTTGCAGACGGACCTACAGATTCTATTTTTTTTATTAAACTGCTAAATGGGGAATGTACCTAATCCAGTCTGATAACTCTGTGTAATGTAAAAAAAAAACAGATCAAAACTGGCAAGTGTGCTTTTTTAAAAATTTAAGACTTTACTGCTATAAATACAGAAAAGTGCTACCTCTGTGATTGCTGCAGTGAGATGTTTTTCTCACCTTGCTCTTTCAGTAAAATAACACCTCCGAAAAGTCCTTCAACTCTGCCCTGTAGAGTTACTTCGCACACTCACAGAGACTTGTCCAGGCATCCATCGTTTCATGTCTTTTCAGCAGAGCAGACATATCTAAGATGCTCTTTTAATGTTAAACTAACCTCATCAAAATGCTTTGGGGACCTCATCGAGGCAGAGTGACCCCAGAGCCATCGAGTTTGAGTGACCTTGAAGGACCTG
Source organism: Lepomis macrochirus (assembly GCA_024633595.2). Classification (NCBI taxonomy): domain Eukaryota; kingdom Metazoa; phylum Chordata; class Actinopteri; order Centrarchiformes; family Centrarchidae; genus Lepomis; species Lepomis macrochirus. The sequence goes on from JALXJV020000019.1 coordinate 23,124,160, forward strand.
TTGCTCTCTCCCAGCCCGGTATTTTCACTCTCTGTGACATTTACACAGATATAATTTGCCAGCAGCCGTGTTACCCAAAAGGTAGCTATCAAAAGACCCATCACTGATGGGAGCTATAATGCCATCAGAAAGGAAAGAATAGGAGAGAGAAGCAGCAGAAAAGGAAGAGATGGACAGACAGAAATACGCAGACGGGTTCAGAGTTAGAAATGGAGATGTTCTCCAAGAATATGTAACACCATGACCCGTCTCTGTCACTGTGAAATAATGAGCCCTATATCTAAGGAAGGATGCTCACTCAAAACCTAATCTCTGGAATTAGTGATATAATGGGAGATGGAAGTCTTTCTCCCCCTCTGTGTTTTTCTCTTCCCTTCTCTCTCGCTCCGTCTGCTTCTCAGTGCCATTCCCATTAAAGCTTGCACTTTTGTACTGCTGGAGTTTGACTCCATCATTTCTCCCCGGCTGCCTGGCGGGGATGAGCTATGTGGTGGAGATCCTTCATGTCTGCTGCAGCGCTAATGGGGCAGGTTTAGGAATCTGCGTGCCACTAAATTACCCTGCGTGGCTTTATATGCCTCAGCCAGGCCATATGCAGAAGGGACCTGTGGGTCACAGTTATGTTTCAAAGGTGGTTTAGGGAGAACCGAGTACAAGACGAGGAGCAATCGGCCATCAGATACAACTGCACCCCACTAGTCCGTTTTGTCAGTGTTACTCTATCCCATCTGTTTAGCGAGATGTGTGATTATTCATGTGGCTCTCGTTCAGGATTGCACAGTTCCTGATCCAGAGTCTGTGAATGAGGGAAAGTCACGGGCCTAAATTTTTAAGTTCTTAAATTTTAAATTTAAGATTATATAAGATTATGTAATATGTTTGTCTATTTTTCAACAGGTAATAAGCTAAGAGGTAATAATAATAAATAGAATAAAAGATCTTGCTCAATCAGTCTTATTTGCAACAAGTAGTTTTACTGACATAGCAAAGGCAGAATGGAGTTTCAGTTTGATGGTTAGGTTAAAGCATCTTTCTTCCTTTTCAAACACATTCTTGGCAGAAAGTGAAATGTTAATTTTCATGAATCAGCATGCTCAGCTCCACTGTGTACAGCCTGGTGCTAAATCCTCAAAACCAAACATCAAAAATCATCAGCAAGACAGCTTTCTAATATTGAGCTGTTCTCATGATAAAATGAACTATTTATGGACTGTGTGCTTAATGCACCGGAACTAAGTCAGTTCTCTCCTGATGTATCTTCCCTCCATAGGAAGTGATGTCTGTGGACGAGGAGAGCACGTCCTGCTACTGTCTGCTGGAGGCCCAGCGGTGCCATGTGCTGTTGGAGCATCCAGGCCGCTACGCCCTGATGGGGGAGCCGCAGAACCAGGAGGCAGCCAAGCGACTGAGACTGGCTGTGTTTGGTAGTCCGGATACAAGCAACTCTCTGGGCTTTACCCTCAGGGTCTACTGTGTGGACGACACGCCCCACACTTTTCAGGTATGAGGGAAGAGGGACGAATCAGGGATGAGTCCGTCTAATGCTATTTGCTTATTTTTGAATAGTTTTGTCAAAACAGAGATTTCCTTTTGCTTTGACCTGTATACATGATAGGTCATGAAACATGTTGTTTGTGACAGGAGAAAAGGTCAGAATTTGTATTCTGTGTTTGTTCGCCCAGGCTCTGTCAGGCTTTACTTGTTTGCAGATAATGGTGACTGTCGTCACCATCATAGATTACAATATTATAATGCATAACGTTTCACCAATTAGCACTAAATACAACGAGGAGCTCATGCTGATGTGAATGACATTTGGTCAAAAGCCAAATTATTGAACAAAGTCTAATTGAAAACCCTGATGATGGTGCTAGATTGAAATTAAAGGATCATCAATGTTTTCCTGACCATGAATGTCTTTACTCAATGGAAATTATAGTTATAGAATATAGTTGTCCTGACATTTCCCTCAAACCCACAAATGTGAATGAATCACCAGTTACAATACTAAATTTCTTGGCAGTTCTTGAGATACTTCATTCTGGAGAAAATTGGTGGACAGACCCACTGACTGACAGCCCAATATTGCCTTGCATAGAGCCTCCGTCAGAATTCTAGTTTATGATTTGATATACATATATGAAATAAGAAATTTAAATTGCAAGAGTTTAGTCAATACATTTTGTTGTTTTGCCCGGAAGAATTGCTGTCTGAGTTTTTCTGTGCTCCACTGAAGATCTGCGTGTTCAGTAACATTGCCACTGGGAGATGTTTGATGACTAGGAGACAAAGAGGGACTTTTAATTACAAAGACAACAGATGCTCCAAGGTTGCTTCTCTGCCCTTTCTTTGCGTAATTAAATTTGCTCTCTGTTAATTAAATGTGTTTCAGCATTGCATTCCACATGACGAGTATTTGAACGCGTTAAGATGAGACACGTTCTTAGATGTAGCAACAGTTCATCAGTGTGCTCTTGAGTGGTGCTTTGTGAAAAGTCTCCCCTTGTCCTTGCAGTGTTGGCCTCACTCGAAAAACACAAACACACCTCTTTTTGTTCAAGTGTTCTGCAGCCAAAAAATACTTTTTGCAAGACTAGTTTGTTTCCTATCTTCATTAAACACACACAGCTTTTCTGAAGTGGTGTTGATAGTTGTTCCGAATAGTAGCCCTGCTTCACTTTGGCTCCACTCGAGAGGCAGAATTGCATGTGAACAAAGAGCAATTGGATGTAGGTGCCAATTCGCTCCACCTCTCCATCAGTCCGACATGGTTATTTGTTCATTTGTTCTGTTTTGTTGGCTTTTGTTTGTGCTTCATACGACAATTAATTTCCCCTGTGAGCTTGAAGCAGGAACTGATCGGGTTCAAGTCAGCCTGTATGCTTTCTATTTCCCCTCTGTGCACACTGTGTGAATGAGCGGATAAGCACCATGCATACCAGACTCACATCTCCACCCTTCCCCCTGCATTCCCAAGATACACAAAATGTAAACACAAACAAGCAGGCACATTCACATATATGTTATTGTTCTCCATAGATCTGGAAAAAAGGCAGTAAAGTATAATATTGACATAAGACTTTTGTTTTGATTTCATCTCTGTTTATGTCTTGTCTTTGTGTACAACAAATGTTTGACTAACAGTCATGGTTGCTCTCTTTATCTGATTTTTGAGGCTCTAGCAGTGCCGGGTTCTCACTCATACATTCTGTAGTTGAGTTTTTTAGCTTTTAGAGGCCAATCACTCTGTATGTAATGATGATTGAGTACTTTTTTTAATCACAGTTACAGCATTTCTCCAAATTTGCAAAGAGCACCAACAGTTAAAAGTCAAAGCTTATTGGTGCACAAGCAGCGCACATAAATCATAACAATTGCTTAAAAATTCTAGTGTTCTAGATGGATTTTTGTTGATTTGTGTGAATTATCAATCAAAAGAAACATTTAGCTGTAAATGAAAAGCTGTGTGCTGTACCTGAATCCTGGGTACCTGAGTCCACTGAGTCTATAAACTATATAAAATATCTACCTGTTTTCTGTACTTCTCTATCTCTTCCCCCCCGCCAAAAAACACCCACACCTTTCCTTATCAGGAGGTGGCAGTGGGCGAGCGCAGCAGGGCCGGGCGGCTGCTGGAGGAGCCTAAAATGATGCTGTTCCGGGGAAACACTTTCAGCCTCCAGGTGTCCATCCAGGACGTCCCACAGTTACTCTGGAGCATCAAGCCTTTCACCACCTGCCAGGTAGGCATTTTATAGCCGTCAGTTTGGGTCATTTAGTGTAAAGGTATGCAAAGCAGTGAGCAGGTTTACTGTATGTGCATCTCAGTTCTAATTTAAATTTAGCTTGGTCAAAGATGTATACACCTTCATCTTCTCTGCTTCCTCTGTTCCTCCATTAGTGCTCTCTCCTCTGCGAGTTTCGTATTTTCTTACTTTGTCACATCAAAGCCAAAGGACAGCAGCAAGGGCACAGCAAGAGATCACTAAGGCCAGCTATCTCACCCCCACACACTCCCGTATAAAATTAATTATGACTGCCAGGCAGGCACACACACATCTCATAGTTATCTTCCTAGGGGTCTACATGCTTCATGTTCTGCCCTGCCCTGTGATGTTTATCCCACCAGTGGCATCCTATTAGCAGAATTAGCCCACCATAGTACGCCAGAATACCAACAAGGTTTTCTTGGAGACGTAGAGCCACTATGTGAGGGTGCTACAGGGAAGATGACTGTAGGCTTTCATTTAGACACTACTCTTGCCTAAAGGAGGCTTTTACAAGTAGCCATCCTTCTGTCTGATGGATCTAAAGAGAGGATGATTCATCCGTAAAACAGTGTTTTTGACCTGTTCTCACTGCGCCGCTGTCTGGGTCACACAGTAGTTAGTAATGGAAGTCGGAATTGGCCTTTTAAATTCCGTTCAGTCCAACGCTCTGTTACTTTGGTTTTTCAGTTGCCACCTCTGGGGGAAGTGCAGTGCAAACTGGGTAGATTAAGGCATCTCTGTCGTAATTCCATAATCACATAAGAGTTGCTGATCTATCAGATATTGAAGTCATATTAGGATCAGAATTTAAAGAAAAAATAACAAAACAACAAAGTGGTAAATGTGGATTGACAAATCTGAATTTAATGCTGTGGGCTGTATGTTTAATAAAATAATCTTCTGAGGATGATTTTGTGTCATTATAAACAATTTCCTGTGGGCTTTGGTCTGTAATATTTATCAAACTAATGACTGTAAGACTAGTTCCACTGTAGGGTGTAATACAACACTAATATAAAGTAACTTAATTATTTCTCCCAGGCAACAGTAAGTAAAATAACATCTAACTTACACTAATGACTCAGCCTCTTTCGGATGTTAAAAGGATGCATTTTTGTCCGTAGGGCTCTAAATGTTGGTGTTCTTTCTGACGGATAAACTTCTTAATTAGGTAATATCATTGATTGGCTAAAGAGGCCACTCATTCGGTCTTAATTAATCATGTAAACAGCAAAGTGGGTGGCAAAGCAGGATCCAAATAATGAATGTCTGTAGCGGGAATTTAATGAGTTTGTTGTCTCTCCTGCCTTATCCTTTCATCGTTCTCCCTGTCTGCCCTCCATCTCTCCTCGCTCTGCAGGAGTTCTCCTTTTCTCAGGTGTGGGCCAGTAACCAGCGTCCCCTGCAGTGTGCCTTCTCTTTGGAGCGATACAGCCACTCGTCGTCTCAGCTCTCCTGCAAGATCAGCGTCCGACAGGTCAAAGGCGACGAGCAGATACTCCAGGTCTATACGTCTGTGGTGGAGGTGAGTGGCACTCGTAGAAACAGACAGCATGTGCTGGGATGCGTGGGTAGTTATGCAGCTTCTTAATAGGTTCTTTTATTACACTGAATAACTCTTGATTTGATTTAAGGGCTTGCTTAATGAGCCTCTCAGGGAGCTTTTCATGTATAGATTGCAAATTGTGTTGATAAGTCCTTGTCCTTGTCTTCATTCTGACATTTTAAGCTGCAGCATCAAGATCACCCTGACGCCTCTCTGTTTTCTTTCTTGCTACAAGAATGAAAAGGGAGTGGTTCCCTTTTTCACGCAGTCAGACTGTACCATCACCTCTCAGACAGGGTCAAGGGCCTTTAAAATCCCCCTGTCCATCCGTCAGCGGATCAGCGCCACCTTTGATACCACTAATGCCAAGGGGAAGGACTGGCAGCTCTTGGCTCAAAAGCTCCACATTGACAGGTTTGAGTTATTGCACTTAAAAAACTACATTTCATTCTGATTCTTTATTGTATGCAGTTGTTATTTACCTACGACTGAGTCATCTATGTGTTACAAAAGCTCTGATATATAAATCAGCTGGTAGGTTTTGTTTGGTGATATTACAGAATAATGACTAGAAAGCAGAAATGCTGCATGTTCTGGTCTTTCCACTGGGTAAACGTAGTCCTCCTTTGAATACTACATTTAATCTAGAATTTTTGCACCGTGTCAGTCCTAATCTTCCATCACCATCCAGCCTTCAGTAACACACCACAGTGCTGATTTCATTATAGATCTAGAAACACATGCACGGGGAGAGAGAGAGAGAGAAATCAGAGATGTAAGGGCCAACTTTAGCACACTCAGAATAACTGGAGAGAAGACGCCCTGTTTTGCAGAAATGTTAAGGAAGGTCTCTGACCACTGACAGGTTAGCCTCTGGCAAGAAAATGTGTTCATGTTAGCACTCTTCATTAGCAGCATCTCTGCATGTGTTCCTTCAACCCCTGCTAAACTCTCCCGAGGTTATGTCAGGTCAGTATTTGCGTGGGCTGTGGAGGATTTTAGTTGTTTGGTATGGGGTTGCTATTTGTGCTTCAGAAGAGAAGTCAATAATCAAGTGCTTATAGCCATGAAGGCTCTTAGATCTGTGCAGTCAGCTCCATCAAGCTCTTTAGTAAAAAAGTACTGAAACTAAGTATTCTCTCTTTCTTGCCAGTTGGAGAAACATGAGAGGAGAAACTTAACTAAGGAACTGTGACAGAAACTATGTGATTAAGGAATTTCACTTAAACCAAGTTTGAAAACAAACATCTGTGACTGAGGAATGGGAAAGGATTTCAGAGTTTTGTAGCCCAGTCAAACACACCAAGAAGCATGTAATGGCAATGTCTCTACCTAGTTAAGCAGATTTTTGTAATTACATCCCTGAACGTGTGGGAACGGCATTGGACCAAGGAGGGAAAGTGGGATAGAAAGGAAAAGGGGGAAGAACTATGGCAATCCCATTGTAATGAAACAGTGCACTCTGTTGGATGGGTGTTACAACAACACCAGAAGGAGAATATCAGTGTAAATTACATCTTGCTTGGAGCTTGTTTTCTACAGTAAACCATGTGTGTACAGATTGTAATTGAATTGTTCTGTACAAATGCCATTGTTAACCTTAAGACAAACTAGTTTACTCACTCATTGGTGCCTTTAAATTATTTTTCCAATTTAAATCCAAATAAGTCTCATTTTTGACAATGTTAATATTTCTGCATAGCAAGCCATGTTTAGACATGTTTTTCTTAGACGATGAAAACAAGTAAGCTGGAAATTTAGAAAATATGTTTTTTCTACATATAGAAGACAGGCAACAAACAGCATACTATAAAATACAACTCAAAATTAGACTCAGCCTGTGAAAACAACAGTATGAAGTCTACTGTTGCTCTTCTAAAATAACCCTATCGCTGCCATAGTGATGTGATCAATGTTGTGCCGACTTGGGCTTGAGAATATTTTACAGGAAGCCCACATTACAAACCAGAGGTTTGAGCGCATTCAGGAGGCAGGAAATATCTAATTAAAGATGCTATTGACTTTTGTTATGGGAAATGAGTTTGAGCCTTATTAGCGACAACTTCTGCTGCTTTGATTTTGCACATTATCTTTTTAGTCCCCCAGCTGTATGGAAGTACAATACTAAATCACTGGAGAACCCCTTTAAAAATGTCAATGGCAAGGCAATCACTTGTAACTGTTAACTGGCACTCTCATTCGCTCTCTCAGCATTTACACCTTGCTGTGTGATCTACTCTAATATAATTTTCCATTTCCCCTGGCCTATAGGAACCTGTGCTACTTTGCATGTCAGGAGAGCCCATCATCAGTGATTCTGAGTCTATGGGAAGTCCAGCACCAGGACTCGGGGGACCTGGACTCTCTGGCCAGTGCCCTTGAGGAAATCAGCAAGGTCCATTCCCCCAGGACCGCAACTATTGACAGCAGCAGAGAAGAACGGGACACAGATTTCACTAAACTTGGGTAGGTCAGGTCAACAGCAGATCAAATAATGACGAACCTTTACTGCATGAACACTGGTGATCAGGTGTACTAGCTAACCTAATGGTAAGGAGGAAGACGATCAAAGAGGACAACAGGGAAACTCAGTTTTGGACTGTTATTAAAGGACACTTCTGCTAAACCAAATAGCGCATTCAGACAGACGGGAATCAAGGAACAACAAAGAGAGAGAAGAAAATGAATGGGGAACAAATCCGGAAGGACTAAAGTATTGTGTTATTGAGAGGCACCAACAAAACTTTTTAAAAAAAATAAGAAAGGGATATGCGTATCCCACACCCATTTTTGATTAAGAAATATCAACTCCTGAAAATGGATTTGATTACCTGTATTTAAGGATTATGATATCAATGTGAAGAGGACTCTCTGCACAAGATGGAGTGTGTTTTAGACAGACTGCTAATCAGGCTGGTGTTGTGACATTCCCAGGATCGGATGTGCTGGCACTTGCCCTCAAACAGTCCTCTAGGCTGTTGAAATGTTTAGTGTAATGTCATTATGTTGTCATTCATTTCTGAGATGTTTCTTTTTCTTTTGTGCACTGTGTCTCTAATGTTACTGCTGGAGATAGAGGAGAAAATAGAAAGTAAGAATATTGGATATTAATTTTGTCAGAACTTCTTGTCCATACTGTGTGGACATACTGACAATGATTGTTCCACACAGATTAGCATTTAAAGTTATTTGATGATGTGCTTAAATATCAAAACATGCTAAAAAAAATGTATAAGAGATGACTTTACAAAGGTCCTGACAGTGATAACTAAGCATTGATCACATGGATCATTTTAAGAAACAGCCACCATGTAGAACATTTTCTACCCCATTAGCAGAAAACATTGTCAAAGCAAAGGCTGAAGAAAAGGATAAGTAACTACATTGTACAATGCAATGCACCTGGCAATGCAACCAGAGGTGCACCTCATCCCCTAATGATCAACTTCTGTTTGTTTGGAGGAAAATGAATGTCTCGCTGTGTTGTACATACACTGCAGATTTTTGGCACTATTTAAGTGGTGTTTACTTTCAAGACCCTCTGGGACCTTATTTTTCTTGATTTTTGAATGAAAATTTTGACTTTTGATGTGTGGCTTGACTGAAGCTGCCTTTTTTGGATCATCTGGATCATCCGGTACCTGGACATCATTATTTGGAGACACTTAACCAACTCTCATTGTCTTTTCTTCCCAGGCAGAGCCAGCATCCATTTGGAGAAAGATATCCTGTTCAGGAAGATCCCTCATTCAGTTGCTTCATTTGCCCCTAAACTTAATAAAGTGACTTTGTGTTGAACTCTGTGTTGGCTCTCTTTTCATCTACTTAATAAATTAATTTCTTGAAAGGCCTGACAGTCTACATACTGTACAGTGGAGAAATCGGCTACAGTAAATCTACAAAAACTGTAATCAGCAAAGAGATGAAACAGAGAACCATACAAAGTCCAATTTTCAGAAAGATGTAAAAGAACTACATAAGCACTCTAAGGTTGGTTGGCAGATCATTGCTAATTTACCATGTTTATGTTGCATTTTGTAGCTGTTTGAACTGTACTACAAGCCTGAACACAAATTAGGTAGTTACTTGTTAAAACAATTCATGGGTAAGACCTAGAGGGCTTGTGACTTACTTTTCAACATGCCTGACAGTCCATTGGTTCTAACCCTTAACATCTAAACGGCTAGCTTTGTTTTGTCAAAGGTAACAAAGTCTGCCTACTACTAACACACACCAACACTAGTTTGTTTAATCTGCACCAAAACTGGTGTGTAAAAATGACAGTTTGCAGTCTTACGTTGGTTTATGTACGGGACTATTTCTTGGCGCGGTGCATTTACTGTCCCGGTCTCCATTCTAACAGCTAACAGAACTGAAAGTGATATCAGTCTTCTCTTCAAACGTTGAGCAAGTAAATTTAATATCCCAAAATGTCAAACAACTCCTTGAATAAACTAAGACTCCCAGTTTCATAATCAAGATGCAAAAGGATATACATTCAAGTGTGCCCATGGTGGCTCTACAACCCTGAAAATCTGATTTCATTCCATGAATCGAACTGGAAATAATGCAAACCTGTCATCAGTCTGCAAGCCATTGTCATACTATCTATATGGATCAAAGGACACCTCGTGCAGACAATGCTCTTTAAGGAGGGACTGATTCTCCACTATCAGCTGAAAAGGTCACACTGTAAAAAGGCCAAAGCTTGAAATACATTCACACCAGTTATTACATGCAGTTAGACCACGAATAGATCTGAATATTAGCTAAACATGCAAAATATGTGCAGGGAAGTCTTTTCTCTATACTTTGTGTTTAAAATAATTATAAAGTGGAGCTAGCAAGCATACACCAACCTTTTAAACCTCTTAAAGAAGCAAGAGAACCAACTAGTTTAATCAGAACACTATAGTCCTCAATCATGGATACCAGCAAGTATATTTGTTATTTAGGATTACATTAACTTTTTTACTGCTTTTTTCAGATTATTATATTTACTATTATGTTTGTTTCCTCCTATTGAGGTCAACAGTGAACAAGTATGAACAAGAATCTCATACTAATTTCTAGCATGCTGAAACCTGTGGATGAATGTTTCCCACAGTCCCACCTGGAAGACCAATCTCAGCTATTCAAGTTCTAGTACATCCAGCAGAGCTGTAGTGTTTGGCTAATGGTGGCTTTTCTTGGAAAAAGATTATTACTGTAGCTGCTCTCAAAAGATTGTCTGAATTGAAAGACAGTTTCCTGAGCTATTACCCACAACATATCCCACTGATGTACCATCACTCCAAGAGCTGACCCCTTTAAAATCATAAGTTGGCCCCTCTGCTGAGCCACAGACACTGTCCTCCATCCACAAGGCAGTGTGAGGTAAATCATTTCTGATAAACTTAGAACTTTATCCAAACTTTTTAATTGTAGTTACAGGTGAATCTGAGCATGGAGAGAGATTGATCAGATCTCCTTGGATCATACAAAATGAATACAACACTCCATTCTAGCTGTGTAGAGAGACCCTTAAGGGTTTGTACAGGAGTAACAAAAAACATAGCCAGCATAAAGGGAAGATAGGAGGGGATGTAAAATGTTTGTCTGTAGGCATTTGGCCTGAATTCATAAGACATATCTCCAAAGACTGAGTGAAAAGAAGAGTTGGACAGGTTCTCAAGCACTAATCCTCTATACTATTCATTTCAGGAGAATATCAAAATCCAACAACAACTAAGAAAAACAGAAATTATTCCAGTAGACAGAAAGCTTACCAAAGGAAATGTGTCTTGACAACCACCCTGTTGAGTGTCGTAAGAAGGATCAGAATGCTACTGTAGAGGAATGAAAGCTGATGGTCTACTAAGCAGCCAAGTTACCAGTTGCATATAAAGAACTAGACTTAATGGAAATGTTGTCCCGTAGGGATATAGCCATACCATCATGGCACCAAATCACACCTTCATGCCAATGAACAGCCCACACTCAGTAGAAAAAAACTTGATAAAGGTTTGCTATAGTAAGATAAGTATTACATTACATTCCCTAATTTTCAAATGTTTCCTGTTAGGGAAGGAACCAAACCCTTGCTATGCAGACGTATAACTAACATTAACAACATTCTGATTCATGTCACCTTGTGAAGATTGTAGGGCAACTGCTGAAGTGAAGATTTCTTTTGACATTTGGATTTTGTTTCTGGAAAAAAATTTTTTGACAGAAGGTAACTTACTTTTTGGCAACACAGTGTTATCCTGCCAAATCTTATTCCAAACACTCCAAACATTTTTTACCTTGAAATCTGAAGTTTTTCTCTTTATTGAGCATCATTTTTATTTCATATCTAGAATGTCCCCCATACATATATATATATATATATATATATATATATATATATATATATATATATATATATATATATATATATATATATATATACACACACGCGTGTTCTGCATCGCAAAACTCACCCAGTTCTCTAACTAATTGTGCCTCTCCATGTGGGTTTGGTGTCATCCCCATATTGAAGACACTAGTATGTTATATGCAAGCTGTTTTGTTCATTGCCATGCACAGCACCCACCTTGTATACACTGCAGAGTTGTTTCCTAAGAATACTGAAGCATTTAAACCTGTTATCTCTGATGCCAGGAACTTACAGTGACAGTGAGCTGACTAAAAATGATTTGACCATCTGTCACCTGAGGATGCTCAGTGTGTCCATTGGTGTCCTTTGCATAAACTTGATTGAGAGAGAGAGAGAGAAAGTGTGTGTGTGTGTGTGTGTGTGTGTGTGTGTGTGTGTGTGTGTGTGTGTGTGTGTGTGTGTGTGTGTGTGTGTGTGTGTGTGTGTGTGTGTGTGTGTGCGTGAATGAAAGTTGTGTGTAACTTTTACAAAGCTATATTACATGTCCTTGGAAAATCCAGCCTACAGTAGTGCTACTATTTCAGCTTATTCAGATGTGTGATGTAATGTGTTTTTCACAGCCTACTATCTTAAGATCAGCATTGCTTTGGAGAAAATAGAAAACAATGCTAACTTAAGTGAAAGTATATCCATTCATCAAATGTGGTGAAAGTTTAATTCAAAACTTTATTACTCTGTTTTTGGTTTTTGTTTATATTTTTCTGCTTTTCTTTCCTGGACTAAAGCTATTGCCTTTTAAATATTATTCTCATATCACTATTTGTCAAATGAAACTGCTGGAAATGACAATTATGATTTAGTCTACAAATAGTTATGTATACAGTGCAATGCATTTATTTATGTTTGATTAGAAACTACTCAATACATTATCTGTGCTCAATATTTGATTTACAATATTTGCTATATGATGTTTATGTTAAGAAGGTTAAAAGAGTGACAGTCATACTGCTTATCAGTGGTGATGTTCTCTGTTGGCCAAGTTCTTTCTTCTCTCTTTTCTTTTACAAAGATTTCAATTTTATTTTGAAACTGTATATACTGTATTGTGTTGAAATAAATATACAGTGAAAGCATAGGATTCACTGTTTATCAGTGGTTTATACGTCTTAGTTTCCTTTCAGATTATTTTGGGGGGGTGGGTGCTTCAGTAGCACTCTGCAAAATACAACCAGGCTTGGTTTTAACTCATTCTGGCCAACCGTTGTGGAATCTAACTAATCTTCCTCCAACATGTAACTTATCACAGGAAAACTCACAGTTTCATAAATCTGTTGTGGGTTTCAGTTATTTCATATATGAAGCATTTATCAAAAGAACAGCAAGACAAACAGTCATGCTATAGCTGCTCTGTGAGGCTGGACTTTGTACACTGACCCAAGTAACAGTATTTTTGAAAAATACACAAACTCAATTTACAGAAAAAAACATGAAGTAGTATCTGTTTGTATATATACATTGGCGTCTAGCAATAAAAAACAGTGCATCTGAATGTTTTTCTTTCAGGGTTACAATCTGACACTTTAAAGATGGGACCAATATGACAGTACAACACTAATCACATGAGGGTTAAGAGTCTTATTTCCACATGGAACACCCATTCAGTCCTGTTATTATGATGCTTGATGAAAGTGTCAAGTAGCAAGCAATGTAAATGAGGTATTTCAAGTGTTTGTTTTACTACAGTAATGAAGGTCATTTCCGTGATTAATACAGCCGCAGTATCACTCACACGTTGAGAGCTGTGGGCAACATCAAGGGCACCTTTCAAATAAAAAATATACTATACTCGTTTAAGTTGAGCTTGCACCTAATTTATTTTCATTATTCTTATGGTAGTTTCCATCAAATGACTCTGGAGTATGATGCATTAGATTTAGTACCATCTCACCATAACTCACAAAGCAACCAAATATACTAAACTAAAATACAGTAATCCACCAGCATTATAAATACCTGGTTGACATTCGTCTGACATCATAAACATGTACATGAGATGCAAAATACGATGCATTTCATGTAATTCAACTGACAAAACCCTAATCCAACCCAAACAGCAGATGGCACTGTATGCTTTATTCTTATTAAAGGTTATCTTGTCCAGGCATGCATGGACATTCTGTGTGTGCGCATGTGCACACACATGCACACACGACTGTAGGTTGTTTCCATGACATGAGGCAGTCTCACAGACTTTTGCATGTGTGCCCCTTCACAGTGTGGGTAGGGTCTAGTCAGGCTTGGCACTCAGCAGCCAGCTACACCCTCTCTGACAACGGCAAATGCAGCTCAGCACTCACCCACGAGGCTGCAGGGGCTAAGATTCCTTTTCCATTTCAGTCTTCATTTTGCCATTGCAAATTTTGCTTGATTGTTATGTATTACATTATACTTAGCCCTTTCCCAAAGGACAGCATTAATTCACTGTAGGATGCAGAGCATAATTCTTATCTATTCAACCTGCTCTAGTTTGGTAACGTCACTCAGCCATGTAAAACCATGTCCCAACCGGATGTCATCTGCCCCAGAAAGGCAAACGGGCAGCCTGCAGGCTTTCCCAGCAGGCCCTCTCTCTTCCCCTCCAGACGCTACACACACATCCCTGGCACAACCAGAGCCCTCTCACCCTGTCTAATATGCCCCACCCCACTCGCCTCTGGACAACTGCTCTGACTCAAACGGATTAAAGATGACTCTCTTCTCTCGCTTTTCTTTTTTTTTCACCCTCTCTCTTGACTTCTCTTTTCTTTCCATGCCGGATGAAAGGCCTCCCAGACACCCACTCCATGCACATACCATTCAGGCCAGGACACACAGGAAGTCTATGTGCAGCACGGAGAGGAGGAGGGGGGGAGAGAGGGGTGGGAAGTGGCGGAGGAAAGGAGGGAGGGCGCTTAGTACAGAGAGAGAAGGGGGGGGGTAAATGCAAGTCATGTGAAGCTCATGAGAACTAACCTACAAAAGTTGGAATCTTGTTTTCCTTTCACAAACTCTGCTGTTATTCTTTTGTTTCCTTTCTCGATCTTTATGCTATTAATTATAATTTCCCAGTTCAGGACTTTGACTTGGTGCAGATGGCAAGAACTAAATACTTCTCTGTGCTAATTACTCTGAAATAGAAGGTTAGTTATGTCACTGCCAAACTCTAATTGATTGAGGCAATAAATCCCATTTGCAGAGTTCTGACTGCAAGAGTATTGTGACAACTGCACACTAACTTTGTTGATCTTTCCTTATAACTACTGCTACTACTACTGCTATTACTAGCTACTGACACAAGTAAGTTGAATTCCTCACAGTTGTTTATAGGTTCTGTTTTTTGCACTAAGACATTTAGTTATGAGATTAGCTTCAGCCCAAATTTGCTTTGGAACTGTGAATAATTGCATCACGTGGAATGGAGCGCTCAGTGTTACTTTTACAGCGTGTATTTCTATAGTGTGTGTGTGTGGGGGGGGGGGGGGGCTGCAGCTCCTGCTCGCGAGGAACGGCGTCACGTCGCATGCTTTGAATTACTGTACATTTGTGGCTGGTAGACAGTCTGCTGCCAACTGTCTCTCAGTGGATCAGACAGCTAACATCAGCACTGTGGGTTCTGCCACGAGTCCTGGTTTAATTCCCACTCACTGTCTTTTTCCAACACACTTTCTCTATGTCGGATTTCTTTCACCACCGTCTCTCACTTTCTATGCATTACACACACACACACACATGCAAACACGACTCACTGGCTCTACCTTTAATCATCTCCACTCACTCAAACATATGTATTAGTATTATATTACTATTTATTCATGCCGTTTTCTCTCTTAAATCACACAATATTCAATAGCATAAAGACACTGACACCATCATACATTCCTGAATGCAGCTCACACAAACACAGATTTGTCAGTCTGTTTACACAGTTCACCAGACAGCTAATCTTCATGGCACTGCTGACTGAAGCCTGTCTTTTGTCAAAGAACTTTTTAAAAAAACAGAGTCAGGTGACTAATCAGGCCACATTACAGCAGCTAGTTGGCTGCCTTATAAACTGCCTTGCCCCTCCTGTGAATCCTACCCAGGTGGTGCCAGGGAAAGTACTGATGACATCACCACAAAGGTTTCAACATAGACAGGCATTCCTCACTCAGTCGTAATCCAGTGTTAATATACAGCCCGACTTCAACCAGACAAAACCAGTCAAGAAGCTTTTCTCTCACGCCTCATGTTCTCTGCCTGCACTTCTCTCTTTCTCTCTCTCATCAGCTTCACGTTTTTCCTACTCACAATCAAACACCTTCTTGGCCTTGATACGGATCCTTCAGCAGTGTGTGTTTTAGGAAGTGTGAGCTGATCTGACAATAAGAAACTTGACAATATATTTCCAGTACATTTTGCCAGGAACTCCCTCATCATTTGTCTTCTTCTTTTGTCAAATTGCTTTAGGAACTTGAGCTGATTTTTCCCCTTTATGGTGCTAAGAGGTCATTGTTTTAAAGATACACAAATGTTCTCTTAGAAGGTTCTCTATCCTTTATTCTTTTTTTTCTTTTTTTTTTAGAAAACTCAACTAATTTCAAGTATTTCCTGGAATTGTGAGACTTTTTATGTTACAGGAGTCTGCCTTTTTTCTAAAACTTAATTTTCTCATCTTATTGAAAAACTATTCTTGAATACAAGTATGTGAGCAGTTTCAGTTTTTTGCAGTGTACCAATTATTCACTAACTTGACTGTCTGCAGTTTGGTGCTGGGCAGATAATTTTTTCAAGCGCTACTTTGTTCAGTGACCAAATACTTGCAAAACTAATGACATTCCCATTTGCCTCAGCTGGAATTTAGAACTAATTAGCAAATGTTTGCATGTTAACACGCCACACTAAGATGGTGAACATGGTAAGCATTACACCTTAAACATCAGCATGTTAGTATTGTTATTGTGAGCATGTTAGCATGCTGGTCTATACAACCTTACGTAACTGCTAGCATGGCCTCAGATTCTCATGTCTTGTTTTTAACAGAAAACATCTGCTTCTGGGGACCAAAGGTGACGCTGATAAGAGTGTGAGGGTGAAGCAAAATAGTCAACCTGTGGGCCGTTAAACCAAAAACAATAAGCTGAAACACTCAGTAAAGATGAGGGGAACTGCAGAGCGGGTTGATCATTCTCACTGGTTTTCCCATAGCCTGTTCACATGCAAGCAGTCACATCAATACAAACATTTTGATTATAATTGTTCAATCCGTTTGTTGGAGTATGTGTAATTTATAACAGCACACATGCTAATGTGTTTTCACTCTATAGTGTTTCTGTACTTGTGAGAAGGAGGAGTGTACTGGATGAATGTCATGCTCCAATCCCCCACACTGATGAGAGAAACATCCACAATATCATTAACTTCTGTGTCAGGCTACGGCCCCTCATCTCTGCACAGCATTCACACTGCGACTGTTCACCTTTGACTGTAAACAGGCAGTTGTGACCCTCTGGCTGTTGTTGTTATTATTGAGTGCTTTCTCTGAAACTGATGTCAAAAGGGGCGCAATCATATTAGTCCCTAACTGTTTTAAATCAATCTTTATGGCAGATGTTGGGAGCATAAATGCCACAGATAAATGATTAATGCGTTAAGCATGAAACTGAATTTGATGTCCCAACACGTCTTATTTAAAAAATGATGTGAGGCCGCTGTCCTTGTCATGTTCCTGCTGTTAAAAGAATGTGTGTCCATTTTTCACAATTTCCTGTCCTGTTTTCTGCTATGAATACAGTCATAATGTCACTGCTATGTATTTCCTCTTAATTTTATAACCAAATAAAATTTAAATCTATTACGGGAAATATGCAACAGTCATGCTGCAGTGAAATAAGATTTGGTAACTTTTTTGTGTTTCTGTTGATGCAAATAACACTGAACAAGACCATCATCTGAAGGCCTATATCTTGCATTTAGTTTTTCAGCTCCTTGTCATTGTTTTTTTAAACCCTCTTAAATAGCAAGTGAAACAATACCCAGTAGGCGTCACAAGATAAGTCACTGACGCTCAGGAAGGTTTCCCTTCCTTTTATTTGTTCTGCCAGAAGGTCACTTCGGTGAAGAAACTCTCAACTCACTGCCATCTGTTCACACACACACACACACCTACATACACAATTATACAAACGCATGACCATCACACTGCCCCCCACATATGCAAATTACTCTTCAGCTACACAGCATTTAGTAACTAGCTTCCTTCACTGGTGAACAAAAAACATTCTCCCTCAAACTACAGATGATAAATTGCAGAATTTTCTGTGATATTTGTTGTTGCACAAGTCTGCTATCTGAACTTATTAACCCAATGGCCATAAATACTGACTTGCTCAGGAGAAGACTGTAAATAACTCAATCATACACTTCCTGTTTTCAAGCACGTAGCCAGTGACCTCAGAAGGAGGAGCACAGGATGTGCTCCAAGTGGAAGATACGGATAGAGATTTCCTAGATAGTTTTAATTGAAACAAACGTTTGACTTGGATGGGATGCATCTGCTGTGTGAGTGTTGTGTTTGTTCCAGAAATGATGAAATGATTGGGTGTAAGTCCGATCACTTTCTTCCACTGCGAACAACATAATTTCTTTAATATTTGTGTTATTCACTGCTTTTGTTTTAGCTCCAAACACATGCTCAGTTTTTCCCTTTTCATAGCCTGAAGAATGACCTTGATTGCATTCAGCAATTTACTGTGAGTAAACAATATAGTCGTGTGAGAACTGTCACGTCAGTAGTTTTCTGAGATGTTTAGCCGGACAACAGAGGGCATTTTGCCATTCTAACTGACAGACCAATTAGAGTAATGTAACCTCCCCTATGGTCTTCATCCCACACTATCATGACTTAAGTCACAAGATATTAACTAATCATTCTAATGTTTCACAACAGAGCGTTTTCTGTAGACTGGTGAATGAGAAGTGAGATATATGTCAGACTGCATTTACTCTAAATGTGTCTAGAAATTGCTCAATCCGTCTGGCACTACAAAGCAGTCATCAGACCTGAGATTTAAAAATAATTGTTTGGCTCTGTTTGTTTGTTTGTTTGTTTGTTTTCTTTGTAAATTACGCTGGCACAGTCTAGTGTAGGTTTGCCCTAATATCTTCCGTTCTCTACCCCCCTCCCACCCACCCAACACAAACAGGCTTTAACTCAGATTCACTTTAAATAAGATTGTGTCAGTAGGAACCACATTTGAGAGGATGTTTGATGTAGCTCAGTACAAAAAGTGGAATTATGTTATGTTGTCATTAAATATTAGTTGATTCTGTGTACTGCTTAAAGTGCACAAACTAAGTGTGTAAATAACAGTTGTTTTAAAAAACTATTCCTCAGAGTGATGAAGACCAATCAAGTGTCTCCTCTTGAGTGTGTATTTAAAGGTCACGCTTTGGGTCATTTATTCACTGGTGCTTCAACTCGTTGGACATTAGTTAGTTACACATTACATGCTAGTTAATCGCTATATTGGCTGGAGCGAATTACTGATGAGTAGATGTAGATCAAAGCACACGATGACCCATTTGAATTTAAGGCTGCTTAAATGTCTATAAATCTGTATTTCACTCCACAGAAATCGTGTCAAAGTGTGATGTAACGAACAGATAATGTGTTGTTTTGCGTTGAAAACTTGCATTTCAGCCCAACGTCGCAGACATGCTTGATTATTATTCTAAGGGGTGCGATGTGATTGGATCCTGGGTCTGACGTTACACACAGCAATGAGGCAAAAAAAAAATCCTTCAGCGGTGCTTAGACCGTGTCTTTCTCGGCTCGCTGGAAAACGACGCCAAGTCTTGTCAGTGATAAGAGTAAACTCATGAAAGAAGCCGGACGACGGATAGTTTTTTTAAAGCTGGACTCGTGTGGCTTGTTTTCTTTTTTACCGTAATTGTGTTCTTTAGAAACTTTACACTGGTGGTTTGCGCGAAGTCCAAGTCCCCGGGATTTCCTCTCATCTCGAAGTTCCCAAGATGAACTTCGATCCGGTGCTCGGGAAACTTTCTGTAAGTAACTTAAACACGACAGTAAGCTCAGAATACTTATTTTTATGAATTTAAAACACCCTGTTTGATTAACAGCCGCTAATATTGTCATTTTTGGAAGTGTTAATGATCGGTTAAAATGTGTTAAAACTTCGCATAGCTCCTTGTATGTAAACGCTCGCGGCGTTCCAGCGGGACAGTTTAAGCTCCTAATAAAAATAACATGTTTTTTCAAATTGTCACCAGGGGAGTTTTAATAAAGTAAAATAAAAACCCGACTTTAAAATTAAGTTGGAGCCCAGAACAGGCAAACAGTGTCTCTTTCGAAAGGCTGTGCTGGGACATGGGAGCAGAAATCACGGCCTGTGAACTCGCTGGAGAAGATGAAACAAGCCCGTTCATTGTCCCGCAAGAGCTCATACACAGGAAGCAACATTGTGTTTGTTGTTGTTTATTGTAAGTGTTTATTTCTGTAGAGAAGATTCGCTCTTCTGAAGAGCCCTGTTCTTGGCTCCTGTGCTCAGTACAGTACATGTGCTGTATCATTCACTCAACATTACAGCCACCATCTGTGTTGGACATCATGTGGTCATATTGTTCAGACATTCAGCATATGATGGCTCTTGGTCTGTCTCAGCGTGAGAAGATGGCCTTCTAGGCACTATTAGTAAGGGCAGTGAAGGCAGCTATGGCCTGCCATGGAGTGCACTTCTGCTCAAACAATCTTTTAAATCAAATTGTGTGAGAGACATAGGGTTTAGTAACATGTCTAAAGCTTCAATCAGCTTAACTCCCCCCCCAAAAAAAGCCAAGAGTTCACCTTGCCAGTTATTCAATTAAAGGCACAAAGTCTCTCAACATTTTTTCCAGTAAAGTTTATTCCACTCTCAGACCTTCACAGAGACGCTCTTTTCATTCCTTGGCTGTTGCTTTTTCCAACCATGCACCACTAAAGCCTGACACTATAAATACTGTATGCTCACTGTAACGCATTCAAGTGTGACCAACTCATGAAAGGCTCTTTGGATTAATGCAAAATATGTGACTGAATTGTAAATGGGACATCAGGAGGGTGTTCACTTCCCTTCGGACGCAGAGTTCTTCAAAGTTTACTGGTTTACATTAGAGTATGAGATAAGAAGCGGGAAATGAATCGGAGTTCCTAATTACAGAGCAAATTAAGGCACTTCGGCTTTTGTGGAAGATAAGAGCAACCGCGCCAGTCGTTAAACTGCAGTATATTCATCACGGATGCCTACTGTAGCTCTGCTCGATGTAAATGTAGCCGTCAAAGTAAATGTAACATCTGCTGATGTGCCTGGAGCTTTAGTGTTTGTTTTCAGTGTTGTCTGATCTGTGTTTCAAGTAATGCAGTCTTCCATTACTGAAATCAGATTTACTTCTCCGGGTGGCAAAGTCAATGTTTATCTCTTCTGTAAACCACAGTACATTCTGGAGGCCTCGCCAGCAGGCCTTGTTGCTAAGGGGCTATGAGGAAACTTCACAAACACACAGACCCCCCCTACACTCACACACACACCCCTTGAAATTGCCTGAGTGTACGTGCCTGGCGGTCCAGTAAACTTCCTGTCTAGAGTACACAGATGTACTGATATTAGTGGCATCAATTTTCTTCTGAGATTTGTCATGCCCATGCAAATGTACACTAGATTGTTATCTGTGATTGCTTACTGTTTTACTGTGAGTCTGGGTGTTGGTTCACACAGGAAATATGTGTGGACAGCAGAGACAAGGGAAGGACTGACATCTGGGACAAGAGGAGGCCAAACTGTGTCACTGGGGACAGAGCAGTGGTCAACATATTGGCCACTCTTGAGTTTTATTACTGTAACTGCTGCATATTGATGCTCTACATGGTGATGTGAACAGTTATAACTGAGCCCGGGGCTTAGAGAAGCTACATGGACACCGGATGATGCAATGGGGTGCAACCAAGCTCACTGTCGGATACCAGGTGGTTGTGCGGCTTTTTTAATGTTTGCCACTCAGGTATTCATTCTAGCAGACCTACCAGTGTTTTATTGTTGTTTTATTTTTGGCGGATCTGTTATTTGGAAACCTGTTGCTGTTGTTGTCGTTGTTAATGGTGAATCACTCTGTAGTTATCAAAGGCCTGCTGAATCATTTAGGGAGTGCCACCTGTTCAGGTGCAACCCACTCACATAATGCATACCAACATAGACGAGTCAGAGCTCACACATGAATGGTTCAGTATTGAGATTACTGCAGATAATTTACTGCGTGTCAACATCACCAGGAAACCAGATTTACATCACCCAGCTTCATTCTGTTATATATTTTTAATTCTGTATCACACACAGTGTCGTTAGGAATTTGCAGACAATATCGGAGTGCACTTTCTCATACGTGGCTCTCGCATGTGTACCGAAGTCATCTGATGGATCACATCACATGAGTTTACTGTCCTCTTTGATGACGCTACTCTAGGAATGGACACTGATTGCCAAAGGGCGCAAAGTTGTTCTCTCAGAAAGTGGTAGCTATTTTGTCATGTGTGTGCAAGCATATAGAAGTGTATTTTATGAGAAATAATTATATTCACATGATGAATGAAGTAGAGGGAAGTCACTATTACAAAACTGTTATGCTTTTCTCCCCAAATGGCAAAGCAAATGTGCCCTTCAGTAGAGCTGAAACAAAAAGTCAAATTACTCTTCTTCAAATATTTTGAAATCGATTCGTTTCATTTACCTTTCAAGATAAAATGCCAAATATTTCCATGTGCAAACTTATTAAGTGTGAGGGTTTGCTGCATCTTAGGGTTCTCACTCTTGGTTAAACAAAAGAAGCAATTTGTTGGGTATTTTTCACCATTAGTAGTAGCCTAGGATCGTATCTATTTTGTCATACCTTCCTTCCTTCCTGACATTTAACTGGGGGATATGGTATATGACGGTATTTGTGTAAAAAAAAACAAAAAAACATAATAGCTGAGCTGTTTGTAATAGAAGCAGTGTGCATGACATTGTCTAGAATATACTGTGTGTATAATATGTAGTTAGCCTACTTAGACAAGTCTTGCTTGGTTAAATGCTTACGGCCCATAAAGTAATAGATAACTAATACACACCCTTCTTCCATAGATGATTGCTGGAGGACTCAGTGACACTTGTTGCCATTGTTGCTATGTCGAATACAGAGGCATTTTTCTTTACTAGTCCTGTAACTTTATCCCCACCACTTTTTTAGCAAGTTTAGCAGTAAATGTGCTGTGTAGGTAGGGAATTAAAGGTGCAGCTAAAGCTCCTGTGTGTGTGCGTATGTGTGTGTGCATGCGCGCACGTACCATTTTAAATTAAATAATAATGTCGTGCCGCAGAGATGTGCTGGCCTACACTTCATATTCAACAGACTTAAGAAAACATCTTTGTTTGGTACAGATCCTTGCGAAAAAAAAAAGTTCAGCCCCAGTTGTCGCCTTGAAGATGTCAGGCAGGTTCACACGGCATCACCCACCTACAGACACTACATTTCTTCATCACAATACAGTATCTCCTTATCAGTTTAATAGAAAGAAGAGTGTGTCAGTGTGTCTATTTTTGGCAGTATTGAAGTCATTTCTGTACTGTAGTAGGGCTGCAACAAGCAAATAAGCATGTTTTGTCCAAAGAAAATCTTCATTCTAAGTATCAATCTGTAAAGTTTTGGCACTTTTGCTTAAAAAATTTGTTTAATTATTCGATCTATGGAATTTTAAATAAGTTGCTGATTCAAGTTCTGTCGATTAATCAACTAATCGTTCCAACTCTGTAGTCAGTGTACAGTAGACATTTAGTGCGCCTCAAACACAGGACACAATACTAAACCAGAGTTTAGTTTGTACGGTTTGTATCAGTGACATCCTGCTCTCCTGGATGAATGAGCAGGTTATAACAAAAGTTTTGAATCTTTAGAACAAACTCAACCTTTGTCCAGAGAATGGACTTCTGTTTACAAAGACATACATTCCTGCTATTGATGGTCACTTAAGTCCTTGTTGACCTGCTACACCAGCCACATATTCTACATTTTTGCTGTGATGTGTTTATAGAGGAGGCTATAAACTGCTTGCACTTCATGGACTTTTTTTTCTTTTACACAAAGACAAGCTTTAATGGAGCTAATGTGATGTCTCTAGAGCGAGGTGATGGATTCCTGCACATACTTTAATCTATTAGTCATCCTTTCTTGCTCTTTTCGTTCTCTCGCTCCTAGAGTTGTCTTGTGAGTCGCTGCTCAGCCTCTCTGTGAAGGAGCTAATCAGAATTTGAAAAGGCTAAGTTAATTGGCCTCCTGCACACAACTCTCTAAATTAAATTTGTGGATTGACATTCAAATTCAAGGTCCTTGTTTATCAATAACATGCTGTATGACTAACAGTGACGTACTCATGTGCAATAGCCAAATTTTAGAAAGTACAGAGGCCATCTCAACCATCTCAAACAAATTGGAAAGTATGTGTCACGCCGCACCTGCTTACAGCTTGTAAACATTTCTATGAACTTTCATCCACCAATCTCTCTTGCAGTCATCAAAACAATGAGCCCATTTTCATGTGGTCAGCATCGACGTCAGGTTGTCAGACAACCTGCAACTTGTAGTTGCAGGTTGCTTGCCAAGAAATTTCATCATCAGTCGTCGTCATCACAGATTGGTTTTGTTCTTTCTCTTTTTTTTCTGTGGTAAGAAGGTGAATGTCACCTAACCTGCTTGCTGTCACACTCTAATCAGTGAAGCATACCTCCTGAGGAAACTCAAGAATTTGTGTCGCGGAGCTGCAGCTTCCCTGAGTTATAAATATCCAGCCTAGCGGATATGTTGTGAGTCT
Source organism: Lepomis macrochirus (assembly GCA_024633595.2). Classification (NCBI taxonomy): domain Eukaryota; kingdom Metazoa; phylum Chordata; class Actinopteri; order Centrarchiformes; family Centrarchidae; genus Lepomis; species Lepomis macrochirus. The sequence goes on from JALXJV020000019.1 coordinate 23,148,750, forward strand.
AATCGGGTGCTGGGCTGCTCTGAGGCAGGCTGCTGTGGAGAGAACAGTTTAGAGTTGAACCCTGCATGAAGCCTCGGTATTGTCTCGAGCTTCCTGTGCTCCCTGAGAGGAGGGGGCAGCCGCTTTTCACACGCTCCCACACATACACTCTCTATGTGTGGTTGTGTACTCGATTGTATGTGTATGCATGTGCGTATTCTTCAGCGTGTGCGCGCCGTTTTTGTGGCTCAACAATGTAGTTTTCACACGGAGTGCTTTCTTGTCTTGGCTGCTTTAAATTGGCATGGAAGTCATTCTCTGCATTTTGTATCTTTCAGATTTAAAATGACGAATGTATCCGAGCTTGGCTGAACTTTTGATTTATTTACTGCGCTGTAGGAAGTGTCTGACTTATTTCTCTCGACATAAGCTAGGTTGTACTTGACTTCATCATCTAACACAGAATGTCAGTGCAATTTATCACTCAAAGAAAGTCGTGCATGGCCACCTCCTGTCTCCAGGGAATGCCAGGATTTATCTGTAAAGCAGAGAGCATTCATGTCCTTTCAAGGTCAGCCTCAAGGGATTTGAATTATAACCAACAGTTTCAATAAGATTATCCAAACAGTTACTGAAAACACTGTAGAGTATAGTCCATATTGAATTAGGAAATAGTGTAGTTAATGTCTCATGAAATAATAAATTGGGGTATGTTGGTTAAATTAGGTTTAAAAACCAAAGCCAAATTAATATTGGACATTCATTTTCACTGGTAACCCCAGCTCAACTGTGACAGTTTTTCTTTGTCATATAATAGAAAAACTAACTTTGGTTTTGGACTTTTTTCACACAAAACAACATTTGAAGGGTCTATAAAGTTGTTATAGGTTTTTTATTTAGCATAATATAGTCACAGCAATTCATCAGAAATATATGCAGGTTTGTCAGTAATTACCATAACCATTAATTAGGACTTATCTATCCAATTAGACAATTGACCTTTTAGCAGTTATTGTTAGGTAATAATGTAATTTTCTGGCTTTGAAAAGTCAAGCCGGTAATAGAAATCAGACTACTTGTGCAATATATCTACTTTGTGCTCTTAAATTGACAAAGAGACAAGATGATCACTAACGATTCCATTGGTACAATATTTGAACTCTGACATTAGTTGTGCTTCTAAACATTGGCAGCTGTAAAGCGTAACCTCCCCCACTATGACATGGGGATGGTGGGGGTGTCTCTTTCTTGTGGTTGTAGGAGGTTGTGGTTGTGTGTTTGCCATAGATTAAGTCAGTAGATGACACATGTTGTTGACATTTGAACTGTTTCATATTTTAGTCATTTCTGACGCAAAACATGTTTATTCCATCCTCCAGCTGTTCATGCTCTTGAGTTCTTAACTATCATCAGGGTATAATGGCTAAATTCCTGGATGTAACATAGAGATAATGCTGGTTAGTGTTAAACTACAATATAATAATGATAATAATATAATAAGTAATAATAATAATATAAACTAAAAAGTGACAACTTTTCCTTTATACCGCATGAGTAAGTTGAAGTCATATGTGAGTGTTAAAATTAGAGGTCTTTTAATATTAAAATTAACAACCTGAGCACTAAACTTGTTCATAGCGATATATTTTAAATCTAAACTTCTCAGGAGCTGTTTTCCTCTCTGTCACAATGTCGTACAGTACAGTTGTAAACACATCGTAACTGTCGCAAATGCCCCACAAGTGACAAAAAGGATTGGCTAATAAGAGAAGCATGATATGGAGAGTCAGGTCCTACTCCGGATACAGGAGTATAATGAGGTACATCGTGTCTTTCCTTATCAGTTGATGATTAAAATCATCTGTCCAATATGAAATGAAGAAGCTCCCTTGGTTTGTGTGTGTGTGTGTGTATGTGTGTGTGTGTGTGTGTGTGTGTGTGTGTGTGTGTGTGTGTGTGTGTGTGTGTGTGTGTGTGTGTGTGCGTGTGCACACAAGAGTTCATTGCATTTTCTGTTTTCTGTATCTACTCATTTCTTTTATAATGGAACTCACTGTAATTCCCTCAGGGATATGGAGTGATCACAGCGCTCTAAATGGCCCATTGATAACCTAGGTCAACTGAAAGGATGTCCTGTCATTTAGTCACAAATACGTTCTCAGTGTACATGGCATGTGTAGAGTTTGTGCCAAGGCAGTTTGGAAGAACCCAGAGTGTTTAGAGGAAGTGGAGGGAAGCTACTGTTGTCAGATAAACAGAGGGTCCCTCATTATTTTATTGTAACTTTTATTGGTTTAACTTTCCTCCATACAAGCACAGTACTAACCTATCATACATATAGACTGAAGGCATGACAACAGGACACTGTTTTACTAGATAATCTGTGTCTAAGCCCACTCATTGTACAGAGGATAGAGAAGACTGTGAAGTGGACTGAATCACTTCAGCCGGGGATTGGAGAGTTTCCAGGGATTGTGGGTTTGGAGGGCTTTCTACACTGAGGTTACGGTCACTCCAGTCTTCCTCCTCACTTGGTTATAGAGGTAAAACTAAGCCACATTGTGGCTGCCCATAGTGTTTATGTATACAGCACATTTATGTCTGTGTAGTTTAGCAGCCTTAGGACATTAGTGTGGACACTTGTTGATGGCTTTGTTCATTCCCCTGGTCTGCGCGCAAGCTGTGTTTGAGAAATACCACAAAGTGGGATTCCCTCAGACTGACTGAACTGTGTTTATTATGAAATAAAAGCTGAACAGAGATTGCTTTTGATTCCCACATCAGCACATGGAGGAGTGATTAAGCACTTCTATGACTCTGCCTGCTTTTAAATCAATCCACCTTTAAACAGTTCTCAGTATCAATAGCAAACTCTGCTATTTCTTTCTCTTCAGAGCTGCAACAGTTTGTCGATCTTAATTGATTAGGTGAATGAATCGTGATATTTTTTCAAAAAAACATTACATAGTTGCAGCTTCTTTAATGTGAGGATTTGCTGCTTTTCTCTGTTTTATATCATTGTGAACTGAATATCTGTTATTGGGGAAAAAACAAGGCATTTGAAGATAATCAAATAATTGCAACTCTGTTTCTCTTTATGAAATGTGATTGCACCTTCAGGTTAGCTACTGAAAGCGGCTGCACCTGGGAGTGTTTTGAATCACAGGCCCTGAATTGAACAAAGACTGGAAATGATGTCATCTCTATGCTGTCTATGATTCTCCACTGTCTAAAAGACACCTGAGTTTTAACTTTTGATTGACCAAAGTGATTTATTTGCTACTTACGCTTGGATAGATGAACTTTTGGACATTCAGTGCAATTTGACATTCTACTTTTCCATTGTAGGAAGTGTAGGATCACCTTTAGCGCAGCCCACTCTTTCCTTGTCGTCTTTTTTCCCCATCTTTCCACTGTTTTGTCGCGCACATGTGCTTATACGCAGATTTTTCTCTCTTGCCTTTTCACACGGCCTTCTACTTACTCTTTCTCCAATTCCATGGCTCTCTACATCTCCCACCCTGCAGTCATACACATAGTGTATTCAAGTCTAAAGCCTCACCCTGTGTCATACAAGCTGTTAGTCCCCCCTCTCATTTTATCTCCCTCCCCTTTCCTTCTCTCTTCTCTCTCTCCCCCCCTCCTCAGAATGTTTGGATAGATCTAAATGGTGTGATTGTGACTGCTCTGCCGTCTGCCCTTCCACGTCTGCCTCTCAGCGTCTTTGGAAAGTCTGACGTGAGCAGAGGGAGAGGAAGAAGGGAAAAGGCAGAGCGAGAGAGAGGGGAAAGTTCTTTTGAACAACAAGGCATGGCGGCCCTCCAGAGAGCCAAGTCTAGCGTCAGGAGTCAGTCGCAGCTTTAGCCTGTCCCTCTTTCTCTACCTCTGTTTAATTCCTCTCATTCTCCCACACTGTCTTTTTAGGCAACATATTCCCTGCAGAACATCCCATCTTCATCTCCCTGTCTACAATTTCTTGCTTTGAATCGGCCCTCCTCTTTCTCTTTCTCCTTCTCAACCTCACCCTAACCTGTTCCTTTCTCTCCTGGGCTAATGGGGGGGGTTGGGGTGTTGGTCCACAGGAGAGACAAAACCTCCAAATCTAGGCCTCTCATTTACCCAGGAGGTGTCGCATTGCGTTTGAGGCGCTTCATGGCGGTGTCACATGTCGTGGCATTCAAAGAGCCGGGGTTTAAGAATGTGGGTCATTTGAAGTAGAGGCACTAAAGTGTGTTGTTTGCCAATGAATGGGGCCTTCTCACATTGACATGGTGAAAAGCGTGTGAATAAACACCAGCGCCTGGGGGCCACACTAAAGTGTTCAGCTGTATTCTTCGTAGTACCCCACCTATACAAGCCTGTTATTATCTAGCACATGAGTGGCTTTCTGGAATCACACTTGATATGGGCACCGTGCTGGTGTTAGCTGAGATACCTTAGCTAACCCTTTCTTTTACACCCACAGTAGAGGAAGTCCAAAGTTTTAGCTTTTTAAACCTTTCCTGCAAGAAAACCAGATCATGGAGTAATTAAGTTTGGTTGCCTGTTGCGCTGCATGATGTTAGAGTATAGCTCTGCATCCTGCACACACAGGGTTGTTTTGCCTCTAGTTCTGACCGACTGGATGGCTCCCTTAATTGCTTTCCCACGGCAGATGTTCAGATCAGATGGTTCAAATTAACTTTTAGATTGCTCACACAAGGTTTCCTATGAAGATAGACTCTCCTCTTTACTGTCCACTTTACTTCATCTAATGAATCTGAGTGGGCAAGTCCATATACTGTGGATACATAAAAATAAAGCAATGCTCCTTCTTTCCTTGACCTTGATGATTCAGGTGTTGGTGGCAGCGCTCCTCATCGGGCTGGTTTGTCACGCAGCAGAACTTCCGGCATCTCAGTTGTCCAGCAATGAATACAAAAACGTCACCTATCGACGACACAGAACATGTTTGGAGAATCTGGAGTACCTCCACCAGGGACTCTGCTGCCTCAATTGCCAGGCTGGTAAGTAGAATTAAATTAAGTAGAATTTACGTTAGCCATTATAGGTCCACAGTTGTAACCAAACATCAATGTATCAATGTTTCCTTGTGTACATATGTCTGCTGAAACAACCTGCAACATTTCAACCTGAAACTCCCCCTGATGAATACATTGTATAGTTCTCTGTATCCTCAAACATTGATCTACATCGTCTAATATAACCAGAACTGCATACATGCTAGAGCCAACAGTTAGAAAGCATTTTGTGTGAAGTAAAATGTCGAACCCACAAACTGAACTGTATCCTAAATGAGTTGTGCAAATATTCACTGCCTGTGCTTCACTCTGATCCATCATGCGTTCTTTCCAGACCACAGTGAAGTGAAAAAAGTGCAGAATATAAAGTAGAGGTTATTTTAAAGTATCTATCTTTTTAATTGATTATGTAAATTATGATTTGGTAAGGTTGTTAACTTTTTTTCGTTTTAACTTTTTAATATATTTAGCCAAGATGCAATTACTGCATGCTGCTGCTAGCTGATTTAATTATTTCATTTGCCATTCTCAGTTCTAAGAAATCTTGATATTTGATCAGTTCAGGTTTCGGTTGTGGTACATTCATCTCTGGAAAATGTATAACCTTATCAGCTAATGCTTTAATTCTAACACGTGCCTTTAATCAAATTATATGTGCATGCAACTGGCATTTAAAAGCCTAAAAGAGTATTTAAAAACCTTAAGGTTAATTTTTTACTATCATGTTGTTGTCAGTTTGACTGAGAAGACCTTCAGGCACACAACTGTAGCAGTGGTTCAGTAAGAGCTCCTTTATATTTAAAGTCTTCATTTACAGTAACAGTCGAAAGGAGGCCTTTTGGAAAATCAGCAGTGTGCACAAAGACTGAGGCAAAAGTCTAAAGTTATTTATGGGCAACAGATAATTAAAAGATTAACTGATAAAACAAAACATCACTGCCTGGTAGTGATAATGCCCCCCCTCCCCCACATATTTATTAAATAAACTGCCCTTCTCTTCTTAGCTGATATCCAATTGGTTTACAGTTTAGAAGCACGTAACAGACAGGAAATACACCACATTAATGAAGTCAAGATTCACAGGGCTATAATTGCCTGTATTTTGTATATATTTATCACATTACTCATTTTTTTTTCTTGATTTATGTGCAGGAACATTTGTGCAAAAGGCATGTGAGAAAGACAAAGAACAAGGGACCTGTCTTCACTGTGAGCATGGACAGACCTACACAGAGCACTCCAATGGGATGAACCGCTGTTTGCCCTGTACACACTGCCGCTCAGGTAACAGGATTTTCTTCATCTTCACACATGTTTCTTACCCTAATTTTAATTGAGGGGTTCAGTGGAAAGTTTTAATGATAATCCTTTAGAAAGCATATAATAGTTTGTCATGTTTTCTTGAAAAGTTTTTTTTTTTACAACCTGTCTCTTCGGGCAAGCATCTTTACATTGATGTCCATTCTGCCAATACATGCAAGTGGTCAGCCGATGACTTTTTCTTCCCATTAAAACCATCTTAATACAACTGCAACTAACATGTATTTTAATTATTTGTCACTTGATTATATTTATTGATTAAACAATTAATTGTTGATCAGGAAATGGAAAAAAATGCATTACAATTTACCATTAGACAAAGAAAAAAACTGAAAAAATTCACATTGTAGAAGCAGGAACCAGTGAATTTTCACTGTTTAACAAGGTTATGTGATGACTCATTGATTACTAAAATTGATGACTGTTACTTTTCAGTTCAATCATTTATGTGAAACACAAGTATAGGATATATAAAAGACATGTCTATAATGCGACCACTGCCCTGTACATATTCATTTGTAGACAGCTATAGTGACTAAGTAGACTGGGGTGTTTCATTAACAAAATCCAGATCATCGATTACAAAAATACATGGATTTGTATAACATGCGTCGATGCATTGCTGCATCGCTGCAGCCAGTGGGATTTCCCCAGGAAAATATTTGCAATTCTGAATTCTAAGAAACCGCGCCTATGACCATCTAAAACTTGGACATATTTTAGACAGAGACCCAACACTTGAAGCAGCACAAACATGTGAAGAAATAGCATCTCAGAGCGTTCTCTCAAAACACCAGCAGCAGCAACACAAATCCTGTGTATGGTTCACTGAGCTTTTAAAAGTAAATATAAAGTATAACACGGACAAATTACAATGAAGAAACATTTAGAAAATCAATTTAATTGACTACTATGAACAGAAAACACATTCCTCGTGTTGATAATGCTAATATATTAAGCTTGTTTAGGGAAGGCAGCAGCAGCAAAACCATAAACAGGATTTGCGGTGCTGCCACTGCCTTCCCCAATTAAAGTGATTTTCTAAATGTTTCTTCATTGTAATTTGTCCGTTTTTATATTTTGTATTTCCTTTAAAGGGTACAGTATAGTGACTGTCTGTACAGTCTGTAAATCGTTTCAGTTATATTCTTTGCCCCACACTGATGCAAAAATACATTTGCCAGTGATTATCTTACTGCATATTACTCCAATGATAAAATAATTAAGTGTCATAACCATATTTAATTTTAGGTCAAGTACTTTTCAAGTTCAGGACAGACAGAGCTTAAATGAACCTGTGTCACAGCAATCTTTCTGAATTTGAGGTCCAGTATTTTTCTAATCCGGCATCTAACGAAAAGGATCTGTTATTGTTAATATCATCAATAACACAGCATTGACGTGCAAATAAGACTCATTTTAAGATATACTACTATTATACTACTATTATTATAATGTTCCTGACTTTGGGGTTGGGCTGATAGACGATGCCATCGTTCATTGGCGATGGCTGACAGATGGGCAATGGTTGAGCAGGCATCATGAGCGCGTGCACGAGCGCGTACCCAATGCTATCGTCCATCCCGATGTTTCAATGTATTTTGCAGACATCACCCAACCCTACTTCACTTGTCACTTTGTGATGATTGAATAAAATATTGAATTATTACTGAGACAGGCTAAATTCATTTTTTCTACTAATTGAGTAGTAAAACATTGTCTAAATTCTTAATCAGAAATAGTTTGTCGTTAGATGAATAGACTAATCAAAAAAAAAATCATTAGATAATTGATTTGAGAAATAATCGTTAGGTGCAGCCCTATAAATAAGTCACGACAGGGTGAACCCAGAAAACAACTTTGTCAAATCTGAATACTAATAATAAGTCTCAGGTAGTTTAAAAAAAGAAAACACCTAACTGGATTGTGCTTTAATTCCAAAGTAGAGTCTTCTGTTATCCAGTAAGTCAAAGATATATTGTTTGGGAAAGTTAATACCTTGTCTGTGCCCTCGCCTTTCAGATCCACTCATGAAAATGTGATCTTATGATGTTACATGGAGTAGTAGGGCGTGTCTTTGTTGTTTTGTTTCGTTGGCTGAATGTGAGTGTGTTACCTGTCTCGGGAGATTCGCTTGTGAGTCTGTCTTACCTGGCTGAACTGGGTGTGGCTGTGTCTCATTGTCTCCCACACTGGGTGTCTTTGTGTCCAATGAAAGGCAGGAGCCACAGAAAAGATACTACTGTTACATAGGATGGTTTTGTGCTCATTCATTGGAGTTTTAAAATAGAGCTTTGTGTGTTTTGCTCTAGTTTTAACTTATTTGCAACCATGTAATAATTGAGTGAAAAGCTCCAAAAGAAATGTGAATAAAACATTTGGAAAGTTGCCCTCATTATGGACTATTTGCACTTGAAATGAACTGCGTTGCTATCTGCAACTCCTGCTCCTACTGGGAAATAGGTTTTATTGACAAGTTTTTATTTGATTGAATTATTTATGGTGTCATATAGAGCTTTGTGTTCTTGAAGTTCAAACCAAGGTTTCGCATATTTTTTAAAACAAATCCTTATCATGAATGTTGTGGAGGGTATTTCCCCAGTGAAAGTTATCTTTTTTATTTTTCATATAAGGAATGACTCATGTTAAGTCAAGTGCATAAATTTCTTATATTAGACAGGAAAAAAACAGAAAAAGATATTCATATTCAGATTGGGCTGAACAGACAATTCACTCAATTCACTGATTTTGTAGCTTGTACGCCTCACCGCCCCAACCCCCAGCGCACAGACTTATACAAAGCACCTGCCAATTTAATAAAATATAATTATTGAGATATTATTATAACATAATCAAGAAATTATAGGATATTCCACAAAACACCAGCTGCTTGACTTGTAGCCAAGTATTTACTGGGTGCCAGTCTGAAACAGTCTGAATGTTTGTTTAATTGATGGAGCTTTGGGTTTACCCTGACTCAGATCCTATTTAAAGCTTTGTTGCCTCCTTCTGCATGTGTTACATTCCTTTCAGCACTGGGCATAATTATGTAACAAAACTTATAACCATGACTTGTCACTACACCGAGCTACAGTACCACTTGCTCTGTGCAACTGTACAACTGGCTCTAGACAGAATATTTCCAACACCACATATTTTATCAAATTAGCTTCTTTAGCACAGATTGAAGGAAGTGTGTGTGTGCCACATTTCCAGCAGCATGTAAAATGGCTGCCCTGGTGATAAAATATGCAACAAAACTTGTTTTCAAGCTTGATCGAATAAACTAAATTGTAAACAATTGACAAAATGGAGCAGATTAAGTAAATGAACAATATCATCAGCATGGACAAGTCCAACAAAGTCATCTTTGTTTAACTGCTGTTGTACTTTAACTCCTAAAAACTCAAATTGTACTCTTAGGCCTTTTCTCTTAGGAACTTTGTTTTTACTATCAATATGATCATTGTGAGAAAATTCAGTTGTTATTTGTGTGTTCTACAATCAGTAAGGGCTGATGCTGTGCTGCAGGGCTTAGCATTTAACAGCCATGCAATAAAAGAAATTGTCCCAGAGTGTCTATGCTCCATCTTTAGAATTGAACGGCACCCAAAGGAAATTGTTTTGCATTGGAAAATTGTCAATAAATTTAGATTATTATATGTAATTAAATTATAACGACCAAATACATTATCCCAATAACTTGGTCTAAATAGCAGTTAAGAACTGCTCTGGTAAACTCAGTGATGGTCCTTTTGTAATTGTTTGTGTACACGGTGAGTGCAGAAAGCTTAAAAAACGAGAATACTGACGAGGAAGAGATCACAATAATTTAGAATATGTACCAAAAGCCCACACTATGAGCTAGTTTATTCAATGGTAATGTTTACCATTTGTAACTTCTAAAAATATTTTTCTTTAAAAGATATTAGCCAATGTAAGCAAACTTTTGAACAAAACATGAGTCATGTTTGGTGACAAATTCATGGTCTGTATATGTGTTTATGTTCATAGAATCCAAGTTGTTGCCTTGAGCTTTTATACATGCTCGAGGCGTTAAGTCATTCCATATTTGGTCGTGCATCACGTGAACGTAGGGTAAGCCGCAGCTGTTTGAGCTACAGGCCTATTCTACCCAACTGCCTAGGTCATTATGAACATTAGTCACTCATAATTAATGGCAGGGCAGGCACAAACAAATCAGCGTGGAGAGAAAGACTGAGAGAAGACGAGTCTTAACTCTTTCTTAATTTCAAGTCTTTCAGCTGGCTGGGATTAAAACTCAACTTCAAATGTATGGACAGATAAAGGTGGAACTTCTTCAATTAAGTACACATTTTCTCAGCTCATCAAGAGAGCGCTGCAAACACACTTTCTCAACAATTTCGTAACAAAGTTGATAAGATGTTTGTGAGCAGATGACTGACCGTGGACTTTGATTCTGGGCAAAGCTGTAATCCTCACCTGTGGAAAAGTTGACTAAACGTGTGTCGTCATTGAGGAGAATGCGGTCATAAATTTGCACTTGAGATGAATATCTGGAAGAACTTCTTTTGCAGAGTTCTTAAAAACTCAAAAAAAGATCATAAATTGCCACAAGTAGCTAAATTGTCTGTATAAAATTTAAAAAATAGTGTAAAATAAGTGTGGAAGAGGATTACAACATAGTGCTTGCATTTTTGTAACCAAACCAACCACTGCAGTGTTTCCTTAATTGGCAAGCATGGACATCAAATTTCTGTGAAAGGTCATCCAGTTGAGGTGGACTGCTGGTTTGTTGTTAATTTTGATCGCATCTTAAAAGCCAGTGTCTTTTTAGGTCTCTTTAATAAATGAACCGTACCAGAGCCTGCATCCCTCATTATCCCGAGGAAGATGAAATTGGAAACCCAATTATCTAACTTAACTTTTTTTTGCAAAAAATTACCATATAATTTGCTAATGGCCAACAAATTAGCTGAGAAGTCCACCATGTCCTCTCTCTTTTAACACATGCCAATGGTCACAGGTTTATTATGAGTCTACTTATAACAATCTGCAGCAGACCAAAAGCTGCCTTACAGGTTACACAAACTGAGCTGACCAGTAATTTGTACTTCTCTTGAGTTGTTCACATAGAATCTGTGGTGATCAAAAACATGTGGAGATCACAACTTTACATTTTGCTGTCTACCCATCCAGTGGCTGGTATGCTGTGATTAAATATAGGCTCTCTTACAGTGTGCCTGCTTTACACAATGTCTTTTAATTTTATAATTCAAAGAAAAGCACAAAACAAGACACATACGTACTACATCACAGCTCCTGTCTGTCTATGTATTAAAGGCTTAAACATCATTGTATTTGTATGACACGTTTAAAATACTCATAGAATATCGTTTTATATCTGTTTATTTGATTTGGTAATTTGCTGTTAACTATGTTTCAGTGTGAGTGCATTAGTCCCGTGTTTGTCTCTGTATCTGTGATTTTATTTATTTGTCTCTGGCCCTCATTGCCGTGATATTTCTCAAACAAACCCCTATCTGTCATTTAATCTTACTGCAACGTCACCATCCACAGATGAGATTGAGACTGCATCCTGCACCATAACTACAGACACGAGGTGCCAGTGCAGACAGGGGACCTTCTGTGTCCCAGATCAGGCCTGCGAAGTCTGCAAACGTTGCGCCAAGTAAGTGTCATTTACTTCTTTCCCGAAATAGTTTTCAGTTCCACTCTTCAACCCTAACACCAGACACGATCGATGATATTGGGCAATTCTCCAAAACCCAGGATTACATTTAGCTGACGCTTTTATCTAAAGCAACTTACAATTGCTATACATGTCAGAGGTCACACGCCTCTGGAGTGTCTTGCTCAGGGACACAATGGTGGATGTTCACAGTGGGGGATTGAACCCGGGTCTTTCACACCAAAGGCATAGTCTTATCCATTGCACCATCATCACCCCAACATTACATTTAGTGACAAAGTTTTTTTTTACATCGCATGCAAGCATTTACACAGTAATTTGCTTTCTACAATATCTACACATGGCAACTGCAATATGTTTAATGTTAGGAAATTATCATGGTCTTTGTATGTTTTACTATTGCTGGAAATATTTTTATTTTTCTACAAAATTACAGGTGTAAACCCGGGGAAGACGAGGTGAGGAAGTGCACCCCTTTTTCTAACACGGAGTGCAGAAAACGGGATCCGCCCCCTACCAAAACCTCCACTGCCCTTCCTACACTGACCCCTACTTCTTCACAAGACATTGGTAACTTCACTTCACTGTTTCATGCAAAGCAAACTGCTTTGCATCGGAAGTTATTTTAAACTTAATTGTACATCACTGATTTATTTCTATTTTTTCCAGCTATTCCTATAATCATTTTCCTGGCCATTATTGCCATCATCATCTTTGTTGGACTGGCTGTGTGGTGGTTCATAATCAAGCAGCATTGTGAAATACCATGTAAGTTGACATTTACTGTATCTTTTTTAATGTTTTGCTTATTAAGTATGTATTTCTAATGATATTTGTCTGATTTAAGCAGGTTCAAAGAGCCATTGTGATTCCAGTGAAATTGTGAAGATTCCTATTGTAAGTTATTGTTTTTTGTGTTTTTTAAATGTTTCATTATAGGTTATTCTTGTGTCGTAGTAGTCACAGTTAATCTGTGGTACAATATGTCACTGTTTTTCATCATCTACTTTTTTGATCTGGTCAGGATGAGAGTGGAGCCACAGCAGAGGAGAGACAGAATAATCAGAACGCGGGTCTGGAAGGGGAGGAGTCCCGTCCAGAGTCACGGCCCCTGCTGCAGGAGACCCAGCCTGAGATGACCAAGGCCTCCCCTCCCCTCGAAGATGAGGACCGAGGGCTAGGAGACAGTTTGCCTAACACCACTAGCTCGTCTCAAACTAGCCTGTCAGCTCTGCCCACAGCAGCTTCCTCTGGTAACACCCCACACCAGAGCCCCACTGCCGTCAGACAGCCACCTGCATATATGGTGAGGGGAAACCGTAGGGAGATCAGAAAGATCTCAGATGTTCAAATCATTTGCGTTGAACTAGGACATTCATTTTCAAATTTTAAGCACTTTTATCTTTGTATTTTTTCCGGTGTTGTAGGATGATCCTCTACGACATCGATTGGTGCCACTGCTTGGTAAGCTTCCTGCTGTTGGAGGAGGAGATTTCCCCATTACTGAGATGTCTTACTCATTCATGCCTTAAAAGGCAGCTGTACACAAAAAGCAGCGCCGTTTATTACAGTTTGTCAGTCCACAGAGAAGTCAAATAAACAGTATCTCACATTAGCTGCTTGATAGATTAATAAACTCATGACAGTCAGGCCATACAAGCCTTCAGGGATTTGGAGCATGCTGTCTTTTTTGCTGTTGTTTTTTTTTTTTTTTTTTTGCACGCTAAATTAAAAAGGACATGGCTAAATGGGTTTGTTTGATCCTCTATTAAATTTTTTATGTATGCATCCCCTGAAGGAAAATGGACTGAAATGTACTGATTGTTCCTATACTCATACAGGAACAATGTGAATACTGTGTCCAAGCATTAACTGCCAAGTTGCAAGTCAGTGTAATTATAGGTCCATTGTAAGAAAATACAAACAGCTAAAATGACAGATCATCAAGAGTGTTTGTGTAAGCAACTTACATTGAAATGGCATAAATCTAAAAATTGATGTTTTTATCTCTGTTTTTAAGGGTCAGAAAAATCCCTAAAGAAGAGCTTTGATTTGTTCGACGAGTACCTGGATGTGCGGATCCATAACAAGTTCTTCAGGATGATTGGAGTCAGTGACAACCACATTCGAATTGCGGAGAATGGCGCGCCGCTGGTGACAAAGTGTATGAACTGCTGAAGAACTGGATGCAGAGGCAGGGACTAAAAGCCGACATCAACGACCTGTTCAAGGCTTTGCTAAGTTTGGACCAGCGACGCTCAGCTGAGGACATCGCCTTTGTAGCCCTGCAGAAAGGCTTCTACAAGCACGCAGACACACCCTGAAAGCTGAAGTAACAGGGACTGCAACTGAAGTAAACACAAAGTACTTAATACAAGAAAAACTAAAAGCACAAAGACACTATTGGTGGACATTGTGTCTCACGAACAGGCTTACCTCTTTGTGGCCGACGAGCCATGTATTCAAAAGCCAGTAGTTTTAAAAAGAAAACACAAAAAGGGCAAGGACGAGCCGGTTTGATCAGAGCTCTGAGGATGTTGACTACTTGCCAAATACGGAGGTGTAATTTTGAAAATGAAGAATACGTTTTGTTGTCACATTTAACAACATCACCACAGCCATGAAAAAGTTTTTCAAAAAAAAAGCAGAATAACATGAAGGTGTGATGTTCCACACGCAGATATGGATGCATGCATTTTTTAGGCTCTAATGAAACAACATGCATCCAAATATTGAAAGCTTAGAAGTCTCTTGGGCGTGTGTCTACCTAGATCAATACACTACCTGGAGACGAGGATATACACTGGTTTGTAGGAGTGGCATTAGCTATGTCACTAATACTGTGCCTCTTTGTTGCACTGGCCTCTGGCACACGTAGGATTTAAAAGTACAATCATGTTATATTAGTTGTTTGGTAGATCTAGGCCTCTCTGAAACCATATATAACAGTTCATGAACATTTTTCTGACTAATGATGTCCATTTGTTATGACAACGGCCTTACTAATCACACACTTTACCTCCATTTGATAATCTAAATTTATTTAGGTATAATATCCTAGTATGATTTCATCATGTTCTTGGAGCCTAGTGATTCAAAAGGAGTCATGAATTTGTACAGTCAAGTCACATGTAGAAATGTTTCCAGTCTTTGGCGTCCAGTCGTTTCGGGGTTTTTTATGTTCAGTGTTACACACACAAAACATTGTAGAAGGAATTTCACAAGCTGTTTCTGTTGGAGCAACTGTTAATAGTTTAATCAAATGTTTCCATGTAACGCTGAGAACTTCAAGGTCATTTTATTTATTGACATATTTATTGTAATGAATAATAATTCACTTTCATCATTATTTATACCATTGCCAAAAACGACCCTGGAAACAGGCACACACTGTATTTGTGTTGTGAAAACGTTTAGCTACAGAGCAAAATGACTGACAAAATTTTTCAAAGTATGGTTGACACTAGCAGTGTTCAGTTAAACTCTGTTTCTGCTTGCTGCACTGCGTTTTGTGTAGCACTCTGGTCCACACTGTCAATGTGTCAATGTTACCCGTGTCATTTCTGCACAAGTGAGTTTCCACTGATGCCACATTCAGCAGTGTTGAAGCTTTCATGATGCTAAATGCAGAATTTCATTTGGAGTTGAGGGCACATCCATCTTTTAAAAAAGGAGGACTGACCTGTTGAGTCCAAACCATTATAGCGAACCGACTGACAAATAGTCCTTCTGTGTGACGTGGGATGCAGGTACCGATTGTTTTGTCTTGGTTAGACTCAGACAGGATGAAGGAAAACTTTTTCTGGATTTAAAAAGAAGAGCAAATTCATTTCCCTAATTCTGTCACATGTACATACAAATGTCCATAGAGCATACGAGCCTCACAAAGTGTATATGTATATATCCAGCTCTATAAACAAACCAAAATGAATATAGTGAGGTGTAGAGCTATGAAAAACAACAGAAACACCAGTCAGAGTAGTTGGCTGTTGAGGTTGTGACATTTTAAACTAGATTTTGCCCATTTTCCTGCAGTCTCTTATGTATAAAGGAAAGAGTTACAGAATTATATATTATTGCTGAAGAGTGATGCTACAGTGCTGGCACTGCCATCTATTGACAGACAATGAAAACAGCCTGCATCAATTTCTAGGGACCCTATACACTTCTCTCTCACTTGACATTTGCCCTTTTATCTTTCTTTATGAATCAGTTTCTCAACTCTAAGCGTTTTTTCTTTTAAAATTCCTCTTGACCTTTCCTTAAGTAGCTTAACAGTGAATAGGCTTCTGTGCATGTTTTCTTGCACTCTGTGGCAGTTCATGGGAGTGTATGTCTTTCTTTTTTAAATCAATTCTGTGTTTTTACTTTTTCACATTTAATAACAAGTCCTAAGCTGTTCAATTAACTTCCTTTTACTAGTGTAAAAAACAAAATTCTGTTCAGCGTTGCCGTTAAGCCATTTCCCCCCTTAGTTATTGTTTGCTTGTCATGGATTTCAGATATAAATTATGCAAATCAAAGCTGTTTTTATGTCAATTTCAAATAAATGTTTTGTACAGACTTAGAATTGTTTGAAATTACTGATGTTTTCATGTTTAGTTACACTGTTCAGTTACACTGAAAAATAAATAAGCCATAGCTTGTATTGGTGTTAAATATACATATATATATTTCTAATCGTGGTATTAAAAGAATTCTCAGGTCAGAAGGGTCATTATCTGTTACACTAAATATTATAGTACAGTTGAACTTTGTTACTGTTAAGATGCACATGCATCCAATCAGTAGAAATAGCTGGAGCTGATTGTGAATAGTGTTAAAGTAAGGATAGTATCTTACTTCTACTGCATAAGGTCAATGCTACATAAATATACTTTCAGGAGCTTAGTGGTATTTTATTAGCTACTAATCTTTGCACTTAAGTTTTGATAGTAAAGTTATTTGTTTACCCACTTTATTGAATTTATACAGGAGAAATTCCCAGAAAGTCCGTCTGAAAACTTGCTGTAACACGAGTGAGACGAATCAAAGTATCTGACATGACAAACATCTATTAAAGTCATCATGTCACTCTTAACCTGGTACACACACACACACACACACACACACACACAGTGCTCCCGCTATCCTAGAAATCATATTTATATAAAACTAATTTGTTATGCAAAATAGGTTTTAATACCCTCTACTGCACAGAATAAATAGGTAATTTCTAGAACACTGGGTTTCAAATGACTGCACACTTTTTGCATCTGGATTTATATGTTATTTTCTAAGCTGCTTTAATTTCACTCAGGAAAACCTAATTGTCCTCTCTCATAGCATAACATTTAGCTTTACCAATTACTTATATTCCAAGTGTATATTTATAGCAATAGCCTTTAACTGACCCTTATATCACTGAGACATGGGATGTTTTTACTGTCCAGTGCGTAACAAGAATTTTCTTTCTTTGAAAGTGCAATAAAAAGGATTTACCTCAGTGTGGTTGGTGCTGAGATACAGTAACTTAGTTATAAAGTATAAACACTGAACACAGTTGCCCAGAATTTACAATGAACTAATAGTTTGTGCTTCAGCACATAATTTGATAAATTGACTCAAGTGATGTCACTTGAGTCAGTGTTGGTTGGGACTGAAGACTGCAAGTTTGAAAACTAAAAATAACCAGCAGCTCAATAGTACATTAGCCGCTACTAGCATAACACACCAAAATCTCAGACCAGACTGTTAATAGTTCAGTTGCATTATGGGTAATGTAGGTACCACGATATTTCACTTTAAAGGGAAAATTCGGCACCTTTTCAGTGTACTCAGCTTTCCAAGTCAATATAGCACTGAGGAATTGATTGCTTCAGTGAACTGGGGTGGCGATGGAACGGTGGATAAGACACATGCCTGTGAGAGATCTGGGTTCAATCCCCCACTGTGACATGTCCACCAATGTGTCCCTGAGCAAGACATTTATCTCCTAGTTGCTCCAGATGTGTGCAACCTCTGACATATATATCAATTGTAAGTCACTTTGGATGAAAGTGTCAGCTAAATGTAACACTAATTGGGTGTCCACATACTTGTGTAGAGTTTTCCCTTAAGTACAATAAATTTCACAGACCTTTGAAATGTCTTGCGGACATTTGAGTGCATCCAACATGACTTTCTATCATTTTTTTGCAAGTTTCAGGTCACTGTGGAATTTCAATGTTCGTGAGTTCATCATTTTTAGTGCCTGATCATTGGAGTTGACGGGCCTTATTTCTTAAAGTAAGACGTCGAATATAACTGAGGAGATTTTCTTTTTTTCTCACAGGGAAAACACTATTCTCTCTTATCGTGGCTCCTTTGTCGCCATCGCTGTCTTTTGTAGTAAGGGTAAAAATTATTTTGAACTCTTCTCAGTACTCCATCAAAATAATAAAAATGATCATGTTCATCATGTTCTTTCTCCTGCTCTCCTGTATCCTTAAGTGCATCCGGGGGTTCTCTTGGGGGAAACGTCTTTGATCCCATTCCTGCAAATCTCTCCACACAGTGTTTCCACCCAGCTTCGGTGCGATGTATTAAACCTCTGCAGAGTGGCATATTGTCGTCTGTAGCCTGTGGAGGAGAACATTACATCAGTACATTTACTGCTAAGAAATGTGACTCATTTCATCTTGCAGTATATTATTTTTATGGAAATAAATTATTTGAATTAGTATATGAGAATTAGAATTACCACCTCTGCAATGTATTTCACACATTTCTCCTGTAGCCTATCTGTCGCTTAAATTTAAGGCTTCAGCCAGCATTTAGCTTAGCTTAGCACAAAGACTAGAAACTCAGCACCTTTAAAACTCACTTATGAACATGATATCTCGTGTTTATTACATAGAAAAACCAAAGTGTAAAAACAACAATTTTTATGTTGGGTTATGTGCTGAAACAGTTTCTTGGCTCTAAGGCATTTAGCCAAGCAGCCAGCAGAGACTCCAGGAAGTTACTGTGTCTGGCTAAGAAATGATGTGGCACAAAGAAAAACCTGTACACACCATTTAGTTTTTTTTTAATGGATTAAACAAACAATATATAAGGTGTTAATTAGTGAACTTTAGCTGTGCTAGTAGGTGGATATTGTCACCCTTGGACAGGGCCAGGTTAGCTGTTTCCCTGTTTCCACTCGTTGCGTTAAGCTAAGCTAATCGGCTGCTAGGTGTAGTCTCTTCAGAAAGCGATTAGGCGTAGTTCCCAAAATGATAAACTTGGCTATTCCTTTAATTTAACCAGGACTTTCATGGAAATCCGGTCCAGTGGAAACCACCTACAGTGATCAACTATAAACAAGTAGTCTGCACACAGTCTTTATTTTGGAACTTTTCATATATGACAACATATGGAATATGTTTTCAAACTTTGCCACCAGTTTGGCATTGACAGCCTAAATTTGGAATTGCCCTTAAACTACTGCCAAGCAGTGGCTTAGCCTATTTACACCACTGATGTCACTGTATTTGTAAACAGCACAACACTGTTTTAGACTATAGTCTGATCAGAACTTTAAGTACAGTAAGCTACACCTTATACAGTACTGTACTGTATTACTGTAGAGTGTATTTGAATTATACAGTCATTTAAAAAGTTTTGAGCAACTGTACTGTATTTTAAAACAGTCAGTAAAATTCAGTAAATATCAAAGCTCTCCATTTGATTACTTTCATGTAGTAAATATACAATTAGATGGTAATCTGCATGAGAAATAAAAACAAAGAAACTTCGCTTACTTTTGGGAAGTTGTTTGTAGCTTGTGGTTGGATTGTTTGTAAATGTTTTGAAAATGTAAATGAATTCACTTTTGGATCATTTTGGTCTCCTTCTTTTTCATTTTCCGGCCCGTTCGATGCAGCTCCGTCTTCATTCACTGTGCCTTCATGAAGCTTGGTTGTATCTACCAGAACATTTTCTCTCATTCTGAGGCCTGAGAATGGCTTTTCAATCGTAGCTGTCGTAGCTTGTATATTATTATTTGTTTTATATCTTATAAATCTTGTCTCAGAGTCCAGACTCATTGTGGTCGTTGGGGTTTCTGTACTTGGCAGTCTCTCTGCTTTCTGTGCGCTGCCTTGATTGAAGACTTCTTTACTTGATGTTGTCTCTTTTATCTCCATGTTTACTGTAGTTGTCTCTGTTGTATGCTCTGTTTTTGCAGTTTGTGTTTCCAGTTTTTCGAGTGAGGAAGGCGAAGGCATGACTGATTCTTTTGATGGCACATTTTCCCCTTGTTTAGTATGATTTATGCTCATATTTTCATGGTGTGAATTATTAGTCTCTGTGTGTTCTATTTTCTTTGTTTTTTTCACCTGTTCCTTTGTATATGCAGACGCTGTAGTTACTTCAGCTGTGCGTTCTGCTGGTTTTATATCCATTCTCTCTGTTCTATGCAGTGCAAATATTTCAAATAGAAATGGACTTTCTTTCAAGCATTTACATTTTGGGTTAACTTCTTCCATATTGAAGTTTTCCTTTATATTTTTGGTCATGGGTGGGTGGTCATCCAGCGGCATTATAGGTATATTTACTGTTTTCCATGCAGTGTCTGTGTTCAAGATAAGTTTTCTCTCGGATGATGGTTCAGTTTGTGTCTCCCTCTCTGTGTCTGGAAGCAATAACATGATAAAAACTTCTTCTCCCACTTTAATGACCGCTTGCTTGTGAGCGACATCATTATGATCAGTTTTATGTGTCAAGTCTGCTTGTAGTATGGATGCTAATCTTTTCTGATTTCCTTTTTCAAAAGTATTTGTATGTGATTGATCTGTTTCAATATCTCCCTCTGGGTGTCGAAGCTCTGCTTGTTTTGTGATTATCATCCCATTGAGATCCTCTTTCTTATCATCCTCTGGAACCTTTATCTTGTACTGCGGTCGATTTATTTGTTTCTTAACATAAAATCCATCATCATCATGCACACTAAATGCTGCTTTTAAAGACTGTTGCTTCTGTACACTTTTTTTGAACAAGGACTCCAAGTTCAAATGTTCATTTGTCTTTATAATTTTGACTGCATTTCTCTGTGTCTCTAAGTGAGATATATCTGAAGTTTTTATTAACGAGCTGCCAGGGTGCAAAGTAGCAGCTTGGAAAATGTCATGTTGACTGACTAAAGCTTTTGAAGACTGTTGTCCATCGTACTGTGTGAGAGCTTTAATGACCATCGCTCGCTGACTGCTCTGTTTTTGTCTTATTTGTGGTTGTGAAATCTGTTCTTTGGATATTTTCTTGATTTTTACTGATGATCTTGTTTCACCCTCTTTAGAACAGCAGGAAATAATGACAGTTGTGGCAGCACAGCATCTCTTTGTCAGCATTTTCTGCAGTTGAACAATGGTGGCGGGTGCCCAGCTCTTGGCTTTCTCCAGTAAGAAAGCCTGAAATCTGTGGCCTGAGGCGACTGTGTGATGATGTAGTAACCATGCAGACCCAGAATAAGGGTGATGTTTTATTATATCCATGGAAATATCACTGGCTTCACCATCAGCCTCAGTTGGTGTGATTTCACTAATAACATTCAGCGCTGGTAGGGTGTCTGATTTCACCAGAAATGCTGGAGCACTTTTTCCCAGACAAACAACCTGGAGCGACAGGAGAGAAAGATAGAATTAGTTACAAAACTGCCACCAGACAAATACATGAGTCATAATATCAAAAAATCCAATTGAAATAGGCTACACTACTTCATTAATGTGAAAATCTTTAGCCACGCTAGCGGCATGGCTCTTGGCATGACAATGTCAATTGGCCAGTCCACCACTTTGGTCCAGACTGAAATACCAACAACCGTTAGATGGATTGCCATGAAATGTTGTACAGATGTTCATGGCCCCTAGAACAAAAAGCCTACTGAGATTAGTGATCCCCTGACTTTTCATCTGACGCCACCATGAGGTTGATGTTTTTGGTTTTGAGTGAAATGTCTGGCAATTATTTAATGAATTACCATGAAATCCTGTACAAACATTCATGTCTCTCTTTTGTGATCCATTGACTTTACATCCAGCGCCATCATCAGGTCAAAGTTTTAACTTGTTTCATACTTTGGTTTATTGCCAAATATCTGCAAAACTAATGGTATTCCAATCATCCTCAGCTGTACTTTAAATTTAGAGCAAATGACAAATGTTAGAATGCCAACACATGGTGACAATGGTACACATTAATCCTCCTAAACATTAGCATGGTAGCATTGATATTGTGAACATTTAGCTCAAAGCACAGCATCATAGAGCTGGTAGAATGGCTGTATACTCATTTCATAAGGCAAGGAGTGGGCCTCTCTCCATGTTTAGCTTTTACTTTAATGGCATGTGATTCTCTCAGCACACTACTCCACCACACATCAAATGACACACAGCATGCAGTGTTCATTGATATCTTTTATGGCATGCAGAGAGAAGAAATTCTCTGAGGGAGCTTCACATTTCCACAACTGTTGCAGTTAATCTTTCGCTAACTTTCTTTCGACATTTCTGTTTAACTATGAGATTTATGTACTTTTAATTTTCAGTAATGTTCTTGGTAGTATTCCAAGGTCTCCAGGTCACCCAATGTCTTTTCTGCCTAAAATCTTGGGAACATGGAAAGGGAGTCTGGACAGAAAGGTTTCTATTCTGAGTCAAAAGCATTAGCTGGACACTAATCTTTCTGCTCCCCCATAAACATTCTGAACAGGTGCAAAAACATGCTGCATGTTATACCTATTATCAACAGTGTGAAATTAGTATGAAAATCAACCTGGTTGTTATTGTTTGTGTAATGATCCACTTCATGCTTTTAGCCAGAGTCATTCTGAGGATGCTTGACTGACTTGCAAAATATAACAATCCCACCTGGTATGCTGATAATTCATGCACACAGTAAGGAACAGCAGAGCAGAAAAACTGCAACACGGTAAAAAGAAATAATGTGTTGATTATCGGCTCACAGATGATATAGGATTCAGTACAGGGAATGCAACATAGAGAAAAGGGCATTTTGTTTATAAAGTACAGAAATAAAGTAGAATTTTTTTTTGTTTACACCAATGCTGATTGAAATAAGCATACCAGTGTCAGAATATGATTCCTATGGATTATTCCTGTAAATTCCTGATGAGACAAACTGCATCCATTATCATCATGGACTGTGTATGTCCAGTAAAAGGGGGAGGTCCTCTGTTCATGCTGCACAGCAACATACACACAGTTTTTCCGGATACACATGCAATGCTGTTCAGTTTGGGTCTGAAGTATCTCCGGTCCTAGGGGAGTCATCTGTCCATTGAGAAGCAGTTTTCTGCATAAACTCCAGCTGTAGTTTTCCATGATCCAGTCCCCATCTCCAAGGGGATTCAGGGCAGAGACAAGCAGGGACACCAGCAGCAGCCACGGCCTCATTGTGCTGAGAATGAGTGCTGGAGGGCAGCATAAACCTAACAGTAATTCTTCTATCTCTGCTGCACGTCTTTCTCATATTACTTTGAATATGCAAACCACGGAGCAAATAAAGGAACTGCTCTATCTAACTATGTGCTGTGATAACAAAGAGGCAACTTTTTATCACTTCAAATGTGGTAAACGGTAAATGAAAGTGTAACCTTGATGAGGTGAGTTATGTAGCGTCTCCGCTTCAAATTTAACAGGTTGTTTTTGAATAAGGACAAAGGTGATACTTTAATATCAAACTGCCATATTGCAATTTAGAGTACATTGAAGGCAACAATGAATAGATCCTACTAACAAGTCTAGTCTGTGTCCAAAGCCTGACACTGTTTACTCCTCCGTTCCATAGGGCTCCATTGTTGTCCCATAACGATTAAAAACACCACCACCAGTAAGCCACACTGTTACACTGGGTGACATGTTCCTTCATTACTGTGATCATGTGTAATGTAGTTTATTTATAGACGATCCCACATACACCCTCTTGCTGTAGGAAATACTCACTGGGGCACCAATTGTGTGTATTAATTTGCAACTAAAAATAGTTGCACAAACAAATGCACTATTCACTCCTGTTTGAGTAACATTTCCTAAAAACAGAAATACCCAGCTGTTTTAGGAAGTGAGATAACCTTTTTAAGAAATGAAATTATATATTTGTTACTTGTTTAAACATTGACTAGGATGAATGGGCTTTGCCACTGACCGGTTAGGGGGGTCAGAAAGTATTCAGAGATGGACTAACACATTGTTGTCTTATCCCTTCATTGACGGATACCTGTTTCTTGCACTCAGTAGTTTAGCAGGACAGATTCCTGCAAATCCAGAAACACCTGGCTCAGACAAAACTCTTTACAAAATGTGAGTGAGAGAATACTTTGAAACCCTCATAAAAAGGACAATAACATTTAAAATGGTTAATGATGTTTTTCACCAACAAAACAGTTGAGTTCATAAATAAAGGAGGATGCTAGACTTGGTGTAAAAGACACCACTGTGTCCCTGCTCTTTTGAAGCAGGTGCATACAGTTAATTGCCCTGCGCTAACTTTTGCATATTATCAGACACAGACTGCTCAGTTCAGATACACTGCCAAAGTGCATTACTGTCCCCTTGCCTTCGTTATAGCAGCAGGTAAGAACTCATTCTGTCTTTGATCCAAACTGGATGTTAAGAAATTGTCTAAAATAGTACCTAAATCTGTTCTGTTAACTGATCTGTGTTGAATACAAGTTAGTCTTGTATATAGAGAAGACAGAATTTTTTTCTTTAGACCCAATTTCCTAGAGTGAAAACTTTAAACAAAACTAAAAACAGC
The DNA here is from genome assembly GCA_024633595.2 of Lepomis macrochirus. Taxonomy (NCBI): domain Eukaryota; kingdom Metazoa; phylum Chordata; class Actinopteri; order Centrarchiformes; family Centrarchidae; genus Lepomis; species Lepomis macrochirus. The sequence goes on from JALXJV020000019.1 coordinate 23,173,539, forward strand.
TAGATTTATTAACAATGGGTAGAATGGTGATACTGTAACCAATGACTTTTCATTTTCATGCATATACAGCATAAATCTCTCAAATGCTGCGTGGTTGCTATTCTGTACACATGTAAAGCTCATTTTTGTGCTTCTAGCATCCAGAAGCTTATCCACTCTTTATCAGGTGGATAAGCTACTGTATATTACTTTGTATTGATAATGTCACAGTTGTAGTCCAAAGACAAGTCATGGCTTTGACACAATAAAACTTAGAGAGTCATGTGTTTTATTTGTCACATGCTCATTTAATATGCAGGTAAAATGCTTGTAAGATGGCACACTCTTGAGTATGGCTAGTGTGCAATAAATTTTATTCAAAATAAGAATTAGGAAATGAATAAATATTAAAGTATCAAAGACAGAGAAAATCTTTAATTTATGAATACAAGAATGAAAACGTGAAGAAATACATTGTAGGAACATTGTTCTTTAGCATATAAAAACATTTGCTAAAATTTTATTCCAGGTTATAAGTAAAATCACTGTTCTTTTTCAAATTACAGCCTCACGAAAGACCTGAAGTCCTGACTGACCAGACCAGTCATTTCAAACATAACATAATGGGAAATACCAACTCTGCATGCCAGTTGAGCAACCACAGCAAGAGGAACGTTCGAGTATTCGTCACAGAAAAGGCTCAGGAGATCGATGGCTTCCTCACCTCCCAGTCTGGAGATGATGATAACAGCGAGTCTCCGCTTCCTGGAGACAAAAAATTCAGCTTCAAGAAAGACATCAACTGCATCCGTGTGCTGGCCTCCAAGACTCAGGAAGTGCCCTGGGTCGCGAATCATTTTCTGTCCGTCTTCGTGGAGGATGAAGATGATGAAAATATTTGCTCCAAACAAATCATACACAACATTGCGCTGAGCACTCCAATTACTGTGCTGCTCTATGACGTGTAGATTAACACCTTTGTTCATCTATCCTTTATTCTCTGTACACATCCCAATATTAAGTACAATATTGCTTTATATTGCTTCATAAGCAAGTCTAAATTAACTTGTTAATCAAATTACACATTAAAAAAAACTTACATTTTCTTTTTAATTATGGAATTCTTGGTCAACTGCTGTTAACATGACATGTCTCCCTTTACAGTCTTTACAGTGCTCCTGCTTTTGCATTTGTCATTACAAAGTAAAATGAGATTAGACATTCCTGCAGCATCACTCCCCTAGCATGACTGGCCCTCTGTGATCATCTGCTTCAGTCCAGATCTCAGGATTGTTGCAACACAGTGAAGGCTTTATTCATTCTGAAGGTCTGTGCTAAATGAAGTGACATTGCAACAGGTCTCTATTATCCACACGGCAGTGTTGAAAAAGAAATTTCCTTCTTTGTGGCGCAGTCAACAAATTCATGCCTGCATGTTTCAGGTCCACTTAAAAGGAATTTATATATAAAACATATTTGTGATGTCTTTTTTTAAAAATGTAGTTTTATTAAATTTAATGCCTAATCCGAATGAGCAGATGTGATCAGTGCTGTAGTGCTACCATTTGTTAAAGTTGTTTTGGAGTATTTTGTAACTTTACTTCACCAAATTAAATAATTTCCCCTGTGTTATGCTGGTCAGTTTTTTCACAACCTTCCTCACAACCCTTTTACAAAACAGACCTTATCCCAGCTCTCTCTTAACCACCAGACTTCTTTAGAATTAGACGAAAATCTTGATAAATGCAACTGTGATAGCCTGAGATAACCTGTAAAAGACTGGAAGTAAGAAAGGGGAACAACAGGAAATGTGATGTTATGCTTGTGGTTAGGGTTAGCCTTGGGAGCATCTTTCAGTAGAAAGAGAGTAAAAGTAAGGATTCACTTTAGGGACAGAACTTGCCTGGTGAGGATGAATCATGACATGGACAGTTTGTTTTTAAAAAAAAGTATTTTAACAAAGGTTTTTCTGTGTGTATTGAGGAATGGTTGAACTTAACATTCTCCATTTATAATAAGGCCCTTTACTATTGATTCTACCACAATATCTTCGACTAAAAGTTTAGGATCTAGTGTTTGTGGAGGTTGACTCATATTTAAAATCAGGATATCTTGACATTTTGACAAGTCTTAGTTTTTGTTTTGTTTTGTAAATCTGTATGTTGTGAGTATCCAAAAGTGCAATGCTAAATTGCTGGAGTTTCCCTTTAACATAAAAAAAAAACCTCTCAAAATGCTCATTAGCAGCTATATGTCAGTTCATTTTTATTTGTTGAATTATGAACTCCCTCTTCACAGGAGATATAGGGTTTGTGTGAATACACTGTATTGCATTAAAACAATTCTGAATGGAAGGAAAGTTTCAGCAATTGTTCTTGGTTTTGTTTAAAAGTGCAATATAATTTCTTATAGATGTCTTAGCTGAAATTACATTCACTGCGGCTGACTGAGCCTGGAGATATTGTCACAAAGTGATGAAACCTAATGGATTTCATTATTATTTTAATTAGACATTATAATACCCAGAAAACTGAAATGCATCTACGCAGACACTGAACTCATTACATTTTTCACTGGATGAGTGCATCAACTGGATGATTTCAGTGTAAAAGGGGAAATAGCATCAGCCTAAAATGACAACAGCAAAATCAACTAATTACTCAGCAATTTAAATGAATGACAAATGAATTTATTTCTCAACAAATATTCAACAGATGACAACACAATGGCTTCTTTATTTCAACAGGAAAACTGCCAAAATCACACATAATCTTACACATTAACAAAGGCATGATGCTGGAGTTACTGCACTATAAATCAATACGGAAAAAAGAAAAGAAAAAGTAATTTAAAATAAATGTATAAATAAATCAGATAAAATAAATAAATGTTACTTGCGTCTCCATCTGCTGTACTAAGCAGTGGTGAACCCTGTACTCACTGTGTTTAAAAATTCCCTCGGCACTCTCACTGTGGCCTCTGAATTGCTTGTCTTTGGCATCCTGTTAATAAACAAATGGCAGCGGCTGGAAACAGATAGTGAAAGTTTTCATGTCAGTATGGCTCCCAAGACAGTGGTCATATCATTGTCGATCAATGCCACCAAAAGAGGTCCTTTTGGTTTGCACTGATTAACTGGCTTGCAAGTTATAACCTACAAGAGGGAGAATTTCAAGGAATAAATTATTTAGTTTAAGTTAAGCCCCAAACAAACATTCCCTAAACCATCCAAACTTCTATCATACCTGCTGCTGAGCTTTCTGGATCCTGATTTGATTCTTTTTAGATGAGGCCAAGTGCTTCATCTCCACCACCATAGCACCTTTGAATACTTGAGTACCTTTGAATAAGTTTGAGCTACAAATCTACTGTGTTAAAGTCAACTCTGCTGAGAATGTTTCATAATTGGTTCTCCTAGAAATTATCTTTGCAGTTATTGGCCCACAGGTGAGAATTTCATTTTATCTGATGGATTAATTAGGTAATAGAGTTTTGTGGTGTTTTATTAACAGTGTGTGGGTGATTTGAGGTCTCGGCGGTGTCATTTAGGTTGTCATTAAAGATTATATAAGTCTCTTTTGTCATTAAACTGATGAACTAAAGCTGCAGTGTTGTTACAGCCTAGTGTATTAGGTAGGTAGATTTATTTGGTGTGAAAACTGAGTTTGTAACTCCCTTCTGCTACGTATTAGACAATACACATTAATATAGACGCGATTATAAAAATGATAAAGAGAAATAAAATAGTCCATATTCAGTGGAGCAGTGCTGAGGATGAACTTGAGCTTAAAAGTCTGATAGCTTGGGGGGAAAGCTGCTCTACAGTCTGGTGGTATAGTGAACACTAGAACAGAACTAGAACACTAGAGGTCAGTGTAGTGTAGCATTAAGTCCTCAGAATAATGTACCATTCAGATTCAGATGGGGTGTAAAGAGCAAAAGATCATGCTGTGACAAATTCAGTTGCAACAATTATAGTTATATAATATGCATGGAAATGTACAGATTTGCACACAATGGACAGTCAGGATCACCTTTTAGCTGTAACTGCACTTTTTACAGTTCGACAGGTTGACATATTTCTCCACAACATTACAAATATCACCAAAAATAATCAAGACAATGCTTTTCACAATGCTGCCAATAAGCTCACTCTGCTGTGTTGTATTAGTGTAAACATGCCTGATGTGGAACTTTCTTTAAAAAGAGAAAGATGTATCTATTATTGTAGCACCTATCCCAGACTGTAGGAGACAGTGTTACATCTTCAGAGCGTCCCATATTCAAAGAAGAAGAATGACGCTTCCTGTAAGGTCACAGTTCAACAGCTGGTCTGTCACAATGCACCATGAAGGAGCTATAGGGAGTGATCATTATCCAGTTTGGTGCAAGATAAATATGGCAACATCACTGTTCATAGCGAGTACAGGGGGGAAATGGATCTCTGAGAAGTATAACTGAGAGAAATTTCTTGGTATAAGAGATTAGATTTAAGTCAGATTCATGATGGGATGAACATAGAAACACTAGACAATAAATTGAAGCAAGGCATAATATTGGCTGCATCAGAATCAATTCCTAAGAGTGAGAAATAGAAATAAGGCATTTAAACTAGTTAAAATAATTTTCAACATCCGACTCAGTACAAGCAAGAACAGGCAGTAGTAAGGAGGACAATAAGACAGGCAAAAAGAACAGAATGAAGGAAATATTGTGATTCTACACAGCTCAGGTTGGGGAGGTGTGGGGGATGATAAAAAGAAGGGGAGAGAATGGGGTTACCTGGTTCTGGTTGAGGGGAATGAGACAGCAGTAACAAATAGGGAAAAGGCAGAGTTAATGGCAAAAACTTTTGTTACGGTACATAGCTCAAATAATCTGCAAGAAGAGGTAGAGAGAAAACAAAATCTGAACATATGGAGGCTTTAGGTAGGAAAGGTAGTATGGAGGATGGACAAAATGTCCCCTTTAGAATAGGAGAGTTAAAAAAAGCACTAGATAAAGCAGGACAGACGGCGCTGGGGAAATATGTCATAGTATGATAAAGCATCTAACTGTAGGAAGTCTGGAAAAATGATTGATGTTGTACAACAGAGTGTGGGTAGAGGGAATAATGCCAGGGAGTTGGAAGGAGGCAATAAGGATTCCATTAAGGAAACCTGGAAAAGATGCCAGCAGACCTGGAAGCTATAGACCAGTTGCCTTGACTTCTCATATCTGTAAGTTAATGGAATGTGTGGTGAATGAGAGGTTAACGTACTTCCTGGAGGAAAGAGAAACGGTGGCTTCATATCAAAGCTGTTTCAGGAAGGGAAGGAGTTGCCCTACTATAGATCCAGTGCTGGGGCGAGAAGATAAAATAAGGAAACCTCAAGTAAATAAATAGACCATGGTTTAAGTATTTTTTAACATGGAAAAGGCATATGATATGTCATGAAAAGGAAGGTTGCTAATTAAACCTAATGGGTGTTGGAGGGAGAATGTTTAATTGGATTGTGGACTTTTTAAATGAAAGAACTATTCAGGTGAAGATAGGAACAGAATTATCTAGCTGACACTGTAGAGAACAGGACACCTCAGGGAAGTGTCCAACTTTATTTTCCATTATGATAAATTATGTATTTGTAAACATTCCACTGGAAATGGGGAGATCATTGTTTGCAGATGACAGAGCATTGTGGAAAAAAGCGAGAAATGTGGAATATTTAGTTAAGAAAATGCTTTTTTGGGAGTGAATTTTGATGTGAGATCAACATGGAGTGAAAATATTAGATATGTAGTTGATAATTGTAAAAAAAAAAGTTGTAAATGTCATGAGGTGTCTTACAGGATTGGGGTGGGGAGCTGATGTAGCATTGCTAAAATACATAAATAGCCTTAATAAGATCAAGGTTAGACCATGGAAGTATACGGTCCAGCAGCCAAATCTGTGTTAGCAGACCTGGAAGTTAAATAAATATGTGTGTGTGCTTTCCAAGTTGAAGCAGGTGAAATGAGACTGTGGCTGAGGAGAAAGCAGCTGGGGGCTAGTTACTGGGTCAATCTAAAAGGGCATGGAGATGGCCATCCAGCAAAAAGGGTGCTGCAGACATGCTGGGTGAAGGAGACAACACAAAAAACATGTTTTGGGTGGACAAGGGATCAAATGGCAAAGGATGCAGGAGTATATGATAAAGAGTTTTGCGCAAATGTGGTGTGTTATAGCTACAGGAAATGTACTGTAAGTATAAGGAAAGTATTCAGATTTTCACAGATGGGTCAAAGGACATGCAAACATGCTTATGTAGTTTGTATGATGCTTTGGCAATATTGTTGTAACATATTCATACCAATGAAGCTAATTTGAATTTAATTACAGCTAGAAGTCACCTGGACCTGCTGTATGAAGTATTATTTATGAACTCAAGAATAGTTAGGCAGGGGGGAAATGTCATATTTATGTGGGTCCCTGCACACTCGGGAATTCAGGGAAATGAGAAAGCAGATAAGTTGGCAAAAGAAGCAGTTAAAAAAGGAAATATTGAAGTCAATATTAAATTATCAAAATCAGGGGGGGAAGGATAGTGTGGAGAAGTGTAAATCAACAATGGCAACAGAGCTGGGATAATGCAACTAAAGGGATACATTTACATGCAATCCACAGCAGAGTAGGCATATCAAGAAGTAGGGGAGCAAAGTGGAAAGAGCAGGCAGAGAATTGGACATAGCAATCATAACAGCACATTTTTAATTATAGGAAAACATCCTTCAGGAATGTGTGAACAATGTCAGGAGGCTGAAACAGTAGAACATATTCTTACAACATGCAGGAAATTTAATCAGGACAGACAAGAAATGATAATACAGTTACAAAACAGGACGGGTAGATAATACAGTAAAACGATTACTGGAGTATGGAGAGAGTGTGGAAGGTAGGAAATGGATATTTGTATTTCCGAGGGCGACTGGATTAGATAGGAGGATTTAATATAAAGGAAAGCGAGGGGTAAATAAAACCTGTAGATGGCAGTAATGCAACTCAATGGATGTCAGTTGCCGTAAAAATCCAACGAAGAAGAAGAAGAAGCCTGTCACAACCCCCAGCTAGCATATTAGCTGACTTCACCCCAAAAGACCATTTTCTTTATAAAAAATGGAGGTAAATCAGGCGAAACAGGAACACCTACTTGCATTAAAAGGTATTTTATCGTCATTACAACAACAAATAGATAGGGATTCCGGCCGTTGTTTTTTTAGGAGTGAAACAGACGCATTAAATGTTTAAGTGTTGTCGTTTGTTGTTGTTGCAGAATGCTAATAGAGCTAGCTAAGACAGTAACAAACTTGTACATTTGGTAATATCCAATCAAGACAGTTTGTGACAGGCTGTCTTTTGCAGTTCTTGTCTTTGTTGGACGTAAAAATTGAAATTGTAAGACATGTGTGACAAGTGTAGGAATAGCTATTCTTCCCCAGCTAACGTTAGCTTCATTGTTGAAGTTGTGTTGCTCGCGTTACTATGCTAACAAACTTAACATTTGTGTCCTGAAAATTGAATTATTTCCAGAAAAACTCACGAGCTTTATTATCTCTGGTTAGCTGTTTTGGCTGTTTGTTATCGGTCTGTTGCCTATAGAGGTACTGATGAGGTGACAGAATGTGTCAGGCAGCCACTCAGCCAGTAAACCTGACTCTGTTTCTGATGACTTTGTAACCATTAAAAGTTGTTTATGAGGTTTAATGATAACATACAACATATACTGACCCCAGACCTAGGTTTGGAAATCTGAATGCACTGCACAGGCTTGCTGTTACTTGTTATTGTAAGATGTCAGCTGGCAGCATGTTACAAAATACTACAATACCTGATTACCTGTTTTAGTCTAATGTCGGTAAGTTACACTGAAGTTATTGGCACTGCTCAATTGAGTGGTTGAGATTACTTTAATACCACAGAGACATCAACACAATAACTCACATATTTGTGTGTCCTAACCACAGTTACTAACCAGTGTCACTTTACTTTACAGTGATGCGGTTAACAAAACCGACACTCTTCACAAACTTGCCAGTGACATGTGAAGACCGAGATCTGCCAGGTAAGCCTGTTTTAGTTTATTTTCAGAACAGGGTTATCGCTGTTTGCAGGGTTACCGCCATGTACAGACAACAGGAGGTATGGTATATGTTTTAGCTAATGGCTTATTTATCTGTATTTTTAAGTTAGCATTGTGCTTTTTAATCAAGCTCATGTTTATGTCTGCTTTCTATTGCTGTGGATTTGCTGACTTCTCCACGTGATGTGTTTATTCCTGTATGTGTTATCTGAGATTTGGACACCTCAGTCTGATCCATGCCAAAGTCTTGATCAGATTTTGGTCAGTTATTATGGTGGGAGGCTTTGAGAATACTCATGAAATAAATAAAAAAATCAAACTAAACGGTTTGATTGTATAAGTTCATCAGATATCTGGTAATCTTTATGAGATTAATCCTTGGATTAAATAACCTGCATGTCTTGGGGCTGGGAGGAAACTGCAGCACCTGTTGGAAACCCAAGCAGACACGGGGAAAGCACGCAAATTCCACACAGAAAGGCTCCAGTCTGCCGGCTCAGGTTCAAACCCTGGATCTTTTGGCTGTGAGGCAGCAGTCCTAACAAATGGGCCACTATGGCACCTTGGTTAATAAAGTCAGTTTGTTCATCCCAGGGTTCCTAGTCATGTTAAAGATTACAATGAGAAAACGTTAGCATAACAGTGATTCAGTCAAAGTCATAGCTTGCCAGCTACAGTCTTTTCAAGATCAGTCCATGAGTGTGGCGCTGGCGAAACTGACAGTCAGGAACACCATTGTCAACTCATAATGTGAATTCTTAGACTTTTAAGAGGTTCCTGTCACCATTTCATAAAAAAATGTGCACAATGGAAAGCAACCTACAGTAAGTGGCTTTTTGCTTCCTCTTTTTTCCGTCCCCGCCAGCCTTGCTTCTGCCTTTCTGAGTGTTCCTCTACAAAATAAAACTTTTCACCCAATAGCCAATGTTCTCTGTGGTTGCATCATTATTTAACAAACATCTCACTCAAGACAGCAGCCAATACTTGCATGTTTATGTTAAAATATCTGTTTGACGGAACAACAGGAGATGTCCTAATGTCATAAAACCTTACTAAAGAGGTCAACAGGGAATGCAGGAAATGAACAAAATGTGCATCCTTGCTTTTAGTCTTTTCCCGCAGCAATGAGCTATAATAATGGTGCTAAAGTATCAGTGATGTATAAATGCTAAATTAGTTGCTTATAATGTAAAGAATGTTCCTATATTTGTAATTTATTTCCTTATACAAAGTTCTACATGCATTTTATGTTAAAACCTCAGGAAAGATAAAGAGACATCATGTAATGAAATTTTGAAGTGCATTTAGAATCTGCTTTAGATCAATTGCACATTTGTATTATATATTTAAAGTCGCAGATCCGGCTCCCAAATTTAGATGGCAACCCCCACTGAGAGTTTCAGTGTTTGTTTTCAGCTCTGTCGGAGTACAGCACAGAGAAATGTGTTCGCTGCACTGGTAACTGAACTCTTAAAAAACCCTAAATCACCTTGACACTTCTAGGTAGAATCACTATTAATATAGGAGTAGCAATGATGTAACAGCTTCTCTTCAAGTTCACAAAGATGAATTGGTTGAACTTGTCAGAAACATAAAACCATTTCCCTTTTTGCTGTCATGTTTCAACTTTAACTGACTACAGACTCTTCCAGATTTATCTACTTGTACTTATTAATAAAAGAGGTAGATGTATTAATAGGAGTCATAATCTTAGACACAGTAGTAGGAGTACTATTAGTAATATTAGTAAGTGAGTTGATAACAGAATGAGATGTATGTGGCCAACTTGTTGGACATAAGGACAGAAATCTGAATCCATTGAAGACCCTTCTGGTTCTGACCTCTTTGAAACCTGATCTTCAAAGGTCCTTTCTCTCTGTGACCCTCCCTGCAGTGCACAGAATACTCTTTTACACTTTCATAAAACTTTTCTGTGTAACAACAGTGTTTACGCCTTATATATCTGCATGTACACAGGTTTAACTGATTATGATTTTGGCTGTTTAAGTTAAATTTTAGTTAAAAATTTCCAACAACTTTCATTGGAATATTGTGATGTTGCAGTTAATACGAGCGGCATTGAGCTGGAATTATCCTGCTGGGCTGTCTCATCAACTTCTAAGATATTAAAGGATACATTTGGTATTTATAAGCCCTATTTTCAAATATTTGGTGTCAAAATGACTAGTAGGTAGTACAACACTCTTCACAGTGACACCCTTTGTTTTTACCAAGAAGCTGATGCATCACTCGTGGACAATTCTCACTCTGTCCCTGAGAGAGACTTGCTTTCCTTGTCGCCTGGAGTTTACAAACTTTTCTTTGTTGTGACAAATCGTGTAGGTGTGTAGAATTATAATTATCGTGATGACATATGTGTGCGCACTGTTTGTTGGTTAAATTACTTTTGTCTTTAAACGTGTTTCTTCTTTGCTCAGAGATAATTAGCAGAATGTTGCGACAAACATTTTGTGTTTTGTGTTTCGCCCTGTCTTGTGTGTGCTCCAGCTCTCAGTGAACATGAGCCAAAATCATTAACAGGTGTGGTGTATATATTATACGCATTGTGTTTGCCTCCATAGGGGATTTGTTTGGTCAGCTTATGAGGGAGGACCCCTCCACCATCAAAGGAGCAGAGGCTTTAATGCTCGGAGAGATGCTTACATTACCACAGAACTTTGGGTAAAACACTCATTTGCTATTGGAGAATTAAACAATTAACACAAAGTACTTTTTGTGAAGCAAACTTTTTGACTTTTCTACATCTTTACGTTACGCAGAAATATTTTCCTTGGTGAGACCTTCTCCAGTTACATAAGTGTGCACAATGACAGCAACCAAGTTGTGAAAGACATTCTTGTGAAGGTACTGCAAAGAGGAAAAAAAGAACAACACTTATTATACACTTAACACTCCTGTTTCACTCATATGATTGTTGTGTGATCCTCTACAGGCTGATCTACAAACCAGCTCGCAGAGGCTCAACCTCTCGGCATCAAACTCTGCAGTAGCAGAACTCAAACCAGAGCGCTGCATCGATGATGTTATCCACCACGAAGTTAAAGAAATCGGAACACATATGTGAGTGTTTTTCCTACAGTGTGCACACTCCCTTATTTTGTTAAAGCGCCCTATTGTGCCTGCAAAACCCAAAACATCCCCCCAACTGACCAAATCAGGAAAACAATCTTTACACAAATAACAATTCTTGCATGTTTACTTCTTATTTTAAATGTTTATATCCTCTCGTTCAATTTCCAGCTTAGTTTGTGCAGTCAGTTACACAACTCAGTATGGGGAGAAGCTCTATTTTCGGAAGTTCTTCAAATTCCAGGTGAGTTGTAGTTGATCTTTCTCATTAGATAACAGTAGTAAACTCATGTTAAGATTGAAGGAGAGGTGCGAAATGTCACAGGTCTGCTACAGAGCAAATGCAATTACCATCCCAGCTATGGACTTGGTGTCTTGCAGGTGTCTTCAGTGCTCAGTTTGTGCAGTAGTTTTAACCCTGTTCCCTTCCTTTAGACCTGTTTTATCCTTCAGATTTCCACTTCTTCTTTTTTTTTTGCCATTTATTATTTATATTTTTGCATGGATATTTCTGCAGAATGGAGGTACAGTGTGAGAAAGCTACAACGTTCAGTTTGCAATCTATTTTCAATCAGGTTTTGAAGCCGCTGGATGTGAAGACAAAGTTCTACAATGCAGAGGTAAGTCGGCCGCTCTCAAATACCAACAACAACATAATATAAAGCGTCAGACTCGTATCTCTCACGGCGACGTTCTGCAAATAGAAGAGTTGGATTGGCTGACATGCAAGTTCTTACTGTAGCATATATATCATGCTTCATATCATATTTCATTTCATAGTTAGGAACATTTCCAGATGCTAATAGGGGCAGGTAGTATAAGACATGTCTCCTGGAAAACCCTTGTACCTCCAGAAATGTCGACTTAATATTATTTAATAAAAATAAGTCCTAATGTAAAGTCTTACTGTTTTACGACCTGGAGATCACGCGTTTTCCTCAAGCTTTTTTTTTCCTTCTCATTTTCATACACGTAGCTTTTTATATTAGCTGTATGCAAATATTCATTGTCATCATCTTTGGCATGTAACTTCATTTGTTTATTATGTCTTGTATTTTATTTTCTCCATTAGAGTGACCTCAGTTCTGTGGTAATTGTCTCTTCTGTTCTCATCGCTGAACATTAGCTTCTCTTAATCCTTTTGGTGCAGCAGACATTGTCTTTCTGGGGCCAATAGAAAGGTGCAAAGTAGAAGAGTGGAAAGTAATGTATGAATAATAAAAAAAAAAAAGATAAACAAGTGGCTTACCTACTTTGATTTGAACCTGTTAGTCCTTGACATGAACTTTCCATTATTTTTCTTTTGCCCTTTCTTTGGATGCTCTTGCTTTCTTGCAAACTCATCCTACACAGGGCTTTTTCATTGAAGTGCGTGGTGTCAAATTGTAGTGGGTGGGGATTGCATTGATTCACTGGGGATTATTAAGTGTGCACAAAGACAATTCTCATTTTCTATTTGTCAAAATGTCAATAAGAACACTGCAGACATGAATGATGGTGCTGAAACTCTTTTAAATCTCATTTTTATCTTTTGTATTGCTGGGTTGAAGGTTTCAGGGTGATGGAAGGCCTATTATCAGTTATTATAAAACCACAATCATTTCAATCATTTACCATCTGGTTAATGAAACATATTTGATTATATGAAATGTTAGGTTTCAGGTATTTGTTGGAATGGCTTTGCATGGAACAGAGATGCAGCTCTGTGATTTAACATTAACCTCATTCAGAATGGTTCGTGTTCAGTTCCTTATCGATCGCAGGCATGAACTAATCTCTGCTTCTCTGTCATTGTATCTTACTGTATAGTAGAGGTTGCACTGAAAGTTTGACAGTTTTATAGGTCTTTCCCAAAGCATCAACTAGTTGCCTACATAAAAAACAAGGATGACGATCCTTTACAAGCACCATGTCAAGGCTCGCAAGGCGCGTGATTTGATTTGTGAGGCACCTTTACAAATTATGCCTTTTAATAACCAATTATCTTTCAGCCTCGGGGTAGATATTGTTTAAACAATTTAGGTCATATTAAGATATGTAAGTCATTATTGTGACGTTATTTTTCTGTTAAAGAAAGATACTTTACATGTGAATATTAATAACTGATAAACACACTGACCGTATGGGTATTAGTCATTGGTTATCAGTAACAAGTGTAGTGAATTTGAAATGTTTTAGAGTAGACACTATAACACGTGCCATTGCTGTTTATCTCTGCAAAGGCCTCTTACATTCATCTAGATATATTTGTCATATTTTTGAATAAGTAAAACAGCCTCGCTCAGGAGCAGCACGTCCAAAGTCTATCAGGTAACTGCTTTCGGTGCACTTGTAAGCTTTTTTCAGACTTTAACAGTTATTTAATTCTCCTAAAACTCACTGATGCAGTTGATATGTCTGCTTTAAATAATCTGATTGGTTAAAAACACACAACTAGTTGATGTTTGAGAGACCACTTCGAATGATTTGTTGATTGGTTGCAATCCCTACTGTATATCTGCTGGTCAAAACTTGTACTAACACGGTCCTCCCAAGGTACCCTGAGCAAACATAACAGAATTTAATAAATGTTTGTTTAGATGATTGTCTTCTGAGTTGGGTTGATTAATGTTATTTATTACATCACCCTCACATCACCTAAAGAGTAGCTTAAAGGAGAGGTTCACATTTTTTCAAGTCTATCTGAAAGCATTACTCACATGCCCACATGTACATTAAAAGAGAAAACAGCTGAGTGTGATCATTCCTCCTGTTCATACTGGCCTTAAAAAGATCTTCAATGGAAAGTGATGTGGGACGAAAGTCCACATTCCACTCATATTGTCTTTGCTTAAACTTTTAAATGCATTTTGAGGGGCTGTGGATATTCTTTTTTTATGTCCAGTATGAACAGGAGGAAAAAATACAGCAGCCAGTAACTGTTGAAATGTACATATGGGTATGTGAGCAAGAGAGTCGTTAAAAAAAATGAACCTCTTCTTTAAGGCAGTAGGATTTTGCACAAACCTAACCCCTCTTAATACCTAATGACAAAGTTGATGTGTTGCTCAGTTCGCCTTGGAGATTATGTAATTTTACTCAAGTGTGAGCAACAAGATATTCCTTTCATTCCTGGCTTCTCCACTCCAGACAGATGAAGTGTTTCTGGAGGCTCAGATCCAGAACATCACTACCTCACCGATGTTCATGGAGAAGGTCTCTCTAGAGCCCTCCATGATGTACAACGTTACAGAGCTCAACACGGTCGAATGTGGAGATCAAGGGTGAAAGCACTTTAGTTTACCTGCATATTCCTTCTTGTTGATGTAATTGCAAAAAAGCTGAATGGTGGTATTTGCTGTCATCTCTTAAACTTCTCTCACCTGTATCTTTTCCCCCACCAGAGAGTCCACATTTGGGAAAATGTCCTACTTGCAGCCCTTGGACACACGGCAGTACCTGTACTGCCTGAAGCCAAAGCCGGAGTATGCGGAGAAGGCCGGCATCATCAAGGGTGTGACAGTGATAGGCAAGCTTGACATCGTATGGAAGACCAATCTCGGGGAGAGAGGGAGGCTACAGACCAGTCAGCTGCAAAGAATGGTAATTAAGATGTTTGTTTTTCATGTGTTCACTGTTGCCCAAATCATAGGATCTCATTTTTGTTATCTTCTTATGCTGTTATGGTTCTGTCCTTGTATGTCCTCCAGGCTCCAGGGTATGGAGATATCAGGCTGTCTTTGGAGATGATTCCCGACACTGTGAACCTTGAAGAACCTTTTGACATTATCTGTAAAATCACCAACTGCAGGTAATAATCCACAGTCCAGACAGCCAACACTTTTTAATCAGCAACAAATTATTGAATTACAACCCCAATTCCAATGAAGTTGGGACGATTATTCAATTGAACATAGGTTGAAAATGATTTTTCAAATCATTGTATTCTGTTTGTATTTACGTTTTACAACGTCCCAACTTCGTTGGAATTGGGGTTGTACAAACAGCTTTTTTGTGACCTTCTTGTTGTAGCGAAAGAACCATGGACCTCGAGCTGGAGATGTGTAACACCAGGTCGATCCACTGGTGTGGCGTATCAGGGCGACAGCTGGGGAAACTAAGTCCTGGTGCTTTCCTCTCTCTGCCCCTCGTACTGCTCTCATCAGTCCAGGGTCTGCAGGTAAGATCCAGACATGTAGGAAAACTGTTGATATCCTGGCGGTGTTCTTGCTGGCTAATGTCACGTTATTTGCCCCTTTGTCTTAGAGTATTTCCGGATTGAGACTCACAGACACATTTCTGAAGAGGACGTATGAATATGACGACATCGCACAAGTGTGTGTCATCTGCCCGTATACGAGCAATGAGAGCTAGGAATTTTTATTTACCTTTTTGCATTTTAGATATGACTGGACCAACAGTGGAATACTGCACATAACGCTGACATTTCACTCTTTTTGCAACCTGAGGGGATAATACTGTATTTTAAAATTAATTGTGAATAATATAAATCACTTTCTTTGAGAATAATGATGTAAATGTGCAGAAATGTTAATAAAATCTGTGTAATCTTTGATTTCCTATGCTTTTCAACACCAATTTCAGGGTGTTCATGGTGGCTTTTGTCGTTAATCCTCTCAGAGACAACATAAGATAATACTCATTTTATTGTCATTTTTAAAGACTTCAGATGTATTCATTTTACGGATTGGTCTTTTAAGCAACATTTTTAGACACACAGTTACCTATTGGGTGCCAAATCACTGTACTAAATGGTGGACAGAAATTGACCTCGTCACTTGGGCTCTCTATAAGACCCTTCCTGACTGGTAAAAGCCTGCAGCTATTAAACTCTACAACCGCAGTTTGTCACATACCCTTTCTGTTAGTAGTATCCAAGCCCAAGATTAAGCAACATGACATCATCAGTGGTATTTCCTCAGGCAGGCAGAGAAGTACTAAATTGGTGGAGTGCCCCAGACAGCTAAACTGCCAGGACTCTCTGGGATGTCAGGTAGATCTTGGATTCGAACTATTTGAAAACATTATCATGAAAGACATCACACTCGACATTGCTCATATAATTAAGACAGTGAGTGAGTAGTTTCAAGACATTTATTCACATGTCTCAGACAAAACATTGTGCTGCCCTAGCATACCTATTTGTTTCCACAAAGCATCTGATCTCAAATACCAGATTTAAGAGCATGCAAAATGAACAATGTGAAAACATTGTTACTAGTTAATGAACAATTAAATAGGCTTAAAGGGGGGACATTTATGTTTGCTAAAGTGCAGTAACAACATAATGCAGGCTGCAAACACTGCTATATAATTAAACAGTTGTCTTAATCAAAAATGAAGTAGTAGTCATTGAAAAGCAGTGATATGAGTCTTATGTGTTTCAAGGACTGAATGGTCTTTATCACCCAGTAAACAAGTAGAGTGTTTTCTGTCTACAAAAATAATATTAAACAAGATGCAGTATAAACAAGGTAAACCTGATGTCCTATGGTTAGTGTATGAGAAAAAACTGAAATGTTCCCTGCAATGCTGTAAACATACATTCCTCCCAAACCCTCTATTCATCATGACTAGACAGAAGGATCCTTAACTCATGACATGAACAGGGCAGTATTTTCAGCATATATAAAACACGATCTCTGCAGAACAAATAATTGCCTCATGTTCTCTCAGTAGGTGGAATGAGTTCTCTAGGTTTTATGATTATGTGTTTACAATATTTTGCCCTAGATGTGTGGGATGCTATATTTCATGGTCCAGTCTCTAGGCCCTCGTCTCTGCGCTCCAGGGCCTTTAATCACAGTAAAGTGCCTTCAACCCCATCCTTGTCTCTTCTTTCCAGCTATGCCGGGGATTTGACTTTAAGAAATGGGTGTAGAGATTGTAATCGCGCCATATGGTTGCCCTTCCTTGAAAAAATAAAATGTGAGACTGAAATAAAAAGAATGCTTGTTAATGACACAAACATATTCAAGTGTTATGTGTGGTCAGCTATGGTTTGGGTTTTAAATATAAAAATACCTGAGTAGATCATGAGTGCTCCTCGGCGCTGCCGCTGAAGGAGCGGCTCCGGATGTGGTTCCTTAACTGCTCGATCAGTTCTGGGTTCTGCTGCTGGATCTGCTGGGCAAACTGTTGTCCCCTGATGGAGTGATGAGATAACTTTGTTTACATGCTGAATTGCTGCCTACAAACCTCTCTAAAGCTCACCAACATCTTACACATTATCTTGTTTGTCGAATCCATACAAAAACCGAAATGTAAAAATGATACATTGTGGTTTTTCCAGGGGGGAAACGACTGTGTCCCACCAAGAAATAGTCCGTTTTTGTAGCTTCATATTCCCTGTAGACCTGAGAGTGCTATCAGTTTACCCAAAATATTAAATTATCCCTTTAATAAGTTTCACAATTAATAGTTAGTATTCAAACATGTGACTCTCTCTAAAGTGAATAATGAATAATCAATTGTTCCTTTTAATTTTGAGTTGAGTGTACTCACGCTTCAATCAAGCTGGAAATGTCTGAAAGTCCACCCACTCCTGCTCCAGGACCCCCGACTGCATTAGACATCATTCCTGACATCCTGACCACACATTGACACAGTGTGAGTGAGTAAAAATATGTTCAAAGTATGTTTTAAAACTGCACATTAAAGCAAATCTAAATGCTATCATTTACACTCACAGCTGTTGTACTTGTTGGTTCTGCATCACGCTTGCAGCCTGTAAATAGAAATGAAGCGTAAATCCTCTGTGTTGCTCACAAATGTCCAAAAGATAAATTTATTTCTGATTACATTGGCAAGTTTTGCTGTTACCTATGGCTGCGGGCCCTGAATTCACATCTGAGCTATTGTTGCTGCAAAAAAAACTCTGGCATGCTTGTAGATGCATTCTTGGCCTGGCAGACATTTCTGTGTGTCAGCGTTTAACAAGTCAGGATTGTCCAGGCCCAGAGAAGGTCTAGAGTCCACCTGTCACTCATGGGACTAATTAGGGGAAAATGTCTGGTCTAACCTTGCCAGAGACAAAACACGCATTGACACCTGTCTCCAGCACTAATGGTAAGTTTTCTGAATGATTCTCTATTGTGCTTCAGACAGTGCATGTATTAGGACTCATGTTCTTACCATGCTGATGAAGGCAGGGTTGTTGATTAAACTAGCCATGTCAAATCCCAATCCAGCAGCTATCTGCAGCACACATTCATAGACAAAGATCAAAACAACCATAGCTAGGTAACATACAGTATGTGGGCTTTAATGGGATATACATTACATTACAAGGGCTAAGAGAAAAATAGAGCTTGTTTTTACTTACTGGGCTGGTTGCTTCTTTCTGCTTCTGCTCTGCAATCTTCAGGTTGGATTTGTAGGTGTCATTCTCGGGGTCTAATACCAAAGCTTTCTTGAAGAAGGAAATTGCCTCTGGATACTTGTTCATTGCTGTCAAAGCCAAGCTGGAGCCGCAAAATGAAATGACCAGACATCAGACCTTAAAATATTATGGAGCCCATTACATTGAAAACCTCTAAAACTAAACATTTTGAATAACACAAAGAGCTTTTCTTTAGCCTAACTCACCCCATCCTCCCATACGCTTTGCTGTAGGTTGGATCAATCCCAATGGCTCTCTCGCAGTCACCAGTTGCCTCTGTATAATTTCCCAGTTTGCTGTGAGCTGCAGCCCTGCAAAGTGTTATCATCAGACCCCATGTTTACATTCATCACAGGCTTTTTAAATCGTGTACAGATACATAACGCGCAAGGAAGAGATGCATGCATGATTTTAGACATCTGTTCCTGCTGTATAATTACCTATTGCAGTAGTACACAGCGTTTCTTAGGTCCAGATCAATGGCCTTTGTGTAGCACTCCACTGCACATCTGTAGTTCTCTTCCTTCATGTGATTGTTCCCTAGAAAATAAAATATTGGATTGGATGACAACACTGGGCCAAATTGCTTTTTATCACCCTAAGAAATGGCTACTAAGACTGGGTTCAGCAAAACACTTTTTTAAAATGTACTCTGTGGTACTAACAACAATTCCACCTTTGGGCAAATAGACAATTATTTCCTTCATCCAGGTGATGTCACTGTTGTAGCTCACAGGTGGACAATGGTGTTTACAAAGAGTGTAAAAATGTTTAAAAAGCAGTACTAATCCACAATACGTATGGGTGATAACACAACTGAGTATCACAGATGACGTTATTAGCAGTTGATTCAAAAGAAAGGGTTAAATTTTTAGTTTTCACGTATATAGTGCAGCTACCTCCTCCACATGATTTTAGTTTAACAGTCTGAGCACAAGCACTTCATTGTGATTAGTTATGTGTAGTTTTGTAAAGTTATGTGGTTTGAGGACATCCAGTATTCCTCTGAACTGAAAAACATTTGAGGCAGATTTAATGTATCAGTTTGTTGATTACTCCTCTGTCCTCTCTATACTTAAGTTCTCTGCCCAAAGAATTTCGTTAAGAAGCTCATTATATTTTTGATATTGCTTAAAAGACAAAGGATAAAAGATAATGTGCTACCAGGGATGCTGCACTGGGAAGCCCATGTTTAAGAGCTAATGAAATTAGAGTTTCATCATTACCTTCATTCTTAAGTTGCTCTGCTCGTTCAATGTCTTCTGGAGATGGGGATGTCTCTGGTATGGTTAAGTTGTCATTCTATGTAAATACACAATAGAAGAGTCCTTAATGTCAAATGAAAATATCTGCTGTGAGAACAGTTTATAGTGTTGACCGTTGATAATGCATAGTACATTGATCTAGCTTTAAACACATCCTGAAGCTGTGTATAAGCTTAGTTACTTCATATGAACCATAAACAATGATAAAATCACAAAATCAACACACTTTCTTCCCCATACTGGTCCCATGGATTGTGCAGCACCCACCTTGAGCAGGGAATTGTGGAATATCTCTGTCAGAGGCTGTGGCACAGCAAGATGGCAGTCACTGGAGCTGATCTTAAAGGTAGTCTCCAAACACTGTATCGCAACTGTAATGTAATAGGGTAATGTTGATGCGATGAATTACACTTGTGAGATTTTAAGATAATTGGTCTCAGAGTTACCAGTTTCATTATGGTGAGTCAGAACTTGGCAGCACATTCAGAGTGAGGAATTTAAACTGTCCAGTCCATTTATCATGAAGGATGAAACACGCCACCACACAAACTGCACAATATTACCCTAGTTTCTAGACACTTATTTTTGATGATAAAACCTACTCCTGTTGATTATCTCTGCATTATGGTAGTGAACTGAGAACATATGTTATGTTAGATGCATATTAGTTTCATTCTGAAATGGACCGGACGATAGCAGAGCGTCCCATATTTGCAAAGGCGCTATCCAAAATGTAAGTGCACAGTGAGTCGACCTACCTTCGAGGCTCTCCTGCTCATCAGAATTCAAAGCACCGCAATGTGTTTGATCTCGTAGGAACTGCACAATAGAGAATGCCAGGCGCTTCTCCACTGCCATTTTTAACGAGAAACTGCTTGGAGTGAAACAGAAAGGCACCCACACATCAATGACTATATTATTCATAGGGTGACAAAAACATTAAGTAATGTATAACTTATACATGACTCATGATGAATTAAAGATTAATACAAAATGATCAAGTCTATGAGTTTTTGTTAATAGTTAACCCTTAATGGATCATCAATTAATGATACATATATTGATTTAAATGCCACCAAAACAGCTGGAATCTAGTTAGAAAGAAAAGGCCATTTCAGATCTATGCATTTGGGGAGTAAATATTTTCAGAGAAAAATAAAGCTGTAAAGTTGACACAAACAAAGATCATTGGGTGGATGACCATTGGGTTATTTAGCAAAGTTCACATCTGACTACCAGCTAGATAAAAACAGGTCCATATTTCTATGAGAGTAGGTACTGTTGTGCTTTCACATAGTCGCATCAATTGTCTGGTTTTTGTAACTGGATTCCAGTTAATTTAGTGGCATAAGCTGTACATGAATGATCATTAACTGTTTATCTGTTAACCGTTAACTAATGACATAATCTCATAGGGACCTGATGTGTTATTTATAGTGAGCAACAGGAATTCACAATACCTCTTGTATTATGGTCTCTGAAAACGTGACATAAGTATTTCTGTATCACAATAAATATACATGACTAAATAAGCAGAAATTCAAGTTAAAAATCTCTGTGTGGGTGTTCTAACTGTTCTAACTTTGCCAGAAAACTGTGTCTTCATGCTGTACTCCATTACTCATAGCAAGTAGCTGAATAAGAAAATCTGTTTTCAGGGGGGCTTAAATTCATGCATTTAATTATGATTGATCATTAGTTCTGCATATGTTACTTGTACTCTTATTAAAAAGTAAGTAGCATTCATAGACAGTATTAGTATTTATGTAATATTACATAGGGGTTTTGATGGTTTGTTACCTTTTGTCAAATCTCAATCCTCCATGTGGACTAAAGACCTCATAGTCTTGGGTATTATCTAGTTATTATGCAGGGCTGGATTATCGGGCCCCAATAGTCGATTCACTACATGCCAATAGATTTTTGGTTATTTAATGCATTGTAGTTGTTAAGGTATTAACTAATGCACACCCTGCAGTTTTATCTTATTTTGTGGGCCTGTCATATAGAGGAGCCCTGTGCTCACATTAGTCCTAAATAAAGTAATGTTAAATCAAATTACCACAATGCCCAGTGGCCTCCTAACATGTTATCTATTATCTTCAGCAACTACTATTAAAAAGGATGCTGGGGGTGCATTTGGATGAAAGCAAAATGATTATAACAAAAAAAACACAGCTCCATTAAAAACCTTTCTGTTGCAATATGTTGTTATCGCTCTCTGTGTCTGTCTCTCTGCCACTCTCTCTCTATTAGGGCAGCAGGAGTAACCAAGGCCACAATATTTACTGTATTTTATAGAGGAAAATGGTTTGCACATACAAACACTACCTCATATTTCCATCACGTGCTGATGCCAGTCGTTGTTATGTGCATTTAGGTTTGGCTAGCACAGCCACTCCTCCCTCAGTGTGTGTTGACACACGTACATGCAGTGATGCAGAAGTCGTGATGTAATACCATAACGGGATACGAGAGGTGTTTTTATTCACCAAACAGGCATTATATTTGTGAACTGCAATGCATTCAGGCAAATACAACTAATGACACTGGCAGGTGTTTGTAATACCTAAATGCCCGTCTGTACTACTAATCGTCCGGACAACAAGGCTCACGCACTTTGCAGATTGTATGATGCATGCTAAAACAATCACAATCCTCTGTCAGTAAAACGAGGCGCGAGGAAAAAGAAGAAGGGTCAACCTCGTAAACACAAACACCATGAAGCCAATTTATAAATATCATTGTGTCAAAGGATGCTATTCAGTGTCCCCCCCCCGCCCACCTACCTGCGCTCTTATCCAGCTGTCTGCTGCTACCGCGTCATGAGGATTTGTGTCAGCTTGGTAGCATCCTCCTCGGCGCTTGCGCGTTGACAGCGGAACTGAAAAGCATTTTCCACAAGCAAGAGAGAGGGCGCCTAGTGCTGCTGCTGCTGCTGAGTTACAGTAAGAGGAAAATAAAGGGGTTTTTTTGTGCACGGAAAAACGCATGAAAACCGCTGGCATGTGTGCATTAAGAGTTGTAGTCTGCAGAACGCTTTGCAGGTATGTTTCAGTACACCACTAAATACACCACTCTGCCATGTTTTAGTTTAAGTTAGTCTGCTAATTAAAAATCTGTGCCACAGTAGATAACTGGAGGATTACTAACTTAGTTAGTCCAGCTATTCTTAATGCGTAATTGCTGTAGGCCATAATTTACACGAACCTGATTATAATAAAAAGGGTATTTAAATGACAGCCGATACCGTTCTGGAGAACTTTAACTCAATGGTATGTTTGGACGTTTTACCAGCGATTTGTCATAGCTGCCCTACAATTATCCCACGCCTTCTTTACGAACTTGTTTTAAAAGGCTGCCCTGCCATGAAACTCGACACTGAGTGGACTGGGGGAAAGGGGTCAACGCTTAGCACGGAAAACACGCAGAGAACGTTTCAAGTGTAACCTTGAAGAATTTATTGCCCGTGCACCTGTTAAGTTCAATCCCTCCGTTTTAATGTGATACTCTTTTAAACGCTACATTTGTTTGAATGTCTGATTCATTACAGCCTCCCTGAACCTGTCTTGAGAATGACCATCCAGAACGGGACTGTGATATCTGCCAGAGACTGCTCTCAGGCAGCAAATCCAAGGAACGCTCTGAGATGGGACCTGTCTCCAGCTGAGACCAGGGCCATGACAGACAGCTTGATTAACAGAGTTAAAAAGGTCTATGATGACATCGGATCTCTGAAGATAGAAAATGTTTCTGTTGAGAACACCCTGAAAGCCTTGGCTAATGTCAAGCTGGATTATGCATGTAAGTCTGTAAGGATTTAAGTGTATACTTTTCTTGTTGTCAACAAACCCATGAAAAACACCAAAAAATTCACCTAAGTTTAACTAGAGCACCAAATGTGTATTAATCCTCGGCTAAAAATAGTCCCCCACAAATACACTATTTACTTCTGTTTGAGTAAAGTTTAATAAAAACTACAATGCCCAGCTGTTAAAGATATATTTCACACTTGTTTCTGAAGATTTAAAACTTCAGTAGGGACACTAGGACTTGTAGCTGCCACAGACGGGGTAAGGAAGTCAGAAAGTATTGACAGAGGAAATAACATGTTGATGTGTAAAATGTGTATCAACACCTTATTTTTGTGTTTTTTATGTAGAAGAAATTATAATAACATTTACTGTGCATTTTGTTTTTATTCTGTTCCCTTAGCATCACGCCATGTTCTTGATTTCCCCCAGTATGTTTGTCCCTCTAAAGAGGTTCGGACAGCGAGCACAGAGGCAGACAAGAAACTGTCTGAGTTTGATGTGGAGATAAGTATGAGGGAAGACGTGTTCAAGCGAATTACTGCCTTGCAGGTACGCCTCATGTTGCATCCACTTGAATTGTGACCATAACTCACAACATGTGGTAGGTGAAGGTTGATATAAAAACTGAGCTTTAATCAAGCTTCTAGTCCACTAAAATAAAAATGAGGTGTTGAGGTAAACTTTACAATAAAAGATATGGATTTGAAGCTAATTAAACATAGTGTGTGAGGATTTGATGCATTTCTCACAGTAGCTATGCCAATGATAGATAATTTAAAATTATATGTCAGCCAGAGAGTAACAAGTGATAAATTTGGAAGGACTGAGGTGTGTAATATTAAGATCAAGAATACTATGCCCTCGTTTGACCTCACCACTGGTTCTTATTTAGTTTGGGAAAGAAATGTAAACTGATCTAGCGAGTGGTAGCCAGTTTCACATGATATTTCATTCATCATTCAGGACTGGCTTGCTCTGACATGCAGCATAAACAGATTTGGCAAAACAGCCTTGATTCTGCCTATATGAAGAAGTGTGATTGTCTTTTGTGATGTGTTTTTGACAGAAACAGCACCTAGACAATCTTTTGCCTGAAGAAAAGAGATTCTTAGACAGACTAGTTACATTAGGCAAGCGGAAAGGATTGCACCTGTCTAAAGACATACAAGAGGTAATGCAATCTGTGATCTGATGCAGGTATATTACAATGAAGAGTTTGATTGTAGATGTTTGATAAATAAGCATTTCTTTTTTTCCCTCAGTTCAACGTTTTATATTTGTAATTCTTGAATAATCATGTCACATCCTGAAAGTCCATTTTAACTTTTAATTTTTTACACTCTCTCCCAAGGAAATTAAAAGAACTTCCAAGCTCATAAGTGAACTCTCCATAGAGTTTAACAAGAATCTGAATGAGGACAACACAACGCTTGTTTTTTCTGAGCGTGAATTGGGTAAGCTTTCAAGCATCAAACTCTGGTCTGGTAGGGTGTCTGGTTTTATGAATATGCTTTACAATTTTTAATACTTATGTTGTTTTCTGTGAAGGTGGGCTAGCAGATAGCTATCTCAATGGGTTGGACAAGACAGCAGATGGGCGGTACAAAGTAACACTTGAATATCCCCATTACTACCCCCTGATGAAGAGGTGTCACAATCCTGAGACCAGGAGGAAGATGGAAACAGCTTTTCACAGCAGGTGTAAAGAGGTAACTGGAGTCTGTGTGTCCCACACTTTGCTGACCACAGCAAGTCCTGTTTTTATCTTCAGTTTATGCATACACACCTGCAGCCCTATCTTAAATATCCTTCTCATACTTTCAAATTCTATGTTTAAAGTTGTAATCCTTAAGATTATTATTATGTCAAACCATTTTTGATGATATTTATGGACACATTTTTCCCACATTTGATTCAAATTACCTACCTACGCACAAGGATATCAGAGAAAATGATGCATGCAAGTCCAGCTTTACTGTTTAATTTTATCTCATTGATATCTGCCGCGCCATTTAATGTTCACTTTCTTATAGCCATATCAGAGCTATTAAATTACTGCTAATGCAAACCAACATTTCCTGCTGCTGCTTCAGATTCAAATGGTGAAACATGAGGTGGAGCAAGAAGGAGCTCGGTGAGCTATTACATGAACAGCTGCAGGTGACAGGCTGCACACCTTCAACTCATCAGCAAAGTAACTGACTCCTTTTGCTGTGCACCCTGTGGCTATGTGGAAATCCGGTGTCTAATAAATCAGGACTGAAATCTTAAGGATTATAACTTTAAGAAGCAAAATCAGATATTTGGCTAAATGTTCCTATTATCGTATTCTACTGCCTTTCCTTTTTTCCAGGTAAACACAGCAATCCTTGAGCAGTTGATACAACTGAGGGCAAAGGTCGCAGACTTACTTGGTTACAGTAGCCATGCAAACTATGTGCTGGAGATTAACATGGCCAAGAATGCGAGCAATGTGTCTGACTTTTTAGGTATGAGCCCTTTGACATGTCACCGTTCATGCACACGCGCGCACATACAAAAACATTCTCTGTCATTTAAGATGAATACTCACGGCATCCGATAACGGCTTGGCATCAGAAAAATAAACTCCACTGGACAGACGCAACCACAAGAGAGAAATGCTACACTGCATGCCTTTCGCATGTAATTTGGTGTGTGTTGCACGACATGCCTTTTGTATATAGTGTAGCATTCAGTAATTTATGGCTCATGAAGGCATGCGGCACAAGTAGTCATATATCACAAAGTAAAAAGGGCCAAATTAGTATGTCTTTATCTTGTGATGTTAGTACAAATGTGATAAAGGGTATGTAGTATGACTTCTGGATAGATACATATAAAGTACATAATTGATGATTCATGATTATGTGATTGGTCTAGAAAATTCAGCTGTAATTGTTTTAGATTTACAAATATTCCACTTTGACTTGTTGTTTATATTA
Organism: Lepomis macrochirus; assembly: GCA_024633595.2. NCBI lineage: Eukaryota > Metazoa > Chordata > Actinopteri > Centrarchiformes > Centrarchidae > Lepomis > Lepomis macrochirus. The sequence continues at coordinate 23,200,128 of JALXJV020000019.1, forward strand.
AAACAAAAAAATATTTTTCCACTTTACAGATACATTCTATGAAAGACTAAAGCCCATTGGAATCAAGGAGAGGAAATATATTCTTGCACTAAAGAAGAGGGAGTGCTTGATGCAGGGCTACCAGTTTGATGGACAGATCAACGCCTGGGATTTACCCTACTACATGAATCAAGTGGAGCAGTGCAAGTTTGCTGTGAACAAGGACAAACTAATTGAGTATTTCCCTCTTGACGTGGTGACAGAAGGACTGTTTGGTATCTACCAGGAGCTGCTGGGTCTCACATTCACGGAGGTGGAACATGCTCATGTGTGGCATGAAAGTGTCAAGCTGTATTCAGTCCAGGACGTTGAGACAGGAGAGGAAATTGGCCAGTTCTACATGGACTTGCATCCCAGGTAGAAAATGTGTCACTGCAGGTGGAGGACCAAAAATTCTAGCCTCATAGCATTCCATACGTAAAAATTTCATATGACAAGAAAGATCAGTTTTAGGGCTGTGACTAACAGTTTTTTTAATTTTAGGTTAATTTACTCATTATTTTTTTCATTTACCGTAAAACTTGGACACCGGTCCATTTACTGGCCTGGTGTGGCTACATGTTTTGAAAAATGCTCAAATAAAAGCCTGGTCTGGTTTTTATAAAAGTTCTTTGGATGTATAAAACCCCACCGGGCCACCTGCTTGAGTTACTTCTAAGCGGCTTAAATTGTACATACCAATATAAATGTTTAAATTTTGTCAATATGGACATGATACACACTGTTAGATTGGTTTGATTCTCCACAATCCTTTAGTTCATTTTACTGAAACTGTGAACACTAAAGTATTATTCATTCATACCAGCATGGTAAAGGAATTAAAGACCTCTCCCAAATATAGGCATAGTGAGTTCAGTGATTTAAGCAAATAAGAGCCGGAGTTATTAATTGACGTTTTACAGTATTTGATTAATAATTACTTATAAAATTAAATAATCTTGCTGCAGAGTTTTGGAATAACTATAGAATGTTCGAAAATTGAGAAAAATTCCCATGGCAATTTCCCACAGCCCATGGCGTAATGTTTTTTAAATGTCTTGTTCTGTTTGAGAGTTCAAAATCTAATATATACAATTCACTGTCACATACGCAAGAGAAAAGGTGCAAATCTTCCCAACTAACTAGCTGGAAGTAGAGAATGTGTTGCATTTTTGTTAGAAAAAAATACTCAAATAGTAAATGTTTAGTTCCACTCAACTAATCAACTAATTATTTTAGCTCTAACCAGTTTGTCTTCCATCACAGTAAACTGTCATTTTTTACAATGCAGTTAGTGTTAATTTTCAGATTCGGCCTTGCTGTGTGACATTTGCAACCTTATCTTCAACCAGGGAAGGAAAGTATGGCCACGCAGCCTGCTTTGGGCTGCAGCCTGGCTGCAGAGGGCCTGATGGAAAACGCAGGCTTCCAGTTGCGGCTATGGTGGCCAACTTTACCAAGCCCAGAAAAGGATGGCCTTCCCTTCTTCAGCACCATGAAGTGGAGACTTACTTTCATGAGTTTGGTCATGTTATGCATGAGCTCTGTTCTAAGGTAGGCCACTGTGAATAAATCATTGGCACTTTAATTGTATTTGAATACTGTGTAATGTATTAATTAGGATGATAGAGCTTGAGCTTCTCCTGTGTTTGTATCAGACCACTTTTTCAGAATTTAGTGGAACCCTGGTGGAGACGGACTTTGTGGAGGTGCCTTCGCAGATGCTTGAGAACTGGGTTTGGGAGAAGGAGCCTCTAAGAAGAATGTCTCGCCACTACAAGGATGGCAGCCCAATCCCAGACAACCTGCTCGACAAACTGATTGCATCCAGAGTAGCCAACACTGGTCAGATACTTCAGTTTTCACAAAAAAAACCCAAAACATTTAAGCAGAAATCAAGAGTCTCTGTGGATATGTAGACTTGTTTATCCTTTTCAGGACTGATGAACCTGCGTCAGGTAGTCCTCAGTAAAGTTGACCAGTCGCTGCACACAAGCCCTCATGCAGATACAGCAGAGGTGTTTGCAAAGCACTGCCAGGACATCCTTGGTGTTCCTGCCACACCAGGTCAGTTGTAGCATTACATAGCATAGTTGTAGCATTGTTGGCTATGCAGGATATAGTATTTATTTTTTGTCACATATGAGGAGGAATAAACACCTAAATTGTTAAATTTGAAATACAATAAATTCAGCACTAGCTTGTGTTTCATTTCCTGTATAAAATGCTATATTAGACCTCTCTGCTGATGTTTTTTGTTATGCGTGTGAATGATTTGTAACAAAGACCTGTTCTCTGCAGGTACCAATATGACAGCCAGTTTCAGCCACTTGACTGGAGGATATGATGGTCAGTACTATAGCTATCTGTGGAGTGAAGTCTACTCCATGGACATTTTTTTCAGTCGTTTTAAAAAAGAAGGCATCATGAATCGAAAGGTGGGTCTGGTTATTAGTAGTGTTGTGTTATATCCATTTGCTTGTAAGTATACATCTCAATTTCTGTGGGAAATGTCTTTATCAGTACATGTGTCCCTTTACACAGCTGGGAAGAGAGTACAGAAGGGTGATCTTGGAAGCAGGTGGCTCTGTGGATGGATCTGACATGCTGGAAACCTTCCTCGGACGTGGTCCTTGCCAGGATGCCTTCTTTCAGTGCAAAGGACTGTTAAGTTCTCAGGAAACACAAAGGGCTGTTTGATATTTAATATACTTTTAAAAGTTTCTGAAAGCATGGTATATTTGTAATTGTCTGGATGCAGAAATATGCTTTGCCTGAAGTCTATCATTACTGTGTTTCAGTTTTTCTACTTGATAATTTATGTATTTCTAAATCTATTGATCGACTCCAGACTGGACAGACCCTGGCTTTCAGACCTTTAAACTCACCCCCCACCCCCCCACCAAAAAAAAACTGTTTAAGCTTCATATCACTGGCTCCCAGTGTGTTTTAGAATAGATTTTAAAATGATATTGATTACTTTAAGCCTCTCCCCCCCTGCTATATTATCACTGATGCCAGATCATCCACCCATCATTGTAGTTTATACGAAATGTTAGCTACACATAGACAGCTACATTTGTGTGTTTTTATCTACAAGGAAATTCTGTGCAAACTACCCGGTTACCTTTGTAGCCTCTGTAACTTTGCGGTTGGTAGTAACCAAACACTTTCTAGCAGGCTACTGCTTATAAAAGTCCCCAGCCTTGTTTTCAAGTTAGGAAATACTGCCTTTGTATCATATTGTGCACCCTCAACATGGAACTCCTTAAAAAATTCTCCAGTTAGAGGTGCTGATACGACTTAGTGAGTTTAAGTCTCTGGTTGCAGATATCCTTGAGGAGGAGTGTAAGAGTTTCCTATAGGCTTTTAGGTGTATACAGGTGTCTTGGAAGTTCTGATGAATTGTATTGTCATATGTGTCACTGTAACTTTTAAATGCTGTTTTACCTTTCTTGGCCTGGTCTCCCTTGAAATAATAAATATATCTAAGTGGGCTTCTTTCAAGTCAAATAAAGGTTAAAATAAAATAAAAAAGAGGTCTGTTGTCTGTTCCAGAAGCCCGACTTAAAACTAAAGGGGAGCTATTCCTGATTTTAGTTGACATTATTTTTCTTTTCTTTTAACTGTATTTTAATTCCTTTAAAATGTCTATCTTAAAAAAACAATTTTTCATTGTCCAAGACAGTAACTTAAGTTAAAAAAAAATACAAGCTGCTGATGACTGCATTATATTCCATTATATTTTTATATTTTGAATTGTCACCTACCACCTAAATTTTGTGTTTCCCTTTCAACCATAAATTGTACAAAGTGACGCCCTTATTACAGTAGCATTTTCAACTATTACCATATATATATATATATATATATATATATATATATATATATATATATATATATAAAGCAGGCTGCGTGGCCATACTTTCCTTCCCTGGTTGAAGATAAGGTTGCAAATGTCACACAGCAAGGCCGAATCTGAAAATTAACACTAACTGCATTATAAAAAATGACAGTTTACTGTGATGGAAGACAAACTGGTTAGAGCTAAAATAATTAGTTGATTAGTTGAGTGGAACTAAACATATATATCTATATCTATATATATATATATATATATATATATATATATATATATATATATATATCTATATCTATATATATATATATATATATATATATATATATATATATATATATATATATAGATAGATAGATATAGATATAGGCATGTAGCAAAAGCCTTCACTGCATGTAGGACGGTAAAACCTCGTGTTCGGGCACAGCTGTATAAGAAAAAATGTATTTATATATACACCAGGGGGCGCCACAAGACAGCAAATGCATAGTTTGTGAGTTAACATGGTAAAGAAAAAATGTATGTTATCGTTGTTTTTACACGGTCTGTGCTAATAATGACTATTTATTTATTCAAGAAAATGTTAAGCATACATGTGGATTTGGTTTAATAAAATGTCTTGTTTTTTTTCTGGTCCGTAAACTCATTGTTTGTAGTCCGCGTGAATCCATATCCTCGACCTAATCAGAAAGGAAATAATGCTGTTAATCCAATGGATTGAGGGAGATACTGGGACTCACTGAAAGTCCCTGGGAGAGATAGTCTAGTAGTGAAAGCATCATCGCGGGGACTCTGTATAGCTGGAAAGGCGACTTCTGGTGGACAGCCCATTCCTGCATGTAAGTTAGGCACAGAGGTCGCAGAGAAGAAACCCACCGCTTCGTGTTCTCACAGCGTCAATGTAGCTTCACTCGACTCTGTCAAAGCTGCGTGATTAAACGAAAGATTATGACTGAAAACACCTGGGCGCGGCACATATTAGAGGAAAAGGTTTCGCTCTGGCGGAGGTCGTACGCATTTTTGCCTTTTGTATTTCCTTGATGAATGCCGTGGACATTTTGGATTTTTTTTTTAAATGCTCTTGTGTGATCAAGTCTTACAAATTAAGGGGCCATTTTTCCCCTCCCGTCTTCGCCTTCACTTAGTTTGTTTGAGTAACATCTGGAAGGTGAACACTTTGAAGTGAGAAAACAACTGGGGACGACAACGTTTAACAACTTGAGGACGGCTTGCTGAGGAGAATGTGCGTATCGTTTCTGGGCCAGCTTCGAATTGCTCTCTTAAGTGGGCAACATTAGCTAGCTGCTAACACTAGCAAAAACCCTAGTGAACTAACCTCAAGCAAATCTGGCTCATGCCCACTTCTTGGCGTATTTTATTTTTGGGATAATAGAACCCCGCGAATAACCTGGACATCAGTAAATGAGACGCTGACTCGGAAGTGATTTTGGTAAGTGTCTTTGTTTGCGCAAGTTACTGCTTCTCTCTGTGGGGCCCCACACAACATGCTAACATCACTGCTAGCTGCAGCGTCGTATCGTTTGGGGTCCCGTTCTGATGCTGTCCGACTTGAGCCTTGCATTAATTCAGTCCAATTTTAAGAGTAAAATTATAATGTTGTAGCCACATATGACTGCTCCTTGTCTTGTAATTCCTAATATGATACAATGGTGGGTTTTGGACGGTAACGAGATTTAGGCAGCTTGTCTGTATTTACGGTAGGTTCACGTCAACAGCTGTACATGGCTTCCCATTTGCATTGTTACTTTACTGCTTCTTGTCTGTCTGGAGTCACCAGAATATCCAATAAAACGCAATCGAGTCAGTAACATGGATATATTTTACTACTGTCATCCCCAATATTAGGTAGGCATTAAGGTAACAGCTGCAGTGCAACAGCAGTCACATCTTTTGTTGCGGAGCACCTTTAGCGCTGCGACGGACGAGGGATTAGTGTGCTGTAACGTTACACTCAACACATCGGCGTTTTCATTTTTCTCACCACTTCACTAATCAGATTACTACCCCCACTTAACTCCTAAAATGTAATTTAATCTGGTTTTAAGATTAAAGATAGACGGCGGAGGTAATCTCTCTAGGTTTCTGATTTTAGGAAATTTTTTAGCAGATCCATCCATGTCCGCTGTTAGTTAATGATCTATCAGGGAAATGCTGCGAAGATAAACAACCCCGAGAAATCTCAGGGAACCATGAAGCAAGTAATGTTCAGGTGAAAATAACAGCAGGCTGTCTGACTTACATCCGTGAATATTTTGTGGTTTTAACACATAGGATGACGTTATCATTGCAATGTCTTCTCGAGTGAATTATGTTTAAACCAAAACCATTTTGATTTGTCAACGGGGTTAGACATATTTACTTATACCTATCCAAATTCAAACTTGACCCCTTGATCACCCCTTGAAACTGACAGGATGGGTTGCTTTATGTCGCTAAAGAGAGCACACAGGTATGTTAAGGGGGGGGGGGTACTGCAGGCATCCATGGGTAGATAAATGTCTGCTTGTTGAAATACAAATACTAGTTAACATCACCTGGGACTTGTCATTGTTTTAGGTACACAATCTAAGTGCTGGCAGACAGCTGTTTGTAGATTATTATCCAGTTATCTGTTATAATAGTGTCTGATATGCATAATCTCACATTCTCTCAATCTCAGGAGTTTGTGGTAATTTACTCTAACTTCATAAAACACTGTTGTATTATATATTTTCCTTCGTTTCCAAGAGCCTTACGACAGTGGTATGTTTCCATTAGGGTGTTGAAAGCCTGTGTAGGTGAATATTTAAATAATCAAGTTCCTTGTGTGTTCATTTACAACAGACCTTACCAGAGTGAAAGATAAGGGTCACTCTAACAAAGGCCCTCTACTGCACTGTGCCTTTCTCACACCAGTGCCATACTATTGTTGTTACAGATGCAGTTGCGACACAGGTTGTTGTGCCACATGGAGACCGAAAGAAAGTAAAGAAAACCGTGTTCAACAAAAGTGGCAATAACAATTTTTTAAGTCATTATTGTAAAAAGTTTACTGGCTGCATTAATTCCTGGTTGGTTGATCCAAAGTCCACAATGCTTCCATTGTGAATTATCCCATATCTCTATATTATATTTTCATAGGTATGAAGGATTAGGCCTGGGTCATCCAGAAAACTATTTTGTTGCTTTTAAACAGCCCCAAACTGTTTTGTCAACAAGCCTGAACTCATCTTGGGTTTCCTTGACCGCAATACCCTTTTTAAAGCCTAATGAAATGCTATCTTTACTTCCTTGAGGTGAGGTAATTTAGTTGGAAAGGGACACAGTGAGTGATCATCCTAAGCTGTGCACCAGTGGGATATCAGTTGAGGAGGAAACTGCTATTTGATTTCATAATGGGGTCAGAAGAGTGGGATGTCTTAAAGAAATGGTGTTAGTTGGACTTTTTGTTGACGCCTAGTCTTGGCGTTTAGCGACTGTTGAGCTAATGTATTGTGAGTATGATTATCGGCGTGTTTGTCTAATGGCACTTTATACCAGATATTCCTCCTTTTGTAACCATTTAAGTGCACATTTCCTCTACCAACTTAAGTATATCTGGCCTTGAACTAATTCAAATGCCTTTTCTACCCCTCTGGTGAAAAGGGCAGAGAAATATGCCACAGCAATGTGTCAGCAATGAGTTTGATGACGTGAACCAACAAATATCTGTTTAATAACTATCATACTCATGTGCAATTGCTGGCGAGTTGCAGGTGATGGTGCGTTGCAAAACTGAGCAAACTTGTCTTTAAAGGTGGAAGATTGTCTTCACTTTGCCATCACTATTTTCATGCAGAAAGATGTATTTAATTGGTGCAGAGTAGTTCTCCCCCTTTTTTTAAAGACAAAGAGATATTTGGCAAGTTGTGAGACTTTTTTATTGTGTAAGCAGCCCTGCCCCTTCCCTCTTGCAGCAGGTGCATGCACAGAGTTTTCTATACTATCCCACTGATCCTTATAGAGCTGAATTGATTAGTCCTTTACTCGATAACTTCATTGACAGAGAAACAAGAAAGCTGAACATTACGTGGTTTTGGACTGTTGGCTGGCCAAAACAAGTTCATTTGAAGACTTTTGGTTTTAGAGAACTGTGCTGGGTGTTTTTCACTATTAATAATATGCAGGTTAATCACTAGTGACAATGATTTAGTTGCAGAACATTTTAGAACAATTAAGTTCTCCCATTGCCAGTCAAGACATATATTAATGAGCTTTGTTTGTTATAAACATTACACCACACCACCAGAAATAATTTTTAAAGACTGGGGACCTGATGTGTGATTAACTGGAAGCAGTGTTAAAAACTAGTCTAATTGGACCATGGAAGTATTGGCTCATTTAAAACTCCCCGGAAACATCTGTAGTGTAATGGGCCTTTGAAATGTATTCACCTCAGAGTGGATGCTAAAGATGATCCTGAGTGTCCTGTGCCTGGTGTGGTAAATGTAACTGGCTCTTTTCTTGTCCATGTGTGTTATACATTTTGTTTTAGTAGACACTGAGAGGATGATGAAGCCTAGATCTTCAGTTTCTGATGTGTGTCACATGTCACATAGTGTTGCCATTTTCAGGCAACTTCTGTTCTCTCTACGACTCTTGACACAGTTTCAGAGTTTGAACTGGTGCGACTGCTTTCCAAGTAAAAGCAGTGTAATGCATGTGCATGCCTGACTGTTTAGGATATGAGTGTACGTGTAATGTTTCCCTATGAACCTTCTCATGCCTTTTCCATGATGAATCTCTGCAGAGACCGGTGATAGGAGACGTGTTTGTCTGCCAAGAAGCGCTTGTCTTACTCGTTAAAGCAGGTGAAAGCATGTGTGTGTGTGCAAGTACAAAACAATGGATGATTTGATTGTAGGCAGTGACTACAGTTTTCACGTTGCGTGTGTACAAAGCAAGGTCATGGGATTACTAATGGACTCCACCGGGCACGGCTGGGTTTGCGTGGCAACCTGAGCCGATCGCGGCCATTCTGGACAATGCTTGTGATTTCACCAGATGCACTGCATTGCGTTTTAGGAGCTTCCCAGAAGCACCTATCCACTCTGCTCCGTGCAGAATACGAACCTAGTTTATTTTCAAGCTGCATAGAGAATCGGTGTCTACACAGAAATGTGGATTTTCCATCGTCTATCAAGTAGGGCTGGACAATATTACCACGATAAATTATTATCACGATGAAAATTTTCATATGTTTCCTTATCGATAATTATCACAATGAGTATCAAATCGTTATTTCTTTTTTAATTTTAAGGCTAATTTTTGCTCTTTAGTGAAAGTTGAAGGAAACCTGATGGTTAATTGTGATTCAAACTCTTTTTTTATGGTCAACACTTGATGCCAAACAGTGGATCACTTTGCAAATCTGAGGTGCAACATTCAAAACAAATTACAACAAATATGTATGTGTAAAAGCTTTTTTCATTCTTTTTTCCTCAATAAAATCATCATAATCACAAAATCATAAAAAATTAAGTCCTAATTCTTTATTAAACATTTATTGAACATTTTTTATATAGTTATTGAAAAAAATTATATTGCAATAATTATTTTTATTGTTTTACTGTCCAGCCCTAATATCAACAGACACAATTAAAACAGACAAAAAAAACAACTTACCTGTGGTAGAAGCACAAAAATAAAGGAAAATAACCAAATCAACTAAATCTGAGCAAGTCAGCTAAATCAGGCAGGGAAAACACTCCGCTTCTGAAACGCTGTCTGTGGGGTATGAAGCCGTGCTGAGGACGGAACAAAACTGGGTCACTGATGTGACATTATAGGACCGTGCCTGGTGGAATCCAGGCCTTAGTCAGCCACCTGAGGAAGACTATTTGACATTTATGGTCAAACCATTTTCATGTCCATGTAGAATAAAGGATGAACTGGGAGCGAGGTAGCAGTGTGCAGGTATTCTTTTATTGTATGGAAGTATTTGTTACTAAGTACCCACACAGATGTTATGGATGTGCACGTGCTTCCCGATGATTGCATGGTGTCAGTCAGCACATGCTAAAAAAGTGTCACAATTGTGGCCCACTCTTCCTAAGGGTAGATCGCCATGGTAACTTAAGCTGCACAGCTAACTTGATCTAGAGCACGCTATATTCAGACGAGGGATATCCTGAGCTTATATTTATAATTTATGTTTCAGTCCTACTGACCTTACTCGGGCTGTAGAAAAGACACACCATCCGTCCATCCATACTTAAGATTTCTACTCTTAGCGTGTACATGATTTCATATGTATTTTGTCAACATGCTTATGGCAGGTGATTTTGATTTACAATCTGAGGAAGGTCTGTGGGTGAGCAGCAATATTTAACTACCACTTTATCTTGAAAAACAAAGCACCATCACGTTTATGGATTCTTTTGTTGGTCTGTTGCCCATTGGCGAGTAAAGCTGGCTTAACAAATAACAGGCAACTGCAGAATACAATATTGAATGAATAGCCAATTAGGTGCAATGAAGTACTGTATTTGTGGAACAGCGTATATTGGCATAATATTTGGCTCGTTGTTCTGTCAGTTTTAACATTCAGTTTCTCCCCAATGCTTTCCCCGCGTCTGTGACCTAGTTAGGAGAAAAATCTGTCTGCCTCTTCAGTCTTGCTGTATATCAACAGATATGTTCATAAAACCAAATCTTGCTATAGTTTGGTCTCTACTGGCTGATTAAGACACCACGTAGGAGCTTGCGATCTTCCCTATATAACCCATGGAAAAATAAGACATTTATGTAGAAGAGCTTATGTAATGGAAGAATTTTGAAATTGGTTTTGATTACCAAAGAGGAAAGAACGTTCTAAGACATAAACGGTGCAAGAAATGGTCTGTTGTAATTTCAGCTACAGATTAGCGTCATATCTGTGCTATAAGCTGCCTTCATACTATATTTCCAAACGGATTTTTATGTGCTGTATGCTGGGCAATACTTTGTCTTCAAGCTGTGTACAAATGATAAGCTGTCTGAGCTCAGCTTTGCGTTGGGTAAAGCACAGAGTCAAACTATACCTCAGAACAACGCAGATACATTGGTGTGTATTTTATATAACTTATAAATAAGACGTGCAAAATTCATGCTGAAGAAAAGTACAATATCCTGGATCAGTGAAGTCACCTCTGCTAGATGTCACCATATAAAAAGGCAAAGTGTCAAACAGGCTGTTTGCAGGGCAGCATGTCTTACAGAGTGGTAGAAACACATTTTTATTAAAAATCTTGGCTGGTTAAATTATATTATCACTGAATTATATGTACTCTACTGGCTCAGTGCAGCCTGCTTCATCCATATTCATGTTCATTCATATTCACTGCAGAAGAACATGCAGCAACGAAAACGGTTACTTATATATTTGATTCTTAAGTTGTGAATCCTTTTTCCAGCTAATGACATTATTATCGTCTCTGTAAATACCTGATTCCCGGTTGAATAAGTTGATGATGATCACATCCTAAAAGAGTTAATCTAGAAATGTGTGGTGCATGTTCAAACTTTCAGTCTTCATTTTAGTCTATTTTTGAATAGATGACATGCCTGCATCTTGTTGAGGTGGATTGTAGCTCAAATTAAGTGCAATGCTACATGCACCTCACATATATCTGAAGTGACTGCTTCTGATATTTTTCCTCCTACTGTTCCTTGCTCGGTGTGCAAATTACCCCGTACATATCCCCCATTTCCTTGGATTGCCCTCCGTCATCAAAGACAAAACAATAGACTGTCATACATTTATGGCTCCCAGTCTGACATGCCCCAGTAGAAAGTATAGAGTTTACTGGACCAAAAACGACTTTTACATCTGTTTACACACATTACAAATAGGACTGTACCTGACTATTCGATCATTGGGATTCGAATATTTATCCGCACGCCTGTCCTCCACCCTCAGCAGTGAACTTAAAGCTCCAGTTCACATCAAAGGTAAAACAAAATAAAGCCCTTATCTCTGTGGGAGCACTTTAAATTGAGTGACAATGGCAGTTATGAGATTTAAGAACATTTAGTCGGCTATAAAAAAGTTAAAAGCAAATTTTACATAACGTGTTGTTACTTTCTGCTACCGGAAACGGTGCTCATCCCGCCTGCTCTCCCTGGACCCCTGCCCGGTTAATATGGTTAATAGGTTCCCTCCTGCTCTGCACCGCAGCCACAAACCTGTTTCTACAGCATCTAGTCTTCCAGTCTGCCTAGATCTTCCCCAGCTCAATTTCTGATCACTACAACCCTGCAATAAATATTCCTCTTTTTATCTAACTCCACTCTCCTCCCTCTCTTTGTCCTGCACTTGGGACTACTAGCCTAGCCGCAAGAAAAGTTAAATACAACCTTTTGGTAATAACGTGCTGTTATTAAACAGCCTACATGTAAAGAAACAAAGTGCTCTCTCTCTCACACGCATACACAGTCAGTGACCAGCGTTCATTATCTCTCCCCCATCAGATGTCTCCTTGACTCATGTCATTGTCAGAACTTTTTGGGCAATCATTCTTCTGTTTTTGTGCTTTAATCTATGAAATACATAGCTGCAACACGTGAAATTACACCCTGCTTACTGCCGGCGTAATGCAACCACTAACATGGACACATGTCGCCGAATGCCCCATTTGTTTCCCAAGTCATTGTATGTTTTAGTTAGTCGCACTTGGTTTTCAGAGCTGCTAATTTTGTAAAAGGATCACTGAAGCTATACTTTAGTGCAAAATGTGAACGACTCATAGTTAGCTAAAGCTGGCGGTACAATGATTCATATTTAAATAATATAAAATCTGTTTTGGGTGCACATGCAAAGTAGTGGGTTTGGGCCCATAAAGGAGCTCCATATTTGGCTCTCAGTACCTGCAGTGTGCAGTGATTTAACAGACTGAACAGGCACGGGTAGATCAACACCTTGTTCATTGACCCTAATATACCATCACCTGCCTGTGATGTCATGTGACAGGTTGTAGTTTTAGGATAGCTTTGTGTTTACATCTGTTTACCTCTATTGCTAAAGAAACTTCAAGTCTGGTCCGTTCTCAACTTGATTGGTGAGTATCTCCTTTCACTGTTGACGTCATTAAAACGAACACACCTTATTAACTGCAGCAAATTTACTTGTCTTTGTTTGCTGTCAGCGTCATCTTTGACAGCAGTCTGTGAACGAGCCAAATTTGATTTTAGTTCTGCAGAGTCTATTAGCAGAGCAAAGGAACAGACTGGCCAGGACAACATACAGGGAATTACTGGTATTAATAATACTCAATTAATCCAGTAATCAAAAATAACAACATTATTACCATAGCAAACAAACAACTCTATTACGTGGCTCCATCTTTGTGATTTACTGCACAAAGAATATAAGCCCTAAAAATAAAATAAAATAAGCCCTGCACTTTTTACCAAGTTTGAGAAAAGCATGACTAATCTTATATCTAATGTCTCTATAAAGCTGTCCAGAACATATGGATTTCTTTTTGATGATGTCTTTCAGGTGCCTTTTGGAGCTTCAAGGTTTATGAATATGTCCTTTTTTAGAGTAGAATAACGAGTTTTGTTTAAAAAGACATCGCTACTGGTCACTATTTGTTTGCCAGCCGTACATAGTTACTAGCATGTTGGTTATTTGTAGCTTATAAATTCAATCTTAATTAAAAATGTAAGGTTTTTGTCATCCTCCCTTGAAATTGTCAACCCAGCAAATTAAAGCGTGAGACGCTGGAAGGCTGCACACTGTAAGAATACAGTAATACAGAATGAAATATTGAAAATTATTTATCAGCTACAGTTCTTAAATATGTAGTAACTTATGCGAACACACGGACATACATCTTAGTGTGCACAGGACGATGTACTTCCTCATTGTTAGAGCTCATGTAAACAAGGGACAGGTGATTTCCTTTAAAGTCTTCTTTTGGTTTCATATCATATCATATCATATCATGCGGTGGCGACGGGGGCTGTCTGAATGAAAGGCAAGTAACTTCAAAGTAGAAGAATCTGTTGGTGGTAGCTGCTATGCCCGGCCCCCCCACAGTCAATACCCGCAGTTTGAAAATGATGCTTTCCTTGCTTTATTCTAGTGTGTCAGGGAGGGAACTTTTGTTTGGCAAGATTCAGTGCTATCCCAGATAGATGAAGATAAAGGCGCCCAAGAGGAAGTGGAGCAGAAACTAATGAGTGTCAGTGCAGTCCAATGTGTTTTCCGCTGATTGGCAGATCCTATAAATAAGTCAAAATTTCTCTTTCTCTCTGTTTTTCTCCTCCCCTCTTTTCTCGCCCTCTTTTTGTCGCTCCCTCTTTTCTCTTCTATAGCTCTATTGTGTACGATAAGGACAGTGGAGACATCATCCTATCTCTTAGCTGGCTTAGTTTGTCTCATGTCAGCTGGCAAGCCAAATGCTTTTCCAGACATGCATGGACAATACTCTCTTGTTGTGTTGTGTTGTACTCTGACCTGAGAAGCAAGATTATGTTGCATTTGTAGGCTGAGTCTTGTTCAGATTCTTGTTTTTTAGTCAAGCTGGATTACCCTCATAAAACATAGCATTTTAGTAAAAGGAGAACATTTTCTTTGTGCATTACAGTGTATGTTCCACAAAGCTTAAGCAGTACAGTCCTTAGTAACAAAATGAAAACCACTTGTTTCTGTCTGTGATTCTTGAACAAGTCTTCAGGCGGGACAAACTTGGCACATAGGAGGAGCCTGGCTATTTTAGTATATCCTTAACTTAATTAATTCCACCTCCATTCAGCAGCTGTATTTAGTTTCTAAAGTATTCGCTGACAAATTAATTTTTTTGTCAAACATACTGAAAATCAGCTTCCACAGTGGTAAAGTCAACCCCTAACAAGCATAACTTAACATCATAAGAGAGGGGAAAGAGGTTCTTTTGACCTAAATTTGATTGCTAATTAGCATGCTCCAGGGAACATGTGTTAAAAAAAATAAGATCTTACAGGATCTATTCCCATTATTCGGTTGGGAGTTTTGGCAGCTTTCTATCACCATCCTAAGGGATTAGAGATCAATAGAACATTATGTATTTCATGAGACTATATACTCACTATTAATACACTGGCAACACATACTCGATGTCTGGTTGATCAAGTTATTGTGCCGCTTTATTGCCGTTTTATATTTGAAAGTTATCAGAAATTTTTGTTTTTATTTTTAGTCATCTGAAGAAGTTTGAAACAAAAGTAATGATATTGTGAATTAGTTGTTGATGTTTAGATTAGCTGTTTCCTGTTCACTTTCAGATATCATGATGTTAAACCTTTGTGTTCATTGTTTTCATGGGGAAACGTAGAGTGTTATGATAGTGTAGTGTTAGGTTACCGTGTAATTCACAAATCAATTTCTTGCTAAAGACAGCTACTATGAAACTTAATCAAAAATGACTTGTAAGAGTTACCAATCTATCTGAAGCAGTTGGAGAATTGTTGGTGTTTGCTTTATGTGTGGGTGTTTATGTTATCTTTATCCTTTTTCATTAGATAAGCAAATTGTTGGATCTATCATCTGCCATCCACTGGGATCCAGACGCTTGAGTCCTAAATGACAAGGTATTTAATTCATGTCATGCAATTTCCTATTGTTAGAATATATTCCTTATTTATTACCCCAGTAACTCTATTCTATTTGAATCTCATTTTGTGGTATTAGATAGCCTGTTTTGTTTTTCAGCAGTTTGATGACGCATCAATACATGTTGAATCTACTTGTTTTTTGGATTTAGATTAAAATGTCTCTCTTGAATTGAATTGATTTGCTTTCATTGAAGTGATGTATTTTTGTCAAACATTAGCCCAAGTCTAACAAGAAACAACAGGAGTGCCCCACCTTTTTCAGCTGGAGGCCCAGATACATGATACACCTGTCAGACTAGCTCTACGTACAGTCAGCATCCTATTTCATCATAAAAAGATCATGCCTCATTGACAATACAATATGATGTAGTTTTGTACTTTTGGGGCTCAAGTTAGATGGCAATTTAATAGAAACTGGCTAGATGGGAGGCTTTAGGCAGAAACACTACACAAGTTCAATAAGTAAAAACTTGAACAGGTGATTATAAAACTTGACAGAAAACTATTTATCAAATATTCCTTACTGCATGAATTACCATTACTCAGAGCTCAGTATAATGAGGCCGTAGGAACTACTACTAAATTAAAGTTGTCATTTTATGATCAAGGGGGAAAAGGCAGGATAAGTCCTTGCTTACATTAAAACTTTGTATGACCAATACACAATTCACAGCAGAATATGGTGTCCTTACATTTGTGACATTTGTCCTACACAACAACTTATATAAATACTTACTTATCGTTGTCATATTGTTTTGTCACACACACAAAAAAACAGCTTCCTTCCTGACCCTCCAGAAAGCTTTTGCTAAGCTGTGAATATGATAGGTATGATGATACAGATACCTAGCATTTGTTTTTACTGTATTATCTACATTTGTGGTCACTCTCACAGTCGCACATTTTGACGTTTAAAACACTGACTATAGATAACAAACTTTTAGATGTCTAGACTTTCCCCGTAAACCATAGTCAGCTGGTCCAGAGCACACATTCTAGATGCATTTAGATGTCTTGTGACCTAAATAGTGAAAACAATAAGACCAGATAACAGGAGGCGTGCCTCTCCTGTGCGAGACAGCTTGGTTTCGTAGCTTTGCTGAGGAACAGGTTTGCCTTTTCTCAGCTGAAAGATTTAAGTGGAACATTTCCACATTTACTTGTTTGACTACTTGGTTTCTCATAACTCATAGCCACTGTATTTGCATAACTTTCACCGCTGTAGGCTTTGCATTAATCTACATTTGATACCTGGTTCTCATAACATGGATTACCTTTTTCCTTTTCATAAATTGAGACCAAATGGGTCAGACAGCCATTGATGATCAGATATATGATGCTTATAGGGCTATAATGTCAGAACACTTTCAGTACTGTGATCGATCAATATACAGACTACCATACATTCATAAAATAGCAGTGGCTGTTTGCTGCTTTTAACTAGTGAGTAGGGCAGGGCTCCAGACTAACTTTTTTACCTTTGTCCCCGAACTGTCCCAAAAAACAATTATCAACCGCCTGAAGTTAATGTATAAAGTGTCCCAAAATCAAGATGTTGTTTCTTTTATAGTTGTTAGTGAAATAATAAATGGTGATAAATTGATAAAATAAATATTTATTTATTTATCAATTCAGACAAAAAGATATAAAAACAAAACTGAAATGTTATCTGTGGGGGCACCTTTTTACCTAATTATTTTCATTTTTATGTGACACACTCCTGGACTTTAATAGCTCCTGTGCTTCAGCAAATTTTCTGTTCATGGTCAAAACTTTGCACATTCCGTATCTTTCCCACATATCTGTGTTCTTAGAAATGTCCAGACAAAAAGTAATATTCTGAGACTAACATCATTATTTAAGCTACCTGACCTATACTCTGCTGTGCTCCCCTTCAGACTCTACTGACTGAGACAAGAGCACTGCATTTCATTGGAGACAGAAACTGAAGTTAACCCTTGTGACCAGACAGAAATCTTAGCACAAATCCACATGTTAACTTAAGCAGCTCCCAAAGAGAACCAGATTGTGCTTCAGGTTTTAGATGTTTATAATGCAAAACTCTACCAGCAAGTCCGTTGGCTGCGTCTCAGCGCGTGCAGGGGGTGGGGTTACTTTACTATCACACTATATGCAGAGTCACATTAACTGGGTGGAGATGATTGTTGCCACTATTTTATGTTATCAGAATATATATTTGTTTTTCCTCTGTGTGAGAAGATTGATGTGTGGCACTTAACACATTAGCATATACAGCCTGATTGAGAGGTCAGCATGCCATTTGTGACTGAAAGGATAGATGGACCTGTACTGTGGGAACAGATGAGCAGCCAGTCAGTGATAGTGACTATAATAACAGCATGAGAAGACGTGCTCTATTGTAGTCGGCGCTCAGTCGGTTCAGTTTATCATTTGCTAAGTAATAGTAATAAATAAACACACACACACAATTCCTTTCATCCCAAAGGCATGTCCCAAACACATTTTCTATTGTCTGAACCTCGCTCTAAAGCTTAAAGGTATAATAACTGTAGGTTCATCACTATGACCAACCCAATATCATATTGTCAATTGATTCATTGTCATTATAAAAATAGCAATTATAGCCACTCACATTTTTAGCTTCTGCTTCAGGATGTTCTAGGGGCACAGGTGGAGTCTCCCTATTTGCTCCAGAGGTGTATGATTTGATTGGTCTCCTTGTGTTTTCTTATACAGATAGATTGTTGATAGTGAAGACAACATGAACAAAGATGATAAAAGGCTCAGTAATGATAATTGATTTTCTTCCTCCTCAAACAAGACAAGTCTTTACTTTTTTATAGAAAAACTTAACCAGTTCACACGTCTGTTTACCTTGATGCAGACAACACGATTCGATGTGTCGAATAACTGAGAAATGATCAGCTTGTTTGTTGCTCTCCTCAGTAGGTTCTTATTTATTTATGTACTTATTTATTTATGCAACAATCATTTCTCAAATTTTCAAGAACATGGACTTTTATTTTAGAATAGATACATTAATACACTTTATTTTACAGTCCTATCTATGCATATTCTCATGAATATGTCCATCTGTTTAAGATCTCTTTTTAGTTATTTTTAGCACATGTGGTATTTAAAATGTATACTAATGTTTGTACTAACTGTTTTAAAACAGCGTTTAATGAGCAGACTTTGACTTTTAACAGGGAATTAGGGGAATGCATTTCCATATTCTACAGTAAGCTAACAAGGAAAATGCGGCAGTTGTCTGCATGGATACATGGCTCTGACCTGAATGTGTCTGACCTGGTTATTGAGACTTGGCAAACTGCTTCTCGCTCTGTCTTTCTCACTCACGTGGACAAACAGAAACAACTGCATCTGATACGTAGTTGTGCATCTCTCTTTCCTGGGTAAGCATCATGTTTCAAGCATGCATATCACTTAGAGGGTTTTAAGAGCTTCGTTATGTCTCAATGTCTATTTATTATTCAAGTTACAGTAAATGCATTTGAGAAGACTAATTAAGCACCACACAAAGGACCAGTAGGATATATATGTTCACTGTTTGCTTTTTACATTTTATATTGCTATGGCTTTTTAAGCCTGGCTTGCTAGTTAACCATACATCCTCATTCCTTTTTCCATTCTTGGCCATCTGTGGGAGTAGCCTAGATCATGTGGAGATAGCCCTGCAGGGCTTGTTGAGCTCTGAGATTGAAAAAAGACGAGCAACATTGGTCTGAACTGATCAACTGTAAACACTAATTGACTGCTTCTCTTACATGTCAAGATTCAAAATAAACAGTAAGGGTACATTTATTTTCCTTTCCACAACTGTGGATATTAATGACTGGCTATTTTATATATGGATCAGTTTAACCAACCATTGCTACTTCACTGTTAATAATGATTGACCTGAAAATATGCAATCAAACTGAAAATATCTGCTTGGGCAGTCATGTTCATGTGACATTAAACCGGCAACTCTCTGCCTTTCTAAAGTAGTGTGTATATTTAAACTTAATGTGCAAATCTACAATTAAACTCTACTGAGACTCTACTCCATAACCCCTTGTAGTTATTGTGACATTGTTAAGATGAGTCAGTGTCATTGTTTGGGTATCCACCGCAGAAATGAGTCTTAAGGGCTCATATTTAACTGGATTTCATAATTAATGAAGAACTTACCCTGCAGAAAGGATTTTTGAGTAGACTACTATTTATAACGAGCAGGGCTGTCTCCTTCCTTGCCCTGGTTATGTCGTAATGAGAAACTGGTCTCCAAATATCCAAACTTTAAACAAAATCAGATCTAATTGTATTGCAGGTTTATATCACAGTGCGACAAAGTAGCAGTAGTGACACATAAACAGGGTAAATTCAGGAATTCCCAGGCAAATTATTTAAAAAGAAAGTTTTCCCGTTAAGCTGATTCTATTCAAACAGTTATGCAAACCATTATAGCTTGTCAGCAGTAGACATGTTCATCTTGTTGAAGCTTTTTGCTTATCACATTTAGTTTTGGGTTTGTAGCACTCTGCATCCACAAAGATCTTAAGTATTGTGAACCATTGTAGGAAACAATTATTAACAAGTGATGAAAGATATAGCAAAAGAACGGAGGAAGAAAAAGGCAATGAGTGTAGAGGCAGGAAGAGCATGAAAGGAATAAAATGATGGGCAGAGTGCTTTGCTATAGAAGACAGCCAGCTCACAGTTGATAAAACAGCTAGTTCATTTGGTAAGGCAGCTCTGCACCCTTTCAGGCACAGAAGTCTAAATGCTCGTCTCCCTGGTTTCACACAGAATACCAAGCAGGTGAGATGATTCAATATGCCTTACCTGACATACATGTCATCTGTGCTGCACACAATTAGGGTGCTTCTCTGCAACTGTGGCTCAGGAATCAACTTCCCTCACAAAGGGAACTGTGACCATTACCTGCTGATTTCCTCCTTGGTTTTCTTATTTCAGTAGATAAGCCTGCCTTTACAAGAATTTGCAAGAAACCGTCAACTGAAAAAATTATGCTGTCTGGGATGGAAGTTGACTTTTTTTCTTTCACCTTTGTTGCATTGATAATAAAATTGATAGTTGACGTCAATTGACGGCTGTGGTGAGCTTGCCTCACAGGATACCCTGTTGCACCTCTTAGCAGAATTGTCGTCAGTCTTCGTGTCACCAGGAAGTGGCTTTCAGAGACACAACAAGAGAGTCCATAAAAGGCTGTGGTTGTAGTTCTGATCGTGAAACTACTATATACATAATATATTTGACATGAAAATAGAAAATTGGCTCACTGAGCGCTGTAGGAGGCATACATTTATTGCTACAGCATCAACAACAGCGTTAATGCAGTGGTTCACTTCAGTTGGCTATACAATTCATAGACGGGAAGGACTTGTAGCGTGTGAATAGTAAAATATTAATATTGTTTTGACCAATTCCTATGTT
Source organism: Lepomis macrochirus (assembly GCA_024633595.2). Classification (NCBI taxonomy): domain Eukaryota; kingdom Metazoa; phylum Chordata; class Actinopteri; order Centrarchiformes; family Centrarchidae; genus Lepomis; species Lepomis macrochirus. Next base: position 23,221,066 of record JALXJV020000019.1, read on the forward strand.
TAAAAAAAAAAAAAATCCAATTTGATCATGTAGCTGGTCACTGTGTATCATACGGTCATTTTCATTGATATACAGATGTATTGTTGGTGAATTATAATTATGCCAATTTATCATGTGAGTCACACCCAATATCACACAAAAACAAAAAATCCAAAAGGTTGATTACAGTAATGACCTTTTCTATGGCTGTTGATAATGGGTAATTAGTATCCCTTGCTCCATGGCCACATTCATAATTGTAGATCCTGTAATTATTTCAATACAGTTGGATTATAATATTCAATAGAGGACACACTGAATGGAGAGATGATGCAGAAAGTGCTGTTTCATCTTACTATTTAATGTGTCTGTTACATAGACTATATTTAAAAAGGGTCAGTAATCTGATAAATCACTGTTTGATGTGCAACAACTGAGCCCACACTGGTATTGTTCGATGAAGGAGTAGGTTGGAGAAAAGAGAGACTTTTGTCTGCAGTAAAAGAATCTTTTATTCATTCATAACTAACATCTGATTACTCACGAGTCCATTCATTAGAACACACAGCACAGTTGAGCCTTATCATAACATAATTGTTGACCACATTTGGTGAGCACCTGTGCTGGTGACTCAAAAATCAGTGAGCTGAGGTGACATTACCGTCTCACCTACTATGTGAAACAAGCTAAAGTCAATTCCTTGTTGAATTTGGTGACGTATGCAATGTGATGTTTTGTTTCAAATGAATTAACATAATCAAGAATTTGATTTACTTTCTTAGCAAAGAAAGCAAACAGTTTGTGTTAAGGCACTCTGCTTTGACTGTCTGTGACTAACTTATTTTCACCATAGATTGATCTATCAGTTACTGTTTGTAAAGATAGTAATGATCATCACGTAGTGTGATTAACATACAAAAAGTTTTTCCCCTAAAGATATGAAAAAAAGATTAACCAAGCAAGCTGTATCTTGGTGTGTATTTTCATACATTTCACTCTAAAATATATATTTTGTTAAATGCCAATTTATTAATCAATTCACCGTGCCAGCATTACCTTAGTTATACAGTGAAGACATACTCGGGTTGTTATACACATATTCTACAAAGCCACATTTCAATATTAAGTGAATTGACAGACTGTTACCAGCTTGCACAAAAGGTCAACAATAAACATCCTTATTAATCACTTCATTGCATGCTAGAAATGAGATAACCTTCGGAAGTGGGCTGCCTTTTTGCCTATTCTTTTTCGTTCTCTTGGGGATCGATGACATCTCCATAACCTCCAGAGTTGTGAAGGCTTGAACAAATGAAGTGAAAATAAGACTGCATTCATTTGCCCCAAGCCCATCCGTGTCTAAAGAAATAACGTGGGAATTATTCATTAGAGTAATTATGATAGTCATCTCACAGGGAATCGAAACGGAAAGCTGTTAAATCAGAATATTTGAAATTGTCTGCACTGTGAGCCAGGCTGAGTATGCAGGGAGTAAAATAGATAACAAAATGTATCCCATTCCAGCTTACGGTAAGTTGGTTTCAGTTAGATGTGAGATATAAATGAAAGGTTTGTTGAAATATGTGCAAGCTCTTTTTCACTTGCTGAGAATATCAGTCAGTTGCATAGCTATGCAACTATTTACCTAACCTTTTCAAAGAACAGCAGGCTCCCAGCTGGCCACAAACGTCCACAGAAGTTGTTTGGTTGGATATGGGTTGCAACGTCAAAATATGTCTAATGCCACGTCAACTTGATGTAGAAAACTGATGTAAACTGACTTGGATTTCTTGTTAGTTTTAAGTTGTGTGGTTTAGTAACCAAAAACCAACATCTTGTGCCAACGTCATCTTGATGTAGAATACTAGTATTTAGTCTTGAGGTATGGAAACCAAAACCCAAACGCCTCCTTAATGTCTTGATGTTTACGTCCACACAACTTTAAATTACATCATGACCAAAACCCAACTTCCTGTATACGTCATAATGTTAACATTCACATAATGCGCTATTCAAACATCATTAGATGATTTGAATAACATGTTGTATTTTGTTGGTTTTAGGTTGTAGAGTTCAGTAACAAAATCCAACATCTTCCAAAAGAGTGCTAATGTCTGACGTATGATACACACTAGGGTTGGGCGTCATGATTGTATTGTATTCATGCGGTGATATTTGCAGTTCCATGCAAGTTTTACCCAGTTCCCTGTCGAAGGAACAAGCACTTTACAAGGAGTGTGCTGATCCAAAATTAATAAAGTGGATATAGACCTGAAACCACTTGATTTTAGTCACAAACATGTTTTGATGGCTACAACAAAAGTTAGCTTTGGTCTCAATAATACAACATCCAAGAGCGTCAAAGTATGAGTTTCAAAAAAGGTGCATCATTATGGGGGCATCTGGTCAGAATGCGTGAAGTCAGGAAACGTCATGAACAAAGTTTTATTTTGTCAAACTCAATGGCTGCATTTATCAACATGTAATGGGTTAAGAAAGGACACAAATGGGTTGTTCAACAGAACTGCTGCCCCATGTGAAAGTCTAGAGTGTGTGAATGGAAGTGCTGTCCTTAAAGTGTGAACAGGTGAACCTAATCAGGTTAATAAGGAGGGATGAAATGTGAAAGCAAGAGCCAATCAGTGATGAGAAAAGAAAGGACAGGAAGTTAGCTGAAGGAAGTGAGGTAGATGGAAGGAAGTGAATAAAGCAGAAATAAATTGGAGATCTTTATTGCAAGTTGTTTCATCAGGGCTACAACCCTACATGTTCTACCAAGTGAGCATAGCTGTATAACCCATACTGGCCTTCTGCAGATCACTCAGGTTGGCTAACATGAGACACAGGACATAGTAACCGTCAAGGCAATTGTGATAGAGCAGAGCAGGAAAGATCTACACTTGGCAGCCTGTGACTTAAGTCTGATTGGCTGTTTTTATTTCCTCACCTGCAAGGTTAACGTAAAGCAGTTTTTAAATTTTTTTTTTTGTCTTTTGGTGCTTGTGGGTCAAACTTATTCTAACCTATCCAACTATTCTGGGTGGCTGTTGACTTTTATACAGTCTATGGCTTTTGAGAGGGAACTCCTAGGTATCATGCTAAACCATTAAGCTGATTTTGTGGCTTTGGTGACTGAACTCTAATGTGATGATGTGATGTTTTAATGACTGTGGGAAATTTTATTGAAAACTCAAATTGAATTAATTTAGGCTTCAATCTAGTAACGATAATGGTTGTGACATTGCACTTATTACTGTATTTAATTATATTTAATTTGGATAGTAGCACTGTAATCCTTGAAGGAACCAATCTTTTATTTGCTTAGAAACCATATAATAAAGATTAATTGAAGTGGGTATTGTGTATTCAGTGTTCTTGGCCAAATTGTTTGAGTGGCATTGGCCCATGTTTATCGTACCAGTTTATTATACACTAACCATCCAGAACCTGGTTTCAGCATGCTATCCCTTAATCATCAATAATTTTCCTTAAATGTGTCCTTCGGGATAAAATTCTCATGGACCAATAGCCTTCCTGCCTCTGGTGTATACTTTCAAGTATTATGGTCACTATTACGCTTGTGCCGATTGGCAACTGGATCGACTGTTGACAATTGAAGAGATGTTTAGCAATTGGTTTGGCATGCGCAGTTTTAACTCTCTCTCTCTAGAATCTGTACCACACTGCAGTGTTTCCCATTCATTTATTTGTAGCGACACGCTTCAATATCAACTCTGACCACCACATACTCTATACTCTTCTTTCATAATTCATTGTGGAGCTACGCATAGATTTGCTCAGCACCTACCCTGCTCGCTTGCTTGCTCTCTCTCTCTCTCTCTCTCTCTCTCACAAACACATTGAAATGAAGTGTATTAGAGCCCGACCGATATGGGTTTTTGGGGGCCGATGCCGATATTAAAATGAAAAAGAGCCAATTTAGCCAATATTTAGATTTGGAGAATGATGTGAATAGTAGACCCCTTTACTGTATAAAATACACTTATAACAGGCCGATATTGATATTGCAATCTCAAAAAGTGACCATGTAAGCAATTGCACATCAATAAATATTTGTTGCTGGAATGTTCAACTTTTTCATCCATCTGTAAACAGAGAGAGAGAGAATAAGCATGTGTGTTTCACTTTACACATAATCTGCCGTAATTCCAATGTAGCATATTCACATTATAGTTTATACCAGCACTCTTCTACGAGAAACCATTTCTCATCATCTGTCTAAATCATGCCGTCTACGATACAGTGAGCTGCTGTTGAATGCATCTAATACAACATGACTCTCTACAAGGAGGACTTGCAACTTTGAGATTTCATTTAACTAACGTTATAACTATAACCAGAGCCGTTACGGCTCAGACTACAGCGTTTCACATCTACAACATCACAAAAAGAGCCTGAGCTAGAGGAAGCCGTGTTGTTTTCTTTTTCAGCTCACGTTTATTTACATGTCTGCTCTGATTTAATAATTTCAGACACGCAGACTAAGTGCGGACAGCTCACAGATATATTTAGAATACACCAGAAACTATAGTTTAACGGCTCATTAATGTTGGCGCTCCTCCACTGATAAATGCCTTGTGGCTAATTTAGCAACGGGGCAGCATTAGCTGCTGTAACGTTATGTGATTTTAGAGAATATTTAGAAGTGATGAACTTGAGACAAATGTGGACAGTTCATTAGAACGGCCACACTGTTTTAGAATAAATCTACAGTTACATCTGTCAGCAGCTTCCAACACCCAGTTACCGTAACATTAACCTGCTGTTAGCTGCTCGGAAGCCGGGAGAGTGCAGTGAAAAACGGGAAGGTTAGCAAGTCATGAATGTTTTCAGGAGAGGAGATTGGGTCTGTTTTTATTATAATTATGTTAGTCATGTAATTAACGTGACAAAAGACCGACCCACTGCTAACACTCTGCATGTTTGGCTTCTACATGCTGCAGTAAGCTCAGGTAAACTCCGGTCAGCAGATTTTTTTTTTTCATCTGTGTTTTTTGTGGTGAGGCAGTGTAGTGTGGGAACAGGGAAGCTGCAGCTGGTCGCTCTCTGGTGAGCAAACTATGCAACACCCATGACATGAGTGAAGGATCTAACTCTAGATTTCTTTTTTAATAGTCATATATCTGCCATTATAAAAGGCCGATGCCTATTAAATGCAATTAGCTCATATCGGCTGATAATATCGTCCGGGCCTCTAGTGTGTTTATATAGAAATACTAATGCACTTAAGTTGGTTTATCTGTTTTCTTAACACAACGCTGTCAATGTCGGAGACCCACCTTGAAATAAGTAAGCACATAAGGAGCCTAGCTAATAAGGATAGCTGTTAACATTAGAATACAGCTGGGTTGTCGAGGTTAGCACGCTGTCCATAACTGCTATTGTGCAATCGATAGCAGCACAACGATGAGACTTCATATCGGGAGGAAATCAACAATCTTGTAGTCATGCACAGAGGAAAAACTTACTGCTCAATGAGCCTGGTGAAGAAAGCTCAAAAACTAATAATATATAATATAATGAAAAGTCTAAAAGGTCAATGCACCAGTTTATTTTAACTAGTGTTTTTGAGGTCGCCTAGGAAAACACTTGGAATTAAACGACTATGGTGTGTGCAATATTGTTTGTGCATTTATGAGAATCATTAGCCTTATAAACAAATAGCCAAGTAGACTTAAGCTGGCGTGGGGGTGTGTGTAGCTGTTGCTGTGTGTGGAACGACTGCATCAGATTGGTTTGTGATCAATACTGGGCATTGTAGGAAATTGTGAAACTGATAGTGGCTTGACTGTGAGCAGATGTCTTGTTGAGTTTTATGATGTACACAAAAATCAACTGCTGATTGTCCTAAAAGTAAAGAAACTACATTTTTTTTCTAGAGCTTCAGCTTGTTTAGTACATGTACATATGCATGAGGCACACATGGTGGCCTTTTGCTGCATTAATAATGCAGTTTTTTCCTACGTTTCCAAAGATGAATTGCAAAGCATTACTTAAACGTATTCTGATGTAGAGGAATGTGTGTAGGTTACATGTAAATGTTCTAAAAGATGCAAATCTTGTTATGAGTTCAGTCTATCAGTGTTTAGAGCAGAAAATTGTGAAGATGCTGTAAAAGGCTCTTTGTCACAGATCAGATTACTTACCCTCATTTCACCACAAATTCAAAGAAAACAATCATGGTTTTGTTTTCTAGAGTCACGCAAGACCACTGAGACCTAAGAACGGTGGTGAGAACGAAAACCAGAGGGAGAGTAAAACTGGAACTTCAGGTTCCACTGAGCTGCATACCCCCACTGCAGAAACTGACTACAGGATTGTCTTTCTACCTGTTTCAGCTGCACTTCCTGCCATAGTTTCCCGTCGCTTGTTTTGTATCCTATGATTGCTTCCTATGTTTACTTATCAAGCGCTGCTGTGGGGTAAATATCAACATGTTGACCGCCAGCAGTGGTAAAACAAGGAAGGAAGGTGTGCATCTAAGCTGTGCTTGGGCCTGCTAGATTTGAGAGTATGGTGCATTGGAGATATGTCTCTGTGTGTGTTAGACAGTCGCTGAACTGTTGTCCTCTTAACACAATATCCCACTGCATTATTGAGAGGCAGCAGTTCTCCCGTTGTGCCTGCTGGAGTTGAATGTGTTGCTGTTAATGAGGCACCCAGAGGAAACGCATCGCTAGGGACTGTCTTGCACACATCTCTTTAGTATAGAGATGTTCCCATCCTTCCACCTGACTGCACAAACATATTTTTTTTGTAAACTGTACTTCAAATATGTGATTAAATATGTAAATAAAATAGCAACAGTTTAGGGATCATTTTAAAATATAAAGTGTTTTGGAGGTTGTAGACGTTTCCTATGTTACATAACTTTTCAACTAGGTGCTGTCATCTCTGTGTGACATAGAACTACAATAATTAGTTGACATCCACTCATGTCTCCTGTGTCAGCCATGTGCTTAGTCATTCTGCAATGTTATGTGTTGGCAAGCACTAAGTGTCCGTTTGAGAAATTAATAAATGTCTGCATCAGCAAATGGAAACCCTAATAAAAAGTTTTGTTTACAAACCTGATGTTGCAATCCCACCTGTCATCCTAGTTTGCTCTCAAATACTTTAGTTGTATATATAAATATGCAGCATGATGGTAGTGTAACTTGACATTTGATCACGCATTAACCAACATAATTATTATGTGAATCAAACATGGTTGTAGAGAACAATTGAACTTGCCTTTCTGCAGCTTTTTTTTTTGTAATTTGTCAGTGGCGGACCTCCATGTTAAAGGACATTATCCCGTTTGAGAAGAGTTAAAGCTGCATTATGGGAAGGGTGAAAAAAGAAGCCTATAGCCCAATGGCAACTCCGCCCTGCATTGAGGAAGTGACTTTTCTTTCCTCTTCCTTCAGACAGAAGTAATACAAGTGTATCCTGCAGGTTCTGCAGGCTGGTGTCTCTCCCCCCCGGTGCATTGTTTTGTTGCTATATACTCCAATATAAAATTTCAGCTGTAGCCCAGCAATCCTTTAACAGTCCAAGGCAATCTGGATCAAAAGCTCCTTTCATAAGGCGAGAGCTAGCCCGTACTAATCACATTCTGCCATGTCAACGAGACGAGTACTATCTGCTATAAATAACACAAGCTGCTCGCTACCATCAAATGCAGCACTTTCATTTCCGCTTAACCCATTACACACACAAACATACATGCGCACACACACAACACCAACATATTTTGCCTTTTTTTTTCTTTTTCTTTCATGCCTATGTTCCAGTGTTTGGTTACGGGCTTTGAGCAACCCATTGAGGTAGACCAGACATTATTAGGAATTGGAACAAATTTGTCCCCGACACATTCGAGTAGATTAACTAGAAGTAGGCCACTGTTGAAGAACTCTGTGACCTTTGGGAAACACACACAGACATTTGAATTTCTGTTTGTCTCTTGACCGTACTCCGTTGCAACAGCGCTGACCCAGGAGGCAATGAAGTTACAGGGAGAGAGGTTGTGACAGGGAAGTGGTTTCCTGGCTCTGACTGGGAGAATAAAGTGGGAATCTGTGACTGGCCTGCCCTCTGGACTATTTCATTCTCTGTTGCACATAGGAAGCCGCAAGGAGCATTGCCAGGCTGCAGAGTCACATGTCCACCATTCACACTTGCCCACACATTTAGAAATTTCTGAATAAATACAGCTAGTGTCTTTTACGCTTTTAACAATTTCACTGCCATCGGGCCAAGCTCTTAGCACACTGATTTAAGTAAATGCTGCTTAAATAAGTAGGCTAAGAAAGAAAATCTCAGTCAGGAGCTTAACATGTCTGGAAATCTCTTGCATGTTCGCAACTTTCTTAGTTCAAAAGTCAAAAGCTCTTGATGGATGGATGATCATTCCAGTAACATGTAGGTCAGTGGATAAGCCGAGCTGTGTTGCAGGCAGTGTGGTTCTCATTAGTGTGCTGCCTTCCAGATTACTCTCAGGGGGCCAGCCAGACTGCCAGCCTAGCTGTGCCACAGTTTTCCAGCCCATTTCACTTTCTCTTTATTTTCTTTGTGGGGAAACTTCCTTGTAGAACAAAGTAAAAAAAAGAAATTAATGGCACAAAAGAAAATAGTACTGAAACCATAGCCATCACTGTCAGAGATCAATGTAGTACAATGCAGGTGCAGTGCTTCACGGTCTGTGGAAGAAATGCTTCAGTTGTACAGCAGTGAATAGGCTCTTCAACATTAATGGTGTGTAATGCATAGGGATACGTACTGAAACCCAGGATTAAACTGGCCCCAGGGCTAAATTACGATAGGCCGTAGTATCGATATGCTCCGACATTATCTTACACATTTTATCTCACTAACAGCAGTTTAATTTGAAATAAGACTAAGACAATCGTCCATGATGCTATTGAATTATTTCTAATCCAGTAGAGCGATCTCTGAGTCTGTATGCTCTTTCTCACACACTACAACACACACACACACACACACACACCAAAGACCCTGCTTACTGTCCACAATCTGTCCAAACATTTATCAAAAAAGCATCATACAAGCAAAGAGTATAGTTTTCGATTAATTTGATTGCTAAAAAATTGTTTAATCCTTATAACTATGTAGCACACTTTTTGGCACGGACATGTATTACTGTCACACTTGCTGCTTACGCTGTGTGAACACGACGTGAATATGATGGCGCTGAAGGAAGGAAGTGTCCAAAGTATTGAATTATTTCAAGGTAAAAGAAAACAACATCTCTGTAACGTTATGGTCTGTCCACCGTAAAGCGAAACTTGTGTCACCTACCATAACAGCATGACAGCATAATACACCGCTGCCAAGAAAAAACTTTTTAAGCGACAAATCAATGAAATAATCTGTAGAAGCTTTGAGTACTAAAAACATCATTAGCTGCAGCCCTAACATCAGGTACATATCCTAGCAGGCTAGAGCACACACGCGGAGTTAACTAAATTATCCAAACATGGGTTCATCATTAAAAGTAACCATCCACCAGCTGATTGTTCTCTATGGTGGTTCATAAATTGAATCACCCATTTAAAGATTTTGCAACCTTTTTTTGTTTAAGTGTTGCTGCCTACCACTGTATTTTCTTTTGCAGTAAGTACTTGTTTGTTTGTTTTGACATTTCCATGAATTTCCCCTTAAGATTTAAAGATATTTAAATCGAGGGACTATAGTGTTGTTTACCAGTAATCTTTATTGGCATTTTTATGAGTGTGCACCATAGTTTTGCATTTTTTAAAGATGAGGCCGGCAATGTTCTGTATTATTGTCAATGTCAAGAAAGTTAATGAAAACACCAATACCAACAATTTGTTAGCATGGCCCTTAATACTTTCTGACTTGAAATATTACTCAAAGAGAAGTACATTTTATATTTGTTGAGGGCTGATATCCTCAATGGGAGGAACTAGAGTTCAGGTCACATGTTCATGGTATTGAAGGTGTGTCACCTTTAACAGTAGTGTGGCTCATTGAGGTATTTTTAATAGTTTTTTGGACAACAATTGTGCACTGTGGCACAGAGGATCAGATTTTGGCTATGGAGACAATTCCTGTCTGTAGGATCAATTCATTGTTGGTTTGCTGCTTTCCTATTAACCCTTCAAACCATATACATCTCTCCCCACAACCTTTCTCACCACACTTTATGTTTAGGTCTTGCTTCTCAATTGCTTTTTCTTGCATAACTCACTGTAACCCACAACTGCCCCCTTCTCTGTTAACCTATATCTCACCACAACCCCCTCCACGTTTTTCCAGTCCTCCTTCTCCTCCCACTCGGGATAGCATACGTCAACCATACGCTCAGTGTTTGTAACTCGGGTTGAATGGAGCCAAGCCCTCTGTCATGCCCTCTGGTGATAGAACAGATCAGTCAGAGTATTTATACATGAGCTGTCTGCTGCTGCAGCAAAGAGTGTGTGGGAGGCTGACAGCCTCTTGGTTGTGCATACCTCATGTGAGTGTGGGATGTGCGCATACATACACCCGCTTTTAATGAGATGTAGATAGGGGGATGGGTGAAAGGTCAACTTTGGACAGAATTTCCTTTTCGGAAACCTTGCTTTATTATTGTGAAATCAAGAATTTTTGAATGTATATCTCTTTTGAGCTTAGTATGACTTTTTGTTTCATTACTAATGCCATGGGTAAGCTGTTTATAGTCCTATTTTAAGTATTAAAAATAGTCACACCTACTTTACACTGTCTGGAAAAAGCGTCTCTGCGCTCATGCAAAAATGTGTACATCTGATAACAAAGACTATGGTTTGTATACAGTTACCCAAATTTCACAGCGATAGTAACTAGTAGCAGCCTTTAACACAAACGTGCTCACACTCACACATAGTCTGTACTGACTGCGTAGTTCAAGGCTATCACAGTTTTACAGCTCAGTTAGACAGTCAGGGTACGCAGCAAGTGAAGGACTCTGAGATTATGTGCGGCGCTCAGATTAATACGAGGGGGAGGAAAAGTCACATTCTCTACATGCTCCAAGGAACAAAGCCTCTTTTGACCAGTACAAATTCCATATTGCGTACTGTACTTGGTAAAAACGCCAGTGTTGACCTGAGACTCTAGATATAAAGATTATACTAACATCCCTGTAGCAGGTTAAAGAACAGGTTTACAACTCCCCTCCACTCTGCCCTTAAGCTCTCAACCAAACTAAAAGCCGAAAAGATTTTTTTGGCTTTTACATCTCTTCATTTTGCAGTAGAGTTTGTTTTGGATAAAACTAGTCAAGAACGAGGATTTCCAAAATCATGAGTGGATTCACTGACCTACTTCTTTTAGCATTTTTATCCTTAGCTTCAACCCAAATTAGTATCCAGCATGCCCACAATATTGAACAGCTGCCCATTTTGCCTACCTATGGACATTTCAGATGTGGAAAATGGCTTTTTCCTTCAAGACAAACAGAAATTGGAAATTAAATATTGACATTTTATGTCTGGCTTATCTGGGTTTTTTATTGTTTTATAGTGAAACCTTAATAAAGGGAGAACAAGTCATGTCTGTTTTTATTTTTTAATCAATTGTGGCGAGTGCTCGTTCTCTGAATGGTGACTCATTGTCAGTGATCAGCTGTAATCTATATGCAAATTTGAGAGCACAATACCTTGGAGGAAATAATAGGATTGAGTGTGCATCATGTAGCCCACGGCTGTTTTGAAAGGTCCTTCTACAGAAGTGCCTCTGCGCTCAAGATCTGCTATACATATACGGTCATGGGTACTGTGGTCTCCTTCTGACCAGTTTTTTTGTGTACAGTTCCCCAACAACGAGACAATTGAACAGCAAAAACTCCAGTATTTGTCAACTTGGGTATAGTTCACGTTTTCACATATAGACGACTTACACTGACTTTGGCAAGAACAAAGTTGATCGGGCAGGGAACACAGCCTCCTACAGTTTAACAAGAAACATAAATTTATTGGAAATCAACCACCTACCAAAAGTAAAATCAAAAAGTAGTCCACTGGAAATACCTGGAACTGTTAAAACAAATGGGAGAATATAGTGGAGCAGTGAGTAAGTACTCTTACTTCTCCTACTATTTCTCTAGCATATCAGTCTGTTTCCCAGATCCCTTCAACAGCAGAGCTTGGATGCAACATGTTTTTATAATGACTAATTGATTATCAAATAGAGAGTACATTGAGTTCACTTCTTTGTTTTTTGTTTGTTTTTTTGTTGATGACACTGCGCTCTGTTGTGCCCTGCTTGCGCAATTGTTATCAGTGAAAAATAAATGCCTGTGTAGTTTTGATGGACAGCAGGCATTTATGATTTCATCATTTCTTCCTCATCAGAGTTGAGTCATTGCTCTCCATGTGTGTTAGGACACAGTCTGCTGACAATTATCTGTCCTGTGGCAGGAGAACACAACACAACATATGAGTTCTGTTCTGACAATTGAGACTGCAGTCGGGAGTGTGGGAGGGTTAAAAAATATATGAATCTGGACACTTAACGCGTGTGAAAGTAGCACTAGACATATGCCTACCAATCTACTCCTTCTAATCTCCAACTCCCTTTACATATCTTTCTGCTTTCCGTCTCCAGTGCCTGAGGATGTCCAAGCGTAGCTTGTTTGTTCGTCTGGTGCCGTGCCGCTGCTTGCGGGGTGAGGAGGAGGCCGTAACATCGCTGGACTACTCCCACTGCAGCCTGGAGACTGTTCCTAAGGAGATCTTTAGCTTTGAGAAGACCCTGCAGGAACTCTACCTCGATGCCAACCAGATTGAGGAGCTGCCTAAAGTAAGGCAAACACTCTGATGTATAGAAACTTTATATTTCTGCTTTCTGTATGGCGTCTACAAGTTCTAAATCCTTTTTAACTACATGAAGGCAGTACTCGGGAGGCTGCTAAATATTGGCTTGCTGAATGCCTAACTAGTTTATCTCTTATGAAAAGCTTGCATTGTGGAAGGTCTTTACTTCATTTATATTCATTATGAACGAAGAGATTTGAATTATGCAGTTGAATTTTTTTTAAACAATCAGAACATTTAAACGTCTAATATTATACTGCATATTCACTGTCAACCAACACTTCTGAATAAAAACTGTTATCTCGTCTCTCTCTCCACCAGCAACTGTTTAACTGCCAGTTACTCCACCGACTGAGCATGCCAGATAATGACCTAACAGTGTTGCCAGCAGCAATCGCAAACCTCATCAATCTCAGGGAGCTTGATGTCAGCAAAAACAGTAAGCAAAATGACCAATTATTTTATTGTATGTCTTCAGAAATGTCACTCAGGTAAGGTTAGGTGTTTTTGGGTGGCAGATAAAGCCTGAAGCCTGAAAACTGACTACAGCCACTGATTCAGGGACATGTGGAGTTCAAATGTGTAACTGTCTCAGTTGTCCTTGTGTTGTCATGACTGCTATTTACAACTTGGCAGGAAAGAGTTGCATTATTGATACCAACTATATACTGCTTCAAAGATACTCTGAGGTAAAATGCCACTCTGAGGTTTATTCGCCAGGTTACGTCACAAAACCACTGTGATGTGATGGATAAAGGAAGCTAATTAGCCCGGGCATGCAACATACCAGACACTATTTTCATAACATATAATAGTAGCAGTGACAAAACAGCTACTGTGTGAATATCTGTACAAGGTGCTAAACTCAAAGTGTCTTGTCAGTGGTTTCATAGAGTGGGAACTTACAACATTTGTCAGCGTGACATTTACCTCTCTGAAGATAAACATTCACACTGTTAAATCGGATGGCTTTGTACTAGAAGCCCTTTCATTATTGCCTGTTTGATGACAACTTTCCGCTGTCAATGTTGTTCTAGTCTGACATTTAGAACAAAATACACCTGCAGACTAAAGTGTCTTAATGCTTGACAGTTCTGTGCTCATGCCCAGCTGCACTTAGTCAGTCAGGTGACTGTGCTATTTTAAACATTTCAGTATTTTCATAACATCCTGTTGCATATTCCTTACAATACAAAGAGTTGTCAGTGTTTTAACATTAACATCACTATCTGACATTATCTTTGTGTTTCCCAAAAAGATGTCAAGCTCTTAAACACTGCATATATTACTATCCAAGATGATTGCTACTCACTTTATAACCTTGAAGCTGAGTAGGACAGAAAAGGAGTATGCATGCTCAGCAAAACCCTTTTAATGGATAGAGAAAGGTTAAAAAGGTAATTCTATAATAATGAATGAGTGCGGCAGCAGCCTAGATTAAACAAATGTTGAAGGATGTGGTGATGTTTTCATGAACCAGAGCTGCATGTGCCGTGTTGACATTACAAGTAGCTTATCCTTCTTCTCAAAGCACTCTGTGCTAAGTGTTGTGGACACAAAACAAAGTGGGTAGAAATAAACTTTGAGAGTTGGTCACGTCTCCTTTCTTGCAGTTTGCATATTGATGGATGTTTCATGAGAACTTACAGACTATCCCTCAGTGGTCGTTCATTTTTTTTTCTTCATTTCCTGCTCTTCTATTATGTCACCTCGAGCACTCTTCGCTGTGGTTGTTTAGAGAGGAAAGGTGCAGAGCCATGTGTCTTCAGCGCACACAATTCAGGCAGAGAGCCTTCCTGTTTGTAGTCACAATCCACCTGTGTTTAACATTCACAAAGCTTCTGGTACTATAAACGAGGAAGCTGTCTTGCATTATCCATCATCTTTTTAGTTTTGACAGGAGTCATTTGTTTTGTCAGCGGTAATAAAACATTTGAGTTACAACATGCAGATGTTGAATTTAAATGTGTACTTTTTTTACATTCAAACCTCTAATAGTATTTTCTTTGCCGTTTGCTATTTCTCTCTAGGTATCCAGGAGTTTCCAGAAAACATCAAGAATTGCAAAGTCCTGGCAATTGTTGAAGCCAGTGTGAATCCTATATCCAAGTGAGTACTGCCCACCCACATAAAAATGCATGTCGCCCTTGCGATAACATCATCCGACATTTTGGTTGAATGATGCACATGCAATTTTTGAAGTTTAAGTATTCAGGCATAGCAGCAGCTCTGTGTGATTCCTGTTCCTGTATGTGTTGTCAGGCTCCCAGAAGGCTTCACCCAGCTTCTGAGTCTGACGCAGCTCTACCTGAATGATGCTTTTCTGGAGTTTTTACCAGCCAGCTTTGGCAGGTCAGTTTGTTCTCCGGTTTGGATCCAGATTAAATTGCTGTTAACAGAAAAACCCATGTATGAAATGTACACTCGGACTGTTACCTGTGGTATTAAGTGTATGCTCTGTGTGAAGCCACATGTAGTAATTGATTGGTTCATAACTAGGGCTGGGCAAGTTAACAGCTGTCTGCTGCAGCAGCAGACAACTTACACGCTTTAACGTTTTAATTAACGGCGACAGTTATTTTACTCATGTTAATGCAGCTTTTATTTTTATTATTATTTTGAAAGTGCATTGCTCACTGGCTCTGAATACACATACAGTCAAACCATGGGTCACAGGAGGGGTGGGATGTTGATCAGCCTGCAAATCACCCATCCAAACAAGATGTGGAGGGAGGCTTCGGCAGACTACTTGGATGCAGCTTGTGGAAGAAGTAGATAAACAACAGCAAGACAAGCAAACAACTAAATGCCATAGCGAAGTGGATAACTACACACTGCATGCTGATTGGCATTGGGGAAGATGTCGATCTTAGGGACATTCTTAAAATTGCAACGTAGTCGCTTGGCCTCACAGGGTTGCTCTGCGCTCCTCAGGTAAACAGGAGGCTCTCTATGGAGGGTAACCATGGAAACAGCTTCTGTGCACTAACCAGCTAAAGTTAAAATTATAGGCTAATGTTACATAACGTCACCTGATAGGCCTACATCTAGTTTTACAGGGATGCTCTTCCATGCGAATTTCCTCCTGTTGTCCTGATAACTATTTACTAAATAGATTCTGGAAACTCACAAACGGCGAGGATCAGTCTCTCTTCCAATGATTTGTGCTGCGTGTAGCGTACAAAAGGTTCAAGACAGTTGAATTTCGGCAGTGTCGTGAAGTGAGCACTTCCCCTCCCTCCAACAGGGACACTTGTTACTGAACTATTTATGTTGCTCCCTAATAATAGATACCTGCTGATACCTGTTCAGGAAAAAAGCACAAGAAAACTGATAATAACTTGTTTGAACAAGCTAGATAAAAGGTAATGCTGGCAGTGTTAAATAGTTTTGGTTTTATATTTGATTTGATTACATTAAATGTTTCATTTGCGATTTAAAAGAAACATTTTATTGGTACTGTGTAAAGGGGATGCTGCTGGTAAAACGCGCTTAACAATGCGAATTAATTGCTGGTTGAACTATGGGTTTTGTATTGAGCGCTTACTGTATAACACACCGTGGTGAAAAGGTAGGCCGACCTGATATTATATCATATTATTTAATGCCATGACTTGACTCAAATTTTCTTTCTCCTATTATTATAATTTGATATATCTTATTGCTCGTAATAATAATTCTACCTAATTCATCACAACGCAGGCCTGACCCACAAGAAAGAGCAGTGTAAGTTTAATCTATCTAATATTGTGTTGGTCACAATATACATTGATTTTACTGCTTGTCCGTTTTGAATAATACAGAAGGTAAAGAGCTTAAAAATTAATCGCACATTAAATCGAAATCGCTATATTGGTTAAAAAAAAATTTGATTATTTTCCAAAATCGTTCAGCCCTATTAATACAGGACAATGTTGTATTAATCACTCTTTTCCACTGCTCCAAAAGTGACTAAAATTTGGTTATTACAGGTTTAACAGTCTTTTCAGCTGTGAAATAACACTTCTGATTTTAAAAAAAAATGGCCCCTCTACTGTATGCTTCATATCAACTTGTTTTTGAGTACTTAATTCAGCATGTTTAAGATTCTGATCCAAACTTATTTGACAAATTTACACCTATCGTTTTAAGATGTGGTTATTTTTCTTAAAAGCTTAAATAGTGTTTCATCAAGCAAGTAGCATGAATCATGCAATTGTTTGTACTTTATACAATAGTTAGTGTTGAGCCTTCTGATTACACAAAGCATGCAATGCGAGTTGACAGCTTGTCAGCCCCATAGCCCTGTTTCATCACACTAATGCTCCTCTCCTCAGACACCCCCACTTTTCCTTACTTATGGTCTGGATGGTCACCGTACTTTGGAACTACATAAGTATAAGAGCATATTTGGTTTAATTCTTTGTTTTGGAAAATGACTCCCACATAAGACCTTTTCAGCTGCACATTATTGCTGGTTAGAAGTAGATAAGCTGAGGAAGCTGTGGCTGCTGTGATGGCTCAAAAACACATTGCACATAATATTTCTTTGATGCAGGTAAAGTAATAAAGTAAAGTAACACTTGAGCAATAATAAGGTGCAAACTACCAGGCAGAGTTACAGTTGACACAAACTGTACTTTCACACCTGTAGTTCGGTTCATTTGGTCCAGACCAAGTGGGGAAAAAAAAAAAAAAATGATACACTGTTGCATTTTAGTTCTGGTCCGGTTCATGTTCACACTGTAGATTTACAAACAAACTAAGAGCATTAACCATGATGTTAAACAAACGTATAGGTAACTAATGATTGGACAGTTTTGACAGTTGTCATCCTTGCATCATCAGGAACCACGTGGGGAAATCAAACTCCGCTGACTTACAGAAGTTTATGCTGCACTTTAATGCTTCTGATCTCTATCGCAAAGAGCCCACAAAGTAATAATTTATCATAAGCATGATTAGTAATGTTAGACCGCAGGTCGACCGCATAATTATTATTATGAATAATAACCTAAAACCAGGACATGTTCTCTAATAATCCTGGGCTTATTAGCCTATAGTATGCTGAGGTATCGCTGTCACAAATGTGAGTACTACTTGCGGTCCTTTTTTAACGGATTTTGACCTAATTAATCAGGGAAAATACCTGCGCTGACAAGTATGTTACCAAATGACTTTTATAAACATAGCAATGCTTATACAGATCAATTATAAGATCACTGAACACATTTCGCAGTCAGGAGAGTGGTTTAGCTTTGGAAAAAATGCTCACATCACATCTCTGTAGTTGGTTTGTTTGCTTTAACACCACGAGCGAACCACACCAGAGTTTGTTTGAAAGCATACCGTGACCACCTCTTCAAGGAGAGGAAAGCACCTTTAAGTAATGACGTTAAATAAAGGTTACAATGTCATTTAAATATGAAGTGTTGTATGCGATTATGACATTGGCTTATTACTTGGTTGCAGGTTGACTAAACTACAGATCTTGGAGCTGAGGGAGAACCAGTTAAAGATGTTGCCAAAGTAAGTGATTTTTTTTTCTTCACATGTTTTCCAAACATCAAATACGCAAAATGGTCATTTTATTTATAAAAAAAAAAAAAGAGCAGTGTCACTGTGTGGCTCCCTCCTCTCACAACCCCTGCAATGTTTCCGCTGTGTCCTTTCTTTCTTTCTTTTTTTTTTTTTTACAGTAGATTCACTCTGCACACCTTTTTAACTGTAGTATTAAATTCCACTGTGTTACATAAGAACCCCCTTTACTTGACGGCTTGCTGTGGCAGGTTCTATAATCCTCTACTGAGACAGTAGTGAGGGTTATTTCAGCATTTGCGAAGGTTACAGTGCCGCCAGGAGATTTAACATCCCATGAGTATTTGAGAAAGCTCCAGGTGATTTGGGGGCAAGTTACTTTTTCTTTCTTCACTCATGCTTCACTTGCTGTATCACTCCATTTTTTATGTCCTTCTCATTTTCTTGGGAAAAATAAGTTTCCCTATTTGTCTTTTTTTGTCCTTCCTTATTCTGGGTGAGTTTCCTTTGTTGCCTCACTCACTTTCATTTTTCTTATTCTTTACTGACTGACAGGACAGCCGGTGTATAAAGTGCACTGCTGTAGCTCAGAGCAGATCCTCTCCTCTCGCTGTGTTTATGATACAGAGGCCAGAACTGTTAAAGGCTGGAGCCCTGACAAAGAAAAGGACTAATGATCGGGAACGTTGCCAGAGCAACACACAAACATTTCAGAGATGTAAACAAATGTGTGCGTGCACAAAGGGGCGCAGTAGAGATCTTTTCAGGGCGTCCACAGAGAGTGCAGTCTCTTTCTCTCACAGACACACACCAAGCTTCATGCACACACAAACTGTTTCTCTGTATTTTTAAAGGATGCTGTGTTCCTCACAACTTGGGGTCATAAGCCATAGTGTTTGGGTTTTTTTCATCAGTGAACTGACTTACTAGATGAGCCAGTACAGCTCATTCTTACCCCTTTTGGCTCACATGGGGTCTCTGGTGTTCTTGCCAACTTTGAGGTAAGAATGTGACAAAGCTGGCTAATGCTCAAGAACATTGACATGATTGTTTTTATATTGCACAAAGAACAAAAAAAATCACCAGAGGGCTTAAATCATATTTATAATTTGTGCTGTATGCCTTGCATTCTGGTTTCATGAGGAGGCACTAAAAAACAAAACAGACTCCACAGTAATATTGGTAGGTCTCTGCTTTCCATTCCTGTGTTGAATCTCACTCATGTCTTAAAGAAACACAGTTCATCCCTGCAGTGAAAGGATCATCATATGTGTTCCCAAACAGAACTCTGAACCTCTCTATTTCATCTCTAGTCGAGGTGTCTTGCTTTGGTTTCGCATGTAGATTATTTTGTTGAACCTGTGATTCTCTCAGTAAATGTCTGATCTGAAACAACTATTTCTAGTCCTTACTTTGCTTATAGTCTACAATTTAATTCTACAATTTAAACTCGACCCCAGCGTATTTTATGAATAGTTCAAGGAGACCAAAACTATTGAAAATGACCAGTGTATTTTTATTTCACTCTTGCAGACACTCACTTTTTCAGTTCTGTATGTTTGCGTGATATCTACCATTTGCTGCTGCCGCTGAGGGGTACATGCCCTTAAATGCATCTTAGTAGATTTTGATGAATAGGAGAGTGAAACTTATGGACGATTGCGTAGAATTTAAAAAAGCCTTTTTATAAGAATATTTAACCTCCAATTTTCTGTCATCGGTGATCAGTTAATATAAACACTGCTGTAAGCAGTTAAATAGTCCAGGTCTTTATCTGCATGTTTACAGTGTAGCAGAGTGTGTGAGACTCTGACCTGAATGTGGAGAGAAAATTCTGGAGCAAGGCTTAGGGCTAGCACACGTCACACTTTCCATTATTAAAACCATATTTCTGTCACGCCTGGGCACCAAAAGGTATTTATTTTCTCATTATTTTTTTCCGTGAAAGGAGTAAAGGCACAGTATGTATGCTATCTGAAATATATAACATGAAAATTGACAGATCTTTTTCTTTTGGCTCGCTTGTTGAAGCACGTGGCCCACATGGTTTATAATCCCCGCTGATGCTTTTGTCTAAACCGAGGGGGTCAGTTTAGTGTTTTCTAATAATTTTTAGATTCTGACTTTCTCTGCTTTTACAAACATGAAACATGGTGACTTAATCATAATTGATTGATTTGATGTACCCGTTGATTTTGAGACCTCACTTCTTGTGTGTCTACAGAAGCATGCACAAGCTCACACAGCTGGAGAGGTTGGACCTGGGGAGTAATGAGTTCACTGAAGTGGTGAGTATCTGTCAGTGCCCAAGGCTCTCTACCTTTCTGGTAGTGACCGCCCCTCCTCTGATCCCTTTCGTTCTACTTCATTTTTCAAAATGGGACCTGTGTTTAAGTGCACATACAATAAGTGCTCATTTGTTTTCATTGAAAGATAGAAGTCATTATTACATGATGATTACAGCAACATAAATAAATAACCTTTTTATAATTAATTTCCAAGTTGTTTATGAGTTAAGCTCTTCATTCTGTCCCTGCCCAGCAGGCGCACTCACACACATCCCTATCACTTGACCTCCTTTCTCCCCTTTACATCTACAGCCTGAAGTGTTGGAGCAGCTGACTGGAATCAAGGAGCTGTGGATTGATGGGAACAGACTGACGTTTTTACCTGGGGTATGACTTACAGCCAGACATCATCTTAAGATCATTTCCCTTGATGTTCAGTCTTTGTGTCTTCTTAAGGCTTCATCAAAATGAACTGCAGTCAGTTTGCATCAGACTTTTCAGCTCTCTAAAAAAACCAGCATAGAAGAGCTGCAGTTTAGAAATGATTTCCTTGCTGGTAGATGACCATTAGACAGCCTTACATAAAAAAAAAATGCAGACCTTTGGGTTTGCAGATGTCTCAATAATAATTAAAAGTAATTCTGCAGCTGTGACGTAATTATTTTTGTTGAATATAATTAATTTATAATGATGATTTGTTAGTTAGGACATTCATTTTTCATCCGAATGACCAGCTTGTTTGTAACTGGGTCATAATTAAAGCATTAGTTCTGCTCCCAGCTTTTCAACAGCATCAGCTGTAATCACAGTCTGGCCTTTAATAAGCAGTGACGTATGTCCAGAATATAAACCAAAACTGAATACAGTAACTGTTTTTCTTTTTACATAAAATGTATCTTCAATATTTAAAAGTACAATTAACCATTAGAATAATAATTCTGTGATGCTCCTACCTAAATTACTTTACGTCACTGGTGAGGATGTTTTAGGAATTGTTTAATCCACTGTTTCTGTTCAACGAACACAACTGCCTAATCCTTAGCATAAATAAAATGAGGATAATGAGATACCAATGAATATTCTATGCATTTATTGTTTGTACTTTTACTTATCCAGATGCTTGGGACGCTAAAACAGCTGGTATACCTGGATGTGTCGAAGAACAACCTGGAGATGGTAGATGAGCAAATCTGTGGCTGTGAGAGTCTGCAGGACTTACTGCTTTCCAACAATGCCCTCACACAGCTGCCAGGCTCCATCGGTGAGGATTACTATACACTTACACGCACGTCTTATTTGCAGAAAATCCATTATGAAACACCTTAACACTCTTTCAGCTGTTGCCAATGCATTTTTCATTCCTGGGTCCATTGCTGTGTTGTTTTTGTCGGTATTTTATTCCCATAGATGACGTGACAGTGTTTTTTCCTTCTTAACTCAAACACATTTTCATAACACTAAAAGTGCACCAACATTCAAAAATCATACTGTAAGAAATCACCAGAGAGGAGGATTTAGTTACTGTTTCCCTATCAACAGTAACGTCACAGTTGTTCACAGTGCTGTAGTGCCACAAGATTTTGAGTTTTAACCAAATGATTCTCATAAGTCTCATAGTCTTCCTTTTCAGGTTCTGTGGACTGCGGTTATTTTTCCCTTAATGGACTCATATTTCATCCATATTCACATGTATCCCCAAGATCTAGATTTTTAGGGACAAAATTCAGGTTTTATAATGAAGGATTTCATTCTTTGGTGGGAAAAGATGAGGCTAATTAAATCAGATGAGTCCAGATGCACAGTGCTGTAGAGTCAGCAGTAAACTGATTTCTGTATCGATGACTCTATGAATTAATCAAATGAATTAACTGCTGTAATTGATATTCCTCTTCGTGGTGCAACAGCACATGATGGTTGTGTATGCATCTCTCTAATTCTCTCTCTCTCTCTGTTTTTTCCTCTTACTAAAGGCTCTCTGAAGAAACTGACTGCACTGAAAGTGGATGAGAACCAGCTGATGTACTTGCCAGACTCAATTGGAGGGTGAGCGATACAGCAATTGCTTTAATATCAGCAGAATAAACCCTGAGATCAGTGGATTATTGTGCTGTTTTCATCTGCCATTCGCTGAGAGTATAAAGCGCCTGTCTGGATAAATCAGATATTCCCATTAAACATAATGTGTTCAGATGTTTTATTTGTTTTGGTCTAATGCTGATGATATTGAGTAACTTGATAATGGCCGTGATTAAGAAGTATGAATGACAATAATTTAATCTCATGGTTCTGGTTCTACCATATTGATATATGGAAACAGTTTGATTATAATCTTTGGCCAGATGACCTTCCAGTACTGATAGATTAAATCAGCCATAGCTGTTCTCAGAATGATATTTTCTGCAGCAGACAGGTAATCCCAGTAGTCAGCTGCTGTTGAGGCCGTAGTGTATGAGCCACGTCCTGACCCTTCGTCTCCTAATTCATTGTGGTCCAGCACAAAAATTAGGCTGCAATTTAATCCATCCATGTTTTTTTTTAGCTCCTACGTCCATGACAAATCTATATTTACTGCAGCTGCGCAGTTTTTTCTCATGTTTCCAAACAACGCACAATCACGTATGTTATGTCTCGTTGTGTAATTTGACACAGATTATGTGAACAAATCCTATGGTTAATCTTAATCCCAAGCAAGGATTTTATCTTAAGCAAGCTGATTTTTTTTTTCAGTCATACAATGTTATTCAGTCAACTGTTTGTGCATGGTGTTGCTGTATTATATTCACAGGGAGGGGTCAAATCCTGTGTTTTGGAGTTTGATGATAGTATGACACAGTAGCTGTCCCGTACGTCAGACTCTGTTTGCATTCATCTGAATCCACAGAGTGCATTTGCATTTTTCATTCAGCTGAAAGCCCCAGCTGCACGGCACTTCTGTGTCATCTTGGGTTCAGTTTGAAATGTCACTACTTTAAATTATGTCCCACAAAGCTTTTAAGATGCATCAGCATTGTTGTAAATGTCTCTTAGTACTTCACTGTAAGATATCGCAACAGTTCTCTTTCTTTACCACACTGGCAATCCAAATATTTGACATAAAGTAGTCTGATGTAGCAGGAATATAAGGGGCACTCCACCAATTTACTCAATTCAGTTTACTTATCATAACAAGTACTACGCAGTCTGTGAAAACAGTTGCATAATGTCTGCTGTGTGCAGTGTGGGTGTTTACTAGGCAGGACTCGGTCTCATAAAAACAATTCTATTGAACTGCATTATGGGAACTGTAGGGTTTGGGGTTTTTGGCACTTGACACACAATATGGACTAAAGGTCCCTACAAGACTAAATGTAATCTGTTTCTTTCAAGTCTCCCAGCTTTATGGAAGTGCACTACAAAGTCACCCTTTCACTTTGATATTCCAAGTTCTTTAAAAGAGATTAAATCTAGTTTCACATAGAATGCACTGTGTTTGCAAATAGTGAGACACAGTATGAGTGATTTTTTTTCCTGCTCCTCTCTGCATCAGGCTGACATCTCTGGATGAGCTGGACTGCAGTTTCAATGAGATCGAAGCCTTGCCCTCTTTCATCGGCCAGTGCGTCAGCATCCGCACCTTTGCTGCAGATCACAACTTCCTTACCCAGCTTCCCCCTGAGGTCAGTATGTACATTAGGTTATAGATGTGTGTTTGTGGAGATAAAATAATGTGTTAAATGGTGTGCATGTGAGTCTGCTCATCTTGATGGCTAATGGCTCAGTGTCCTTCCCCTCACAGATGGGCAACTGGAAGAATGCAACTGTGCTGTTCCTTCATTCCAACAAGCTGGAGTCCTTGCCTGAGGAGATGGGTGAGATGCAGAAGCTCAAGGTCATCAATCTCAGCAACAACAAGTGAGTCTGAACTGATGGTGTTCATTTGTAATAAGAGGACAGAAGTAATTTAGGGTTTGTTTTTTGTTTATATTGAACTATTGCTACCTAATAGTCATTTTAAAGTACACATTGCAATCATTCTGTGGCTACAGATTCTCAAATTTTCTACTTTTCTCTTTTATATCATTGTAAATTAAATTTGTTTTTAAAGTCTTGGCTGTGATATTCTCCCACTCTTTTCCGACATTTTATAAACTAAGCGATTCATCAATATATCAAGAAAATAATCATCAGATTAACCGATCAACGAAATTATTATCTTTCCCCCTGGTTTAATAAAGGTTAAATAAATAAAAAACGAATCGCATAAATTGATGAAAAAAATTGTCTTGGTCTTACTCATACACAAGCTCACACACAGGCTGAAACATTACCCGATAAATACAACATCATGGTCGAAGGCTCTTAATTTTGGCCTGAGCCATTTTCCTGACTTTGGTTTGGAAGCTGAGGCCTGATTAAGGTTTAAATCAGGGGTTTTCCATCTGCTCCGTGCCAAATATACTGAAATATGCTATTTTTGATTTTTACCTTACATTGGCTTTGTAAGTCTTTCTAAGTATGTTTGTGTAAGATGACTTATTAGAAAGAGCTGGAAAGAGTGCTTGTGTTGTTGTTTTTGTTACACTGCAGGTTAAAGAATCTTCCCTACAGTTTCACTAAACTGAACCAGATGACTGCAATGTGGCTGTCTGAAAATCAGGTGAGATAACATTTATTATGTATAAATCACAAGTATAAGGGTTTCACAAAAGGTGCTACTGAGTTCGGAGCTGTCAAGAAGGTGCTGTGTTCTATAGACATTGTAATGGTAGCAGGGCACGTAAAAAAATTCAGGTGTAAATGAATCCAACTAGTAGCTCACAGGAAAACACATTCAAAATGCAGTAAACCACTTCCAGGACATTTGATCTAAACGTGCCAAATGTCAGTGCAGGTCAGATTTAATGATACCTTTAAACTCTACATTTTTAAAGTGTAGAAGCATCCAAATGAATGTCAGAAAATGCTATCCTTACCTTAATACTTGTTGTATGTTAATGTAGACAAGCCTGTCAAAACCCCGACACAAGTCTGAATGACAGTTTTGTAGAAAGGGCTGCAGCACTAGTTGGAAGTAAAGCAGACGTACAGAGATGAAGGTTTCCTGGAAAGTTGTGGTGCATGAAATTCAGACTTTTGCCTTAGTTAATGAAGCCCTTGACAGAACACAAGATAAGCCTATCAGAGGTGGAAACGTTTGCTCATGTGTCAGGAAGTGGTTTGGAGTCCCAATTTGTCCTAACAGTGTAGCTTTGTTGGGGAAAGGAATGCTTGAACTACTCATATCAAGCTTAGCAGAGGAGTGTGCAAAGGCAAAATAAGGCTGGAGGGAGAAGACACTGCAGCAGTATACTGATTCAGTGTGTTTATTTAGAAATATTTATGAGCTAGATAAAGCATTCTGTTGACTCACTGCATTGTAAAATCAATTATTCATGCCCTTTTCTCATCCTAGCTAGACTATTGTAAGTCTCGGTTCAAATGCCATAACAAATTGTCACTGGAAAACTACAGCCATTTCCAAAGGCAGAAAAACTGTAAAACCAGCCGTAGAGAGCCCATGTCTCCCCAGTCCTGGCCTCAAGTCTGCTGTCTATTTAACACAGAATGAGAATTTGCTTACACATCTCTACATATAACAATCTCCTGCTTACCTTTTGTGAATTATGAACTATAGCCCAACCGATACAGGATCTTTGAGACTGATATTATTATTATTTTTTTTTTTTTAAAGACAATTGTGACCAATAAATACACTGGGCAGGACATTTTAAAACAAAAAATAAATAAATAAACTTGTCACTACTATATGGTGGACAAACTCTAGAATGACAGATTCAAAACATATTTTTGGTTCCTGTTCTTCAAGTTCTTTTGTTGTATTTATCTACTGTCTTACATGCCAAAACAGATATATCTGCAATGAGCTATATGTGATAGATATAGCGGCCTTGGCTCTATTGACCTGGGCTCTATGGCAAGACCAAGTGTTACTAAGCTTTTTTTCCCCAGGCTTTTTGAAACAGCCTCCTTATAAACAGTCTGGAGTCTAGTATGGACAAACAGGCCTTTTTATGGATGGTTTTATATTGTTTTAGTGTATGAAATAAAATTTTCCTTGCTTTTATTGACTCGTAAAGCACTTTGTAAGACTATAAAGGCACTACATGTATATAAATCAGCTTTACTTGCTTATAGTCAGGAGTGCAGCACCTGTTGTGTTAGCAGGGCAGAAATGAAACCCAGGAGAGGCTGTTTAGCAGGCACAGGGCAGGTGCAACAATGGTGATGGGGCCTAGGGGAAAGGTAGTAGTAGGTTCTCAGTGAAAGCGAGGCCAGTGGGTGGTTTGGAGAAAATTAAAGGAAGAAACTCAGCTGGAAAGAACCGTGGGAAATCAGGGGGAACCACGTTAATTTTGACAAAGCACCGTTGATTGCAGATAGCACACTCAAACCTACTTTCTGTCTCCCACAGTCAAAGCCCCTGATTCCTCTCCAGAAGGAGGAGGATCCAGAGACACACAAAACTGTGCTGACCAACTACATGTTTCCCCAGCAAATCAGGACTGAGGACTGTGAGTACTGTGTTCAACAGGACAAATCATCTCTTATGTTCTTTCATGGTTAATCTGGCAGGCCCTCCAACTGCAAATGTTTCTGACTTGTTTTCGCCGATCAGTTCTTATCGTGAGCCGAGTGTTAAAGAATTTAGGAATTCATACAAGTTCACTTGTATGACTCCTACTTGCACAGTGTAAAAGAAAACAACACTGACAGAATTTGTGGATGCTGATGGTTTGTACCCAGTATGAAAGTAAAGCGCAGGAAATAAGTGGTTTTGTTAACATGTAACAGTAAGTCACAAATCTTATTTCCAGGTAAAGCAAATGTATTTTTATGTAAAACTCTCAGGCATTGCCATGACTACCACTACTATATTTATTATAGCAGTCTTGTATGTGACCTGCAAGGGTTCCTGGATTCATATTTTATGAAAGACCTCGTTATCTGAGACCAAATCTCCAGAAGAAACACGAGTCGTAGTCTTCTTGTCAAGCATCTGTTAGTTTGGCTTGGTGTCCTATTACACCAGGCAGCTTGCACTGACCCTGTTGCATCTTAGCTTTAGAGTAATTAGAGGTTCAAGATCTACACGCTTGAACAACTGAAATGGTAGCGAGTCAAATGCTTGATTTTTATGACCGTGTGAACAATGCGTTGCACCAAAAGAAAATGCACCCATGCACCTTACTGTATGTAGGCTCTGTCCTCTGTTTATCTCCCAGTCATCTGCGCAATGCCAGTTTCCATAGTTATCTGCTGGGAATTTTTCCAAAGGAGCATTATCTGTTTTGTCGTATTTTCCAGAGAAGCTGGAATAAGTCATGACCTGACTGCGAGGATTATGTTTTACAACTTGTTGATATGGAGGCTGCACACCAGGTGGCTCACATTATCCACTGTGCATTCACACTCTGTTATGGTGTGTTAAGTTGTAGACAATCAGAGGTCTTGATATGGTCTGTTCTCAGCTGATGTGTCATAAGAATGAACTACAATACAGTAGTTGTTTCTTACGCCGTATGTACGTGTTTCTCTTTGTTGTCATGTTTTTAGTTGGCGAGCAAGTATCAATGTGTCACTCAATTAAGAGTAAAGAGCTTTTTAACACAGGAAGCCACACCGACTGGTCCACACCTTGAAGCTAAAATGACAGTTTTATATTATAGAAGATGATGTCAACCTCTTAAAAACAGATGGTGGAATATATTTTCACAGCTGATATTGTTGGTCCAGTTTCCCATCTGTTGCGCAAGTTGATACTTGGTTTTGCGAGTGTGTGAGAGACTAACAGACACAACAGAGAGCAGGTCACTAATGCGTGATGCTAATGCAGAGTTTTAAAGAAAACATCATCAAAACCACAATCATCACTGCCCTGATTTTCATAGTAATCATGGTCTTGCCTCTCTCTTCAAAACTTATTGGCGAAGAGGAGTGACAGCAAAAGAGTGAGATTAAGCTGAATGCTTAATAGTGGCAAATCATACAAGCGTGTTAGATGATTATACTTTTTATGTCAAACTTTTAAATGGGCTGTGATGTCAGATTAAGGCACAGGGTCAAGCCATTCAAAATACTGTTGTTGTTTTTGTTTTTTTGCTTTCAAATGTTTTCACTTTAATGCAGTTTATTAGAACAACAATTCCAAGTATCAGTAATACATTGTTGAATGTTTCCCTTTGAGTGTAAGGGGTTGGGTTAACTCCTGAATTTCAAGTTCCTCCACAGTTCTTTCATTTTATTGGCATGCCTCATGTTGTCTATGCGCCATCTTGTGGTCAAGGTCAGACTTGCATGATTTGAAATACAGGACTGACAAGATCTTCGAAACTAACAAATTATCCTCTTTATGGTGTCTGCTTCTGCTTTCAGACATTCCCAACTCTGACTCTGAGAGCTTCAATCCAGCACTCTGGGAGGAGCAACGCAAGCACCGAGCTCAGGTGGCCTTTGAGTGTGACGAGGACAAGGATGAGAGAGAAACACCCCCAAGGGTTAGTGTCACCTGTCTACATAATTGGAAAAGAATAATAACTGTGGTTAAATAGTTTACCAAACTGCAAGGAAGTTGTTGTGATCACAAAGTATTATTTTGTAAAGAACCTTCACTTTTGATGTGGCGTTTGTTATGTGAAATGTGCCTCATATCCAACAGCTTTATTTGCCTAATTTATAACTTTGCTCAAACCAAACACCATTATGATAGATTAACTTAATCAACCTTAATGTCGATTTTTATCTTTGGGAAGTTTTGTCTGTATGAAATTGAACGCCCCTTCTCCTTGTTATTCTCATTCAACACTGACACTCCACTTCTCCCAGTCCCACTGCTGTCAAAACTGTAACCACATGATTTTAATAGTAGGTTTGTGGGTATTTGTACTCTTCCAGGAAGGAAACCTGAAGCGCTACCCTACACCATACCCAGACGAGCTGAAGAACATGGTGAAGACAGCCCAGTCTGTGGCTCACAGGCTGAAGGAGGATGAGTCGAGTGACGAGTCGGGAAAAGATGCAAAACCAATTGAGAGGAACCACATTGGAGTGCAGGATGTGGGAGTTAAGGTCAGCTTGCAAAATAAATCCTTCACTTTCATTTCTTGTGTACTTTATTTTACAATTCTTTAGTTCCCCTTATCTTAATTATATATATGATTTTTTAATAAATAACTCACCATCTGTACTGTTTTTGTGCAGGTGATAGAGGCCCCCTGTCCTAACGGCATGGCATCAGACGTGGACCCCCAAGTATCTACCGTCACATATCCTTCTGCACCTGAATCAAAAGACACTTCAGAGTCTTACAGCTCTCAGAAAGTCCCACTCAAGTCTTCGGGGGGCTCTATGATGAACCATGAAGACACACTGGAGGTACTCCTAACATTTAGTTCTCACAATTTCACTAACAAGAAATACAGCAAGTATGTTGTGTTTCAACAGAAAAATGCATCTTAAGACAATTCTTTTGTCTTCAGGATTCTGATGAGCTGTTTGATGAAGAAGAGGAGATGAAAATTGCAGAGATGAGACCTCCTCTTATTGAGATTTCCATAAACCAGCCTAAAGTAGTGACTTTAAGTAAGGACAAAAAAGGTAAAAAAAAATATAGTATCTTAACTTTTTTTACTTGACACGTGACCGTGTCAAGAAGCAGTTACACTGACAGTAATATTTCTGGTCAACAGATGATGCTGACTCTTTGCTGGATGACACAGTGGCCAACAGCAACCAGAACAACAGTAACTGTTCATCGCCATCCCGCATGTCTGACTCAGTGTCTCTGACCACAGACAGCAGTCAAGACAACTCTCTGTGCACCCCAGAGAGGGAGGCAAAGATGCACTTCCTACCAAAAAGCCGGTTAGTACCATTCTACAACCTGGGAGTCTTCCTCCTGCTGTTAGAACAGAATCTGATTACCTCCTTCTGTGTTTTAGGCAAGAAGATGAGAATATGAACCAGCCTAAAGACACCACCCCTCTCCTCCATAATGGCAATGGCTCTGAATCGTCCCTTCAGGCCCTTTTGAAAACCCAGCAGACCCCACCAGAGAAAATGGGTGACTACGACCTGTCCATGGAAGCCAGACTGGCCTTCATTGACAAGGAAATTAACAACGGCATGGGAGAAACCTACACCAAGTGGGACCAGATCAATATGAATGTGTCCAAGTTGCCAACCGACAACATGGTTCAGATGGATGACGTGGACAAAACCAGAAATGGTTCAGTAACCCAGGAGGACTTTGACAGCAAGCAGAGGTTTAGCAACGACAATATGGAGCATTTTCTGAATGGAAACCAGCAGGTCAGTGAATGCATTAATAGTCTCGGGGACAAAAGCCATCCGATGAGGGTGGAGACATCTGCTGTGCATGTGGCCTCGACAGGCGTGACAGCCAGCAGTGACATGTCTCTGTCTCGCAGCACAGAGGAACTGTCTCCAGAGAAAAGGTGCCATCCCCCGCAGGTGATGAAGTCTCACAGTGTGAGCAACATAGAAACAGAAGACATGAAGCTATACACTTTTGATGGGGATAGTGATACAACAGGAATGACTAGGATGGCAGGGGCCGGCCCAGGGCCAGGAGCTCAGGGCCAGAGCATAGTCAGGAGCAAGTCAGCCAGTCAGTTACTCAACGACCAGACTCTCCAGGTCTACCCCTGCTCCTCTGCATCTTCCTCAGACCTGCTATCTTCTTCTAAGCCCCCCACCAGCACCAGCAGATATCAAGTTTCCTCCAGCATGGCCATGGGCATTCCTCCTCCTCAGTACAATATACAGTACACAAGCAGTGCCATACCTAAAGAGGGCCTCTGGGCCCAGAGGACGCCCATGCCCTTAGAGCACCAAGGCTACCTCCCTCCTCCTCCACACTCACTAGCCAACACCAACTACTCCAACCGTAATCAAGCACCTCCCTACCCTCTACAGCCTCAGCAGAGGGGGCCTCCCATGGGTCCCAAACCATCTGGTGACATGTGGGTTAAAGAGAGACTTTATTCTACTGGAAGCCAGTCTAGAAGCAGCACTCTGCAGAGGCAAAGCAGCACCACCTCCACTGCCTCCATGGGCGACCCAAGGCGCATGCAGGTGCCAGACGGCGAATACATGACATACCGGGACATTCACACCCTCGCCAGGGGGCCACTGGCCATGAGCCAGGCCATGCAGAGGCCCCTCTCAGCTCGCACTTACAGTATCGACGTACCCGGATCTTCCAGGCCTCTGAGCACCAAGCCGCAGCCCCACGAGCTTCCAGAGAGGACCATGTCTGTCAGCGATTTCAACTACCAGCACAGCAGCCCCAGCAAGAGGCCCAACACCAGGGTGAAGTCTGAGCACTCACTGCTGGATGGGCCTGGACAGTTGTCAGGGGGAACGGGAAGGGTGCCATCTGACTGGAGAGACCAGGTGATGCGGCACATTGAGGCCAAGAAAATGGAAAAGGTAAAAAAGTACTACTGTAGTATGATGAAATGAACTGCCACGAAATGATTGACCGTCTGTGCTTTTGTTTGTTTGTTTTGGGGTCCTCTGACTCATTAATAGTTTCTAGGTGGATTGGTGTTTAACCAGTGTTTTTGTAGTGGTTCATCTATGACCTTTAGATGACATCAATGAGACCACCATTATGAATACATTCATCCCTACAGGGCAGCACAAGAAGGACAAAGCTGTAATCTAGATTCCTAAACTTGACTATTACATGAGCTCAAATGACTTTGATTTTCTTTAGCCCCTTTTTTAAAGGGTTGTTTCACCCAAACTACAAACATACATAATATCTCACATGTCATAGCCCTGCAGATAGTTTGGGTTTTGTTACCCCAGACTTTGAGGTATCTGCCACCACCCCAATGGAGGTGAAAAGAATTTTGTTTGTGGTTCTCATAGAATGAAAAATTAAGATCAATGCATCTTTCCAGAAAAAATGTCTGTTTAAACCTCACTGGCAACAATTTTCACTACTTTCTAACAAAGAAATAGTCTCTATGACACCTGTTGACAGTATGTTGTGTATTTTTTAGGCAATTTTTTTAGTGTTGTGTGCACCATGCACAAAATTCCATTCACCGCCATTGTGTAGGGGGCAGGAGTGGGGCTCATATCACACACATCATTACATCAATGACATCAAATCTGAATCCAATTCAAGGTTTGAACGTTGAATCGACTTCTGAATCTGATTCCAAAAGAACCCATCCCCTATACTGGACCATTATGGACCATTATTACAAACCTTTATGGATATCTGGATGAAGTGACCCTTTTTAAAATGGACTTGGAAGTTTACCGAAGCCTACTAACCCAGCTGTGTGGAAAATATTTCTGATTCACTGCATGTTTGTCTGTATATGCTGTAAACCTTTTTTGTTGTGTCTTTTATGTCAACACTCATTTGGTGGATTGCATGGTCACCGCTGACATGTCGGTTGGTGCTGGTTGCTCCATGTCGTCCCTCTGTTCAGAATGCGCTGTCTCGCTCCTATAATTCCAATAACGCTCCGCTGAACTGGTCTCACTACGGCAGCTGTAGGGATATGCATGCCAGCCAAGGGTCTCTGGTCTTTAGTGCCAGGGACGGACAGCCCTACGGAGCTCTGGGCTTCTGTGTGAGTACTGACAACTTGAAGTTAGCTCCTGCAGCTCATACTAAGCCAGGGCTTCCAGTTCCTCGTAGTTTCACATCCTTTTAGAATATAAGAAATGTCTGTTTCCTTCTCTCCTCGATGTTGAGAAGTGATCACTGACCCTCAACCATCTTTCACTTGTCCTTTTATAGGCAAGTGAAAGCATGTCTTCCGCTAACGTCTGATTCTCTCACGACCACAAGCCCTGTCTATTGCGAGAAATGTGCAGATTCTAAAAATACATTTGTTTAGCTCCTCTTAGTATAATTCAGCTTCTTTTAAAAGGGGGGCCTACTTGTTTTGCACCATCATCCAGTAGCTTTGGTGGCTTTCCTGCCTGTATGATAGAATTACATCTATACAACTTAAATTTGATTTGCTCATGGCTGCTACAGAGCCTTAGCTAATTTTGAGATTATATAAAATATGCTGAAATCACTTCCTCGCAAAATATAAAGGCTATTATCATTATTTGTATCTAATACATCTTATTGAAATAATGAAGAAGAAAAGTGTTTGTCAATTTGGCATTCACCGCAGGTCAGTATTTTCTTTGAATCCAGCTGGAAATGTCACCGTAAGCTGTTATGAGAAAATTAAGCCTTTTCAGGCCAATAATGAGAATCGGCATTAATTTATGTCCACGTTAATAATCAGATATGTAATATGACATATCATGTATGGTATGAAACACCCCCTTTTAAGCCTGCCACGTTCTTTACCATCGTAATCATCATCCCGGTTTGTATTATCCCTCCACCATGCCACACTCCAATCAGTGATTGTCGCCTGCTTTGACTGCACTTTCACGTCTTATTTTGCTCATTCATCATCTTCACTTTAACTTTTAATCACTTCAGAATCACTTCATAACCTCTCGCATTGTGTGTGATGAAAACAGTGTTTGCAAAAGGTAAGTGGGAGGTGCGTGTGTGTGTAAGTGATTTAGAAAGTGGGTGTTAGAATCTGTGGAGGAGAAAAAGGGCTTTTGCATTGTCTAAAGACGTCTGAGAGTGTTGTGTAACTCCTTCCCTACTTAACTTTTAAGATTCACTTTATCTCCAGCAAGCTTATATTCCGAATTACGTGCTGCTTAGTGACTGAATAGAAACTAAGCACAGTTTAATCTCAGTTTTTGATAATTTTAATCAGATGTGTCCTTTTCCTCTCTTCTGAAGCAACACTTCACTGCCTAATGTCAGTACCAGACATGAAACATGTTCATGTCATTGTCTAATTGTCATGTCTATTACCCCTTTTTGTAAATGAGTTTTGTTGGAGTGAGTTTTGGGCACCGTCTTAATAATCCTCATTTTCTTCCCTTTATAGGATGATGTGTTTAGTCCCCAAGGGCAGCAGAGCTACACCTTGGACCACAGAAAAGTAGGTGAAATTCATACAGACTTTTAGCTGCTGTGTAAAAATGTGGCTGTTAAAATGGAAAAGGAGCTGGAAAAGTATTTAGATCTGCAGAAGTTGCTTTGCATTTCTCCATGATGCTTCAGAGCTTTGAAGAAGTCATTATGTTGACTCAACGCCCCAACAACAACTTCTGTTCATCATGGTGATCTTTTTGTTTCCCAGGTGCCTCTGATGAATGGTCAGATGGGCCCTTCTGTTCGTCCTCAGATGAGCCAGGCACCCATGGCCCGACACCCTTCCAGAGAGCAGCTCATTGATTACCTGATGCTCAAAGTCTCCCATCAGCCTCAGGGGCCCCCACGCATCCCACATGACACACTCCAAGAGGTGAAGGCTGGTGCTAAGAAAAGAATTAGATTTTGAGGATATTCTTAGTTAGATGAGAGGATCTCCCATGTCTGTCTGTTCAATATGAAGTCGAAAGTCCCAAGTTCAAAGCTCTGCACATAAATCCCTGTAAAACTGCAAACAAGATATAATGTTTTTAATTAGAGAGCTTCAGAGATACTGATGCTGAACTGAACTAAGCTAACCACCTGCTGGCTGTAACTTCATATTGAACAGATATAAAAGTGGTATTGATCTAGTCCTATAATGATTTGTGAAAATAAGAAAGTTCTACCATTCCTTTATACCGAATTTTAGGTCTCTGAATCTTAGGCGGGAAGAATCAGATATTCTTGTTCATTCACCAGAATTTTTGTTGTTAACTGTCATATATAGCTGGCAAGCCAGTTTAAAAAAAATGTTGTTCCTAACTTCTTGCTGTGGGTTTTCAAGACTAATGTAAATGTGTGAATATTGTGTAATAACTGTGATTAAATGGCTAATGAAAGTATGTGGGTGTGTTTCAGATCCGTGTGAAAGTGGAGAAGAATCCAGAGCTGGGTTTCAGTATATCAGGAGGAGTGGGAGGCCGGGGAAATCCCTTTCGTCCCGATGACAATGTGAATTTTTTTTCTTTTTTATAGTACCATACTTATAAGAGCACCTGTCATAGTCCATTAATATTTGTATTAATTTTACAGAAGCTGAATTGTTTTCCTAAGTTGTGCTATACACATACAGAATCACACAGAACAACGTGGTTTGTCTTTAATATGTATAATTAAATATTTTCCACATCATCTCAGGGTATATTTGTGACAAGGGTTCAACCTGAGGGACCAGCATCCAAGATTCTTCAGCCTGGAGATAAAATTATCCAGGTATTCTGCTGTCTAACTAATCACAAAAACTTTGGCAACAGCTGTTTGATATTTTGTGCAAAGATGTATTTGGCTTTTCTTTTTTTGCTTGTTAACCAGAATTCTGTCTTTTCTCACAGGTAAATGGATACAGCTTTGTGAATATCGATCACGGGAATGCAGTGGCCCTCCTGAAGACATTTCCAAACACTGTGGATTTGACTATCATAAGAGAAATGCAAGCATAGACTCAACTGAACCTGACCTCTGGAAAGGGGACACACACGAGAGACGAACAGAGAAATTCACGTGGACTCTCATATTTTTATACACAGAGACTGATCTGTTGATACCTGTTGGGACTATTTATAGTAGAGATCTTCATAGCCTTGATTGAACGGGGAAAACCACTGAATGTAGTGGATCAAAATGAGACAGCGGCAAACCTCTGCAAGTACGAGTCCTCAAAAGGCCATCACTGTGGTATATATATTTTTATACAAAAGAAGCGGAAGCTATGACCTGCTCTGAAGCAAATAATTACTGTGGTCTTTCTTTTTTTTTTTTGTCCAAAACTCATAAACCCTCATAATTAGGTTTTATTTCTCTGGTTTGACATAAATTGACCACTCTGGGGGCAGGGTTCCCCCTTTTCTGTCATCCAGTTTGCCTTTTTCTTTTGTTTTTGTTGTTTACTTTCTATGTAAGATGTTGAAACCATTTTCTGGTGTGCCGTACGATATTACATGGAGGACAATGTTATGTGCTTTTCATGTGAAGACGAATGTAGATCAAGGAGGTGTTTGATTTTGGTTTTATGGAGAGACATTTTAAGTTTCTGCGAAATCGGAGAGTTGAGAAGAGAGAATCATCCCTCTCGGCTTCCTGTGAACACCTTCCATCGTACACGACACTTTTGTCCTCAGATCCTCCCAAATATCCTTACAGCAATTGCTCGGCATATCACCTAACTAGACCACTACCTGTGCTGTTTGTGCTGGGAGGAGAGGGGGTCCTTTTCAGCTTTTCAGAGGTTGAAGAAATGCAGTTAATGAGATTTAAGGAAATTCAAATATCGGGGAAATAGGAGTGGAGAGATACGGTATGTGTTTGCTCAGCCTTAATCTGTTTTGCCAGTCAGAAGCTGTTTAAAGCGAAGTTTCAACATTTTAGGAAACAGGGTTAATTCACCGCTTTCGGGCTGCACGCAAGTTGATGCACTAGCAGTAAGCTAAATAGCACATAGAATGGAAACCTAAAGGAACGGCTAGCACGGCTCTGTCAAAAGGTAACAAAATCCACCTACCAGCACCTCTAAAGCTCACTAATTAAAATATATCTAGTTTGGTTAACACTTTTTAGGAGGTCAACTTATGCCGGACTTCCTGAAATCTTTGGACAGATCTGGCTTGTTAGCCGTGTCCCCCAGTTTCCAGTCTTTGCGCTAACCTAAGCTAACATTAGCGAGCTGCTAACAGAAACTTAAGAGTGGTAGCTATCAATCTCATCTGCTTCTCTGACCTTTTCCCGCCATAAAGCGAATACCCGTATTTCCCCAAATGTCAAAACTATTCCTTTAAGCAGAGAAACATATTGTGGTTATGCTAGTTAACCAAAGCAAAGTTTGGAAAATGTGGACAGAAGGCAAAAGCAGGAGACAACTTAAAGAGATTTGAATAAGGAGAGGTTAATGTTTCATATGTTTTTTATTTTATTTTTAAGGGCTTCATCATTCAGGCAGCCATTGGTGAGATGAGTGTTTGTATCGCAGAGGTTTCAACATCTGGCAGTTTTATTTTTTACATGGGAGAAGACCACAGTTTGCCTTTTGTGTCTTTAAAATTATTTTATCATGCTTTTATCATCACTTTGGAGAAGTTTCTCATTTATTTTTTTCCTCGCTGTACAGAGTGGATTTGGGAGAAGCAAGTTGTCAAGTGCCATAGACCTTGAACTGTTTGAATAGGGGGAGGACCTTTGACCCCAGAGCCCAAGCAATATTCACATATTCACCACATTCTGAGTACATTTGCAGCATATTGACTTAAAAGCAATATTTAAAGCCTTTATTTTCATTCAGAAAAACATCAAATAACATTTTTTAAAAACACAACCTTTTAGTAATCCCTGATGATTTTACATGATTTTATATTGTGAAAATAATCCTTTTTTTGTAATGAAATAGCACAGGAAATATATATGGTAGTGCTAAAAACAAAAAAAGATTTCTCTGCATTGTGTAAAAGTGAATGTTTGTGTCACTTTGCTCAAGGCTTCTTACTGTTTGTTGCTTACATTACCATAACTCCTGATGTTCATCTGTGCAAAATAATCGAAACTGAAAAACAAATCCAGCTGCATCTCAAAACATTCCTAATGTTTGTCAAATAGTGTCAGAGGGAAAAATGTGTTTTGAAAGGCGACATTACGTCCACATCATGTGATCAAATGTTCTGCACCTCTCCTTTTTATATTCTTTCACTTGTAAATAACTATTCAGTGAGACGTATTTCTAAAAGAAATGGAAATGATAAAGTTCACATACTAAGTAATGGCCCCATAAATTTTAACGGCACATTTGTGACCACTGAATTGTATGTAAAATATATAATAGCATTTGATCGTACAGTGTTTCAGCAAATGGCATTCTCTCAACTTGTTTACAGTAGATTGTGTCGTCTACTGTACTCTTCCTGTACGTAGTGAAGTTTGACCCATAAGTTGTGCTCGTGGCACTGTCCAACAAAAATGAAAACACTGGTAAGTGACTAATTTAAATAATATTAAGACCTTAATGATAATAGCCATGCTATTTTAAAGGTAGCTATTTTAAGGGAAGCTACGCCCTTCATTTTTAAACTGAATCTAAAATTGGTACATTTTATTTACAGGCAAATTGACAGGCCAATATAATGTTTGATTCCCAAATTTCTCACAGAACATATAGTGTTTTACACAGATGAATTGTTGTTTTATTTTGTATTAATTTTGTTGGTGATTTCTGTTTACTTTATAAGAGTAGGGGGAAACATTTCTGGGGTAATGGTCACTTTATATTCACAGCAAAATCATGCAGTCTGACATTGTAGACAATCTTGGGAGATAAAATGTCACATGTTCTTCATCCATTGTCGGCCTGTTTCTTATGCTCCTTTTTATTCTTATTTATTTAGCAGTCTTCTGTGGTTTTTAGACCTTACTAATCAAATTGTAAATACTCTAAATTGAGAAAAGAATTAATCATGGCATTAGTGACTTGCGATTGTAAAACCAGCAATAAATTGCAATGCAGAGGCACCTGTTTTAATGTATAGCTAGTATTTCTAAGGTTTCTCTGGAAACAGCCACAGTGATGATATGCATTTATCCAACATTCCAGATTTTGTACATAATTACCTGTTTCTGAAGTAACCTGTGGACAATAAAACTAATGCTCTTCAACAAGGATTCGTTTGTCTTCATTTCATCCCCTGGGTTTATCTTTTTAGCCCGAGCGGGTTAAAATGGAAAAGACTGTACACAGAAAAGAAATGCACAGTCCAAGGTACAGGACAACTTTGCCAGCATGTGTTTCGGCTGCACTGGTTACAGTATGAGAAATGTATACAGTGATTCGATTAGGAGTATAACATTACTGATAAATAATGGTGCTGTATGTAAACATGCAACTAAACCTCAAAGATCACAGTTGTATTGTGTGGAATTAGATATGGCAGTAAGTTTTGTAAAAGCAAAAGCTCCACAGGTTTTTGGAATAGACATTTAACCATCAAGGGCGTGTACAAACTCTTTCTGCCTGTTTCTTCAAACTGGTGTTGTCTTTTGTTACTTCACACTGTTGAAGGTCTGTTACAACAGGCTTTTATTTTAGATTGTGATATCTGTGTTACAACAAGCTTCCTCTGTCTTCTCCCACAACAGTCAAGTTTCCATCACAATTTCTCACAAATTTTTATATATATATTTGAATTTTTGGCAGAGTAAACTGGTGAACACAGAGCGATCTGTCAAAAGCTGAGCATGAGAAATGTTGTCAGCTACAGAGGACAAACTTTTTTGATTTTTGTAAGAGGCTCTAGCTCTGGCGCCACCCTCAGGCCAAACTTTACTCTTTTTTTTTTTGGGTGGTTTTTTGCCTGGTAGCATCCAAGAAAAGTGTTTTTTGTGTGTAATGATGATAGACTTTTAGTTGGATTGTCAGTGTGGAGGAAGCACAGCATGGTTTTTGTTTCAAACAAACCCAAAGTAATGCTTATTTATACAAAACTGTGTTTTAAAACACAAAAACAGCATCATAATAAGCTAAATGTATCATAAGGATACATGTACATTCAATTTCTATAATGTCCTGATACTGTTGATTGATTCCCTCATAGTTTGTGTTGATAGAAAGCACACACATATTTTACAGTGGCTGAAACCCCCTCCTCTCCTTTCTGAAGTGCCAATGTGATCATCCTGTTACTCCTTTGATCTTAGATTGTTTCTTTTGGATATGTAGCAATGCTTTAATCTGTTTATGGACTGATTTAAGTTTGGGGTTCTACAAAGTCAGATGACTCCGTATACCTGCGTGTTGAAAGAGGCTCCTGGTAGCAAAGTTGTCTTAAAAAGCTTCACATGAACCCAATATCACTGAAGCTAAAGAAAACAATACACAGTGTCACTTTATATTTCTAAGTGTTTTACTAAATGCAACACCAAACCAGCTCAGTTGAGAAAGTAGGGTGACAAAGTACGGTGACACAGCGGACTACTGTGAGGCTAGCTTTGTGTGGTTTTGTCTGACATCCTCTCTCAGGGTCCTCTCGACTGTCAAAGATGTATGAGAAATCCTCTCCTATGATGTTTGACATATGTTTGTGCTCTATGTCTTGTACTAGAAGTATAAAAAAGTATTACAAAATATAAAACTAATGCAAAAGGTATCAATTTAAAGTTCATTTCCCTGTGTCTGCTGTCAGCATCAATATCCAAAATGATAAAGGTACTATTAAGTGTAAGCCTAAACTAAATCAACTCTAATACGTTCACCTGTCACAGGTGTAGGTTATATTAGTAGAAAACATTCATAGGCTTCATGTTTTACTCTCACTGCTGGAGCAGTGAAATATATTTGAAGAAATTAGCTATAAGAAATACCATCTGCGTATGTTAGTGTTCGATGTCTCTATTGCAAATTTTGACATCTTTAGAAGACACTTACTTAGAAACACAGAGATCCACTGATCTCCAGCTCGTCCTGTGGTCAGCTGTCGTTCTGTTTGGGTTCAACCTTTTCTTGTCAAGGTAAACCTGGATGTACCGCAGGAACACTGAGTCTCTGTAAAATAAATGAATAAATAAATAAACACATTACTTAAAGTACAATAGAAAAATTGTAAGATTTATCATCTTTGAATTTAATATTAAGACTTACAGGAAACATCTATTAATGTTAGCATTAAATATTACCATACCTCTGCCTGTTCTCCAGCTTGTCCTGTGGGTCAGATGTCAGCATTTGTTCTTTGTCGTCATAAACCCTGTGAGTACTGCAGGAACACTGGGTCAATCAGAGTGATAACTTCACAACACACACTAATGCAGTTGGTTACAAGAAAAGGGACTTTTCATCCCTTTACTGAAAGGTGCAGTAGTCCCTCTTTAACAGGAACAACAGAAGATAGGAAGATTATTATCAGATCAATAAAACATGCACTGATTACAATCAGTTGATAAATGCAAAACAGCAGATTGGGACTTGGGTCACATAACAGCATAACATCATCATTTTGATTGACTTTGAGTGAAGTGCATTAACAAAACATTTATGCATTTGCCCTGCTAGTTGCAAAGAATCATATTTACCATTTAGTCCACAGGGAACTGCAGCAGCTCAGGTGGTAGAGCACAATAGAATAGAACAAATGATGATATATGTATAAATGGGAGCACACAGTATGTTAGTTTAGACAGTCCATCTGCTGTCCTTATTCATCTGCAGTGAATGGCAGCAGCTCCGGTGGTGGAGTATGATAAGAGAAGAAAGAGATAATATTTTATATCATGAATAAGTGATATTACATGGATAACCATAAACTAACATGGCTTTCTCTGGATTTATATTTTACCTTGTTGAAGTCAGAAGCTCGTACTCACCTTTTCCAACCACAGTGAACGATTGCAGCTCAGATGGTTGAGTAAGATAAAAGTAGAGGAAGACAGATAATGGTTAGTAAGATGACTAGAGTCTCAATCACAACATAATGAATATGATATAGAGATAATCTTGAATTTTCTAATTAGGGATAATATATACTGTATAGCTAAACAGGAACAGCATATGCAATAGATTATTTTTACAGGTCAGAAGCTAGTACTCACCTTTTTTACCCTTTGGTGAACAGCAGCAGCTCAGGCAGTTGTGTAACATAAAAGTAAAGAATGATTAGTAAGACCTTTTTGTTTTGAATAAGTGTAGATGAGCATAACATGTGGATAAACTGATTTACATGTCAGAAGCTCATACTCACCTCTTCACCCAAAGTGAATGACAGGCAGCTCCGGTGGTGGCATTGAGTAAGGGAACAATAAATGATGATTAGTAAGACAGAAACATAATCTTTGAATTAGCCTACTAAATAATTCATTTTATGTGAATACACTACAGTATGTAGCTAGTTTACACAATAGCAGTTCTCTGCCTTTACATTGTTGCCTATTTTAGGTCAGAAGTTTGTACTTACCTTCTCTGCCTACAGTTACAGCAGCAGCTCAGGTGATGGAGGAAGATAAAAGTAAAGTAAGATAGGAAAACAATAGTAAGACAATCTTTGAATTATTAGATAAATTATACTATTTGAATAAACAGGTTTTGATTTGATTTTGATTTATATTATAGGCTGTTCTATAAGTTACAATCCAAAGACTTATGCTTACCTTTTTTGTCGAGTTGAGTCAATTGAGGGATTAGTAGAACTTATCCAAACATTTTTATTCCTCTGGAGTCTTGAGACTGGAGCATACTATGGTGCTTTGTTTTTCTTTGCAGCTTATTCTCCTTCTTCTTCTCTCTCTCTCTACACGATCAAGCTAGGGGTTCATGTCCTGCCAGGCGTGAAGGCTCCATGCACAAGGTGTCGACAGCCCTGCCAGACGCGAGGGCTTCCTGAGGCAACACTGGCCCTGCCAGACGCAAAGGGCGGTCCTCAGGATGAAAGAAAGGTCGATCCAGCCACCGTGCCAAAAATGAGTTGGTGGTGTAAAAAAGTCCAGTGCAAGACGCTACCTGGGATGTTGATAGCCCTGCAAGACGCAAAGGCTACCTGGGGCTGCTGTTGCCCAGCCAGATGGAAAGGCCCAGCCCTCAGGGTTAAAAAAGGATCAATCCATCGACCCTGCCAAGATGAGGAAATGATACACACAGCTCCCAGTGCAAGACGTTACCTGGGATGTTGATAGCCCTGCAAGACGCAAAGGCTACCTGGGGCTGCAGTTGCCCAGCCAGACGCAAAGGCTCAGCCCTCAGGGTTAAAAAAGGGTCAATACATCGACCCTGCCAGCATGAAGAAGTGATTTACACAGC
Source organism: Lepomis macrochirus (assembly GCA_024633595.2). Taxonomy (NCBI): domain Eukaryota; kingdom Metazoa; phylum Chordata; class Actinopteri; order Centrarchiformes; family Centrarchidae; genus Lepomis; species Lepomis macrochirus. Next base: position 23,264,521 of record JALXJV020000019.1, read on the forward strand.
TCCCAGTGCAAGACGCTAGCTGGGATATTGATAGCCCTGCAAGACGCAAAGGCTACCGGGGGCTGCGGTTGCCCAGCCAGACGCAAAGGCTCAGCCCTCTGGGTTAAAAAAGGGTCAATCCATCGACCCTGCCAACATGAGGAAGTGAAATACACAGCTCCCAGTGCAAGACGCTAGCCGGGTTGTCCCCAGCCCTGCCAGATACAGAGGCTACCTTGGGAATCATTGGTCCTGCCAGACATGAAGGCCAGTCTGCATCCATCCCACCAGATGTCCTGGTGTGGTGAAGTTCTTGATAGCTGTGATTTGGCAGTGATGAAGGACCCATGTGGACTCATGTGATTTCTCTGATGTCCTGTAGCTCACTATAGAGAGGATATAGAGAATCTGAGTGACTCTCTTCAAGACAACCGTGGCCTTTTAGCAGCAGCCACCTCCCCATCGCTCTCTTCTCTGCGCCTCCTTGTGGGGGAGCTGAGGCCAGAAGTTGAGGTTGAGTCCTTTTCAAAAGAATCTTCCACAGCGTGTGGCCCCATGTTCTCAACTTCAAGTTCAGGAATCCTAATCCCTTCCTCATCTTCAATTGCAACAACGTCAATCTCAGAGTCCTCGTCCTCTTCTGGCTGCCCGTGTCGGTACCTAGCAATCAGTTCCTCAAGAGCATCATGAAGCTCAACAGGAGGAACAGGGTCAGGGTCAGGGACCGGGTAAGGGTCAGGAAACACAGGAAAAGCAGGAGGAAACGGAGGATAAGCAAAAGGAGCAGCATGAGGAAAAGCAGGAGCAGCAGGAAGAAATGGAGGAGCAGCAAAAGGAAAAGCAGGAGCAGCATGAGGTAATGGAGGATAAGCAAAAGGAAAAGCAGGAGCACCAGGAGGAAACGGAGGATAAGCAAAAGGAAAAGCAGGAGCACCCGGAGGAAACGGAGGATAAGCAAAAGGAAAAGCAGGAGCACCAGGAGGAAACGGAGGATAAGCAAAAGGAAAAGCAGGAGCAGCAGGAGGAAACGGAGGATAAGCAAAAGGAAAAGCAGGAGCAGCAGGAGGAAACGGAGGATAAGCAAAAGGAAAAGCAGGAGCAGCATGAGGTAATGGAGGATAAGCAGGAAGAAAAGCAGGAGCAGCAGGAGGAAAAGCATGAGCATCAGCATAAGGAACAGGATAGGGAGCAGGGTAGTAAAGAGGAAAAGGAACAGCAGGACCTTGTGGTGGGACCTGCTGGAGTGGAGGAGAGGGAGGTCTGGCATTTTCTTCAGCATTATGATTCAACTCTATATTACCTTCACGAGGCTCAACCTCAGCCTCCTGAAGCCCGTCCAGCCTGACAACGTCAATCTCCTCTTCCCGGTCATCAGTGGGGACTGGGTTGTCAGGAGGTATTTCAGCATCAGAGCATTCATTACCCGAACGCCTAAAGGAGCCACCTGAGGAAGAAGAAAGAAGTATAAAAAGTCACATTCTGCATATCTATAAAACCTGAGGCTTAAAGGCCTAGTTAATATTTTTTGGCCATACATCTCTGTGATATTCCCAAATATGCATATGCATCATAAGTACTTTGTAGAAAAACAAACTCTGTGCCACTGCCACCTTTAAAAGTATGGAAAACCAAAAAACAAATGTGTCATTTGTCACACTGCATCATATCTGAACTATATTAAAGATGAAAATGAAAAATTGAATCATGGGAACCGGTGATTCTGACACTATTCAGTGATTTTTCATGGCATTAAGGGAACAGTGGAGGGTCTCACTCCCTCCGGGATTTCCTAGTTTGCAAGAATCTGTGTAAACTCTGATATGTAGCCAAAAGGTTTGATATGCACACAACTGCATGTGCCTTTACGCACGCCAAACCGTTGGCACCCTGATTAAAGCATGCACAACTAATCTTGGACGCAGCGCACAGTAACTGCATGTAAAACCACTCTCATCTCTTCCCTTGATATAAAAATACCACACGACCCAACAAAGCATGTTCCAATGTTATGACAAGACTAACATGTCTATTGCAAGCTCTAGTGAGGACTGAAAACAACAGCTTTGGTTGTGGGTCCCATAACTATTCGACAGTTAACGTTAGTGTTGTTCACTTCATCTTCTTCATTCAGGCTCATCACAGCATTTGATCTGTTCCGGTGCCTTTTTAAAGGAATGTCAAAAAATGTATTCGAACATATGACAAACTTAAAAGGACCCGATGATCCGAAAACAGCTCCGGAGTCATTTTAAACTAAACTTTCAATCATTCAAACGAGCAAATTCAAATATCCACATAAGCGAACGGACCCTGGTTTGTTCCCGCCTGCGCGTTCTGGCGTTTTGACATGTGCTCCTAAGGTTCCTTCGTCTCCACTGTGCACAACAAAAACATATTGTTCGGCATTTTTCGAAAGATGGCCCAGTAGCCATATTTTTTCCTAATTTTTTAACGACAAATTTGAAAAATGTAATGCCCTCAAACAAAAATAACAGTATTTTCAAATCACTAACACATTCCTCACCTTTCCCGGGATATTCACTTACGCCTACATTCTAGGCCTACCATCTAATAACAGGCCGAATAAAATTCATATGTTCATATTTAACAATAAACCTTTAGTAAATACAAATGCCCTCTCATAAAACCCCCTTTAAATTATTTCAATAAGACTAATAAATAAATATGGCATAACATTAAAATATGTCTCACCTGCAAAGCAAAGGATCCACCGTCGGACTCGGCTCAGCAGGTGCTCCTCCACAGGGGGGTCCATTAAAAGCCATTTCAGCAGGTAGGTTGTGCTGTAGTTTAGGTTATACAACCGAAAAGTACAACTTTCCAGCAAACAGGTGTAATTCAGCTTAAATGGTGTCAAGTCTAAGTGCAAATGATAAATTAAAAAGGCATAAGGCCCTAATATGACCTCGGTCAAACGTCACCATTGTTTCCATGGCTTTTACTGACGCACACGTGCATGCGTGTGCGTGAAGGGGTTAGATGGATTAGTTATCTGTTTATTTTATTTTATTTTATTTATTTAACTTTATGTATTGAATTGTTCTTTTTTTATTTTCCTTGAAGCTTTGGCAATACTGTTGTAAAGGAAATCTGAATTAGATTATATACAGAAAGGGATGATGATGATGGTCTGGATTGGATTCATCTTATGTTATATTCAAATGTAAACTTTTTCATTTTGAAACTGCTTTGGCAACATGTTTTAAATTAAACATTCATGCCAATAAAGCACACTGAACTGATATGTGGTGGACGTGTGTGTACAGCAGGTGTTTCCATAGATAAGTGATGTGTATGATCTTTCATTGGCTCAATGGAGGACAGAAACTCCCTCAGGCCTGTCGTATCACCATAATGGTAAACACACAGCCAGGTCACTATCTTGACCCAGAGAACACCAACAAGGTTAAACCCAGTGCATGCTTCCATCAACAATGAGTATATACAGTCTCAGCCAACTGTGAGATAATTAATTAAGCTCCATTTATTCATCGTGGCATTTCATTGCTACCTCGAAGGCATGTTTTTTTCTTTATTGAATGAATTTTTCCCTACTGATCCTGTAAGTCCCTGCTCTTATTTGTCACTGGGATGATAAAGCGGAGCTGATCTGTGGTCATTTGGGAGTATAGAAATTACTGAAGCACAACATCAACTCACATGACACGGCTTGGTGCTTTATACGTATGTTTTTTAAGAGGGGCCCTATATGAAAAGTTGGTTCAAAGACCTTTATTACTTGAGCTACTGTTGTGCTTACATGATGCATATTCCTAAATTAGTCATAGGAAGACTGGACTTGTTGCTTTTAAGATTAAAGTAAAGCACTTTGAATTTCCTTGTTGCTGAAATGTGCTAGGAATAAACTTGACTTGCCTTGGACACATTAGAAATACTGCAGCTCATTTTTGCCCCAGACTGTCCTTGCAGGTACATTTGACCATGCCTACAGGTATATTCTTTATTTTCAGTCTCTTGTAGGGTGGAAAAAAGTCACTGAAAAAGTGTCTGAGTGGCATTGGTCTGCAGTATAAGAAGCAGATACAGCAATGTCAACATGTGAGAACAATATGTTTGCACAAACATCTCTTTTTCTATTTGCCAACCTCTCCACTGCAGCTGAAGGTAAAAATATTTCCCATAGTTTGGCTTTTTAATCAGATTTCTGATGTTTCAACTGTGCACAAAAACAGCTGGATGAAAATATGAGTGTTAGACAATGCACAGAAGGAATGTTGATCTAGGGTGGTTGTGACCTTAGCTCAATGATAGGAAGCTTGAGGAAGTTTAATAGCTTATATATAAACCACTGCATGTTAGTAAAATAAATTAAGTTTTCTTTGCAAAGATATTTGCATAGTGTTTGTTTTTTGCAGATAAAGTCAGTTATGGCAGCGGTTTCTGAATATATGTTTATATCTTCTTATTTTTGTTGCATGAATTACTTTCTTGTTTTGTTTCTTGAATAAAATACTTCACACTATTTTTTAATTTTCTTTAGGTTTGGGGTCCTCAGATGCTGTATCAATCAAAAAAAATTAACACTCCACCCTCCCATCCAGATGGAAGGCTGTTTTCACCCCAAAACGCACGTATCAGAAACATGTCAGATAGCCTCTGACAACATGTAAAAATGCAAATATTTGTAAATGGGAGGCTGTGAGGTCAAAAAGACTTTCAGTTGCCTCAGGGCAATGACATGCAGTAGACAAGGCTAAAGTTAAAGATAAAGCTTTTGCTTTCATGTAACTTAGTAAAAGGGACCAACCTACTGAATATATTTTATTTACAGTGGTGAAAGAAGTAGCTACTCAGATCTTTTCCTAAGGTAGAAGAAAAAGAAAAAGTGTATAAATACTTACAAGTAAGAGTCTTGTTTTCAAACTTTACTTAAGTAAAGGTAAAGGGCAAAAGTTCAACATCAAAATATACTTCAAGTGCCAAAAGTTAAAGTTGTCATTGTGCAGAACGGTCAATTTTAGAACAAGATGTATTTTATTATTGGATTATAATAATTGTAATAAGGCTATTTTATTTTATTTTATTTTAATTTCACACACATTGATACCAAAAACATCAAGGACATATTAAAAAGAAAAAATACATGTAGAGGGGTACAAAGTGCAAAATTGGCATGTCCCATTTAGCCTAGTGGAGTAAAAGTATAAAGTAGCAGAAGATGGAAATACTCAAGTAAAGTACAAGTACCTCAAAACTGTACACGTATAGTACTCAATGTACTATCCAGACCTGTAGGGGGCGGTAGTGCACCTCAACGTCCTTTGCTATGTCTTGTTATACCATAAGAGGAAGCCAGTCACACCTCTCGCTCCGCCCGCCTGGATGTACAGTAACGTTGTGCTGCGCCGAGCGGGGTGACAGAGAAATAAATATTGCATAAATACCATACTGACATTTTGTCCACGCATATATCGGTTTGCTCAAATGAGCGGGATACCAGGGACTGCTGTGGTCCAGGTCACCAACCTGTCCTCGGCCGTGAGCAGCGAGCAGATGCGCACTCTGTTCGGTTTCTTGGGAGACATCGAGGAGCTGCGACTCTACCCGCCCGAGTAAGAGCAACCTTCCCCGGCATGGCTAGCCAGGCAAAACCGCGGCTCTGCGACCTGTCTGCGGGCCACACAAACATTAAAATGAAGAAGTAATGAGTGTAATAAAATAGCTAACCCCCTGTTTTTCTGTTTGTCTTTCCCTTTCACAGCAATGCCCACCTGTCTTTCTCGTCCAAAGTGTGTTATATAAAGTACCGAGACCCCTCCAGTGTTGGTGTGGCGCAACATCTCACCAATACTGTTTTTGTTGACAGAGCTTTGATAGTAGTGCCATGTGCGGAAGGTGAGTTCAACCCGCTCCGTTCAAAAGAAATACAAATGAAATGTCTGAGTTGCTTCAGTGGACCTGCTATGGCCTCCTCCCCTTGAATCCAACCGTTTGGTGTTTTGGTTGAATTCCGGGTTGTTGTTGTTTATATTTTGTTTGTTTTTTTTATTCACATGCAGTTGGCAAGTCGTGCCATTGCCTAGTTCACTTTTGTCACAAGTATTTTACACAGGTGATGGGTGATATCACTTCACTAAAACCAGTTAGCTAATTTCTTAAAGCGCCCAGCCAAGGTTTCAGTTTGGTGTCATAAGGTGTTTTTTTTTTGACAATATTATCGTTAGAGCTATGTTTTTTGAAGACATTGCATTATTTAGGTTAACCTCGCTGTAAACACTGGATTCTGTGGAAGAAGTAGCTTGTGTATTTAAGAAACTGCCATTAATGTTACTTGTTTCGTGGAAATGAGAAAATAAGTCCATGGCAACACAGCTAACTTAATCCCCTTTCTTTCTCTTTCATATTTTGGTGCTCCTTTTCTTTAAATCTCCCTCCCCTCTGGTGCCACTGTTGTTCCCTTGTGTACAGTCAAAAATGATATCACCTCTAACTTGATGCTTTTTGTCCACGTGACTTAGTGCTGGATGGCTACTGAGTTTATTAATTTGGTTTTGTATGTTTTTTCTGTGTGATTATGTGTGCATATCAGATGACTAGACTGGCCCAGCTGTTACACTACACTAGCCTGAGTCAGGCATTGTTTTCCAAGCCACTATCCCCGATCGGGCCAACGCAGCCTTCAAGGGGGGAATGTGACCAGGAGAATAGCCTGCTGAACCTTCCAAGATGGACACCTTGTCTCTTTTTATTTATTTTTCTTTTCTTTTGGTTTGTTTCCTTTCATACTTTCCCATGTTGTCCACTTTCTACTGTCTCTATCTAGAAACTACAGTATTGCTTATCTCTAGCGTTGTGTTTATATTTGTTATTTTGGTTTGTTGTTTTGATTATTGTCCAACCCCCACCCCCCCTCTCTCTTTCTGCTACAGCTGCAGCTTGTGTGTGATTGAATTCTGTCCAGGTTGCTACGGCATACCGGTGGGATGTGTATCACACATGGGATGCTAGGAGGATCACTAACACTTTACTCTCTTGTCACCTACTCCCGTTGACATAGGGAGGGGCTAGACATTAAAAAAAGTGAGACCCAGTAATAAAAACTATACCTCATTTGAACATAGATTTTTTTTTTTAATATTCTATTTGCACTTTTCATCTGTGATGAAATCTGTAGTACAAGGCAACATCTATGAGTTTCCCCTCACATTACAGGCCTGAAATGGATGTTTAGTATTTAATAATACACAGACATTCTCCATTCAACATTATTTTCTGTTTTAACGTGGAAATTCGTGACACATGCATTAATGCTTTGCGTCGTTATTTGTTTTGAAATATATTGCCTAGCACTAGAAGAGCTTTTTCGTGTTAGACCAATGGTAATTCATGCTCAGTGCCTCCAGCTGTAATGAACTGAATTTGTAGTTATTTTGCCTTTGATTAGTCTTAATGTAGCCCCCTTCTGCAGCAATAGAAGCAGCAGATTTTAATCCAGAGTGGAATCATTCCTAATTGGTTGTTTTTTTTTTATAGCTAAGTCTTGGCTAACATTTCCTACAGTTCTTAAAATTGTTGTTCTTCTCTGTATCTGATGTCCTGTGTGCTATTAGTGATGCAGCCATTGGGGTTATCTTGTGTTGCACACCTTTCCAACACTGCGAAACGATCGCCTCACGGAAAAGCGCCCATGCTTGATATCGTATGGTTCATGACCAATATGTTTCCAGTACAGGTGACCCATGCATCAAAGTGTTGACTCATACTCTGCATTGTGTTTCTTTCTTTTTCTTTTTTGATCTATGAAAAGAGACCAAGGACAAAATCAGTGTTCTAGTGTTTTGTGAATAAAAAACCAGTTAAGATTTATTTTTTTTCATTCAAAATACTAATTCAGATTGACTGAGAAGAATAATTTCATAGAAGCAAAGTAAAGGTGCTCGGTCTCCAGTAAACCATGAGTAGACAGTAGAACACTTGTAGGCTGTATGGGGAAGTGTATGCTCTCTTTCTCTCTAGAATACAGTGGGCTAATTGTGCAGACATAGAGGAGACAGAGGGTGGACGGAGTCCCACTATTGCCTTCACTAATATCTGCTTCTGTCCTGCAGGGAAAATCCCAGAGGAGGCCAAGGCATTGTCACTTTTGGCACCTGCCACCCCAGTACCCAGTCTGATTCCTGGTGGGGGGCTGCTACCAATCCCTACTCCAGCTCCGCTTCAGAATGTGAGTCAGCATCTTGTACCCCTCTTGCTGTCAGTTTGTCTGTCATGTAAGTTAAAATATTGGTGCGTGTGTCTTTTACACCTGCAGCTGAACCTTCCCATAGTGAATCGTTTGTCAGCTAGTCTGGACCCCGCAGCGTCAGTGCAGGCTCAGCCCCCCCTCATGGGAAATGTGGATCCCTCAAAGATTGATGAGATCCGGAGGACCGTCTATGTTGGCAACCTGAACTCACAGGTAAGTCAAATCTGAGTTCACCCTGAACCTAGTGAGTTTTTATAACACCAGGGTGGACTCAGAGCTCAGGTTCACAGTGCAATAGCATGACTTATTGGTTATTTATAGAACACACAGAGGATATTAACTATATCAGGCTGTGGGTTACATGGACAGTACTTGTTTGTAAGATCAATTCATCTGGGTCTTTTTTGTGGTATTTGTTGACAATAAGAAAAATATAGAATATCACCAGACTAATCCTCTAAGCAGCAGCTGTCTCCTTTTATTTGCCAGCAGTCATTTCCCTCATTAATATTGCAGAGCAAAATGCCTAATTTCTGTCCTCTCTTTCTAGCCGTCCACCCTTTTTTCATGACAGATGTGGACACATTACAGTCTCGACTTATAATGCTCAGAGCCAATTGTTTGTTTATAAGCTCTTTGTGACCACTAGAAAAGATAAATAAAGCATTCAAGTGCTACAATGTGCAGCATGACTTGTTGTCAATCAGATGAATAAGCCCTTTCCTTGTGGGACCATGTAGTGTTGATGATGTAGGATAACGGATCAATAAAATAGGTCCATTGAGTGAGTTATTTTTCAACCAGACTAAATCGAAATGTACTTCATCTTTCTTTCCAAAGATCACCACCGCAGATCAGCTGCTGGAGTTCTTTAAGCAGGTGGGAGACGTAAAGTTTGTACGAATGGCTGGAGATGAGACTCAGCCGACACGTTTCGCCTTCGTGGAGTTTGTTGAGCAGGAGTCCGTCGCCAGAGCCCTGACCTTCAATGGAGTCATGTTCGGAGACAGACCCCTGAAGTATGTATATTGTGTTGTTGCTATAGAGCAGTACAGTCAAGTCAAACAGCAAACATTTTAAATCCAGAAATGTGTCATTTATTTACTCAGAACATCATTCTCAAACAAACAAATTTGCTGCTTTGTCATTAATCATGTCATTGAACACACATCTTTTAGTGCTTTCTGTCATTTGACATTGTTTTGTCTTTCAGGGTTAATCATTCCAACAACGCCATCGTAAAACCGCCAGAGATGACGCCACAGGCTGCTGCTAAGGAGCTTGAAAGTGTGATGAAGAGGGTGAGGGAAGCGCAGTCAACCATTGCTGCTGCTATAGAGCCAGGTACAGCATTTGATTTGCAGCATGTTCTAGTAATAATATAATGAAGTTGTGTTGTTGTTCTGATGCTGAGACTGTTGCTCGTACTCTAGCGGACATAAAGAAGCGTTCCTCCAGCCGGTCTACAAGGGCACGCCGGTCCCGTTCGCGGTCACGCTCCCGTTCACACTCCAGAATGCACAGGAAAAGGTCCCGTTCGAAACACAGGTGCCCAACTAATGCTTAGGATTTTTAGATTCCACTCGTTTGACGCTGTGCTCATTTGATTGTGATTATATCCAGTCAGTGACAGGTTTTTTTTTCCCCTTCATGTTGGAGCAGAACGCCTCAGAGGTCGTGGCCAAGGAGTGTCTCCCACAGTTCTCGAAGAGACCACAAAAGGCTCTCTCACTCCAGAGACAGGAGACACAGTCGTAGTCGCTCAAGGTATGTTGGGAACAAAAAACATAAAGTATAAAACATATAGTGGCCCTGGAGGTGTGCAGCACCATCTGCTGCTGTAGTTCAATTTAAGATATTGCAGTCCCGAGATGATTCACTTAATCACATAATGTATTGTCAAGAAAACTAAATCGGATCTACTGTATCGCCAATCTGTTATCCCTAACCTTGGCAGTAGAGGTCACCTCGTACTTGAGTTTAGTAGCTGCCTGAATTTGGCTCCTGTTATGCATCTGGCACCACGTGGGGAAAAATAATCTTATTGTCTTTAATAAACTTTCTAACACAAAAAGGTGTTTTATCTGTAACACGTCTATAGATTTTTATCAACTCTGACCACTTATGTTTTTGTTTCTTTCATGCACATACTCAAACACTGCTGCTTTTCCATGAGTAGCTCAGATTGTCTCCAAATAATGTACTTAATCCACTTCATGTGCTATAAGGGGCCACAGGAGGAGGAGTAAAGATCGCTCCAGGAGCCCTCGGATGAAAGCCAGATCACCCTCGCCAAAAAGGTAAATCCAACACATCTCATCCTCCCAAACTGTTTTCAGGTGTTCTAAAGTCTCGTGTGTTTGTCCCACGTCTTTTTTTGTAGATGGTTTAAAAATCATGTGTGCACTAGGGTTGGGGCGATGGCTGACAGATGGTCGAGGGTTGTGATTGTAACCCCCACGGGCGAAAAAAAAATCTAAATTTTTAAAAAATAATTTTAATCACCATGAACGTTATTATTATAAATTTTAAATATGCTTCACACCTTCTACGGAATTCTCTTGTGCCCACACTCTGACACACAAGAGGCCTACACCTCAGGGAAACACACCAGCTTGCCACGCCTGTCGGTATCTACCCCCTCGCCTGTCTGCTCCACTTTCTCCATTAGCAGTACGTTTTATTTATTTTTAATTTATTTTATTTTATTGTTTATTTCATTCATTTAAAACAATGCAACAACAGCATTTAATATGAATGAAAAGGAGAAAGAAGTAAAAACTTATGTCTGCCCCCTATCAACACAAAATCTGTCTCATACAGCCGTCTCTTTTTCTAAAACTTCAAAACACAAAATGACATCAATAAAATTGATCTGTTATTTCGCTGCATTATATTTCTGCAGCTTTGATATTTTAACATACTTCTTAAATACATACTTAGAAGTTTTAATTTTACAATCAAGACTGTTCCACAAACTGACTCCTTTGATTGTGATACATTTTTCCTTTACAACCGATTTGAACCTGGGTTTTGTAAAAACCTCAGTTCCTTTTAGTTCATATATACTTTTACTCTTGGTGAATCTGTTTTGCAAATTGTTTGGTAAGCTTTCCAGAAGAGCTTTATACATGTTTTTTAAAAGGCTATACTCTACTAATTCACTAAATTTCAGAATTTTTACTTGTATGAACGGTTTTAGAAAGTCGCCTACACAGACTTCGTCTTTTTTCCGTATTTTTCCACTGTCGTCACGGCAGCGGGTGAGCCGCTTGTGGTGTTGTTAATGACGCAGCCTATCAAACAACCAAAACCTGCAACCTGTGTGTTTAATGCTGTTTTACTTTCTCCGTGCTTGTCAAATATCTACTGCGACATTCAAGAAGTACTTTTGCTTGCTCAGTGACTCTGTCACCCGTCGCTGGTCTCCAAACCACGTTTTGTCAAGAAAACACACGTGACATGTGAAACGCAAAATGAGCGATCCAAATGCACACAAAACAGCTGTTGTTTGTTATTATAAAGATGGCGATTATAAAGACAAAGAATCTGGGTGAAAGGGTGGATTAGCACACGCAGGTAGCAGGGATTGTCTGAGCTACTGAGAGAGCTGGGGGTGAGGAAAAAAAGGTGCAGCTCCCCGACACCCAGTTTACTCATGACTGCGAGGTTACAACTCACGGCCCTAAAGGAGAACAACAAACGCAAGTGTGGACATTTTCAGCTGAGGACTGTGGCTTACTTTGGCTTCAACTCATCAATTATGATTTCAGTTAAATGCTAAAGTTACTGTTACCTTGTCTGTGGTCTGCTGGCAGAACACCGGGTTCTTTCCGATCAGGTGCCGTCCTGTTGTCGGACGGTAGACGGACAGTAACATTACAGAGTTGTTGTTTTCTTTAGCTTGAAATAATCCCACACTTTGGGCACATCTTCGTCCCTCGCTATTTCCTCTCTCTCCCTCTACTTTGCAAACAGCGCCATCATGATCACTTAGTGTTCACAGCGTAAGCGCGATGTGCGACAGTAATAAATGTCTGTGCGAAACAGTGTGCTGTAAAGTTAGATGAATTAAACGAAGCTTTTTATTAATCGGTGAATCGTTTCAGCCCAAATATATATATATCTCAGTGATTGGTTTCTTTTTGTTGATTTGTTTGCATTGGCTTCTTTTAGAGGTAAGAAAGACAAGAGGAGGGAGCGCAGCAGGGACAGAAAGGACCGCTCTACATCCAGGAAGAGGAGCCGCAAGGACGAGGACAGGATAAAGAGCAAGGCCAAGCCACTGAAGGTAATAAAGCTTACACGTCTCCCGGTCGGGCAGTCAAGTAAAACCAAACTTTGTTGCACTGAAAGATTTGCCAGGCATGAGGGGGAAAATGAGGTGTTTGTCAGAATTGAAAAGAGAAGAAGAATTGAAAGAGAGGAGCGGAAAGAACTCATTCAAGCAGTTTTTCCACACTACTATGGAAGCAGGAAGACATTGTTAGTGACCTTGTTTTCCTCCCCTAGCTCTTTATGCCTGGCAGAAGTGCTCGATGAACACCTGCTAGCTGACAGGGATGCATTTTGTAAGCAATTTCTTTATTTCATTAAAGCAATCATTGTCATTGTAATGATCAATAATGAAATTACATTTTTGCCGCACAACTCACCCTATGCTTCCTCACTCCCTTCATGGACCTGTAGGTGTCCCTTACTGCTAATAGTCTGATGCTATGGTGCTTCGCAGAGCAAGTCACAGTCAGTCTTGACTCATCACTTTCTTGGTGGTGATAGGTGGTGATAGATAGTTCAGTTAATCGTTAATGTCCCTTGTTTCTAAAGTTCTCAACTTGTATCTTTCCGAATCGCACAAAGAAATTTTGATTTCCCTAAAGGCATGTGTGGCCATGTGAATGTGAGCCACAAAAGGACACTCATCAGAGAGACAGAAATGTGCCCTTTAGATATACATTTACAAGAATGTTTTGACATTTTGGGAAAAGTCTTAATGGACGTTAGATAAGTGGATTGATAGAACTTTTATGTCTGTACGCTAAATAGGAAACTAGAGCCAGTAGGTACTTAGCTTAGCAAAAGGAGCTGAGACATGGGGGAAACAGCTAGCCTGATTCTGTTCAGCGAAACAAACAGAAATCCCGCCATTTCCTGGTGTCTCTGCTGGTTGCCTGACAGCCTTAGCTTCATATTTAGCGTAGATATATGATATATGTTTTATCAATCTTCTAATCTAGGGTGTGATTTTTATGTCTGATATAATTTTCTCGACAGTTCCCACCCTCCACCTCCAAGAAACTGTACTTCTTTGGTAAATGTCTCACTTCCTTCCAACTCGTGTATCACAGCACGTGAACTGACCTACTTTGAAAGTTTACTATACAGATCACACCAAGGCGATTGCCGTGTGATAAAAGGTAACACGTTTTAGGCTTATCACACTCCATCTTTTCTGTTGATAACAATCAGAACATTTATACAACAAGTGTCAGCGGAACAAATGTTCTCCTCTGAAACCGCTGCAATCTTGCAAAATGCTGCACTGCAGAGTCTCTTCAATCTTCCCATGTACTTTATTTCATAGTTCTCTGAAGTGATACCCAAAACACCTGAAAACTCAACCCATGTAAAATGTATTACTTTGTATTTTGTAGAACAGCTGCTGCAGCTGGGGACAAAAGTATTAAAATGTGAAACAGTCAAAGTTTTTACTGCAGCGACGTCAACATCTCTGCTGTCCATTTGTATGATCACTCAGCGCACACCAAACGATTGTTTTCCACATGGAAAAGAGCAATATGTTCCCAGGAAGTTTTAAAAGACAAATAATTTACAGTAAAACCTTAAACCCTAACTTTCACACACTAACTTTCACACAGTTACTACAGGACTATCTGTTGTACTGGCCTTCAGCTCAGGCTGGCCCAGGGAGCTCAAACCGTAGCCACAGGAACAGAGTGATTGGCACTCAAAACATAGTCGGACTGCTCATGGGAGGTGGGCTGGTCGCTCGGTGAGCAGCTCGTTTACAAAAACAGCTGACAGAGATGCGTTGTCTGCAGCTGAAGCGGTAAGAGAACAAAGGCAGGGATAGGAAATAGAAGTTCTGGGTTTGGCTAGCTGGTCATTTAGCTATAACGGTGCAGTGTGTTGAAACATGTTCAGCTTTTGATGAGGCCAACCAACCAATCACATCCTGGATGTTTGAAAAGTTTGAAACTTTGCAAAAGTTGAACTCATTGAAATTCATAAATGGTTGTTATTAGAAAGTCAATACTTACCATTCACATATTATAAACCAATCTAGGTCATTTATCTTGCACAAGCATTTAATGAATGAAAACAACCCACAAAAACGAAACTGATAACTGATATCTGATATGAAACTGATATCTTTGTCATTTCTCCCCTCGTGCGAGTTTGCATCTCTGAGCAGTGCATTTCCCCTTTAGGACTGATCAAGTAGTTATCAATCTATGTCAGGTGTAAAACTATAGAATTACCACTTTAATCAAACTACCTTTAGCTTAAAGTTAGCTCTCAGAAAATTGGAAATATTAGACAAATTTTAATCTTCTGGTCCTCACAAAATATTGGTAATAGAGACTAGACAACTGGATCTTCAGTTAATATTAAATATTTATATATATATTTTTTTTGACTTGTTGCAGATATAGATTGGTGTTTTAAAGTACACAATAGCACATTGAGCACATCACAGCGATTGGTCCCCTGATTTCGATTTTGTTGCCCGGCTGCCGCTCCCTGCCATCATTCCCTGCTGGGTCCCCTTGCCCCTGGAATGAAAACCTCCAGTGCTTGAGTAGAGGTGTAAACACTAACACTGCCCAGGTGCTCTGAGCTCCCAGTCCGGGCTGAGGCCCCATCCACACTACTCGGTTTTAGTTTACAAACGGAGAATTAAAACGAATGCGACCTCCGTCCACACGGACGCTGCATTTTGGAGTTGATCTCCGTCTACATTAAAACGACTGGAAAAGCACATCTGCTGACCGTTCAGGTACACTGGGCATGCGTGTGGCAGTGTCAACAGGAAGCAGATGGTGTATTTCGTAGTTACAGAAGATTTGGCGAAATAATAAAGAAATGCAGACAAAGAATCAGACCAGATTTTTTTGCATGGACCAATAAGGAGTGGGGTCTGTTACTGAATGTAACAGGGACTGTGGCAGCGTAAAACAGACTGGGAGTAGCAAAGTAAACGGCGACATGCACAGTACAAGTGTAGGCAGATAAGTGTTATTTGCACGGCACAGAATATTTTAATAAAAAGACCAACTCAAAAACCCAGTCAGCAGCATCGTGCTTCTGCTCTGCAAGACTTACTGTATAAGACCCAATCAGAGAGCCGAGCGTGAGCCTCTGCATGATCGTTTCTAAAGTCCTCCGTTTTGGTCAGTCTTCACTAAAACGCCTTCCGGAGTTTTGAAACTTCTCCGTTTTAGGTCTTCGTTTTTGCCGTTGTGGTCTGGACAGGATGTGCAGACGCAGCAAAAGGTCTCCGTTTTGATTCAAAAACGCAGTAGTGTGGATGGGGCCTGAGCCTGAGTGAGCTAATTAGATAACGGCAACTAGGTCGCCGCGGTTAGCAGTTGCTTAAGCAACAAGTAACTCTATCTGTTCATCCGTAAATCGCAGAGAGTTGAGGCAGAGCAGCCGGGGGACACGGGAAACTTTAACTTAGACACCTAACAGTTAGTAATGACTTTGTAGACAGCGGAACCAGAGGACGCAGGCAGTGAGGCAGCTGACTTGGGATGTTGACAGAGCAGCTGTCAACTGGCCCGACATACATTTTTACTGGCCCCGGGTCATCGGGATGTTGCTTACTTCGAACCCTGACTGAGTACTCCTCTAACCACCTCATCATTATTACCTGAGCTCCAATATTTTCATCAACGTTTGGCTGACCATGTTTGACTGTTACTCATTTTAAATTTCAGGTACAAAGAGACTATGACAGAGAAGAAAAGGAAGACTTTGAAAGTGACAGAGAAGACTCAGCCACACTAAGCGAGGACGTGATGTCATCACCTTGCGCCCAGCACAACGGCAGCTATAAGACTCACAGTGAGGAGGATGCATCTTTGTGTGCAGACAGCACCAAGTGACAACTACAACACCACAGAAACTAATCTTGTACCATCAAATGAGCTCATCGCGTGCGTATGCAAACATGAACACTGACAACAGTGTTTCCCTTATTTCATCTCATGTTTTACAACCTGATTTTCACTGTATAATCTTGGCAACACACCGAGATGAAGAATTTTGGACTTGTAGGGGTTGCACATGATACAATGTAATATAAGTGCAACACTAAATACTGCAGGCTCTACTATAAAGTCGATCAACACCTGGTACTTGTTTCTCTAGCAATCTGAAGCCAGATTTTAATTGCAGCTGTGTACCTGATTACAATGATTTTACCTGTTGAAAAAGAGCAACATTTTTCTCTCCATTACTCCCCTGACATCTTAACCATACACTTCAAAAGTCCAAAAAGCCTTTCATGACTCTAAGATTGTCAGTATTTCTCATACTGGATGTATGTAATTTCCTTAAAAAAACGTTTCTGTCTTGAAATTGCAAAGAGGAATATGCACAAACGATCTACGTCAATGGTAATAAAATTTTGTATCTTACATTTTGCCTCATTTACATGTGAGACTGGAAAAACAATTCAGCGGGAGAGATTTTAAAATGTTGACATTCGCCTTTATTGCCACGTTGGATTAATCTGCTCAGTATGTGCACAAAAGCATGCACCCAAAGACGCAAAGAACACACAAAAACTAGCTTGGACTGGCTGCTACTGAGGGATGTAAACACATTTCAAGCTTGACACACTTCCTCAGGCAGCACAGTATTAAAATTCTAGGAAAATAACTTCTCTATATCCTTATTATTCTATTATGTCCATCTTCGTGTGGTTCGGACTGGCTGTTGACGATGAAGTAACTTCAGCTTCACTGGTAACTGAGTGAATTACGAACACCAGTTTTTAGGTATGTTTTGCATCCTGTTAAAGTGTTGTAAAGGCCCCCAACTGAATTGTCAGTTTCTCATAAGGCTTTTTATTTATCATATAGCCAGTTTAAAGAGAGAGCAGTACTGTGGTGAGCAGCTGGCACAGAGTTGGTTGATGCTGTTTTTTGCATCAGTTGCATTTTGTCAATACAAAAACGGAAATAAACTATTGGATATAATGATTGTAGTATAATCCAGGCTAGTATCATGTCAGGTTTGGTATCTGTTTTTAGCATTTGGTGCTCAGTAACACACTAAAAAGGTAAAGAATACCCATCAAACAAGGTTGTTACCAGTTTATCTGTTAAAACTGAAAATGTTTTATTAGACAGCTGAGATGTTCTTTGAAATGTTTCCTTTCATGTGTCCTTATTAATGACAGTCTCATGGGGTGTAACTGTTTTGCTGCGCTGGTCTTGGTGTGGCTCAAGCTGTGACAGCAACTTCCCATACTCTGTTTACTGAGTGAAACAGTGGTACTTTGCATATTTAATACATCAGATAATTTAATTGTAAGAACATGAGGGCCCATGTGAAAGAAAAAGATGCTAAAATGCTCGTTATGTGGTGTTGAAGGCCGATTTGACCTACCAGGTCTGTGTAGTGCTCTTTTATTCCCTGTTCTGTGCCATTTTTCTCCATCATCTAGAAACTGGAGTGTCCTACAAAATGTACGGTGTTGATTTTCGAACTTATAGTGCTGTAATCATGAGAATGCAGAATTGTGTTCTGCTGTTTCTGTGAACCCCTCGCTAATATATTTTAGTAAAAAGAAGTTTCTCAACAGGAATAAGTTGTTTTTTCCTGTTTTGTTTTATGGGTGTACACTTCCCTTTTTTTTTTTTTTTTTTAAATATTTGATTGCGAGTAGTCTCCACAAGATCACAATGTATCGAGTTCCTTTTCCTGTTATTGTTGTAACGCTGTCAGATAGAAACTATTTACTGTTTTTATACATACGACACAGGCCTATACTGTAAAATGTCTGTCGGCTCATATTGCTCAAGAAAGGGAAATGCAAACAAAGTTCGAGGTGGCAGTCTACATGAGGCTGACACAAGATATGTCACATGCAAACAAACTGCTTGCAAGCACAGAAGGGTCAAAAAGTGCCTAGTCTAAGATTGTACATAATATTCTAATAAAATATTGAGACTTATTGACAGATCCAGCCTGAATATTATGTTCAGGGTGTTCAATAGATAAAAATAATGAGATGTTATAAAAAAAAAAAAGTATTGTCAGTTGTCTTTAGTAATTAATAGCAGAATAGGCCGAACATTGATGGGAATTTTGTGGATTTGTTTTTTATTTTTGGTGTTGCAGTATTGTAATTGTGTTGAAAAAGTATCTTCAAACTGGCCCCAGATGGAGCTCAGCGTTTTTTAAGTTCCTATAAAAGCTTGTTATATTTTTTAAAAAAAACAGACTCAAAGAGGTTACGACTGTCCAAATCCCCCTGTGGCTTTTACAAAACTAATTTTCATGTATTTGGTTTTCTTTTCCTGTTTTGTTTTTATTTTTACGTACACAAGGCTTCAGTTTGAAGTGGAGAACCCGTGATAGCATTTAGTAAAGCATTTCCAACTCAACTGACAGTATGTGAATAATTTTATTTTTTATATCCATGTATCCACTGTGTATGGTATACACTGTAGAAACGGTTTGCGGTTTGCTCCTGGGGAATTGGGCACTTGCTGTGAAGGTTTGGTAATACTGTTCTTGAAGAGCTTGGATGTATCTCTGTGATCCTCCTCCCTTGATTATAAAAATACATCTGATCTGTTTCCAACAGCACCCAATAAAGAGACTTTTCATTCAGTTATTTTGCTTTTAGTGCCCTTGTTGTGTCATACCGCCAAGTATTACAGATTAATCTCAGTCAGCCTTTGGTTTCCTGTTTGGATCTATGTGTTTTCTGCAACTTGACAAAGAACTGTTTCACTGTGGACTTCTGTGTGCAATAAAGACCTAACCTGGTCTCCTTTTTTATTTTGTTGCTCCCACAATATTGTTAATGACCAATAAGAATTCTGACCATTGCGTGGTGGCGGGGCGTTTACTGTTTTCGCCGTCTAAAGAGAGGCATGGCAGGCAAAGTTTAAAAACCACTGCTGTAGCGTCAACAAGAGATGGCTCCATAACTATTTTATGGAAAGGCCTTTTTAATGGCAAACATTTTTAAGTCACCAGGAAAAGCAGATGTGTAAATGATAAATTTGATTTTGTTTCAAGGTCCCTGTAAGATCAATTGTATGACCTTTGACATCTGGTGCTCCCCTATCCCCAAAATTTTGAATTTTCATCCAATACTTTGTTTTATGACCAAATACCTGCAAAACTAATTCCCTACAGCCTCAGCTGTTCTTTGTGTTTAGTGCTAATTACAATATGCTAGCAAGTTAACAAGCTAAATTAACATAGTTAAACATCAACAGGTCGTGCTGACGTCAGCATTTAGCAAACTGTACAAGTGATCGACTGTATGGCTTAAGTACGGCCACAGACCCTAGCGTGGCTGCAGACGCTTGTTCAGTCTTGTTTCTCGGCCTTGGTGTAACAGAATAGTAAAGATTATAATTGTGAGTACAGTCAGTTAAAAAAGAAAGACTGAGATCTGTCAAGTGGGACCACTGCAAGTCATTCAATGATCAGTCTTGGCCTGTAAATGAGTGCATTTTGAGTTTTGTTGTCATTTTGAGGTATTCAGATTTACAGATAAAATACTTCATGCTCACAAATATCAAGTTGTGCATTATGTACAGAAATTAGTTGAGATATTGTGCATGGACAGAAGATTGTTCAGGTAGTGCAGATATACAGGTAGGGAACGGAGATCGACAAACTGTGGAATTAGCTGGACTGGACTTCTGTCTTTATAAATATACTGTATGTAGGTGTCTGTTTTAACAGTTTGGTAGTGACATAAACATAGAGCTAAATACTGCACTTGTTGTATTGATCATTGAGGAATAAAAGAATCCACTCTCTGACAACCAGCACACAGTATGTCGGCTCCTCATAGTGCACCTCTGGTGGGCAATGGTCTTATGCTCCTGTGTTTCTGGCTCTTCGTGCTCTGCAGTCTTGTTCCAAACTGTTTTCATAAAACTATGGACATGTCCTCGCTGCCCCAGGTGGGACTGGTGCTAAATTGCCGTACATAGTCCAATCCTGATTTGACCCCAATCAAGTCTGTGTCCTCTGGTTCGCTTTCTATGGCTTCAGTGACCGATGTATTTGCAGGCACGCCCTGAGGCATCACCTGCTGAAACATTTCCATTGTTGTATAATCACTTGAAAAGGCAAAAGGAGGACTCTGCTGGTGTGTCTGTTGGTTGGCCGAGAATGTTTCTGAAGTACTGTCAGGTTCGAAATCTCCTGTTGCATCCTCTGTGTCACTGTGGATCCAGCTACGGGTCATTTCTGTTGAGTCCTCCTCATCGTCTGAGGCATGGAGAAGAGGTAACATTGATGCTAATGTGCTGGCAAGGACCACATTTTCTTTCTCAACTATCTGGAGACTATGTGTATCCCATTCTTCCACCTTCAGAGTATTCATGCACTCTAGTAGTTCCTGAGTGAAATAAAAAACAAATATCCTTAACATCCATAAAAGAAGTGCACCCATTCCACAAACATGGACAACATACCTTATGTTGTCCATGAAATTTATACTCTGTATACTTATACTGTATTACACTAGCAGTATAATACATACAGAGTATAAGTTTCGTTCACATGTCAACAGCTCCTACCTGTCTCGACTACCTGCAGCAGCCGGTGTTTGCAGCAAACTCGATTTCTTTACTCTCTGGGTTGCTTGAAGTTTTGTTGTTCCCACACTGTTAAAACTGTTGCTACAGTTACTGAAAGCACAGACACTTACCAGCTCACAGGGTCCGTCTATTTTCTGCATTGCACTGCTGTTTCCAGGGTTAGGTATGCTTGGCCACAAAATTACTCTGGCTCTACAAAGGAAGTGGTGTAAGTATTTATATTATATATATATATATATATATATATATATATATATATCTCCAAGTTATTCAAGTATTTATCCAAAATTTGATCACACATGTGAGACGGTTACATACCTTTTAACTATTGGAGATCCAAATACCAGCACAGCACTGAGAACAACCAAAACTGTGATGACAACACTGAGCTGAATATAATCTGTGGAATGGGAGAGAAAAATGCAGAAAATACACAGTAGGCAAAAAGGTTTCTTCAAGGAATGGATGATTAATGGTTTAAAAGTCGTTTAATTCATATAACCTTCACTGTTTGTTGTAAAGAGGCATATGTTGCTTCTTACTCCTGCTCCTGCCCGGGTGAAACCTGATATCTGGACTTCATACACTGTGCCACTTGTGAGATCCTCCAGCTGATAACTGTTTAACAGTGGATCCACTGTAATATCTGCAATCAAAGAGTGACAGTCACAGATGCAGCTTGGAAACATCTGCTTTTATGTTGGACTGAATTTTCAAATACTGCATGATTATTTGCACTTATTGGCAAAACATAACCAATCAGTTGGTCCCCAGGTTTGGTACAGATTGAAATATCCCAACAACTATTAGGTGCCAACATTAGTACTTAGCTCACACAGCTGTGCACAAGTACAGCCTCACAGAGCCCCTAGCAGGCTGCAGACTCAGTCTTGGGAAATTATTCTGTAAGGTTTTAATGTTTGTAAACTCTAAAACAAAGCACTTGCCAAGTATGTGCCGATGCTGCCTGGAGAGTGTTACACAGGAATTATACAGTGTGTCTGGATTGTCCAACCAATACTGTCAAACTAGTCCCAATCAGAAAGGATGTCTACTGACTATGATTTCACAGCAGTGTCTGCCAAAGTTTGTTTAGACAGATATGTTACTGTACGTTTTTTAATACATTTTTCTGTTAAGTAACAGTGTAACAAGTAACAGTTTATGAGTGATAAGTGACTTAGGTAAAAGTGGATGGTGCATACTTCTCTCTGTACTGTTCTGGGGTTTCTCTTTGTAGTGGATTACGTAACCCAGCAGGAAGCCTCTGATGTATTTCTCTGGGATGGAAGACCACTGCAGCACCACTGAACTGTGTGTCAGATTGTAGCTCCTGATCTCTGGAGCTCGGTCAGGAGCTTTGGGAGAAAAATGTCAGGAAGTCAGACTGTTTTGTTATAGAGTAAGAAGAAACTTGCAGCAGAGGCCTGTTATATAATCTTTATCCTCATTTTTGGCCATGCTTGAGGTGTAGTTCTAGGGATGGCAATATTGGTCTGTCACTCCACCGCTTTGAGAACTGTTGAATGGATTGCCATGAAATGTATGTATATTTATTTATGTATATTATGTAAATTTATGTATAGTGACTTTCTAGTCTTTTCGACCACTCAAAGCACTTTACACTAAATCACATTCACCCCATTCACACAAGAGCAGAGGCTAAAGTGCCAACTGCTCAACAGAAAAAGAAACTCATTCATACACGCTCACACACCAATGGCAGCCATTTGGAGTTCAGTTTCTTGCCCAAGAACACTTCAACATGTAGACTGTAGTCCTACAAGCTTCTCTGTGCTTCCTTTAGAGCAGTTACTCACCCAAAACCCCATAGTAAAGATGTCTGCCCCCTGACTCCCTAAATTCAATAAATAAAAAGTAAACAGAACTGATTGATTGACATCTTTTATTTGGAAGATATAAATAAAATTAAAAAATAATCAGAGAAACAAAAAATAGTGGAAAAACAAAAAGAACAACAAGCTCCATACTTTCCAGTACTTAAAAACCTCTATTTACATGTGCAAAAAGGAGGTAGGAAGAAGTCAAACTTATGTCCTTTATACCCTTACCACCATATTTAAGGAAATAACTACAAAACAATAAGTCTACAGAGATAATAAATCTATAATCAATGAAAATATAAATTCTATTCACATACAGATATTACACATACACGACAATATTTATATATCCTACAAATTTTTCAACATAACCCCAGATTATTATTAGCACTGTGTTTCTCTGAACCTCTAGAATATAATTTCTTTAAACATCTTTTTAAAATGGAATATGTTTGGACATTGCTTTAATTTAATATTTAGTTTGTTCCACAATTTAACACCACTGACATATAAACAGAAACATTTCCTAGTAGTTCCAAAACTGGGAGTCTTAAAATTTGACTTTCCCCTTAAGTCGTAGCCCCCCTCTCTTTCCAAAAACCTTTTCTGTATATTGCCAGGTAATAAATTGTTTCTAGCCTTGAACACAGTTACTGCTGTTTGAAATTCAACTAGATCAAGTAGTTTTAATGCTTTAGATTGTAAAAATAATGAGTTGGTGTGTTCCAAATATCCCGTGTTATGAATTTTTCTTATTTTGATGTGTGTTTCCCCCAACCTCTACACAGTAATTTAAATACGGTAACACCTGTGTACAATACGAAATGTGGAGTGATCTGTAATCTACAATGCTTAGCATTAGCCAGGACTGAAATACTTCCAGAGAGTTTTGTTTGGACATGTTTTATGTGAGATTTCCAGTCAGTCTTGTCGTCTCTAATCACTCCAAGGACTTTCATTTCATATACTCTTTCTATACTAACTCCTTCGATCTGTAACTGAACTTGATTGATTGATTTACAATTGCCAAGTGAATTTATGAATTCATGAATTTATTGATTAATATTTCATGATTAATTGTATCAAATGCTTTTTTCAAATCAATGAATACCCCAACTCCATATTTCTTTTGGTCTGTGGAATTTGTAATTTCTTCAGTGAGTTCAGTTAAAGCTGTGATGTTGACCCATTTTTTCTCAATCCATACTGGCTGTCAGCAAGCAGCTTGTGTTTATCTATGAATTTGTCCGATCTTTCATTGAAGAGTTTTTCTAGAATTTTTGAGAATTGTGGCAGTAGAGAGAAAGGCCTGTAATTTGTGAAGTGGTGTTTATCTTCAGTTTTGTACAGAGGTATGACTTTTGCTGTTTTCATTTTTGTTGGAAATTGACCAGTTTGGAATGACAAATTAAAGATGTGAGTTAATGGTTTTAAGATCCCCTTCAATTCCATTTTTTACTATCTTCATATCTATTTCGTTACAATCAGTGGATGCTTTAGTTTTGCATTTTTGCATCTATGGAAGCGCAAAGAAAAAAAAATTGGGAACCTTATCTCATAATTATGAGATCAGGATGTCGTAATTATGGGAAAAAATGTCATAATTACGAGAAAAGATGTCATAATTACAAGAAAAGATGTCATAATTACGAGATAAGATGTCATAATTACGAGATAAGATGTCATAATTACGAGAAAAGATGTCATAATTACGAGAAAAGATGTCATAATTACGAGATCAGGATCTCCTAATTATGAGAAAAGATGTCATAATTACGAGATCAGGATCTCCTAATTATGAGAAAAGATGTCATAATTGCGAGATAATGGTAAAGTTGGAAATTGCCTATATTTACAGATTCTAGCTTCCGGGATCAATAACTCGTAAGCAAAACGTGGTTAAAACAGAAACGACGCCTTTTTATTATCATAGTAGCCGAAAACACATTCTGCAGAGATATTCAATAACTTCACACTTATACAGTGTAGTGCCCCCAAAATCACCTTACACATTAATGATATACTGCTGGTTATACTACAACACTTAGTTTGGGGGAAGAAAGACTTTTGCATACCTAATATTAGGTATGCCTATTTATTTTAATATTCAATAACTACACTGTTAAAGGCTGTAGTGTCTCAAAAATCACCTCACATGTCAGTGATGTCCTGCTTTTGATACCACAACACTTACTTTGTAGTGAGATAAGGCTAAGGAGTGAGATAAGGCTCCCATTTTTGTTTTTCTTTGGTGAACTCAATGCGTTATCGATTATCTGTGGCATAGATTTTTTTCCAGTCAAATTTGGTCCAACATTTGCAAAATATTTATTAAAGTTATTGACCATGTCCTCCATGTTATTGATGTTTATTTCATTACCAATGAAATACTGGGGATAATTAGACTCGTGCCCCTTCTTATTATACTGTTTAGTATATTCCATATACCGTTCATATTATTTTCATTATTATCTAATAGTTTACTGTAGTATTCTTTCTTAGAAGTTCTCATAATCCTAGTAAATGAAATCCATAGTCTATCACTATATTTTTGTTTTCTGCAATATTTTTTATTGGACAATTCTTATCACATTATAAGAATATTCTAGGAGTTAACCATGTACTTTATCAATATATTTTTCCTTATATATTATTTCCCAGTCTTGTGAAAGCAGATCATCTGTATTGATAAAGTCTTCTGTCATATTGTGCTTGTTTGGATTTAGCTAATCAATGTTGATTGTCTCCACAGATGAACATTACTTTCTTTCTTTTGTTTTTGTAAATTTTTCCTCCCTCCATTCCTTAAATTAATCAATATTAGAACCAGGTGATCTATAGATGCAACTTACAATAACATAGACACCCTTACACCCTACATAGTTCTATTGTGACACATTTGAGTAAATCATTCACCACTGTAGACGTTTTTTCCACCACCTTGTAATTAATTCCTTGTCCACATACAAAGCCACACCACCCACATTCTTGTTTTCTCTGTTAATACAAAACATTTCATATCCTTTCATTTCAAAATCTGAGCCCGTTTCACTGTTTATCCTAGTTTCAGATGTAGCAATTATATTGAAAGGCTGTTTGAAGTGATTTAGATAATATTTAGTGTAAAGTTAGCGTAAAGGCTTCTGCTGTTGAAGTGGATTATTGATAGTTGTTCTTAAGTGAAGTATTAAACAGTTCATTAGTAGCAATTAATTGCTGTTGGTGTTGAGGGAAAAAAATGTTTACAGGATTGATATCATTTTCCAAGTCCTGTGAGTGATGTTCAGTGTATTGAAAGATGTCCAGCTCTTGTTTATCATGTTCAACAATCCTCTGTAGTAGTTGATTAGCTGCGGTATGTGTGTGAGTTGTGAAAGATGTCATAGTGTGGTCAGCATACCTGGTTGGAGATTAAATATTTCTTGTCTATTTTGGTGTACTGGACCGGGGATGGATGACCAGTTTGTCATGTCGTAGATAGGCAATGTCCCCCTTTCTCTCGCAGCACTCAGGTCCGGCATTAGTTCCTTCCTTTTTCTTCTGACAGTATCTGTGAAATCCTCGTTCATCCAATCCTTGTGGATCCTTTCAGTGACTTTGTCCGTTGAAGTTTGGGGGACCTGTCCTTGTGCCTCAGAAAGGTTTCCTTGTCCAGTGGGCCCTCTCCACTTCAACCTCTTGCTGCAGCTGTAACTTCTCCGCCAGTACTTTCTTCACTTTCTCCTCCGTCTCAGCCCAGGTCTTTCCTGGTGCCTCCTGAATTCCCTCAAAAACGAAGTTGTCCCTCCAAATACTCCATTTTGACAGTGACAGCAAGTAAACTGTCACAAACTGTAAAGCTGTCTGACTGCATGGTGTTGCAGCGTTCAGTTTGCTTAGCAATATAATTTTTAATGTCATCCACATCTTTTTGTGTAAATTGCAAACTTGTTTTTATGTCCTGTAGATCTTTAGTTATTGCATCCAGTCTGTTGTTTGTGGAGTCCATAATGATTTTAACAAAGCCTTTGAAGTTGTTACGATATGTTGTTGTTCAAGCCGCGCCACAAACATTTCCTTTTGTTGCTGCATCAGTTCGTTTACATGAGTGAGTGACACATATTCTGCGTCCGATTTTGCTTCTGCTTTTGCCTGATAGTGATAGGTGTTCGATTTTCCTTCCTACAGATACAGTATGATGCCATACAGAACACCATTCAACATTAGGAAGTGCTCTCATTTCCTCTCTTTGTTTTACTCACTGTTTTCCAGGCTTGGAATTTTATTCCTTTCAAGAGGTGAAGGAATCCAAAGCAAGTTCATTATTGGTTCAGTCTGCCTTTTGCTTCTCTGCCTGCTTGTTGACTGAGGTGAGTTGATAATGATGCACTGTTATATGTTAGTTGGGTAACCCAAGGTCAAAATTATCTTTAATTTGTTTCATTACAGACGGACTCACTGGCTCGTTGTAGAAAGGGCTGCATAATGTGTCTGGATTTGAAACAATAACCAATAGGCTCTTCACACATGTATAGAGGGGGTGAACAATAACCTTCTGTGGACACTTAGTGAATTTTTGTTTTGTTTGTATTTATTCTGAAGGATAAATATCCCTGGACAGGAAGAACCCGTTATATTTCATGTTGGCATGTGTTCACACGTATATGTGGGCACTGTATCTCCTGAGCTAAAACCATGCTATGTAAGCCTTCATCAGTCTTCGAAACTTCTTCATCACACCTGAACCTGGCTCGCAATGTTTCTTTAACAAAATGTGCAAAGAAAATAGGCGCTAAATAGATAAATATAACTGAATTGCCATGAAATTTTCTTTCTAAAAGTTTCTAAAAATAGACTTTTAGTCTTGTTTATATCTGTCACATTATACAAAATACACAGACATGTTGAAAACTGTAGGACTGTGACTTACATCCTTCCTTGAAGTAGAACTGTGTACTCCCATAAGTGCTCTCACTGTTGTTGATATGCTTCAAGTTGCAGGTGTCCTTGTTTGGTCGCGTGTGCAGATTGATGCTGTATCTTTCATAAGGCTCCAAAGGCTCTGGGAATTAAAATGAACCAAATGGATTATCTCAGAGGCAGCAAACTAAATACATTTTGTCACCTGCCAAAATCAACCCTGCCTTTCAGAAATTATGTTCACATCCTGAAAGTTCAACATCAGCCAATAACCTTTGTGAGAAACATAACACCTCTTGACTTACTTTTATTATCAACATAATGAGGGGATGTTTTTAAAGGACTGTTTCCTGCTAGTCACATGATATTCATACAGAATGTATCTGTGAAAAGTTCACTGACAATGTATTTCATCTGATTATCCTCAACTATCCATGTGTTTTTTGTGTAAGTGTTTATATGATTGTGCTTAGGCTTACTTTGTTAAGGCCGGTCATTGCAAGCACAAGACAAGACTACTTTATTAACATTTAATCAGATCCCTAACCAGAACCAAACTGCGTTTGTTGCCTAAACCTCGTCAAAGGCTGGAATCAGGATGCAAATGCTGGTCTCCAGCATCAAGGTCCTCTAGTTTGTACAAAACCAAAGAACTTCCTTCATTCGCCACAGAACATAATCAACCCACCAATTACTGTGCGTTTCCTTCAACATGTATTTGGCAAAACAAATTAGAATTATGTAAACCAAAATATGTGAATATTTACACACCTGGTAAAGGAGATAGTGTCCTATAGTTGGTTTTGTCCTCATAAAAGGACTTGTATGCTGCTTTACGTCCCGTCTTCATCCACTCCACAGAAAAGCAAACATAGTTTTTGATGAGATTGTCTTTCCAATAGATGGTAAAAGATTTCTCATTGTGGACTGTCATGTTCAGCTCCCCAGCTCCCATACCTATGAAGACAAATTTATGATTCTTTTTTTCTGTAGGCTATATACTGTATAGACCCTCTAATTTCCAAAAGTGCAAAGCACTGTGCAAATGAGTGCTCACTGGGCTTGTTTTCTCGCTGTGGTATCGTTTGGTTCACAGCTGGGGAGGTGCTGGCGTTGTTGAAAGCGCTGATGGTAAGATGATAAGCTGAATAGGACAGAATCAATTTGATCTCAGGATGAGTGGTGATCATCTGCTCACGTGGGGCCTCTCCGGACGCTTTCCCAATGGTCACATAGAAGCCGTCATACCGCTCTTCGGCAGAAAACTAACAAACAACAACATATTCAACATCAACATCAGCTATGGCTAACACAACATGACTTATTGCCAATTCTTTTTCTTGTAGTCGGAAAATTTGAGGAGCTAGATTTTAGATATTACCTTCCAGATTATAGAAAGAAGCCGACGACCGTTTGTCTTTGAATTGTCATTTGAAATGTCAGTATTATTAAGACTGACATTGAACGGCTCTGTTGTCAGTTCTGAAAGAGGACATTTATTATGAACTATCATCTTCCACTTCTTTTTCCTCTTGCAATCATATACACAACTCTTTTTTATTATTTGCACAATTATGATTATTTATCTCACAATTAACACAATAGACATGCCTTCTTCTTTCTCTATTCATTCTTCTTTTTTATATTTAATTCAAACCGGTAAATTAGAAAGCAAACTGACCTGATGGGACAGTGTAGGCTTCACTCCATGGACACTGTGAGCATTTGTTATTAGTGACACACTGTATCCGAACAGTGTAGACCAGCGAGGGGTTCAAATTCTTCACCGTGCATTTCGTTCTATTTTGGGATTGCTGGAGCAACTGTGAACATAGAAATTAATGAATGCCAGGAGGAATTATCCAAAACACAATTTCACTTTTTTCTTGGAATTGATTTTTAATCCAAAACTATAGTCATAACGTTGATTATAAATGAACTGATTTTTGTACAGACATTAATGGCTACCAGATTGTACTTGCTTGGTGATCCCTTATCTAATGCCATCATTAACACTCACCAATAATAACTAATTAACAATCAATACTTACTGTACTACAAAAATTACATTACCAGCGACCTCAGCTGTACTTGTGAGCTACAGCTGTGTTTAGTGCTGATGAGCCAATGTTAGCACGCTTACACCCTAAACCAAGATGTGAACATGGTAAACATCATACCTGTTGTGAGCATGTTAGCATGCTGACGCTAGCATTTACTTCAAAGTACCACGTGTGTGGTCAAGTATAGGCATGACTGTCAATTCCACAATGATTTGCCTAGCATCAAGAGAGAAACATACTTTACTCTGATATCAGAAAACCATTTTTATCTTTAGTTTCCATGCTAGTAATTCCACATGAAGTTAAACGTAAGGCTTCTATCTAACCAAACTCTGAGATATTTATCAGATTTCACCTCATTTTCTCTCTTAGGGTTATTTCACATAAATAGCTTGATACCATTTGAAAATGTACATATATTTTTAAAAGGAAAAAAACACACACACAAATGTTTTGTGTTTATGAGGGTTTAATACTGACCTCGCTCCATGAACGGCTGCCCAGTGCTTTATAGCTCACTGAATAATTGCTAATGGCCTTTTTGTCCACCTCTTGCCATCTCACATCCACAACTAGTCTTCCAGATTGGCGTCTGAAAGATGCGCTAGCTGGAGGATCACATCGCACTGAAATATCAAATGATTCACCTATGTTCAGATCTGTCAGACTTTTCATTGAAAGCAGAGAAATGAAAATAGACTTTTGTGGACTTACACAAACTCTTTGGTGAACCTCTGAAAACTGCTTTTGTGCAATTTGTTGACTCACTGTTTTCAAAAACCTCAACGGTCATGTTTGGATTTATAAAAATTGGGATGTTTTTAGAGAATTCAGTGATGTTTTTGTGAACTTTGCAAGGTGATCTGGGAGCTCTAGAAGATGAAAGGTTTTGGAAAATGAGATGTTCATCATCAAAAATCATTACAGCGTAGACGAGATAATAACAAACCAAAAATGTAGCTTCATTAACACAAACTTGCATGAAACTAACTAAATCAAGCAAAAGGGCCTGAGAAGGACCATTCATAGGGTTAGAGGATAATGTATTTACTGTAGTCTAGTCTAGTTGGTTCAGTGCCGTGTGAAGTGGCAACACGTTAAAATGAGGGAGACGACCCAAAAGGTGGTCGGACTTTATGTGTAATTTCATGTGTTTATAGGATAGAAATAGGAATATGTACAACTCTGTAAAAAAGAAATCTGGCACTACTTACTGTTTTATGAAGAGCATGTATGTCTTTTTTGATGTGTGGTTTCCAGGTTTCCAAGCACACGTTATGACACCATGTACATTGTGTTTACCAAAACAGTCTAAATCATGGACTCCATCTGAAAGAGAGGCAGCGTACAGTAATAGAAAGAGTAAAGAATAAGATTTTCCACCCTCTTAACTGATTTTACAGGCGATGATTCAACTCAGGATGAGTGAAATGTGTTTTCATTACCTGGGTGAATCCCACAGTGCTGATATTTAGAAGAAAGATTCATGCACTTCACTGGAACATAATATGAAAATGGTTTGAAACTAGATAATGATCATCAAGAATGCTTTGTGGAAAAACACAAGCCTAAATATGGTACCGCTTTTTATCTTATTGTAGGAAATGTATTTGATGATATTTGTGACTCATTTATCAATATTCTTTTGCAGAAAACAAGGCTATTATCAAACTATTTAGTAGGTCTAATTCAAAGAAATAACTGATATTTGAGAAGCAGTATGATGGTTATTAAGCTGAAAAGTTGTGACGAAAGTGAAAAATGCCTACCTGTAGATGGTTGGACATGAGAGTAGAGTGTAGTGTAGTAAGCAAAGATCAAACCTTGAACATGAACAACAGCGCAAGGTAGTTT
Source organism: Lepomis macrochirus (assembly GCA_024633595.2). Lineage (NCBI taxonomy): Eukaryota > Metazoa > Chordata > Actinopteri > Centrarchiformes > Centrarchidae > Lepomis > Lepomis macrochirus. The sequence goes on from JALXJV020000019.1 coordinate 23,296,217, forward strand.
TAGGTAAAATCTGCATTCAATACAAAAGAGTTGTCTGACTGATTTATGTTGTAAATAGTAGAAGTTCACAGAAAAATCCCGAAAGCCTTCGATATTGAATTTGAGAAGGAATTTCGTTCATTACGGAGAAAAATATATAGGCTAAGACCTACACATAAACCCGGCAATGAATATAAATAATCCTAACACTGAACCTAAAATATAAATAACTCGAAATAATAATCTAATAGTAACAAAAAAAAAATGAAGATAACAAAAGCAAAAATTATAGGCCGCTTACCAAAGATGAAAACATGTGAACAGCTTCCATGGGAAGAACATTTTGAGTCTAAAAAATCCAAATGAAGTCCACGGCCCACCATGTCGCCTTCCACTGACTGAAAGACTGAAACTAAGAGCTTGAGAGCAATCTCACACCCACAATCTGCTACCATTCATAGGCACAAGGCACACAGTCGCTGCTCACTGACAGTGAACGAGAAGATAATGCTTTTGGGGTTATACTCTCAGCGTGTAGGGGCGGGGACAACTTTTGACACAGTTCATAGGATTCATAGACAATAAACTGACGGTATAGCTCCCCTGGAGTTTACAGAAAAACTGCCGTCTTTACTTCTTCTTTCCAGAAATAGAGCTGCTCAGCATATGTTTCACTATTTGAAACAACAAGGCGTCACTAACAAGCAGGAGAGGTGCCTCACAGACCAAAATAAACTACTACAAAGTAAATGTGCACACATTTGACTAAATTCTTTTCTCCTTTCTCAAAGCATTTACTGAAAACTCTCAGAGTTTCACCGTGACTCATAGCATAAAGACAAATGACTTTTTTCACTTTGGTTTCAGGAGAGTCTCCAAGCTTATTTTGCTTTCAAAGAACAGAATGTCACTGTCATTTAAAATCACAAATTGCAACATGCTGACTGACTAATATGTTTTGCAAATGTAATTTTGAATCAGAGGACTAATTTGGGGTTTTCAAAAAAAAAATCAGATTTCATGGAATGGACTAGCTGCCGTCAGTTTCCATAACTGAATGGTTTCAGGGAATTATAGTAGAATGAAAATGAAATCTTTGTTGTAAGAACGCACACTTTCGAAGTTTCCCTATGGGGTAAAAAAAAGTCATGTTATACTAAAGTCATGTTAAGGTAACCTGATTCAGTGCACGTAATGGAAGAAAATACTGCATCACACTACAATTAGTAGCCTACAGACGAGTGTTTTAGCATATTGTGTTTAATATATTACTCTATTTTATTTATGTTTCAGAAGTGAAAATAAGGAATAAACATCAATAAGGCCTAACAACAATAATAATCTTATACGTTTTTTGTTTGGCTTTCTTTCAATGGAGCATGCATTTAAAATCGAGTATATATTATTTTATTATTTCTCCAACAAGACCCCTTCCTGACATATTTTAATGTATATAAAAATACTCCTTATGCTTTTAATAATAATTTGTGTCTGATTTTCCTTCAGCGACTGTGAACGCGTACTGTGCGTACTGTATGTGTGTGTTGGTGTGAGAGCTGTATGATATCACTGTCTCCTTTCCGGTCTTCAAATGTCATGATGTCACAGACTTACCCTGACAAATGACTTCAGAAAGGTTCGTGTTTGCCGTGAGTGACCACATCCTCAAGTAGCTTATTTAAAGCCAAGGTTCCTCTCCCCCGCACATGGTTTCATTGTTAAAAACTGTTGCGTGATTGTTTGAAACAACAAAAAGTCCGAACTTACTCAATGTCTTTTGGTTCACATGGATGTTTGAGCTTCACTGAGTTAAGTCAAGTTAAGTGGTGTAGGCCTGTGTGCAGAGTTTGACTCCAGAAGGCTGTTTTCACGTTCTTCTGCTGAACCTGAGTTTAAAACGTAAACATGCATGCTTTGTGACATTACAATTAGTCTGGAAGCCAAGTACTCCAATATGCAACTCACTCAAGTGTGATGTGGAAACTTGAAATGTCCAGTGCACAAGTGCTGCAAGACCACGCCTTTCTCTTACTACTTCAACCACCTGGGCCTCATTCAATTCCACCCACCTGTGCTTCACTCATTTCATCCACCTGTGCCTCTCTAAACCAATCACATGCACATGTATATGTACATGTGGACATGTACATGTGGACCACCTGTGCTTCACTCATTTCATCCACCTGTGCCTCTCTAAACCAATCACATGCACATGTATATATAAGCCTGTCTAACCCCTTTCTCTCCTGTAGCTCAGTTCTCGTAAGCCCCCCAAACCCTGTTTTTCTCACCTCTCTCAATGGGCGGCACGGTGGCCCAGTGCACAGCACTTGCTTGGTTCTCAGCAAGAAAGTCCCAGGTTCAGACCTTGCTCTGCCCACGCGTTTCTGTGGGGATGTTCTCCCCAGGTTTGTGTTGGTTCCCTCCCACCATCAAAGACATGCAAATCCATAATTCTGACAAAGTAATCGTTATTTTTCTACAACAGGAACCACGGGGAGTTCATAAGCAAGCCGCTTATCGAGATGAGCCCCCACACTGAGTCTTGACCCCCAGGTTCCAAACCGCTCCAGCCACAAAACCCTAAACAACCTCAACCTTCATCCCTCCATTCTCAACCCCTTCATTATAGACACTCATCATTATCCAAATAAACTTCCTCTGTTATTAAATCATAGAGATTTAGTCGTTGTCTAGTTCCTCTATTACAAACCTTGTCATTCAATTTCGGAATCATCTCAAGTTCCCTGTTTTTCATGGGTCAATGATCTTAAATTTAAGAGATGTCTTTTCAAGGAAATTTATTTCCTTCAATCATGTATGCTGCTTTTCTGTATTATACATAAGACCAAGCAATGCCACAACATGGCTTAACAGAGGAAGTTGGCTGTAATGCTCATTGAAAGTCTCAGTAGGAGGAGGATAAAATCAAGCTGCACATGTGCTTGGTTATGCAGTCACAAACCACAGTAACAACAACGACAACAAGTATTAACAAGTGCATAAATGTAACCTTTAAGAGGGAGAAACAGAAAAGAGAAACACTCATGTACTTTTAGCTGCATGTTCCTCCTTCAGTGCTCAACTACAAACACAGGAAGCTCAGTTCTCACCTCACTGACTTCAGACAGTCGGCTTAAAGAACATCATCGATGCTGATTATTATGACTTTGATCTTAACACTCTGAACATAGCACTTGATCTGTACCAAAGTTTGAGCCTTCTGCCATCTTTGTGTGCCTACTGCTTATGTCTTTTTCTGAAGTTGAAAAGGTGAACTACTAAGATGTGACGCAGGAGGTGCTGACGACAAATCAACCTCAGAAATGGTTTGTGTAGGTGTCCCAAAGTATTGAAATTAGGGGAACTGCAAAAAGATCAAATGTTTTCAATCAAAAGCTGTGAAATTAGAAAAGAGCATTTAAAAGATCCTCGCCGCAGGAAATTAATTTCCGCTAAACAAGTAAATGCTTGCTTGTGTTGTTCTCATATGTAAATTTCCCCACCATAACCTTATCATCCCCAAGATCAGCAATGTGCTGTAACTCACTTGTGGGACGCAGATGATGTGGGTTCCTCTCATGGTATTTTGCTTTGATCGGAATCCTTTCATGTTTTAGTTGTACATTGAGCATTGAGTTCCCTACTAGAAAGCACAGGACTAAGTCATCTTTCTTTTAGTAAACTGGTTTTCATCACATCTTCTATGTTCATTGTAACATGATTAATGAAATATTCTGCTTTGGAAAAGCACACTGATTCTAATTTTTATTAACCCACTTTGAAGAGCTGTTCAAAGCAAGCTGTTTTGAAAGCTATTAAATGTCATTATGTAAGTAATTATTTTTCATTGAAATGGCCATTGACATCATTTTTACATAAGAGGTGCTTGTTACTCTACTGTTTTGGTTTCATGGAGTAAAACAAGACAGTTGCACAAATTATCATGAGTAAAATCAATTTGCATTTCTTTCACAAGTGCATCCCTTGCAGCAACTTCTCCATAATTGGATGTTATCAAGCATGGATGGTTCTGATTATTAAAACAGCAATATATTTGTTCCCTTCTTTGAGATGGCATCCACACAACCTTGACAAACTATATATTCTTCTTTTTAAGATCCCAGAATCACTGCAACAACTTGGTTGTTTTGTAGCAGGACTGCATTCAAAATAAAATTGTCAAGTTAAAAGAGAATGATTAAAAATTGCAAAAATAAAAACTGATTGTTATATCATGTTTGTGCCTATGTAAATTAGTTTCAGTATCAATTACACTAATACTGACTTTTTTAAATTGTAAGAGTCCTCTTTGAGAAGAGGCCAGGCTCAGGACTGTATTGAAAAGGGTTTGAGAAGAGCAAGCATTTTATTTTGGGTACGTCATTAATGGGCTTCTACACAAAAATGAGGTGCTTGTGAGGGTTTCAACAGCTGAGGAGAGCGCATGTTTTGTTGTCACTGGCAACGTCCACAATGTGTAGGTCAGGAGGGTTGCTTTCTGTGACCTCTCTTCACCAACATCAGCAAACAGTACCCTCCTGTGGATGGTCTGTGTGTAAACTACCCTGTTGGAAACATTATGAGAGGCAGATGTTGCATGTTAATAATAGACAGTGAGTATCAAGAAAGAAACAAAGTTCACTGATTCTAAGTACAATATTTTAAATATTTCATATAAGTGTTCAAATCCTTAAAGATGTTATGAAAAGTTTGTAAGAAGCAACAGCATTTTCATAAATGAATCTTAAAAGCAACTCGAACAATCATACTAGGAACAGTGACATTTCATATCTCAAGTTCACACATCTTCTTACATGGGTGTTTTCCAGGAAAGCTACTTTGTGACTAATAGCTATAGTTGAGACAAGAGTAACAAAAATGTTAGCGTCAGAGTCTGTAACAAAACAAATGCTAATAAAGATAAGAGTTAGTTATTGTTAATTAAACCTAAGCAGATAGGCAGAAGAATAATGGAGTATGTCTGTTATTGGAAAGTTCAGTAACAATGTTTGAATTCAAAACAAAACTGGTTTTAAATGTAAAATTAAAGTTCACAGCTAGCAGCTCTGTGACGCTGCACAGTGGTGCTTTGAGCTAAATACTAATCTCACAATGCTAACATGCTGATGTTTAGCAGGTATAATGTTTACCACGTTCACTCAGTAAATTGGCAGAAATTTGCTAATCAGTGTTAAACAAAAAGTTCAGCTGAGGCTGATGGGAAATATGGTCATATACAGAAATGTTGGACACATTTTGACCTGACGAGGGCGCTAGATGAAAAGTCAGCGGATCAGGAAAGTTATTACTGTTATGTCATCCCTTTCTTCTTTCTTAATGTGTCATTTAGGAGGTGAATAAAACATATTTTGATTTGCCATTTGAGAAGGCCAGCGAGAGGTGACCCTCAGGCATCACTCTGACCAAATGACATTTACACCAAAAGGTTTTAGCCTTTCAAAGTCAGGCCAAAGCTTGCAAGCACTGTTTTTAAAACAAGATATTAGTCTGGAAAACATCCTCTAAGAGTTAAGTGATTCAGGCAGCTTGGACCGATCAGTGAACTATAGAGAGGGGTTCAAGGTGAATGACAAAACGGGCTGCTGTATTTAATTTTTTTTTAAGGTGCTGTCTCATCTTCTCTGAAGCCTAACTACCCATATAATTTTTCCCCAACTGGAAAGCCTCAAATTTATTCCATTTTTTTTTACAGATGAGGTAAAAAAACATCTTTGAACCTGACTGAAAGACCAATGGCAGCTCAGTCAGTTGTTTGGTTTATTCAGTTTTCATTCAGTTGATTCAGTCAACTGCAATGTAATAATGTCCACTGACAACCCTTAATAAGTAAAGTTTGGACAAGCAGGTCCTCTCTAAGGCCTATTGTCACTAAACCACTCCGTTTTATTGCTCAATTACCATTGCTGTGATGGCATTTTATTTCAGGTCTCATTCTAGCCATCACCAGGTTCTTCTTGGAGCACTTCTAGATTCTTCCTGAAACTTCAATCATCAAGATGAGTACACACCTCTGCACAGCTGTCACAACGAGCCACTTCATGTCACATCTCAGCCTGCCCTTCACTACGTTTTCTAGAAACATTTCTGGGTCCTATCACCATATCAGTGAGCATCGCTGTCCTGTGAGAACCACGTATCTCTAAAAATAAAACATTTCATGATCTCAGAAAAAAAACATGCTAAAAATGAATCAATATTTTGCACATTACTGCACAAACTCCCTCATTTTAAAAACAGATATATTGTACTAATATTTTTACATGTTTTTCAATTTCTATTAATGTTCCTTGACTTTTGCAGTACTTGCTTTTATTTATTTATTTTATCTATCTTATTTTAACCATGTTTATTTATATACACCAAATACCAAGGCAAAGTCCTTGTTTTTTGAAAACATACCTGGCATTAAAGCTGAAGACTTACAAAACAAGTCAGAAGTAAAATGCTGCTGTGATGTAGTGAAGTACAAGTGGCATAATATGGAAATATTCTAGTAAAGCACAAATAACTTGAATTTGTACTTTACAGTAGTTACCCACAGCTGTGCATAAGAATCCTGGTACCTGGTTATGTGGTTTAAACATCACATCCTGGCTTTAGAAACTTGTTTTTAGGGGCTTATAAAACTTTGTGCCCTCCCTATGTTGAAACCCCCTAACTGGTGACCCCTGGCATGGCCTGCACATGTAAAGATAATGCCCTGTTTGGTTTGGCAGCAGCACTGATCTGATTGGCCCGCCCCCGCACGTTGGTGGGCGGGGTTTATTTTGGGGCTGCAGGCTTCGCTTGAGCGTTTGGAAGAGTGTGACAGCATGGAGTCACGCCGCTTGGAAAGTAATGCCCGACAAAATCCCAACAGAGGCAACTTTTAATTGAAGAGGGGAGCGTGGACTTACGTTAACCCTGACACAAAAGAGAGTGGATACATTTTTTAATATCGATATTACAGACTTTCGACAAAGTCGTGACTTTCTTTTTACTCGGGTCAGAAAGTGATTCTCGCCACTCATAACGAAAATGACCTCACTGGACAGGTGCGTTGACAGGTTAATTAATAACTACGTGTTTTGACTGAATGGCGCTGTCGTGTGCTTAGGAATTGGTTATATTAGTCGATATAATGGAGAAAAAGGATTTTTTGGCGCGTGGAAGCAGCGAAAGTCAGTCGTCAGGTTCAAACACCTTGTCCGAGGGGGAAGAATTGACGGCTGTGCTGGACGTCGGCGTCTCTGGAGATGGAGATGACGCCCCCAACTCGGACTTGGAAAGTGTCAGCGAAATAGAGGAGGACAGAAATCCAGAGTACGACAAGGAGCCACCAGGAGATGAAGAAAGTGATGACGAAGACGAAAAGGTAAACAGTCAAACCACTTAGCCAGTGGAGATCCAAGTATATGTATAAGGTGAGACGTGTCAGTAATCCCTTTTAATACCTGCATACAGTCAGCAAGAGAAACACTTCTAAAGAGAGTAACCTCATGCTCCTGCTGTCAAAATAGCTGTAAACAACCACCTGCATGAGCTTCTTCTTGCCTGAGTTCATGTTTGGTGGGTTGCACATACCATGAAGTCAGTGCAGCTCACAGGCTAAGTATAATTCATGCTGCCTGTGTGCCTCTTTGACTTCATCCACTTCATTTACTAGTCATACTCATCTTGCAGTGTGTAAACTGCTGCACTGCTTTCTGTGTTGATGAGTTTAGAGTAATTAAATCAAAGTCTAGTCCATGTTTACCCATTAAAGGTTTTTTTGGGAGGGAGATAAGAATAGAAATACTGTGTACAGACTGCAAAGCACTTTGAGGCAAATTTCTGATATTGAGCTCTATAAATTGATTTGGGAATTTGTGCCTATTATGTAATACCATTTCACTGGAGTCACAGAGCTGAGCATCCATTTCTCTGAAAAAGAAATATCTGGCAATCTTTGACAAACCTAGGAGACCATTTAACAACACTTACTGCACTGTTGCCACTGTTTTTTGGGCACCATGCTAAAACTGATGCAGTCTAACACAAAAGTCCTGCAATAAATCCTACATTCATAAAGGCTATGTCTTTGTTGATTTTTTTTTTTTGGAGGCTGCAGTTTGTGGTGGTATTGATTTTGTATTGCATTTTATTGAGAGGTTTTTCAAATGTTGTCGACCCTATTTATCAATGAGGGTAGACTAAATATAATAAACACGTCTCTGTATAACATAGCAGAATTCAACAGCGCTGCAAACTGTAGCACCAAACTAGTCATCAAGTTTAATCAGCACCTCCTTTAAAACAAAATCTTAACATTACAAACTTTCCCAAGGCAGGATTTATTGCACAGCTGTTGTATTATATTACATTTACAATTAACGGACACTTTTATCCAAAGCGACTTACAATAGTTTTACATGTGAGAGGTTGCACTCCTCTGGAGCGACATTGGGTTAATGTTGGGTAAGGCATGTGTCTCCATTGCGCAATCACCAAGTCTATGAGGCTGTAGACTTTCAAGCTAGGATTACCTAATACACTGGCAATTAAACATTTATGTCTATTTCCAATATTTTATATTTCTAAACAAAACAACATATTCATGTTTTGCTTTGTGACTTCTTTTTTCATCCGGATGGTTCGATTAATCTTTAAGGCTTATTCTGGAAATACCTAAAACAGCGCTATGGGGCTAACCAGGGCTAGCCTAGTGCTAATCTTTTAGAGGAGCGTGCAGTTATTGTAGTGTTTATTCAGGAAACAGATGGGGAAAATGAGGAAGACAAAATTCATGTCTCAGCCTTTAAATTTATGTAACACTTTCCTTGGTCCTTTTCCAGACTGGTTCGACTTGCTCTGATGCAGCCTGATGTGTGCAAGGGTGTGTTTGAGTTTTGAAGCACTTGCCTTGCTGAAAAATCTTTTCTAAATCATATCATGCAACATGACTTCAGGCTATAGGTGTGGCTGACTGTCATTACTTATACAGTCCAACATAAGCAAAGGGAGAATACAGAAAATTGCAACATTATCTGTCTATTACTCCACACTGCCTCATAATTTATTGGATGTAATATCCCAAGACAGTATAGCAATGCTGTACTTTTTGGCATGACACTGTCATGAATCAGAAATGGGCCCACATCATTTCCTGTGAGGACACTACAAGGAATAAACAAAAATGGAATCTAAATAATTTCATTAATAGTCAGTGATTTTTTTTCTCCACACTCTGAGTGTTAAATCAGTATTAATAAGCATATGAGACTCTTCAGCATGCACTGACAATTCCTGGAACGGGGTGGTGTCATTTTGCTAACACTGGCGTTTAACTAATTTGGTTTGGCTGAATAACAGTTTGACAGTCCATCAGCTTAATAGATCTGAGATATCACAGACGAATTGCATAGACTTTAAATAACTTTAAAAGCAAGAGCCAGCAGCATGTATTGGATGAACCTTGTGCCCTTTTCTCCTGATTCTTCTAAAATGTCAGTTTGTACATTTAAAACCAGTCAGAAACACTTCTTCTGGCCACAGAAGAGGAGATGTAATTTGACCAGTTATACTGAACTAAATAGACATGTCACGGGCCAAAAAAACACAAAGTAGGTCAGATGACCTGCTAGTAAAGAGCAGCCTTCCATTGGAAATAGTATAGTGTTAATCAGGGAACCCTGACCTTTGACGTATGTCTTGCTGCTGTGCAGTTAAAGAAGGAATCTCTTCTGAGAACTCAGATGACATCACCTTTCCAGACTTAGCCCCATATAGAGTTTCTAGGAGTAAGATACTTACTACCGTGGTGCTTTGTGGAGTTTTCCACAGTGTTTATTTGATGCCTATCTTCACAGAATGGCAGTGTCGTTGCATTGTTGTCCATCCCAGACATCTAAATCAGTCCAGTGTCGTGGGCAGTGACAGAACATTATCTGCAGGATGAGAGACCCACGCATAATCCTTTCTTACAGGCACAAGATAAAACAACAGAAATAGATTAGAAATAGGTAGCATACAGTCCAGATTCATGATGTGAACAGATGTGAACTGTTATGGTGCATCACAAGTTTGAAATTAGAGGCGGTTGCAGTTGCACCTTCATCATTTAAGTCTTTTTTTCTTCCAGAAAAAATTGCTGAACAATTATTGTTTCCAGCTTCTCAATTATGATGATTTTCTGCTTTTCTCTGTTCTATATTATCGTAAATTAAATGTCATTGGGTTTTTGGACTGCTGATCAGACAAAACAAGCAATTTAAAGACGTCATGGAACACTACTGTACAGAAACATTCACTTTGCAGAAGCTGGAACCACTGAATTACACCTCTTTTCCTTAAAAAATGCCATAAAACATTTAGCCCCTTAAATGTCAAAAAACAGTGGAAATTGCTCATTGCTCAACTTCCCAGAGTCCAAAACGGAAGATATTTCATTTACTATGTGACAAAAACAAGCAGCAAGTCTTCAGTTTTGAGAAGCCAGAACTGAAGAATATTTGGCAGTTTTGACTGAAACAGTAATTGATTATCCAAATAGTTTTTAAATTAATCTTCTTTAAACCGACTAATTGATTAATTGACTAATTATTGCAGCTCTAATCTACTCCAGCACTTTTTAAAGCTAAATTTACCATAGAAGGATATAAGAAAGTATTCACTAACTAAATATGAATTTTAAAATAACCATAAATCCATATTAGCTTCACAGAAAGGTACTGATTTGGTCCCCCCTTGATGTTTGACCGTGGCTTGCTGCTTTATCCTTTGCTTTAAGTGTATGTAGGAGTATTTTAAATAGTTGTAGATTTTAGATAATGCTTGTGTGTAACCCACAGTGAGTCTGACACCCTGCATGCCAATGTACACAATCTGTCAGTGTGTTAATCTCTGTATTCATTGTCAATATGTACTGATGCTTTTATATCCCCTCATAATCATAAATCCTGTAATCCATACTTTCTCATCTCCACCTCTCATGTTGTGTAAGCAGCGTAGAGGAATCGCCAGTTGTGTTATGCCTAATCCCACAATTTCCTGTTTGATTGTCTTCCATTTATATTTGCTGTTGCAACAACAAATACATTTCCCACTAAAGCTGTGTCTTATCCTGTGTATTTCACCCTTAAATATGATACTTTCAGCAATGTAGGATATCTGAAACCTGTATTCCCATGATAAGTAATACAAACTTGAGTGGGAAACTGGAAAAAGTGGGCAGAACCATTCTCAGTTATCAGGGGACGTTTTGCAACAAAAACAACTCTCAAGAGAACACCTTTTCCTATTCTTCCCACAAGCCAGGTTTACTCTTTCAGTCTCTAATGACTGCAGATGTTTGTGTAGTAGGAACTTGACAATCAGGTGGATTATCCTCAGTATACAGAGTGTACACCAGCATAACCAGAATGGCTTACGAAGATATAAACAGCAATAGACATACTTTAAAAAGATTTTTTAAAAAACAAAGAGTGAGTAATTCATCAATAGTCATACCAAAGGATAAAAACAAAGATTCAGTAATTCATAAAAGATTAAGACGTTAAGACTAAGCAGTTGTACAAATTTGATTACTACTATGTGCTAGAGAGTTGCCTGGGTGAGGTGGAGGAGGACGGTGGGGGGAGGTGTCAAGGAATTACACATTGTACCTTTTTTAATGGAAGTCTAACAATACGGAAAATATTTACTTAATTTTACTCCTGCATATTTGTTGACAGAGATCTTATCTATGTCAACAAATATGTAAATATGTATACAATTATGTTGACAGATATCTCTGTCAACATAATGTTGAATATTCTACCTCAGATTTGTGGAGTGATCCACTGTTTGGCTTCAAGTGGTGAACATAAAGAAGAGTTTTAACCACAATTAACCATCACGTTTCTAAAACGTTCACTCAGGAGCAAAAATCAGCCTTTAAACTCAAAAGAAATAACAATTTGATACTCATCGTATTAATTATCAATATCGAAAGATATGAAACTTTTTATCGTGATAACATTTTTGACCATATTGTCCAGCACTATCACAACATCACTGCAGTTTCATACCGCAGTGAAGTCAGATAACAGATTAATCATCAGTCCCAAGTTTCACCATATAGTTAAAAATTTATGTTCATTGTAAGTCTGAACAGCAAAAGGACCACAAACAACCTTCTTCATTAAAGATGTTTCTTTTAATGATCTCATATTTCTTATATTAACTTTTTAAAAGTCCGAGCGAGTTGAAGAGTCTGTATCATTTATCGTCATTTTCATTCAGTCACATGTGAGGCTCATAATTCCAAAGCATTGGCTTATTTATGAATTACTTTAGGGTTGGGCTGACTGACGTTCAATAATGAATTCACAATCCGAATATCAATAAATACAGATATGCAGATAATGCCAGTAGAAAAGATCATGTGCCTCCGAGCAGGACGCGGTACACATTTAGGCGATATATATACAGAATGCAAGTTGTTATTCATGTGCACGTTTTTTTTTTTAACAGGTTATAGTTTGTACAACTGTTACAGCTGACTGACAGCTGATCCAATGTAGATCAGCCGTCATCACAAATGGACGTCGCTTCATGTGACGTGTTCGCATATGTTTGAGTTCATTGTTTAATAATCTGGCCCGCAACATTACTGTTTTCGTTCACTTTCGCCGTTGTCACCGAAATCGCATTAGACTTTCTCTTTGTCCGTCATTTTGACAAACAGGGTCGAAAATAAGAGAAAAGATGAGAGAACTGAGACACTTTTCATGTCACCACACTAAGCAGATTAATTATTTTTACCTCCTTGCTGCCACTTGCTTCCCCCTCAACATTAGCTGCTGCTGGCTGATAAACTTTATCAGGGGCGTCGTTAGGATCTTGAAACATTTTGGCCTTAGCCCAGCCCAGAAATCTTCACATTTTCACCTGATAATTGCACCTCCCCACCCGACACCCTGCAGCACAGCCTAAGATAGCCCTGCCTACCCAGAGTGAGGAGCTCTGCCACCAAAAAGCTCCATCAACTGTCTCATTTGCTGTTGCTAATTTACTGAAAGTGAATATTGGACTTACATTCATCAGGTAGACAGAAACACAACTCCAAATAAATGAAAATGTTGCGCTGTGCCTGCTGGATGTGGAACTAAGCAAATTTGTTTGATACGAATTTTGACATTAACTTAAAAGGTGAGGATATGTCAATGTTGTGTTCACAGCTTCTTCTACGACCAAAGTTTAAATGTGAGAGCATGCTATAAAGCTGCTATTATTGTGCCTTTAAAGTAGGTTTTTTGTCTCTACTTCTGTTTTGCTATCCTTTTATTTGACTTTATTACTCTGAATTTACATCCATTCATCTTTATCCGTCACCCAGCAGGCAGCTGCTGTCAAGGGATATATTCAACCCCATGTTTGCCCATGCGTGTGTATTACACTGGATGACGTACTGAATGGAGCAAGTCGGATCATTTACAACAGGATTGCACCTGCCAACTAACAAATTACTTCCCTAAAAGCAAAATCAATAACATTATAGGTGGCTGTGAAAAATCAAAACAAAACATCAACCCACATACACAGATTTTAAAAAACTGTAAATGTATCAGCTAAAATGAAATGTCTTTCTCAGCACTTCCCTGTGGAGCAGTTTGGTTTGAACAAACTGGCACACTCGTCTGCAGTGAGTAATGAGTTTGTTCAAATGGGAACCAACCATGTGTGACACTTGGCACTCAGCAGGCTGCATTAACTGGAGGATTAAAACAACTAGAAAGGTTTGTTGAATTGGAGCTGCTCTGTTTAGGTTAGCAGGACACTCGTTTATCATATGAAGACATGTTCGTTTAGTCTGGCTATGTTTAAGATACAAGGACCGCTTCTGGGGATTATGAATGATTTTAATAAAAATATGAAATAAATGGAAGCTGACACAAGAACCGACAGACATTGAAGTCCTTTTAGATTTACACGTTTCATACCCTTCACATTATCTTTCCCTATGTGCTTAATGTAAACACATTTGGTGCTCATTTTTTTTGCATACAGTGCTGCTCAAACCTCCATCACTCCTGCTGCTCTGGTTGGTGCTGAAATAGTTGATTTATTGAGTAGTTGATCTGACAGAAAACAAATCGCCATACATTCACTGGTTTTAGCTTCAGAAATGCGATGATTTGCTGCTCCTCAGCTTTTTATGTAAGTATAAATGGAGTGTCTTTGCATTTTGAGCCACGCCACCAAACTCCAATATATGTTATTATTGTGACAATCCTGGCAACAAGAAGGGAAGTGATTCTTTCTAGAATTTTTTTTCAAGGCTGCATCTGGCCAACAGGTGAATCATCATAATCAAAATATCAAAATTATAACACACAGTTGAATTAATTAATGGAAATTTGTGTTCTATTCTTGAAGGCTTCTCCTTCATATACTGCAGATTGGATTGTACCTGCTAAATGAAATGTAATGTAAGGAGAACTATTAAGCCCTAGGGCTGGACAATAAAACAATAACAATAATTATCACAATATATTTTTCAAAAACAACATAACAAATGTTCAATTATGTTATAATGTTATTGTTTTGAATGTTCTACCTCAGATATGTGACGTGATCCACTGTGTTTAAGCCACAATTAACCATCAGGTTTCTTCAATTTTCACTCAGGAGCATAAATCAGCCATTAAAATCGAAAGAAATAACAATTTCATACTTATCGTGATAATTATTGATATCAAAAGGTACGAAACTTTTTATCATGAGAAACATTTTTGGCCATATCACCCAGCCCTATTAAGCCCATGAAAATAGTTATGTAATGTCTTGTGTGGCTCTTTCCAACATCTGACAAAATAACCCTGATGTTATTAATTATCTCTTGCTTGAGACTTTATAACAGAAAGCCTGTGTTGCAAAGTGAAAGTGTGTACTAAAATATACTGGCATGAACAGGATGTAACAAGTTGGGAAGTGTAGGATCCTGGGTAATTGGAGCCTTACTCATATTAGGGGTTAAAAGTGAAGATATCTTGGCCTCTGCTGCTTTGATTTTGACTACATATTTTTCTGTTTCTTACAAATCCCCCAACTATATAGGAGTGCAGTACTAAATCCCTGTTAAGGGGATACGTTTCATGTTGTCTTAAAGTGCCTCACTGAATATTGTCAACAGTTTTACAGTCAAATGTGGCCATTGATCCTGGCGGTGTTTGTTCATCTTATGCAATGGATTGACTAATATCACATATACTGTCTCAGTCTGACATAACTCTTTGCTTGATTCTATGAGGGCCTGTTCCCTAAAGTTAGAAGGGCAACTGTCAAACATTGCATCAGTGCTTGCTTGTGTAACAATATTTGCTTCTGTTTGACCATGTTTAACTCTCTTTCTATGCAATGATTTTATTCCTGTGCTGTGCCTCTAAATAAGCAGCCATTTATTTAAGCAGGCAGCCAGTGAAGGTGATTAGAGGGACATCCAGTGTCAGTGTATGCTTTGTGGCTAAGAGGATTACCTCAATCTGGTTAAGACTCTTTTCACTCCTACGTTGGACTGTGTCTTTCCAGGATCCATCTTTGATTTTTGACTCTTCTTTCTGTCCTTTGTATGTGTACACGTCTTGGTTTTAATCAGTCTATGATGACCGATTATTCGTAGTGATACAGGAGCTTAAATTTGTTGGTACCCAAGCAAAATGTCTCTAGGTCGGAATTTACCTTTAGGTCTGTGTACATCATCGGAGGGAAGCAAGGTAAGAGAATCCAACAGCCGACACTGTTTATGAGATTAGCAAGCAGGGTGAATCTAAAGTTCCTGTGATGTATTCTGTAATGTTTTTTTAAAATCGTAGTTTGTATTAATATTGATCTGCTTTTTGTGTTTTTAATTCCTTCTAAATTACATTCATACTGACATATTACGTGCCACCATAGGTTATTTTATGTTTTTATGTTTGGTTGTGCTGTGAGAAGAGTTAATACCCCCGTGTGTAAAATGAAAATATTTCATGTTTTAACCCTTGAAACTGAGATTTCATTTCGTCAAAGTAACAAATCTAAAGGTTGTCCGGCTTGTTGCCCTGTTCCAGGAAAGTGGTTTGAACATATTATTCAGTATACTATGTAATCATGTAAATGGGTTATAACACACTATAATGTAGGTGTAAGCACATATGTTGCATATTAATGTGCTTGTCAACAACAGGAGGACAGAACTACAGTTCCTCCTGTTTGCACACATAGGTGATGGCCGGCAACAAAATAGTAAAACACAGTTGTAATAATATAAACCACATTTTCATTTGTGAAGTTATAATTGTTGAGAAATACTGCACATACATAAACACTTAAAATGTCCCTATATCTGCTTAGAATTTCATACAATTATAGTATGTGAAAATGCATTTATTAAATGTTTATATAGGTGCTTATAAATGCTAAACGGGGGTTTAATATAAAGTGTCACACGGTTAGCGCTGTGGATGACTTTTAGCACTGTAGGCTGTCATTAAAATACAGCCTACAGTGCTCGTAAGAAGGTGATCAACTGCAGTAGTGTCAGTCTGTATTATATTGACTACCAGCCACACATTGTCACCGAAACTGTGGAAGCATTTCATACCAGTAAGAAGATTATTAAGGAAAACAAACTAATTGTAAGACAAGCAAAACTACAAGATAATTCATTCCTGTTTCCCATGTTTCAAAAATAAAAAAGTTTCTTGGCTGAACCTGGACATTTTTGTCTTGCAGAATAAGCTGCTTTTTATGTTAGTAAAAAAACAATTTGCCTCAGTATCATGGCTGAATCAGAGTCACAAAAACAACCCTAGCGGTTATACTTTCACACGGTTCTTTAGAGACTTTATTACTCGACTTCTTCTAGTATTCTTCATGGCACAAATCCCAGATGCACATCATGACCAAAATGCTGTTTGTTTAGTTGCCTGAGGCCTATAGGTTCACCATATATGGAATATATGGTATGTATATGTTAAGTGTCTAAGGCATTGACTTCCTCGGTGAAAGAATTACTGAAGAATTAAATAATTTAATTCTTTACACACGTGAAGATAATGAATTTTAACACAGTCACGTGAAACTGAAGAAGGAAATAACTGTTGCTTTTTATTTTTACTTTCATGTCAACACAGGAAACGTATCCCCCTGTGACAACACAAAGGTCAAATACTCAAAGCTGAAGATATTCTTTAGCTAATGAAGGGAATGTGTCAGTGTAACCATAAAAATAAAGTGTCCATCGGGTGACTGAACTGTGGAGTACACTGTGGAGAGTTCTGATCACACAGAGTTATTTGGATTTGAGCCATGAGACTTTTAAGTGTGCTGTTTTACTCATGGGTAAACACTAAGATCCTCATTGCAGAGAGCAAGGGAAGAGAGAT
This sequence comes from Lepomis macrochirus, assembly GCA_024633595.2. Taxonomy (NCBI): domain Eukaryota; kingdom Metazoa; phylum Chordata; class Actinopteri; order Centrarchiformes; family Centrarchidae; genus Lepomis; species Lepomis macrochirus. The sequence goes on from JALXJV020000019.1 coordinate 23,313,586, forward strand.
TCAGGCCAGAATGGAATTTGGGAAGAGTTGAAGAAGGCAGATGTTTGGTGACAAGGTCGGCCAGAACATAGTTAGCTCTACTGCAGTTGACCCTGAGAAAAAGAATGATGACATGTTCCCTATTTCAAGAGTTTACAGAGCACAGCTGCATTGCATGAAATGACCATCACATTAATAACCCCATGTGTAGGGTTTTTTAGTTTTTACAGAAACAGAAACAGTAACAACAATCCTCCTCTTACATTTTTCTTCACTCCACTGACTGTTCGCTTAACCCCTCCCCCGAACTATGATTGTCCAATCATAGCTTAGCAACTGTAACCAGACCTGACAGATATGTCAATCTTGGGATCTCTCCACATGCTGAAGCTGTGTGGTTGGGGCAGTAGTAAAAGCATATAAAGAGTTTGGAGGATGCTGCCTTTTATTTAGCCTTTCCAAAACCAAAATCACAAAAGCAGAGGTTTAAGAAAGAGATTAAATCTGGTCTGTTATCTGCAGCTGTTAAAATGTATGGCCAGCTAGCTTACTATCTGCAGTAGTAACAGAGCATTACTTCCAAGTGCTAGGAGCATATCATTAGCTAACTACATTATTTTGTCGGGTACAGATAAAAAAGAAAAAGCCTGTTCGTGATAATCTATTTTGAGCAATGTGTAGAAGCGAGTCTGGATGCACCTAAACTCTGATAGTTTGTGGATTTGGGAAAGTTTACACTTCAGAAAGCCAAACTCATTATCCAAGTAATCACTACAAACATATCGGTTAGTCCTCATCCTAATAGCATATTCTCTCGTAATGCTAAGTGAAAACACACTGTTTCAAAATACAGACAAGTCTATAAGCTAAGCACCCAAACAGGATTATGATAGAACAAAAAACACTCTGATCTTACTTCTTTTTTTTCTTATCATGCTTAACTTATCACTTTAGCACGAACTGCACAGGTGAAAATATGTGTACCTGATCCAAACAGTCACACTTGAATGTAGGTTGAACAGCCGACTGTCAGATTGTGAATCTCTGATTATCTTTGTTTTGGAGTTACAGAAATTTTCGGGCACAGCCCCCCATACTCCGACAGAAAAGGTGTGGGGAAAGGAGTTTCCAAAGCTAATCGACTGTCTAACAAACAGTTCTGATGGAGTATACTGGCCCCTTAAAGAGGAATGGGGATCCTCTCTCAGAACAGTCTGCATAGTCAAACTTTGAAGCATCAGTAAGCCTTTTAATGCCGTGTGACATTATAGACAAGTTTGTAATTTATAGTTGTTGCTATACTCAAAGTCAGTATTATGGAAATTTACTTTGAACATACTAGAATGGAAAAAACACACTTTGGCAGAATAGCCTGGTTGTCTGATGACATTTCATGTGAGAGCAAAATGGCAACCATGATGAAGTGAGATTATGTCACAAGCACCACTCTACAGTCTGTGGTGTACTTTCAAATGCAACAACATGGAAAGCCACAGGTTTTGGCTTTAAAAGCTGCATTTTGTCATGTTTTTGTTATTCAGTGTAGAGGGTCATTTTCATCAGAAGGACAAAAACCAAATCTAAATGTTAGAGGGGGGAATTCTTAATGGTCTTCTTAAAGCTGTGACAATGCTCAGTTCAGTTTAGATACATGAAAGTTAACATGTATAAGCATGTCTGGAAAGTAAAATTTGATTATTACAAACCTATGTTACTCTCAGTTGTTAGCTATAAAAGGATATGATAGAGAAACAAGGGCAGGGAGAGCAATAAGTGAAACAAAAGAACAATGATGACAGGAAAGAGGTGTACTCTAATGCCTCTTGATGTATGGGGTCTGTCTTCCTGTTGTAGTATAAATATGCATACTCATTATATCTTAGCAACCAATGAAATATGTGCTTGCACTTGAGTTGTTTGCCAAGCCTAGTGGTCTAGTAGCATAGACCACATACAAGTATGTGAATGCCGCAGAGTTTTTCTCGGTTTGGACTGTTGGTTGTATTTATTACTTGACCTTGAGGACATTGTCCCTGTGTGCAGCCTTGCTTTTTTGCTCTTTCGACCTTGCATTTGCCTATGTAGGATATACAGCTCTTCCTGCTGCTCTGTCCTTTTGTTTGGCAGTTTGTTTGGGTAGCTGTCTGTGCTTGTGAAGTGTCTCTTCTCTGGAGCTGAGCGTATTTCTTCACTTCCAATGTTTTACATCTTTGTAGCCTTTGCTGTCAAAGGTCAACAGCACAAGTAAAACCTCTGAGTGTTTGCTCTGCTTAGTCTTATCCACAGTGTCCTTGAACTGTTCCCTCTGTTTGTTACAATGTTGATAAAGTATGTTGACTCTTGGCATATACTCTCTTACAATATCATTTTTTTTGTTTTATGTTTTTGTTTTCTTGTACTTTCTCTCGCTTGTTGTCTGCCTCAATTGACTTTTTTTTCCCCCTACTTGGCTTTTTCCTTTTCTTTATTTTCACTGATTCTTTAATAACCTTTTATTGCATCATTGCAATATTATTGGTTCAATGGGAGCCCAAGTTATCTGAAGTCAGTGATTACTGAAGCTACTATAATATATATTTTTAAAACATCAATGTTTCAAATAACAATGTGAAAACAATAAGACAATGTGAAAGGTGTCGCTTGAAGTAATGAACTTAAAGAGACTCATCTCCCACATCTGCAGCTTTACCTCATTGTTTAGCTTTCTGCCCCCCAACTTTCCTGTTTTGGTTCCTTCTCACCACTCTTATAGTATTGTTTTCAGCTCCAGCAGCTCCCTCTGTCCATGACCTGCTCACCAGCAAACAGGGGACAGACATAGTTAACAACTAGCTGGTGAACATAGTGGAGACTTTATAAGCTAACGAGATAGGTATTACCCTCTGGAGTTGGTAAAGACCAAAAACGAAGCTGAAAGAGAGTGAACATTGGACTTACATTGCCAGGTGGCCAGAAGCAAAACTCCAAACGAAAGATGATGTTGCTCTGTAACAGCTGGATGTAAATGTTTTGCTACTGAGTTTGCTTTATAGAGAGAGTAATGCAGGTTTAGTGTATTGGTGATTAGTATAATAAAGTATAATGCATTATTGTTGTGCATTTTTGAGTGACAGGAAATAATGTAGTTGTTTAAAGCAAAACAGATAGTGTGGTTCAGTGTATTGTAGACCACAGGGGCTTCAGGATGCGAGAATGTGTAATCTTATGTACAATCAAAGTGAGAGGGTTGTTTTGTAAATCTGACTAACACCTAATAATTTGAATAGAAAGTAAAAGAAAACACACAAATATGGAAAAGGAGTCCCAGGTTGTCACACATTCCATACAGGTTAAGGTACATCTCAGTTTGTAAACACAACTGACTTTGCGTGTTGTGCAGTCCACCTTCTTTGTTTCACTTGTTTGCTGTCTGTTCTTTGCTTTGACAACAAAGGATCATTGGTACTGTCCACTGTGTGTGAAGCTGAGGGTGGAAAAGATGATGGAGGAAGGAGGGGCAGGTCAGGTTTGATCATGCTTTCAGGAGCTGTGCGTGGCTCTGTGCCGCAGGGAGGGAGGAATGGTAGGTGAAAGGGCACTGGCGGCTGCCAAAACTGCTACCCACTGTGCACACAGTGAGAAAACTGCAACTGGCTTACTGTAGTGCTTTACATGTAATCAAGTTGGTGTTTAAAGAGACACACAATCACTGCAAATATTTTGGAGTGACAGAAATTTGACTTATGTCTTCTAATAACAGAGCCTTGTGCCCGCTGTTTTATAGGTTGCTTAAATTCAAACACGCATGCAACAGGAAATACGGGTTTACTGATTACCCAGATGATCATTTCTAATTGCCTGGTAAGCTCAGCCGACCAAAAAATCAGATAAAACTCTGGCTTTGGCAGCCCACCACACTTTTCACAAGCTTAAATTTCTGTGTTGGTGCATCAACCAAGTCAGGAGGATGAAGGCAAAAGGTTGCAAGGATTACAAGGCTTTATAGAGTTGAGTTTGTTTGTTGTGTGTTGGGTTGAACATTGTCAGATTGTGCTATATGCTGCCTCAGTAGTTAGTTATTCTAAGCTGCCAGTAGGAACGTGCCCAATGGTCTCTGCCAGTGGATGGAAAAAGCATTTTCTGTATTACACACACGTCTTCTCAAGTAGCCCTATTTTTCACTTTTAAAAAATATTGATTCATTGATATTGCATGTTTGCGAAGTCAAGTGAAAACCAAAAGTCAGACGAAAATATACTGCAGGCCTCTCAACTTCAGACTTTGACCGAATACACAGATAACAAGCTAAAGTGCTGATTATCTTACTTCCTTTTTTGAGTTGAAAGTCATCTACCATTGATAGTTATTTTGGTCTGATCTGCATGTAAAACAACTAGCCAAACAAAACAGAGGCATTGCTTCCCTTAATGCCATTGTTACAGGTATGCAACAATCCAAGGCCTTAGTAATAATACTGCAGATCATTTCACTTAAGCAGCCCCCTATAGGAAGGATGATGACGAAAGGCATCGGAAGCTGAAATATATTGAGAAATACATCTTCGTAGTTCTTTAAAATGCACCTATCTTCCTTTGTGATGTAGAAACCCGACATATGGTGACCCAGCAGTCACTAAATAGAGCAACGGCCTCCTTCAGGTCATGCATAATGTATCATTATGGTCCGTGGTATTTCGGCGTTAAGGTTGTAATGACCTATTCTAAGAATGTTTGTTTGGAGCCAGATGCTTCAGGCTCCAAACAATGCGACTGGATGATGCAGGAGTTTACCTCTGATTGTTTCACAGCATAACTCTAAGCTGCTTATAGAGGCATTGCTTAGTTATTATCAGTTCACTTTAAAATTACATAAGAGTCGGTGTATTCTTCATTTCATTGTGATTCATCTTAATGTATTTGCCTTGAAACAGTTGATCCAGCTGTTCAAACATTGTTTAGTTATTAGTTGTTACTAAATATTTACACACACAACCAGGTGCAACTGTTGCACAGCTATCTGACCCAACTGGCCCCAAAACTGTTGTGTTTGTGCACGTTATGTGAGAGCTTGTGCTGCTACAATGATGCTACAAAGTGCAAATGAACATATGGCTATCACAGCTTTTCATCTCAACCTCAATAGTGGTATTGGCTAAGTATTGGGGGGTTGCAGTGTTGGGTGTGCTTAGACAAAAAATTGGTTAAAAAATAAAATGCAAACCTTGAAGGGTTAAAAATTCTACTGAGGAAATGTGACGTTTGAAAATGCAAATTTCACTTCCTTCTCACTTTTAACATTTTTCTGGTTTGCCTGATCATGTCTTGTCTCGTGACAATGTTCTGCACAGACAGAAAGATTTCATTATGTCTCACCACAGCATAAGGTTATATAATAAAACAAATGTCTTCTGTGAATATTTACAGTACATTTAAACTGTCAGTTCTATAAGAAATGTGACAGTGTACTCTACGTATGTGCCTCCTCAATAGAAATAGAGTTGAGCTGAGAGATAATGCATGTTCCACCATCCTGCTATCGGATCCCTGTTTCTTTTCCTTTCTTCATGTGTTGTCTCAGTACCACTGCTACAGCTGAGGATTGTAGGTATGCTCGGTAATATCTCATATTGTGGTTAATGGTATTGTATATTTCAGACAAACAATGAACAACACTGTTGCAGCAGTATTACATGTCAGAGTCATTAGATCTGTTTGTTACAGACTAGTATCTGCTTGCTTAAGGCAGAGCTACAAACAATCCACTGCCCCATGACTGTTATATCTCATGTTATTTCTTTTAGACCTGGTGACCGAAAATCATCTTTGTTGCATAAAATTCTGTGTTTCTAAAGTTATGATAATGCTGTCAAGCAGAAACATTTAGATCCTTTAGCCTTACTTTTATTGCTGTTTGTTCTGAGTCTCTGCTGCATCACTCTTGCTCTACATTTCTGCATTCATTGAAAGGCCGTGCCAACCTACAAAGAATTGATTTAAGTTGTCCTAAATACTACTGTGATGAAAGAATTGCCCCATAGAAGAAGCTGAGGGTATTTCCTTCTACAAAATGCTCTGAGCCATGTATATTTTTGTATTCTCAGGGAGGGCCTCTTCCTCACCACCGGGCATTGTTATTGTATGAGCTTCTTGGTCATTATCTCCTGAGAATACAATAAGCTGGTGCAACCTGTTGGGGTGTGAAATGTTGTCTATTTTTAACCATCCATATTCCTTGATGTAGACAGTTGCATACTTTGATTTACGTTTTTCACTAGAATTATGTGGAAATAAATTTTGCTACTGCTCTCTGGCAGTATTTCTGTTATAACATTCTGACTACTACTCTTTCTGAGTACTGGCCTGTTGCTTAGATAGGCTACTTTAGCTAGAAGCTGAACATTATTTGGAGAACACCCTGGGAATCCCCCTCCTGGATCATTTGAGAAGTTAAATCTTCCTCTTAGCCTGAGGTTAATGGATTTGTTTCCCTAGATTTTGACTTTGAGCCAGTTTTGCAAAGGCAGAGTATAGCTTAAATTAAACTAATATATTTTAGATCACATCTTAATTCATCTGTTGCACAAAGCTGTCTAAAGTCCTAACTATTTTAAGTAGGACATTTACTATGAATTCTGGGTAAAATCAGATGTATGGGTGTGTTTTTTTTCCACTGCACAGCAAGGTAAAGTTGTTGTTGTTGGAGGTGTGCTACTGTAGTCACAAACCACAGTATCACAAAAGTCTGTCGCCTGCAGCCCTTTTCACTGGTTTGACAGTGAAAAGCTTTTTAATGTGAAGCTGCAACAGCAGGAAAGGTTTGGTTTTCATCAGCAGTAACTCAACACACCTCTGATACGACTGAAAGCAATCAGTAAACAGCAATATAAGATTGATATCTAAGACTGATATCTGAAAGTACAACAAACACAGGAGTGAAACTGAACTCTAAACCACAGACATTTCATGTAGAAGCTATAAAAGTGGTGAGAGCTGAACACGGAGAGACTTTTAAAAACAAGGCTTGTCTCTAGTCTCCAGCACAGGAGACTGTCACGGGTTGTCTGTGGTCAGCCCTGCTACCAAGCAGGACGACAGAATTGCATCTTGGTACAGCTATCCGTTGCTTTGCTGTTGCTGTAGTGGAATTCATGTTATCACGGGTTGGGTCAGCACAATGTGGCTAAAGCAAACCAACCCGGGCTAATAGAAAAAGTTTCCTTGGTCGAATGAAAATAACGAACAGTCTCATCACTGCTGTATATTTCCATTTTCACTACTTGTGTCACAACATGTTGACAAACAACAAATTATGACTTCTGTTTAGTGTCACTGGTTTCTCTGATTTGGATGTCCAGAGAAAGAATAAGTGTCTGTAATGGCACTGTGTCTACAAAAATATCTGGACACCTATTAATTATTATTAGAAGCATTAATGTAAAAAAACACTTTCATGTTTGTTCTTTAAATGATCAGAATAAACAAAGTTGAAACTGTTTTTATAATGTGCATCTCTTCCTTATGTGCTTATAACAACAGCCTCTAGTACAATATTACATGTATTTTTAACTTTGTGATTCTTTTGTCTCTTCTTATAGTTGGACAACATCCTCTACCCTCCCTGCACATCCCTCAGAAAGTCCAGTAACCCCGAGCTGACTCATGGATTAAGTGCTGCTCTCAAATTTAGGCGACATCTCAGTGAGGATGGAAAACACGTTCGAAGGAGGAGCCTTGGGGGTGGCCTCACAGGTATTTCTTTTCTTTTTATACATGGGCTTCCCATTTTAGGTTCTCTCAACTTTGTAGGCTTGTTTAGCCTGCCAGATGTATACAGTAAGTAACAGATGCCACAGCACTATGTTTGTATGTTTTCCTATAGGGTTTGGAAACTTGCTACTAGACCAGCTGCCTTTTTCAAGATCCATGTCTTCTTTAAGCCCCATGCAATTGTAAATCATAGTCTAAACTTGGCACATGCATGGTAAATGCATGACATCAGAACGTCAATACTGTACTGTGTCTGACTTGGTCATAGTTCACATGCTATATGTGGAATTTAATTCAGTCCTTCTCTCTACTTGGGAGGTTTGCATAGGTTAAATATATTAGCATGCTATTTACAATGGATCTCCTGTTCAGCCTGCATTGTCTTTAATGTTATTAATCTCACTGTAGGTAACCACACATTAAGAAAACATGTACAGTGTCACGTAACCAAACATACACGTTTCTCATCAGAACACTTAATCATTCTCCCCTTCCCCTTCTGAAACTCACTCACCTTCACACGTTGTTTCCACTGTTTCCCACAGCTCGAAGATTTATTTGTAGTGGTCGACCCCAGAGGGAGAAAAACGCTTTATGTTAATCCTTATCACATTAATGGCCACGAACCAATGACCATCTATCACTCGGACACCATGGATGCCCCTTAATGGGGAATTAATACCCCTTAATGTCTCTAAAGAATAATTTCACCCAAATCAAAAACACGTGTTACCTCCTACCTTTAGCCATGATAGATTTATTTTTATTTGCTGTGGTTTTGAGATCTTGCAGACTTGTGTCAACATTCCCGGTACAATGGTGGTTAGCGGGAATTTCATTTGTGGAGTTCAAAGCAATGAAAAATGACTTGAAAGATGTATTTCCAGAAGCTGCCTTGGTTACTCAGAATAATCAGGATAATCCACAGACCCCGCTGGGAGCTTTTTTTTCACTGTTTCCTACTTCTGTGGAGAAAATAGTTCCCAAGAGCATGCTTTGAAGTAAAAACTCCACTTCAAATGTGACTGTTTTCACTTGCAGCAAGTAGTGGTAAACACTCACCATCTGTTACTTAAACCTGGCCCACAGGAGGATAGCTCAAGGAATGCAACATGACAGTGTCACGCTTGGCAGGGCACCGTTTATAAGGGCATCAGAGATAAGTTTGATAAAGCCAATAGGATTACATAATCATCTGCAAATGGAAGAGATGCGACCCAAATGTCAACAAAATGGTTTCCCACCAGACCTATAAAGCGTTAAGGTATCATTTCAAGGTAATGTCCACCCCCCCCCCGTTCGCTACGAACTAAGATGTGCTACAGGAACACACACGTTTCTGCCAAAGTTGGAACAGTTTTGATGATTTCAAACCAGCTCCTCTTGGTTTGAAGGGGGCAGGAAACAGTTTGAAATAAGGTGATGTTGCATACTTCAGAGCACCAATCGGGATTTAGCACTAAGGGACTTGTGGGGTTTGAGGATAAACGTTGCTTTAAGGATAAACTGCACAATCCCTTGACCTGTAACTGTCCTTACATCACCAGCTGGTGTTAGCTTATGCCCCCATTATACACTTTTGAGTCTTCTCAGCAATTCACTGAAATGGCTTAAGAGAGGTGTGTAGTTGAAATATGTGAGATGTGAGGCTCAAAATATCCATTATGTTTTGAATTTCTACACCTAGTCTCTAGAAATAAGGAACAATACGTGAGCTAACAACACACTTATTACTTGCTTAGTTGACTGTCATTTGACTGCATCTTGTGTGTGCTCTCATAATGAAACAGGCTGTGTTCCTGTTATGGGGAAATGTGTAGTCAGCACAGAGCTATCCCTTTGGAATTGTAAAATTGAGTCTGTGAGGATTTGTGACTTTGGAAGCTGGTAGGTTGGTAGCAAACCCTGCAGCGCAGACTTGGAGAATACAAACTACTTGACCAGATTTAGTGTTTGTAGTTCACAATATGATTTCTGAAGGATATACTGCGCGTCCAATTTTTATCCCGTTCCAGGAACAAGTGATCTATAACAGTTGGTCAAATTAGGTGCATGCTGATATGAAAATAAACTGTAGTTTAATTCTGCCTCTGGATAGAGTAGTGTGTGTCTGGCTCACATGATGCAGATAAGCTCCTCTCTCTGGGTAATGACAGATATACAGTACAGCTGTTCTATTGTGACCACATGCTTGTTTGCTTCCATTCAGAAAATTGGAAGACTCGAGGCTGATTGTCTGTTTAAGGGCTTTGAACAGTGTTATAGATGGAGGACTTTGACCTCACTGATTAAAATGTTGACCTTTTTCACAGTCAATGAAAGATTGTGTTTTCATCAGGTGCAGCTTTGAATGAATGCATTGCCCTTTACTAATTGGTCTACATAAAAACAAGATGGATAAGCAAACATTAACCTGAAGCAAGTCAACTTCCATTGATTTGATTGCGCCTGTTAAAGCAAGATGAGTGTGATGTTTGTTTCAGATAGAGGTTGGGTTTTACTTCCTGCTATTGATTTTACATAACTTAATTTGTTGTCACAGTATAGCTAGTGTGTGATTGCCACCTGCACAGTACCTGAGGCCATGTAATTGTTTAAACATGTTTTGAGATTATAAAGTATAGACAATAAGTTATTATCAAAAGATCAGTTAGACAGTCAAATATATCCTAAGCAGGTCTATAAATTCACTCAGGTACCATGAAGTAGAAATGGAAGTAAGGCACAAACTCAGACATCACAAATGTTGTTTAGGACATAAAATGTTATTCCTTTGAAATTATGGTTTAGAAAAATCCATATTATACAGGAGGTTATAGGACTAGTACAATCAAATCTTTATGTTGGGAAAAATGTAATACAAGAACACTTTTGTTTTTAATCCCCCAGGGTGAATGAGTTGTTTCTCTCTCTGTAAATAGTTTTAATGCTTACAACCCTGACTTAGAATAACTTTCTAACTTAGAATAACTTTCTAAGTCAGGGCCTTGTTTACCCTTTGGTGACAGGATGAGTGAGTGTTGAAGACCTTGGCTGAGAAACTTTAATATTAAATGTCAAGCTGAATGAAACCCAGTTAAACAGTGACTGTGTGTGTAGAGATTTTTGTTTTCTTTATATTTGGCATCATGATTGACGCAGGAGAGGTGTGCTTGAAACAGGGACAGCTGCACAAAGGTTGGGAACAGCATGCTCTGACCTTGCAAATAAATGTGTTGAATAAAACAAAACCCAACAAAAAATGTAACCCCTCTAAACAAATCTCTTGATACCTCCTTTTGAAAAGTGTTGACTAGTGCCTGAAGAGAGATTTCCTTTATGCCGGGATGTGATGGGCTCTTTTTGCCGGTAAGGAAGGAAGAAGGGAGCACAATTTTCGCTCCTCATCCTGTTTGGTCTCCCTTCAGCTCTCTGGATTTTCTACAATGATCAGTGTAACTATGAGGATAACTGTAGCGCAGTATATTTATATCTACTTACTGTGTGTATGCTCTGTTCCAAGATCTTCTTGCTAAGGTCCAGAACTGAGCCTTATAGTTTATCACCCCCCCTCCCACCTGACAAGCATAGAAGTAGACATTATGTCCTCTCAGAACGATTTTCTATCTCAGGCAAGGGTTGAGAGATGAGAGATGACAGGAATGAGGAGAGAGAGATAAGGAAGGAAATGCAAGAAATGTCTCCTGCCAGACTCAAACCAGGGATGTTACCACCAGAGTGTGGTGTAAGAAGTTACATTTACAAAACCCAAATTATTGTTATATTGGAGAGAAATGTCAGTCTTACACCTTTAAATTGCTACCCACATCTGATTTCTCTGAAAAGTGAGGTATTGGGCCCATTAAAACAGTCGACCAATCAGAATGTGAGACTTGGGACTGAGAATGTCAGTGTCATCTTTCTGCGTAGCTTGATAGCTACCTAGATAGATCTTTGATCAAATAGCAGCAGGGGAAAAAAAGTGTATATGAGACTAACATGGCTGTACAAGTTGATGTAAGTCCACTTACAGACAACTAAACAAGAAAACTAAAAATCTGCTGATGAATGAAGTGAAATGAAATGTCAGATTATTTGGTTAGAGCAACTCACTTAAAGGAGGGGAATGTGATTCTGTAGAAATACAAAACGCTACAACTATATAACGCAAACAGCAAATAAATCTAACATTAAATTGTGGGTTAGCAAGCTGCTGCCACAGTTACTGCTGTGATGCTAATGTGCAGAGGACGAGACAATCCCTGAGCAGGCACGCCAGCTCTAGACACCGATACTCACAACTCTCCTGCTGCTATAGCTAACACCACAACAACAGCATTTCTTGGCAAACTAAAAAGTCACCTGAATGTCCTTGGGCAAGTCATTTAACGTTACCTGACACACAAATCATGGCTGGAATAGATTTGTGTGGCTCGGTCTGGGACACTTAGTTTGTTTCCCATTCACAGAGCCAGTTTAGCGTGAACACTGACCAGACAGCTAGCGGACTGTGAGGAGATATTCGCTGAATTTGACACACATTCTTCAGTCGAACCAGGATGTAACCGGCCGCACTGCAAAAAATGGCTGAATCAATACCCAAATACAGCTAATTGCAGTATGTTAAACCACTGCATCTGTTGGATGTTTTGAAACCGTATGTTTCTGTTAAAATAGCTGTGCAATGTTAAATGATCCAAAATACAATGAATGAATTAATCAGTGAATAGAGAGAGAATGATAATCAATCACCAATAAACTATTTACTATTATTTATCTATCTTCCACTAGAATGCTAAAACACAGATAAGCTCCTTGTATGTATATTTAAAATGTACAAAATACAGAATGGGGTGGCACTGTTGTTGAGTCGTAGCCCCACTATATTACCTTTGTTGTCACCGTGCATTTTACATTACTCTCAGATTGTCATTGTGTCTGGAAAATGCATTTACATTAGGTGCACCTCCTAATTCTCATAATAGTTTCTACAACAGCAACAGTTTTTGAAATCTGTCGTTCTCAGTCTTTGCTTTTAGCAAGACAATGAATTAATAATCCTGTCTTCTCTTAAGCTTAACACATCTGATGAAAAGAGGTACCTGCTTAGGGCCAAATTAACGTGAGATATTCCCTTTATGTTTCAAGCATAGTCAGCTTATCTTCCCTTCCTTTGCCGTGCCAGGATTATTAATCATCTTCTCTGTCTCCTGGAGTGTTTACTTTAACTGGAAATGGAAATATACACATGTGGAGAAAAGATGACAACACTTCTATGAATGATTTTCCCCTCCCTGGAGTCCCAGTGGTGCAATAAGATCTGCTAATTCAGACGCTGAGGCTGCTTATGTTATGTTTTCATGTTTGTCTTGCCTTGGTGTACTGAGGTTTTAAGATTAGAGGCAGATGAATGTGGTTGAATGATAGAAAGCAGCAGTTAGTGCCATCTAGCTGCCAGTGCTGGGAGATGAAAGTAGAGATTTGTTTTTTCATTGGACTTCGTTGTGGGCTTGTTTTTTAATGTTGAGATTGTCAGTGATCTCTTAATGGGCTTTCTCCCCCTCTGGCCTTATTTTACCTTTTAACATCAGGGCCAGGTACTTTAGCTTTATATTACTAACAAGAGCAGACAGCTAGGATCATTGTATGTTACGTATATATCATTTGACCTGTACTGTCTCTCCAGTCAGCAGTTGGTATTTACAGTGGTTTTTACCACTGTGCAGTTGTCAACAAGCTGTGTTCAAATCATTTTATTTAAGTAAAAGTATAAAAATACTAAAAGTCGCATTCAAAGTCCTTCGTCAGTAAAAATATTAGCAAAATTTACAAATAGTATCAAAAGGAAAAGATGGCCTTCTAACTGATATTTCTATGTATCACATCATTGGAGTGTTAGTGCTGATGCATCAGTGTGTATGCAGCATTTAACTGTTGTATTTATTGTAAAGTTTATGTACAGTTTGGTATTTTAGTCCAGTGGTTCACAATTTAGATATCAGCCCCTGAGTCTCAAGATAAATCTGGAGAGTTGGGAGATGATTGATGGGAGAGAAACAAGAAGTTAACCACTTTTGTATAAATTTTTAAATCTTTGATTTTTGTTTGAGAAATAATGGATCATTTTACTCATAATTTTACCTCACAAAAAATATTTAAATTAATCTGAGGAGGTTAGGGGGTTGGGGAAATCACCAAAAAATGAAATGTTAACTGAACCTTGTCCTGTTGTTGCTCTGCAGGAAAGTACCTTCTCCTACCCTCCAACCCCCAGCAGACACAGACAGCATGGCAGCCGTCAGCAGAGATCTCTAACTTGGTCCGTATGTGTTCACTGAACCTTGGAAAATCTGACCCCTCCCTCACCTCCAGCATGGTGAGTACTTCCTAAATCATGACCCCATCACGACATTCTGCATCCTGGTCTCGGCAGAAAGCTGCCGTTACCTCATCTTTTGAACAGAGTTTGGTGAAAACAAAAGCTGCTCTGTGTGAATTTCACGGAACCAGTTATGTAAGACAATATGGGACTTTTCCAACAAGCTCATTTGCTTTTAACCACAGTGTCTAAATACATGATATTCAATACTCCATGGTAATCAAACTTGTTTTCTCAGAGGATATTCTGAAATGCATAGATGGTTGCCATAGACACAATAGTCATGGGAAGAGAATGAAAGTAAAATGAATAAGAATCATATACTTGTATACATGTAAATAAACATAGATATATTTGGGTGGCGTCGATTTGATTCCCACTATGACATCCACCAATGTCTCCCAGAGCAAGACACTTAACCTCTAGTTGATCCAGAGGCGTGCAACCTCTGACATATAGAAATTCTAAATCTTTGGATAAGTGTGTCAGCTAAATGACTAATTATTATTATTATTATTATTATTAATAATTATATATTCTTCTCAGTAGAAATCCCTGATCCAAACTGTCCTAAATTCCACTTAAAATATACAGTTTATTTTTAGAGACATAAAGTACTTAATATACAAAATCTAATAAATTTAGAAATAAATTTAGTATTTTGTTGGACTGAACCAATATTTTCAGGAAATTATGCAACATCTCTAAGACTCTCTTATATAAATAGATCAAACACGCGCACTACCTCTTGTGCCGACTTGCGGACAATTGCATGCACATTGTGGTTCCTCTGCAGCCTATTCCAAGTAGCCTATTGTTTAAAAACGATATATAATATGCTTTGTGTGGTTCATCAATGGTGATGAATGATTAGAACATACATACACACACACGCTACGCCACACATGCGCACTTAAAGCCTCCCAGCTTAAGCGTTAGGGTTAAAATTGTGGATTTATTCACGCACTTTAAAAATATTGTTAAAAGCTTCTTTCTTTTCACATTTTTATTTTCAGTATTAAATCTTGATATTTAGATCATAATAGGATACTTAACTTACTGGGAGAAAACTGGTAGTTCTGTGTGAAATCAGACTTTGAGCAACCCATATAACCAAAATGGTATGATCCCCGTATCTTAACGACTCTGCGAAGATTCAACTGTGAGATTGAGAATCAAATCGTGCACGTCCTGTCGAATCATCGAATCTTCACCTATTCAGGGTCACCCCTAAAACTCATTAATTTCAATGGATACAGAACATACATACAGAACAAGCCAGGAGTGTTCAAGGATCAAAAACATTCAAGGCAACCTTTTAAGATTGTTGCATTCCTGTTTAAGCTACAGGAATCTATGGACTGTTAGTCTAAATGCTTGAAAATGCACACATGATCAAAAAGAAAATCAGTAAAACAGGAAAAAAGAATAAAAACACATTTTTCAGTTGCATTGCTGAGTTGAACCGAATGAAGTCATGAAGACAGGGGTGACCTTCAGTGTGGTCCTAATCTGGTTCTTTCCGATGACACCGACAGATACCCTGCTTTTGATTGTATCTCATTCATGAGAGAACAAGATCACGGTATATAACGTCTCAGGTTAATCCAATGCTGTTAAGCTATGACTCATTCCCAACATGGACTCGGTATGAGTTAGAGAAAAGGTTAATCTAATAGAAAAGCATGCATTTGTGTGTGCATAAATACGTGTATGTGTGCTTGTGTGTGGGTGCTTTTAGAGCTTAACTTTAACAATATATTTTGGTACCTGACGCTTACACCATTAGTGATCTGAGTGGGTTGACCCAGGAAAAAGGCACTGTAACCTGAATGAGACAAGGGCCAACTATTTTTCAGAGGGCTCGTGACACGATGACCCTGTTTACACTTATAACATAATAGCGCTGATACAGTATATGAACCTGGTGACTGATTGAAAGATGTTGAATTTATGTAAAAAAAACAAACAAAAAAAAACATAGCATTGCAGTTACTTAGCTTGAAACATACAGCCTTAATGATTTAAATAATAGCTGATGCATCTCAAGTGATTTTAATTATTTAATCCTTAAATCTAACTAGTGTTTTGTTTTTTTATGTTATCTAAATTAATTCTGTACACTGGGGGGCGCTAGTGCATTTTCAGTATTCAGAACTAAAACACATGTTTCCTTGTGCTTGTAAAAGCCACAAATTAATCCCTTTGCTCATTGTGACCTGCAGAGTGAATAAAAACATGATTACCTTTAACATAATTGTCCTCCGGTTGATACGACCTCCACTCAGTGTGGTGATACAATTTAAGTTTTACAACCTGATGACCTAAATTATTCTTTTAATGTATTTGACTTTGCCAGTATTTTAGGATAGTTGTGTTTTATAATAATGTTCCAATAATCTACTGAGTCCATGAATCAGTCAAAAGTTAATGGAAAGGAGTCCCCCCCCTCCCAGGTGAGGCTGTAAGATCATAAGGGACACAGGAGACTTACTTTAAATTTTACTTAGTTCAGCAAATGGGATAGATTTATAGTTAATATTGGGCTTGTTGCCAAGTAAGGATACCAGTGTGCAATGCACATCCATGGTGCATCATGTGCCCCCCTCCATCACGTGCCATGCTGCACCCTTCCACCTCCAAAATTAGTTTTTTATGAAAAAAGAAAATGAGAACTGATGTGAGTGTTTAGGAACGTCTTCACTGACTGCTGACTCTGTTTAAAAAAAAAAAAAGGAATGCGAAAACCCTTGAATGAGTTTCCTCTGGTTGAAAGTATTGATTGCCATCACTGTGGCATTTTTCCAACTGACCATTTTTATTCTATAATTTCAGCTTTAAAATCTTCCCACACACTGTAGTCATTTGAATGTCAACAGAATGCATTCAAATGTCTCAGTGGATCATGTTTATGTGTCTGCAGCTCAAATGTCATCTTATCCTTATTCTTATTCTTAACACTGTTTGCATGCTCCCATGGCTCTGTGGGAAAATTAGATGCTGGTGACCACTGCTCAGATATTGTCTTGTGTAGACACAAGCTGAATGGCTGATGTTTTGCTACATCAGAACCTTTTGGAGTCGGGCTGCACTGACACCTCAGGGGGTACTGCCACTGTATTAGGCTGCCTTCAGAACAAGCTTAGAAAAGATGGTGAATTGGTTGACCTTGGGAAAGGAGCAAAAGAGACAAAACACCTCAGCTTCAGGCCTCTGAATGGAAGGTGCTGTTTTTCTTTGTTTTCCAAAATATGAATTGGGTCCAAACAACTTCAGCGTACTTAACACTAGCAAAAATTATGGCTGTCAGTTATACAGACAGAGTAGAATTTGTCATAATGATGGTTATATGACTGGGAAACACATTAGTCTCTGGCCTTAGTGACAATGAATGAATGGAGGACTGCCAGCATACACACTGCGTTGCTGCATCTAGTGTGCTGAGCATGAGATTGTTGTCATTTCTAACCACACTCTGATTTGGCACATATATCCATGTCTAAAGAGATTTAATTGGCTGTTGGATTTGGTTACTGCTCATTGAGTTTGAAATGGGCAAATTTGAAATTTGGGTGGTTTAGGTTCAGGCTCTATAGCTAAAAATGTGGAAATACTAGAAACGTGACATTATTGTCGCTGTTCTAGATTTATTGCAAGAGCTTCCAGGAAAATGTAGAACTTAACTTGAGATATTATTCTTAAATTATATTGCTTCACGATTTCCCAGAGTAACTAAAGATGCCAAAGAGTTTCTGTAGTGAAAATATATATATATATTTTTTAAAAACAATGACGATAGCTACTTGAGCTTCCTTGACCATGACCATCATTGTAGAGGGCCACTGCTGCTTTGTTATCAGTTTGTGAATTGTTGGTCTGAGTACCTGATGTGTGTTTTATTTAAGGTATGAGGTTAAAGTAAAACTTTGTTAGTTTGGATCTTTTTGTGGGGGTGAAACACCGCAGTCAGTAATGACTAGATAATGGCTCCCTGTCTTTACTTAGTGTTGTGAGATGTTTTTTAAGCGTAGGGCAGCAGATTATTTTCAGTTTCAAGTCATTAATTATCTGCAAATTATTTTCAAATTCAATTACTCATTTAGTCCTTAATATGACAGAAAGTAGTGAAAAATGCCCATCACAAATAAGTGCTTGTTTTTTGCAAACCAACATGCCAAAAACCAAACATATTCAATTTACAATGATAAAGCAAATCCCAACATTTGATAAGATAGAAACAGGGGATTTTTTGTGTTTTTGCTTCAAAAAGAACTGATTCATTTTCAGTTGAATTAAGCAATTAGTTGTTTCAGCTCCAGTTATCTTCTGAGACATGGTAAAGTATTTAAATATATTTAAAGCCAAATTATCCACATTAGAATGAACACGTTTTTAGTAGTAATATAACTATTCTCAAATACTCACAAATGTTACTTTATTCACCCCCTTGTGTCCTACTTGTCTTCACCTTCACTGCACGTTTAAGACTCCTTTGGTTTTGTCGGCCATGCTTTGCCTCACAGGAGTCCTGTTATTGCTTTTTGCCATTTTTTCCTCCTTTATGCTCTTCCATCATGCCCCTGGGTGTGCATGGCTCTTTGACAAGCGTGGCACATCTCTCTTGACTGTGATGCTTTTTGGCAGAAAATCAATACTTCACCTCTGGTGTGATATGGAGATAAGACTGTCATAATCCTGATGTTGTGCCTTTGTGGACTCTTATTCTCCCTCCTAATCGTAGTCAGTGATGTCCTTTACTGATATCATTGTTGTTGGAGCAGTGTGTTGTTGCAAAGGATGGAAATTCACTCTGTGTTTACAAACATTAGGTGTTGAGGTCTGGTCAGAAACACTTAAACATGTATAGTTTTTTTTTACATTAGCAAACTTCTAATGTAATTATCCAGCCTGAAGAGACACAGGAAAATAAGTTAATCGAATGAACCTTATTGATCTGTTTGTCTGTAGTCTCTCTTTGTTTTGTGGTCCCTTAATGGCTGCATGATTAGAGCTTCAGTTTGTCTATTGTAATGTTTGAATACATTGTGCTGCTGTGTATCTATATTTTAATTATTTATCCAGCAGATCTCTCCAAGGTTTACGATGTGGAGAAGAAAAATAAATCTAACCTGTCTCCATGCTTTGCTGTGACTGTAAACCAGTTAAACACATACACACTCAAAAAATGTACAAATGTACAAACTAGAGTAAGAAAAGATGAAAGAAAACGATCAACCCTCCAACTAAATTTATAACCAAACTGCAAACGCTGTCACTGCTAAGATGCGTGAGTTCATGTGTTGGTACTTCAGGAACATTGAGGAACAGTAATACTGCCTTACAGGATGAAAACATTTAGCATTATGTTCTTGAGGGGCATCGTTCTCTTTCATCTTTTTGTTTTCTCTTGCCCGGTTACGTTCCACAGAATAGCTTTGGAAGTATATCTGCTGTACACATAAACAAAATTACAAAGCATGTGGTATGTTACTGTAAACATATGGGTGGAAAATAAATGAAACTGTCACTCTAGATAAAGTAGCTGCAGTTGAGACATTCACCCCCTGTCATTCGCTCTGTTTGAGATACAATTTTCTCTGTTCTGAGATTCAAATGTGATGGTGTTATGCAGGGTGACTCTTTGAAACTGAAGAAAACAAATTGAGAAGAAAGCCAATTGGATTTTCCAAGTGGGCTCAAGCTGACATCATTTTCATCTTATGAATGCATACATTTACATGGCTATTCCAATTTATTCAAAATTGAAAAACCAGAGAGGAATTGAGAGTGATGTGTTTCTGCTCTTGGTTGCTATCTTCGGGCTTCTTGTTAAATACTCACTTCATCCTTTGGGAGGTTGGCTTCACAGGGTTCTATGGCTAGATATTCTCACTCCTTTGGCTTTGGACAGATGGATTCTTTGCAGTGCTTTGTATGGAGGGAATTGACTTTCTTTCCTTACCAGCCTCTTCACAGGCCAATGTGCCTCCTCTGCCTGCCTTACATCTGCAGGTTGCCTCTTGGTCTGATAAGCTCAGACAGAGCAGAGGCTGTGGGTCACTCAATCAGCACTCTCTGCATGCTTTCAGTGCCAGCTCTCCCTTTTTCTCCCTTTTTTCTCCAAAGGCAGAGGAAACAACCTCAGCTGCCCACCTGCCAGGAGGAAATGAGTCACAGACAACCCCTGGACTTTTCCCAGAGGCTATTCTGTGGCTGTGCTCCAAGGCCACTGGCACAAACAGTCTGCCCTCAGCCTGACTCAAAGCAGCTCTACTTTGTGTGATTTCTGTCTATTTTATTTTATTTTTTGCAATGTACAAATAATAATCAATGTATTATTGTCATTCATACAATATAATTTTAGTTTATAAAAGAAAATGATGGAAAATCACGATTTTCTCATAGCTCACATTTTCAAACTGCCCCCCCCTACCAATAGTATAAAGCCCCAAAATATTCTATTCCTAATTATATAAAACAGAAAAAAGCAGGAGATATCTCATCTGAGAAGCTTGACTCCACAAGTATTTGACTTTTAGCCATGCTTGTGTGGTGTTTGTAGCAAAGGCAATATTGGTCTGTCGGTCAATAAATCACTTTAGTCTAGACTGAGATACCTCAACAAATATTAGATGGCATGTGATGACATTAATGGTGTCCAGATGATGTATCCTAATGAAATTGGTCATCTCATGACTTTTCCCTATGCCGCACTAGCGGGTCATAGTTTTAAAGTGGTCACATTATGCTTTTCTCCTGCACTGAACTGCCTGAAAACAGCTCTATAGTAGTCCAGCCTTTTCTTCCGTTACCATGTTGCGTCAGGATGTAACACTTGCATAAGTCAGGCACACCCTCAAAAACACTGGTGGAAAAATACCTGAGCTGCAGCGCACAGTGACAAGACGTCCGCCTGCTGCCTCTCCTCTTTCGTCCAAACACTTGCTACCCTCCAGGCAGTCAATGGACATAAACGTGTTACTGTGATGTAGAGACAGAGCTCACTTAAAACTTCATGGATGAAAAATACATTTGTTACAAATTAATAACTCACCACCCTGAAACACTTGCTCCAGTCCATGTTGCTAAGCTGGTAAGGGGATATACAACTGAACCGAAGCCATGTTTACCAGTTTTTCAGGACCCACCCTACTCTGCTTCTGATTGGCTAGTAGTCCTTAACTAGGTACTGAACTTGTGTAACTCCCAACAAAGATCTTGTAGAAGTGAGATGCATCACTCCATAGCTAAAATGGAGCGTTAAACTCACAGGGTGAAAAGAGGAGCTGCAGCAACGTGCAGTATGACAAAAAACACGTAGCTTTTTGAAAATGAAACCATCACTAGTTCTGGTACAGTTATGGACCTGAAAATGACCATAATATGACCACATTAATAATTATGTTAAATACCACAACAACAAATACTCGTGGGTTGGCACCAAATTTTCTACAGAAATTTGTCAGGATCAGACAAAAAACTCCGAATGCCTTTGCTGATCCTCTGATGTTTCCTCTAACACTACCAACAACTCAAAATGTTTTTTGGGCTTATGACTTTGCTTATGAATACTTGCAAAATGAATGACATTCCCCATCATCCTCACCTGTTTTTTTATTTCTAATCAGCAAATGCTTGCATGCTAACCTGATAAATTGTGATTGTCAACTTAATAAACATGTTAACATGCTGTTGTTAGCAATTAGCTCCAACCCCTGCTGGGCACAGCATGACAGAGTTCTTTGATAAATGACAATTACTTGATTATCGAAATTGTTGACAAGTAATTTCCAGTAGATTAATTGATTAATTGTTTCAGCACTAGTTTTGTGACTGTAGTGCTTGTTACAGGCACTATGTACAAAAGGAAAATGGAGACTTTCTGTATTAATTAAGACAAATGACCCCTCCCCTGTGTTCCTGTAGCTTCTCATCTTCATTGTTAGTCCAATATGGAATTTTCTTAATTGTTCCTTTAAGCAGCTACATACTGAGCAGTTACTCGAGAGTAGTCAGTTGAACATAACAGGATTCTTTAATTCCCTCAGGTAATCTGGAGGGCATTGTTGGAGCTGAAAAAGTTGTCTACTGTAATCCCCATCCTCTGAGGGTTAAGGGGTTTATTCAAAAACAGCATGATTGCCCGAACGCAGACCTGGGCTTTCTCCTCTCGAATTTCTTATCAGCTCAGCAGCACAAATGACTGCCGCCTCAGCCTCTCCAAGCAACACTCCATCAGCTTACTCTTGTACAGGTTTCAAAGTGAGGAAAAGTTGATGTAGTGGTCACCTGTCTGACAATCCTGTGCACCTCCTCCACTGGCCGTAGTAGTAGGTAGCTGTCATTCCAGGCCATACTCTCTAAGAGAAATCATTTGAGCTTGGATGGAGATGAGGAGAATGGAAGGGGCCCACTTAATATTCACAGAGCAGAACCACAGTGAATGGAAATGAGTAAGAGAGGTTGAAAAAAGAGAAAGGGGATGGGGGGGAGCAAAGAAAAACACGACTGAAACAGAATGCAAAATTGCAGGATAGAATTGGCAGCATGGCATTGGAACAACTTATTTTCCAAATGCTAATAATTCAGGAGGGTGTGGGGACATTGAGTTAGTGAGTGTGAAGATCTGTGGTCGCTTGCTGACTGCCTCAAAACTCATCTCCGTGTGAAGCGTGTGTAAGAGACAGAAGCAGTGCGTGAAATTGTTGGAAATTGACACAGGATATGCAGTTGTATACATAACAGGTTGTGCAGGCAAGTGCAGTTGATTTCAGCATGATAATGATTCAGAGGAGGGTTGCTTGCAATAAAGGACGCATTTCCTATCTACATATTGGCCCACAGCAGTTCGTGTGACATTTTCATAGCACGTTGAAAAGGTCTTGGGCAGCCACATTTTTTGAATTTTTTTTTTTTTTTTACATAAACTGCCAGCCTGGCTATTACTTTCTTCATTTTCCATATAACACACACTTGCTATATTTAACGGTAGCTGTAGTAGTCTCAGACGTCATGTTTCCTTCACTGGTCTAACCTTCAGGTGTGTGTTTTGACATGTGTCTAACTGACTACAATTATACCAGTGAGGTCAGTTAGCCTGCCCGCTGCAGACAGGATGTCAGATTCATTGTAAAGGTTGGAGCAAAACAATGCTGGGAAGGATATCCTCTCATTTTCATGGTCACCTAGGGTGCCCAAAAAGCGTGGCTGCTGAGAGAAATGAGTCTGGGGGCTCTCACTTGTCCCCGGTGCCCCCCACTACCTCACCCGGTCATCCGCACCCGTTGCTACGCTAAATTAGAACTGCCGATCTTCTCCCCGAACACCCCCCCCCACCTTCCTCCTTCTCTCTCTCCCCCCTCCCTCCCTCGCTCTCTCTCCTCTCTCGCTCCATCTCTGTCCTTCACTCCTGAAGTTACAGAGGAGAGGAACAAGAGGAGGTGTCAGCTGACTGCCCCCCTCCAATCAGATAAGTTCTGATGGAAGTGTTTAGCAGCTGCTAAGATCAGATTTAGCCTGAGGGAGGGAGAGCGCAGGAGGCTGGAGCTAGGCAGTGCAGTGTGGCTATGCACTGGTATGGAGGCATGATAAGTCGGGGCTCTGTACTATGGACGAGTCCAGCATTCTGAGGAGACGAGGGCTACAGGTAGGCAGGCAGATGTAGGTGTGCTTGTGTGTGGAGCTGTGTCTGCAGGGCGACTTTGTACCGTATGTATGAGTGGCTTGTGAGCCTCTTGTATTGCTCTTTTAACAGAACACAGTTAGGACTTTGAGACCTTTTTGTGTTCACACTTGGCAGTACAGAGTGAGCAACATTGGCGCTGCTGTTGATGTGTGCTTGAGTCCTGCAGGAGAGAGAATCTCTTGGCAGACATTTTTCACTAGATGTACTAAAGAGGATAATTAGGAAATTCAATTCAAGAACAGTTGACTGAAAACAGGCTGCAAACGTTATAATCTTCACTACTTTGTTTTCTGTGTAAAGATTTGGAAATAATATTTTGTATTGATTCTTGTCCAAACAGTGTTACTTTTCAAACAGCATTAAATCATTAGTGATATTTCATTTGAGTTATCTGCCTGGAGGGGGACGAGAGATGTGTACTCATGGAGCTGGATTGATTATGTTGCTTGAAGGGCTTCTTGTGCTTTATTGACTTTTTATGATAATTGAGTTTACAGTGAGGCGTTTGCCTTTCTGTCAAAAACCATGATCGTGGTGTAAGCTTTAGGACAACAGTCCTAACAAATGATGCACTTAATCAAATCATTGCTGCCATCACTCTGCCGTAACATTAATGCTGCTGGGAAGGCGGGACAGAGTGCTCTGAAATATGAAATTGCTTGTATTTTACACCTGCAGTAGGTGTTACAGTGAAGCATAAATTGGACTTGGATTTATAATTTAGCTTACTCTAATTTGGGCCACTTACAGAGCAACTGATTAACATGTTTAAAAGGAAACCTTTTTAAATTCAGCTCAAACTACTGTGTGTTTTGAATCATAAACTACCTGTGATGCAGTGCATATGTCATTTGTTTTTATTAGGCTGCAATATCGCAGATGAATTAAACCAGTAAAACTGCTTTTATTCTTAATGTTCATTTTCATAATAAACACAGGTGAGTTTTGCTGGTTAAGAACTCCTTTTTTGTTCTGTAATGTTTGATTTATTTAGCTGCTGAGAAAATCTTTTGAATGAAGCTGGTAACATTTGACTTTCGTGTTCACAAATTTAGTCAGTGTGTTCCTCTGTGATTATGAATCTTTTTGAAAATAGACAGCTGAAATGCTGACATTTCATTCGTGATTTGGATATTTTTTAATGGTCTTCATGGATGTTTCTGGAGAAACCAATAACATATTTTGTAATTGCGTTTATCAAAAGCTTTCAAACAGTAATTTTGTGCACAGTTCCCCTAATCTCTCTATTCCTTTGTTGGACACCACCTTCTCTCTTGTTCTCTTTCTTCCACACAAGACTTCTTTATGTGCCCTAACACGCATCAGCTACACCAAACACAACGGCCACTCCTGTAGTTAGGCTGCTGTAGGCTCTGACTTTAACATTCAAAAGGAAACACGGAAGTTAGTTTGTCAGGCAAATGAAAATAGCTGGTTCAGCTCCACAGTTTCCCATTCATTCTCAGGCCAGGAAGGGATGACATCATTCGAGTCAGACCTTGTTTATGTTGCATGGATGGTAAGGGCTAGACTGTTTACAGTAAAGAGGCCGTTAGTGCTTTTGACCTCAGGAAAAAAATAGTAACCTATTTCAACATTACATTAGTAATTGATACCTTGCTGCTACCCTGTTGTAATCAAGAAATAAAAGTTTTTATTTGGCTTATATCTTAAAGGTTGGCAGCTGTGTCTTTTTATGACCTTATGTGAGAAGAGTCAAATCATTGTCATATGTATTAAATATGAGGCAGCTAATTTCATTGGCTTAGAATAAAATAACTGGAAGTTGGGGTAGCCTGGCCAAAGGTAACAATATCCGTCTGCCAGCTCCTCTAAACCTCACTTTTCTTCACAGTGTGTTTACTTTTATAAATTATTGATTTAGGTTATATTTTGTATAGAGATCCAGTAAACTTAAGTAGCAACATTTACAAAAATATACCAATAGGTAGAAAAGTAATTAACAATGTATTTTGTAAGTTGGTACTTGCACATGTCTGAATGTGAAAAAGAATTTTGGTAAGCTTAAGCAACCAAATGTCAAAACTTTGATTTGATCTTTCGATCATGAAGAACAGGAAGATAAATCTTTAGTTTTCATGTTGATGCCTAATGAATGTGACAGTGTGCTGAATTTATTTTTAGACTTGTTGAAAACAAACGAAGACTAACCAACAATACGCAGGAGAATAGCTGCTTCCCAGTATCAGAACCATTAATGAGTTCTCTAAATAAATTGCTCAGCTAAAGTGTGCTGTTCAGTATGAGTTTTTGTCAGCATTATGAGTAACTTGTTTGCTTGTCTGGAGACAAGGAAGGAAGCGGAATGATTTGAGACTAGAATAAGGTGAAGTTATGTATATGATGAGCTTGTTAAGTTTAAAAATACTATAGAATATTGATTGGCAGGTACTTTGTGTACATTTCATTTGGGTTGCTCTTATTCTGTATTTATGGTAAATACAAATGAGTATTGGCCGGGTGATGTTACGGACAACAGTAATTGCTTTCTCTATAAAATTAATTAAGATAATGCTTCCATGTTTGTAGTATGTCAATAGACTGGGATGTTTGTATCTGTTGTATAGACTGTCAATTCTTTATTGACAAATGTAAATGATCGTCCAAATATGTATATCTCTAGCAGTAATGATACTGCTGTGTAAAAATGTATTTGACTTGTAACAAGCACAGCTGTTCTGCCTCATATAAGATGATTTCCTTTAGTTTAGCGTTTGTGGTTGTGTCTCTAGTCTCACTAGGTTTGTAGTCTGATTTTGAAGGCGTATAGCCGCCATGTTACCTCATTATATAATATTTTGTAGGATTTATATTGATTTTAATGATGGCTATAGCAGCTACGCATGTCCTTCATCTTAATTAGGAGCAGCCTGTCAGGAGCTACTGCATTGCATTGAGCTTTACTGTACTTCTGATGTCTAACAGTGCCTCATAATAAAAGGTAGCTACCCAGACGAGTACAGTGACATTGTGTGCCTCCAAAGAGCCATTTGTGTGAAGTGGTGCGACGGTCGGTTCAGAATGGAAAAAGGCCTTCTATTTGCATGTTTTGCAAATTTGAGTACTTTTTTAAGGCTGTCCCATAAGTATTGGTCATATTAACATAATAATTGTATGTATTATAATATTTTTGCTAATTTGACGACAGAAAGAACTGCTTTACTGAAGCACTAATGAAAAGCCCTGATCTTGGAGGGACGTTTGAATAGGACATCCTTTCTTTAGCTAGAAGAGGGAAGCAGCTTCTCTGCTGAAGTGTCCTTGTGCAAGACAGTGGGTTTCTATCCACTCCAGCGGCACTTCATTGATGCTGTGAAAAGAGTCAGTTTAAAAGATAAAGTTCTCCTTGAGGAAGAATAATCACAAAAGAAAACATCCGTCATCACTGGGAAAACATATTGGACAGAGTATACTGCCAGATGTGCACAGTAAACACATAGATGAGTCACCAATATTTATTTAATATTTATTTAATTTATTTTTTATTATTTATTAAATTTAGGATTTTTGATGTTTAAACCACTTGTGACTTGCAGATTCAAAATGAACATTTCAGCATATTTTGCATTTGATATTGACGTTTTTAAACAGAAAAAATGTTGTACAAAAAGATGTTGCTAATAGTGTGTAGAATTATGTACAATAGCAGCCTCTAGTGTAGATCTCAGGACCTACTGCTGGTTTGCTCTTTTAGCAGAAAGTTGTATAAACACGATTATTAATCTATTTGATCTGACTTACAAACTAGTCAAATTGCTTATAGGTAGAACAACAGTATCTGTGTACACATCTGCTCCTCACTCTACCATTCTGTCTATTTCTCAGTTTTCCAATTTAGGCCATGTTAAATTATATGTGCGATATTTTCCCAATAGCATTTTTTTTTACTGTTTTTAAAAGTTATTTTATTTTCTTCCTATCTTTCTATAACAGACAATTCCCAATCTGATTAGTAAAAGTTTATTTTTCATGGTCACAATTTTAAAATATATTGCACACAGGACAAAAATAAGGGAACACCAAACTGAAGGCTTGGTTGTATCAGGATCTGTTAGTATCAAATAACCTTGTTATGAACTGTTAATTGTTTTAAGAACATTCATAACATAATCTTATTTTTTTGGTCTTATATAAGCCTCAGTTGCTAGTGACTGCACAGTTTTACCTTTCACTGCAGTTTGCATCTTTCTGATGTTCTTACAGTACTCGCTGTTCAAACAGCACAGATGTCTTTAGTAGTTTCCAGTCCTCTTGTCATCTCCAGCTGTTCATCCCTTCTGTCATTTGAGTTTGTATATCACTTCTGTCATTTGCATTTGCTCATGTTAGACATCATCAGACACCAGTCCACATTAAACACTGAGTGAAGACATCAGTTAAATGCAAATGCCAGTTACTAACATGCTACATCAACAGTATACATTTAGCATTTTGACAAACAGAAACTCATTAACAACCAGTGGCAATTATCAACCAAGTCAATGTGCAGCAGAAATGCAATGTGTAAACAAAGATAAACAGTATGAAACTACACATTTAGGCAAAAACAGAACCTCATATGATGAGGCATGTTGTATGTCATTGTCAACTTTTAATGGGCACAGTTGGCGATGAAAGCTTTGAAATTGTCCACCAACTAACTATTTATTCTTGTGATATGCGACTATTAAGAACTAAAATATAAATAACTATATTAAATTGAGCTTTGCCTACATTAAAACACTACAGTCTTTAGTGGCACCCTAATTAGTGTTCACAACCTGTAGCTCCACCCTACAAATTAGATGAGGAGCTGACGAGATAAAATATGCGTCATTACTTTTTATGTAACAGGAGTAGCCATGTCACTTTTACAAAATATGAAAATGATATGCATAAAGGTTTAACTGTGAGATTCTATTGAATTTGATGCGACACCATCAGCTTACGTCTTTAACAGTGGCCACTCTGTTGGTCTTATTGCACTAACTACAAGAACACAGTTCACTTGCAAAGCTATAATCAAGGACAGCTGATATTACTACTGCTGGGAATATTAGCAAAATTGCAATGCAAAGGTTATCAGATCTATTAAACTTTCTAGGTTATACAAGAAAAATATGCTTTCTGATCTTTAAGTCCTCAGGGAAAGCCACAAATAAGAATGAATTGTTACACATACATTTGAAATGGTCAAAAATCTGTCAATTTGTCAATATGCTGTTGGTTAGGTGAAGCCTGTTCCCAATGCATATTGTTGATGAATGAACCAGATCAGTTGCCAGTTGACGTTTCTGATATTCTTTTGGGTTTTGTTTTTTTTACAAAAATCTGTATGTATTGGAAGAAGCAAACATGGCTGCAGTTGGGAATATCTTTATTCATTTAGTTTAGCTTTAAGGTACTTTTGTTATGGCAGGAGGTCCTCATTATAAAAGAGAGATCATAAAATTATAAGAACATTATGCTCAGTGCCAGTTATGAAATGAGTTGTTTCCCCCTTAGAACAGTGAATGAGGCATTGGATTAAGCATTTATGACACCTAACATCCTTCTACAAGGAGAAATGTGAGGATGCCAGCAGATTTAATCAGCAAAGTGTATGTGTGCTTTGCTGTTGAATCTCCCCCTGCTGGTGCAGAAATCAATATCTTTCAGATCGAGCTGGGCATAATGATGGAAAGTATTACTTAAGACAGTAGGTTTGGCTTTGCTGGTGTAGTTGTCATGGTTAATAAGTCAGCAAATCAGCAACTTAGGTGTAGTTTCTGAATGATCAAAATTCAGGTAATTGAACGAATTGTAAATGTCCAGACAATTTGTTTTCTACTCAAATCCAATGTATGCGCTTTAAGACAATCTTCAATCAGTTTTATCATGTATAGTCTGTCTCCTTGTCTACATGTTTGGGAGCAGATAACCAGCTTAATTGATCTATTTGACCTATCGTAATCTCCAGATGCACTTGGTGTCTTTGACTTTGAAGCAGCATTTAGGTTAGATGAAGGCTAAGATTTAATGTTGAGTGAAGTCTTCAATTAGGACTCTTTTGTTATTCCCAGGGTCATTCTAAAGGCCTGTAGACTTCTTTATTATTCTCAGTTCCTATAAGTTTCATGAACATGCTCTTCATCTGTTATGTCATCCTGTCTTATTTTCTGTACTAGACCTAAACATGTGGCAAACAACATACACACTGTAAATAAAAAGAAAAGATATCTGGAAAGTGACAGAAGGGTTTACATTAGGTGAGATAGAGGAAGATCAATAGCACAAATGAATTGCTCAGTTATTTTGTGCGCGCGCATCAGTTTCATTTCGTATTCTCATTTTCTAATTTAAACATTATTATACAGAGCATCAGTGGTCATGATCGAAGTGTAGACCTAAAAATGAACTGTAATGATGAAAAGAAAATGTTAGCATGCTAAACTAAAATGACAACTCAGTTGAGAACTTGTTAAACATTTCACCTAACATCAGCATGGTAGCAAGGTTATTGTACAAATGTTAGCACGCTGACGTTAGCATTTAGCTCTTTTTCTTGTCCTTAAGAATGAAGAAAGTACATCCATGATAACTGAGCTCAAAACTGGTCATTGAAATTGACAGCGTACCTTAATTGGTCCATGAGCAGTTATTACTCGTTTGCTAATAGCGGTGTTGTAGAGACACACATTAGTTTGTAGATTTTTTCCGTCTACATGTGTCAACTTGTCAACATGTGTCTGTTTCACTATCAAAATGACGTGTCGCCAAAGGTAGTATTTTGTGGATAAGGGTTGCCAATACTGAAATAGTTCAACCCCTGATTACAAGGTAGATTTGGTCAGCGATCCTAAGTCATTACTCTAGCACATTTGATATTTACAGACAAAAGGATTTAACTTCCTTTACACTGATGTCACTCAAGGTGTTTAAATTATGACTTAATATGAGAATAGGGATTTTCCTGCCTGTCAGCAACAAACCCAAGTACACTTTTGATCTTGAGATGTAGGAAAATCCAAAATAAATCAAGGGGAATTATTAATGATCCATTACACATAAGCCTTTTTACAAGCGCAATACCACATCTTTGATGTGGTGTCTTGGAGATGTTGTTGCTAGAAGTTATTAATTGGCATTTACCCTATGGAACAATAAACTATCCGAGGTTCATCATGTCAAAAGTGTTACCTCTCGAGCACTGAGAAGATTACTGGATAAACAAATGATTAAACGTACATGGTTTACTTTCATCACTGGTTTCTTTTCCTGACGAACAACGTTCAAAGATGAAAGGTTTTTATGCAATTATTCATTTTGACACCTTTTCATCCTCTTACAGATCATAAAATTTAATGAAAATATGTGTATTTATGTTCAGCGTTATGCTGACTTAGTCGGGGTTTCAAGAAAGGATAAAGTGAAGGGCAGCTGGACTTTTTAACCTTCCTTGGAAAACTATGAACCTGGATAATGAGAACCTTCACAGACACACAGCAGGGCTATTGCTTCGCCTTGAATGTCACAAAAAGTTTCAAATGTAAGGCTCTTCAGTCAAGTTTTGTTTGTCATTTGAACGCAGAACTCAAGCTTCGAAGCTTGCTGGATATCTTCTGCTTTGGTGCTGTTGATGTTGCAGCAGTGTGAGTCAGTCCTGTTTGATCATGACACCGGCACACACAGCTCAGGCTCGCTCTGGCTCTGAGCACGTCAAGAGAAATGCCTGTAAAGGATAATGAAGCAAGAGGTGAAGACAGCTGAATGATAAAGAAGAAAAATGTTTCACTGTTGTCTGCTAATGCTGCTGAGGTTTACTACTAAAGGAAATATCACAGCTTTCCTTGTTCTTTAAATCATATTCCTTAAGATTCCAAACTTTGTTGATTTAGAGACGCCTTTGTGGTGTCAGTGTGATTTAACACCATTTAACACCACACAGGTGAATCTAGGGGCAGCAAACACTCCTCGAGCATCTACTTTGTCAGACATACAACAGAATTGCAACTTATCTATCTGTTTACAGCCACACAAAATCTATCTTAATAAAGAAGTCAGTCAATTATTGGCCTTTGTCCATTATGCCATGAGCAACCATGACCTGATTTCATGCGAGTAGATTTTCAGGACACTAAGTTGGTTACTTTGCTGAGGAGTTGAAAGTATACAACCTGTCCACTGCAGATGTTCAACTAACAGCTCACTGTAGGTGGCCGTTCTTGTTCCATTACTCCCTTTACTGAAACCTGATGTTGTCGAAAAATGCAGAAATATAATCATGTCTTGTTTTATAGACACATTTTTGTCAACTAGGAACATTTTTAGTCGGGGGAAGCCCTAATTAAAACCATGTCACACAGTGCCCTTGAATATGCTTGCTCTTTCTCTACACAAGCTTTGCTTATTCAGAAAGGTGTCAAAAGTTTAAGCATCAAAAGCAGAATAAGCAAGTCATTACAAGACGTTTATTCCATCTTTATGTAAATATTTTCCTGAGGCATGAATTGATTTCACATAAAAAATGTGTTTTTCAATAAATTGGTCTATTATCATAATGTTTTTGCTCTCAAGTTATCTTTGCGTAATTGTAGACTTCACACTGTTGTTTGGTGTGCTGTGATTGGTGGATATCCCATCAGTGTAAGTCTTTCCCTGCTGGTAATTAGTGTTGTGTGAGCTACGGTCATGTCTCCCAAGGAAACTCTCTGCCCTTGGTCTTTTGTAGGCAGCAGGGGAAGCCAGATATTAAGCCCTAATTGATAGCAAAGGGAGAGTGGGGCTTAGCACTTTTTCTGCTGACTGGAGCAGCCAATACACATCAACTCAGTGTCCTACACTGCCTGAGACAAAGGACCTCACCCTTATCAGGTTGTTGTAAGACAATGAAATGTGTAATGATCAAATTAGTGAGATTTGTAGTCACAAAATAAAACCGATCCAAAGCCTATTTATCTGTGCTCTTTTACAGCAAGAAGATAGATCCGGTAGGGAGAGATCTGATATCATCTCAGCTGGAGAGCTTTCTATTTGTTTCGCTCTGCTGATATAAAAGAGCACATGGAGACACTGTGAGGGTGGTAAAACAGTCTGCTTTGTTACAAGAAACTGCTGTAATTAAAGAAACAGTTGTGGTAACTCTAAGAGGGATGTAGTGATGTGTGCACAGTGGGCTCATCTGTCTCTGTGGCTGATGTTGGACCTTGGCTTGCGTGGCTTTCCATGTGGCACTGGCGCAGCATCTGTTGATGAGCCTTCAGAGAAATATGTTCTTTGGAGTATTTTAATGAAAGTTGTCATTTAATTTCTGTGAAGCAGCTGAGCAACATTTGAAGGTGTTCTCCTGAGTCCGTACTCCAGCTTCTCAAAATGAATACTTGTGGGCAAAGTAACTAACACTAGCTGTACGTTCTCTCTCTAAATGTACATATGTAACCAAAGTATAATAACCAAATGAAACAGCTAAAGTTAAATGGCATAGTTTTCTAAAATGGTGCTTTTACCACCAGTCCCCCAAACTCGATAGGATACCAGGTTTAAGAAAAGGCAACGTTACAAGAGCTAACTATAGCATGTTGTATGCCCGATGTGTTCATTAGTTTGTTTTGTCAACACTCTAACCTTCATCTTAGACAGGCACTTCTAAGATTTTAACACCACTCAACAAGCACTAGGCCCACTCGTTACCCATCTTTTTTTACATCATATCTCAGTGTGCCTAAACGCTTTTGAACCCAATATATTGTAGGTAAAACTAACCAGAAATTGAAATAATAAAGATTAAATAATAAACAACGAAGTTGATAAAATACTATTAAAAAAATACAATAAACACATTAAAAATAAACAATAAATAATAATAAAAAAAACTGTAATAATGCCATAAAACATTCTTATCAAAAGCCAGACTAAAAAAAAGGTGATATTTTAAATTTATGTTTAAAGATGTCAACTCTAGGAACTTTTCCACCAGCTTTGAACAAAAGCTAAAAGCTGCCACACTGTGAATTATGGAAAAACTAAATGACTTACACACACAAGCGATACTGTCAGTCCATATAACAAACATTTTGTAATAGCAACGGCATACAAGCAAAACACAAGAAGCACAAACAGGCAGGACAGAAAAGACAAGATAGCAGCAAGATTTGGTGTCTAAGCGTAAAGTTGGCAGCCCTGACTACCTGTTAGCCACTTCTTTAAGTTAAATTTAAAAGAAGCATAAGTTTTAAAATGTAATGTAAATTTATTTAATGCACATTACATTACTGTACCTCTTTGGTGGTATCACAATACAACTATACTCTGAAGTCTGAAAACAGTTCTAGTTTTAACAAATATCCACCACATACAGAATGGGTTTAAAGACCATATACATTGTGTTAATTCAGTCAAAGTTGTTTAATGACTGCAAAGACTTTGAAATGTTGCATATGTTTGCCAGCAGTATTATCCTTTCAGTAATAAGCCTGTGAGAATGCATAATCCCCTATAGAAATCAATGAGGGCATTGTTGGTGCTTTGTCTGGGCTATTAAACCCTGACCTCTGTATGTCTCTGCCTTGTACAGTCGGCTTCAGCAACATACAGTATTGTCTTTATTTATTTATTTATTTTTTAAAGAAACACGTCTGGTTTTATTCTCTCACAACATGTGTAGAACATGTTGTGAAATGTATTCATATTTGTGTGTTTACTTAAGTATCATATGAAGTTAATTTACTGTTAATTAAGTGAAATTTTTCAGTTCCATTTTTTATTTCTGATATCTGAAAATCAAGAACTTCCAAATGTATTTTATTTTTGGAAGTCTTTCTGGGCATTTTATGTCTTTTACTATAGTCAGTAGGAAGGAGATGACGGGAAATGGGTTTGGTAGAGCAATGTCCTTCCATGATCCTCATGATCACCTGGTTCAGCTGGTATGTGATTATAGTAATTTAAATCCAGATGCTTTCTTTAAACTTCTTGCCAAGTTCTCTGGTTGGTACCAGTTTCACACCTGCCAAAGCCGCTGCTGCAGCAGCAGAATAGTGGGCTGTAATTTTTATCTGTTTCTTAATTTTCACTTTCGGAATTTTGGTCTGCAAAGTTTTATGTAGGTTTAGAGTTGTTTACTGTGATGTTTCTGAGGCAATACTACAAGTATAGTACTATAAGAATACTTCAGTTTTCTAGAATCCAATGAACAGGCTTGCTGCTTGACATTTATTTAAAAAACATCGTCACAACTGGTTACAACAACGGCTGACAAATTTTCCAGCGTTGCATAAATAAGCAAGTGTTATGGCTTGTGTAGAGTGACTTTCTTTTGTTATTGTAAGTGGGATGCACACTTCAACTGGTGTAATATTTAAAGCTTATATTAAAGTTTTAATTTTTGTGCTTTTTTCTTTTCATTTACAGAAAGAGCTGAGTCTTCCTAGAAGAGGCAGTTTGTAAGTACCCAGTTATGTTACACGTTAAAAGGGTTGGTTAATAGAAATACCATGTGATCAGTCTTAACCTCCAGTTGTCACACTACCTATTACATTGTTGGTGCAGATTCTCAATAGAGCCAAAATTTGTATGGATTTGTGAATAAAGTTAACATTTCTACTCCAATTAGCTGTGAAGATTGTCTGACAACTTATGAATTGTTTGTTATATTTAGCCTACTTAGTCTAACTTGCATTACACATTTCACAGTTGTTCTGTAAAATAGTCACATAACTAACATGGGTGGCAATTACGTGACCTGTAAAGGTAGTTGTTCTTCTTCACTGTCAGCAAACAAGCTGTAAACAGAAACAAATTAGCTTCTCACTAAACACAATTTAGTTCGAGTTCCTGTGCAATTCTCAAATGGCACTTGCATGCTATATTTTATGTTAATATTTATTTTGTTATCCAGGAAAGTGATAATAAAGGAAAATAACATAAAGAATAAATCGAATAAGTGAACAAGAACAGACACACAAATGATGAATCTGAAACAGTCAGATTGATTAAGTCACAACCTCTCCACTGGCAAGCAAACAGTCCTCTCAGGTATAAACTTCTTCTGTTGCCTTTAACCAAACTGAACATTCCTCTGTCAGTTGTGTTTTCTGTAATTTCCTTTAATTGCTGTTCGTGAGGTGTTACAATTCCTTTTCAAGCTATTTCGTTGTTATGGCTTTTTTGGGAGCTGCCAGCAGTACATGAAATGAATATGTCTTGATTTTCTATCTCTCATTTCTCTGGACATACCCCAAAGATGTTCCGTGCCTTGCACCAAAAATTGAATCCTTGCACCGTCACACAATCAAACACTACTACAATACCTGCGGGGTTCAGTGGATTTCTTAAGGAAAGCCAGAGAGCTTGTGTGCTTGAACTGCTTTTTTGGCTTTCCTCATGCCTGTCCACTCCTTGTACATATATCCTCCTCCCTCCTCTTAATGCAGGTGTTCTGGAGATTCTCCATCATTTCTAGATCACGGCACGCATGTTACATGAAAAAAAACAGCCAGATGTAATGTATGCTGCTAGCTAGCATGCTGGTAACTGGCCTGCTATTACCAATTATTTCATGCATATATACAACAGGAATAATTGATGTAATGCTTTTCACTATATGGTCAGGTCATGTCTAAAGTATACCTTTCCCAAGACTCCATGTCATTTCTGACACACGTAGCTTAATGTCCATGGCATAAAGTTATCTAATTTACCTTCAAATTAATGGTTCTTTGACAATGAAGAATGTTAAACCTTCTTTTATAGCTACTCTTCATCACTTTCCCAGATGCTGTTTTTGCCATTGCCTTTGTAATCTTTATTTTGTTGGTCAACTGGGCACTGTGTTGTGAGACCAAATTGATAAATTGATCCAAAAAACTCCTGCAAGGTGAAAAACGAACCTTTTCAACTCTGTGTGGATAAGCTCATAGAGGTAGATTGGCTGAGTTTTTTTAAATTAGTGTGCAATTTACTATTAGTTGATAAGTCTACACTTGAATTTTATTGTTTCTGTCAAAATGGAAGTATTGTTTTTATTCCAGCATCAGTCTTGAAAGTAGAGTTCATTTTATTTTGTCAGTAAAAACCTACAATGAATTAAACTTTCCTTAGGCAGGTTGGTCAGATTTCTGTTCAGGAAGTTATTAAGGATGATTCTTGGCCAGTGATGTGCCAGAGGAAATGCAGCTTTTAAGCCAGCCATTGATTTTGGTTTAGTTTGATATATTTTATGGTGGAAGAGAAAGCTTTACCCATGACCTGCTGTGCCCTCGCTGGCACCTCACCAGAGGGGGGACCTACTGTAATAGAGGTGGGCCATTACTAACAGGCTGCAGTGAGATCACCAAACACACGGGTTTATATTTAGAGTGCTGGCGCCACTAGGGACCTTGGTAACCATAGTAATGGTGTTTGGATATGACAAAGTTGACGAAACTGCTTCACAGTCATCAAAACTGCAGTTTATTTAAACAAGATGTTTATACGAATTTGTCACCTTTAAATGAGAAAAGTCAGGATCAAGTAACAAATTACAATATCCCATATTCTGTAAGATATGTCTTGATTGGTATTACAGCTGTAATCTCTGACTGCTCTGTCTCTTGATTTTAGAGTGTTAGACAGGATGACTGGGTAAAATGTTAGTGTGATAGATGTAGGAGCTGAGTTGGAAGAAGCTGTCCTTGGTTACATGTAGAGGGACAATGATAAAGATGCCGGACACTAGAGAAAAGTGCATGGAGAAGGAACTGTAGCGCTGTATCCACAGGTTTTTCTGTGAGAGAGAGCCATCTACTGAACGTTTGATGTCATTAACACGCTTGCTGGTGTCAACATGCCAGTTAATTACCAAGTTTAACCTTTTCCACAATGTCATTACATCTTGGGGGAGCATTTATTATTGTAATTCCTTTTCCACAACCGCAAGAGTGATGGATTGTACCTTTTAGTCTGTGTCATGTGTGGAGTTGTTTACAGTCATTCTAGGTGAGCGATTACTGGAACCTATTTATAGGCTGACCTTAATAACTGGGAGTCTTTTGCTGGGTCCAATTCCATAACTTAAAATCAATCATTTGTATGTGTTGGCGCCTCAAGGCACACTCATTGGATTTGTTGAC
The DNA here is from genome assembly GCA_024633595.2 of Lepomis macrochirus. NCBI lineage: Eukaryota > Metazoa > Chordata > Actinopteri > Centrarchiformes > Centrarchidae > Lepomis > Lepomis macrochirus. The sequence continues at coordinate 23,351,440 of JALXJV020000019.1, forward strand.
CATTATGTTAGATCCTTTTCCCATTTCTCACCATTAGCACAAAAACACAACCTGTTGCAGGTTCTGAAAGACCAGAGCTGTTGTGCTGCCCAACTACATCACTTGCTTTGCAATGCTACATGATAGCAACGAGGAATTGTTGACTGTAGATTTTGTTACAGAGGACCTACTTACCTACCATGCTGTCTCTCTCTTCTTGTCTCTCTAATAAGATAAAAAAATAATTTGCCATGTTATACTTTGCCCTTACTTAGCCTCTTTAATCTATTGTGGCTTGAATTGTACCTTATTTATACATAGTTTTGGACAAAAGAATCTGCCAAAAAAAGTGTTAATATGTCATGGTTATACATGATACAAGATCTTTGGAATTTATTTCTTTAAGCTGGCTCACATAATGTTTCATACATTGAGATCAAGCTTTGACTCACTAGTGTTTGTAGTTTTCTAGTTGGTACATTTTCCCATTTTGCAATGATAGATTCAGCAGGCTTCTGTAGAATCTTCCACAACACCTCCATCATTTTAACATGTGCATAAAGTTATAGATTTCAACTTTAAAGCTGTGTTAATATTTTCATATTTGCAATGGAGTAAATGACTATGTTCAATGTGAATTGTGTCGCTTGTACTTACAAAACAACAGAGAATTATCATTCAACTCTGCAGTTTCCACAGCTCCACAGAGCTTTTTACCTTCTCAATTTAAGGCGTGGTTGTTCTACTAATCTCAAATCCAGTAACTGCACACCATGCAACTGGTGACTGTGTTGGAAAGCATCAGAGGTTGCGTTATACTTTCTTGTTGCCCGCCATTTTTACAGCCAGGGTCATTAAAATTTTGTCATAATCTTTTTTTATAGCAATGCTGATGTTGAATTCCTTAAATAGAATGTCGCTGTGAAACTGATCTTTGCTTACTCCGTAGGCTAACAGCTGGTATTTATTCATGAACAAAAATATTCAAGAAGCATAGGGAGAGAGTAAATAAAAAGTCCTGTTTGGCCTCACCCATGACACACAGGTTTCCCTCTATATATTATTTATTATGGGAGTAAATGTTCCTTTAACTTCAGTTAAGATTTTTATTATTCTACCTGGTGTAGAGGTGAAATTGGCCAGTAAAGAGCCTGAGATTTCTCTCAGGAGTTGGTAGAAACCAAAACAGAAGTAAAATGACTTATACTGAACTTCAATATGTCACATAAACACAAGCATGACTTCAAATGAATGATGATGTTGCTCTGTGCTGGATGGATTAATAGACAACTGTTGACTAACAAGTTTGCCGTGTCATAAGTCAATATTGTGTTTACAGGTTGTTTCGCTATCCCCAAATGACCAAAAATCTCTTAATGCAGGTTTAATGAAAGCACTAAGACGTTTTGTTTCAATAATTCTTATTGTTAGCCTAAATTATGACATTTTTGAAGTGGTGGCAGTGTCACTGAGGAGGCAGAATATAACTGATAATGAATACCAAGTTTAAGTTTTGAAGTCAGTGGAGCATTTGACTTATTCATAATGAGTGCTTTATTCTAAGATACACTGAGTGTTCTGTGACTGTGACTTCAGTTAAACAACATGGTCACAAGCAAGCAGTAAGCTACTGTTCTTATGCGCAAAACCAATGTAGAAGTTCCTTAAACCTGCTTTTTATCGAACAGCCAGCAGGGGGCGACTCTTCTGGTTGCAAAAAGGATAATGGTAAAATGACCCTACTTCTCACTTGATTTTTTTTTTTTTTTTTTTACCTCAGTAAACACTTTCCTGGTGAGTTTATGGTCTCAATCGCTAGTTTCATGTCTTCTTCAATACAACGTGATGTTGATGATCATGACATGATTTGGCAGTCCAAACCAACGGGTGATGTCCCCATGACTATGTCCACTATACAGTCTATGGTCACAAGACGTTATTATTATTATATAAGATTAGAAATTGCTGCCGTTTGGCAGCTTTGCACAAAAAACCAGGAAGAGGATGGTGAATGGTGCCGTATAAATGAATAAATTTCTGAACCACTTTCTGTTTAACAAAAAAGCAGTCAGCATGTAGCTGCCGAGACTGATGTGGGTGTACTTCACTTTCATCCAGGTAGAACTGATTTCAAATTAATTCAAGTTGAACAATAGAAGCTCCTCTGCACACTGTTGTGAGTCACAGAAAGTTTTTCTCACTGCAGGTACAGTAGCAGTTGTACATTATTATGAAAACCATGTGTGAGTCACCTACCTTCACCAAAAGCCACAAATTATTAGCACAAAAAAATCACTGTTACAAATCTTTCGAAAAGGGATTCAGTCCTGTAAAGTTCATCTATTTATTTATTTATTTATTCTTTTTTATAATATTGTGATGACATATATAACATATATATCACACGCTGTTGTGTTTTTGTAAGTCTACCAGGTTCAAATTCATTAACTAATTTTTGTGTAGGAGATTATATAAATGTGCACTCTCAACACCTGTATGTATCTTGTGTGCTGGTCTTAACTATGATTTATTTAACCTTTGAAGTCATAGCTGGTGATGGTCTTGCATTTTAAAATTTAATATTTTTGCTGGTCTGCCAAGCAGGCAGGATGAGAACACACTGAATGTTCCTCACTGACTTACAGGTGTGCAGTGAACTGGAGTTTGGACATCAGGTCCTGAATATCAGATGTTGAAAAGAAAGGATTTAGCACCTTTTCTTTATCTTTTCATCCGAAAAGGAATGACTCATGTAGTTATACATTTAATTTTAACAGAGAGAGACGGGGCATGCTGGTGTGTTTACCTGAGGCACATAGGCTTCTTGTGTATCTGAGTGTGGGGAGAAGATAATTCTGAGGAAGGTCCGAAGCTTATTTAAAATTTATAATAATTATGTTCCTGGTGATTAAAACCTGCTGGTTTAATGTGAAAAATGTAGATTTTTTTGCCGGGGTGGGCGAGGTTTTACAATCACAATGCCTGCTCAACCATCGCCGATGGATCAGCCCAACCCTATTACAGTGTCTATGACAGTTTAAAACTGTTTGAAAATTAAGTCTTATCATCTAATGATATATGAGGAAACTGAAAAGTCAATAACTTAAATATATGCTTTGCAGTCACAAATATTAAGTGTCTCTCCTATTTGATTCAGACTCAGACTTGAGTCAGAATTGATTTAACTGAAAATGTTGGAGTTATGTCTCATTGACTTTCAGAAGGAGGAAAAAATCTCCTTCACCCCAAAGGGGCCAGCACTATTTATTGACAGGAAGTCATGGGTGGGAGGTTTAAATCTCTGCCAAACACACCGGCTCCATACACTGTATGATTTTGCTAGCCGTTCTTGGATTGTTAGAATTTTCTTTTCTCCTGTATTAAAATATAAAAGTCCATGAACATTGCTCAGATTATAGAACCCACACTGCAAGATGTATGATGTGTCAGATAAAAGCAAATAAAAGATCGTCCGAATGCCTGAAAATTACAGGACAGCATTTTGGGCTATAGCTCGTAGCAGACCCTTGACCTGTTGTACTCTAGGTAACACTCCACATTCTCTTATGCTCCAGTTCCTGCCTGCCTCAACTACTAGTTCTGTGGTTAATGCAGTCTTTGGTGTCGTCTGCAATGGCTCTTTGCTCCTCAAGCATGCTCATAGTAATAAAGAATTCATTGGTTTCGTGTGTGTGTGTGTGTGTGTGTGTGTGTGTGTGTGTGTGTGTGTGTGTGTGTGTGTGTGTGTGTGTGTGTGTGTGTGTGTGTGTGTGTGTGTGTGTGTGTGTGTGTGTGTGTGTGTGTGTGTGTGTGAGCAGCTGTTTATGCTTTCTATACTTCTTATTAATCAAGGTTTAACAAAAGCATCATCATACAGCAGTTAGCTGTTGCTGTCTGTTAGCAGACTTACAGCTGACTCATTGCAAACTACATGTTTTTAGTGCTGTAATTTTTCAAATTGTCAAATTATCTGAATAAGCCAACCATTTGTCCTGCTGTAGTTCATCCTTGGACAATTTCCTGCAAGTGAGTCACTCATTCATATTGAATTATTGGGATCATGATGGTTTGGCAATACAGCATCTGCAACAATAAGTGTGGACAAAATGAATCATGGGTGGTTTTACAAATGATAGGCAGTAGCCTCTGGGGTCTTTTCAATCCCTGCAAGGGCAGTGGCACACTGGTGTATCATCACGCTTTATTACTTTGGTACGCTATTTTACTTAAGTCTTTTGACACCACAATCACACCCAACACTCATATGCCTCTCTAATCTGAGCACAAACACTCAACTTCATGCTTGTATTTGCGTGCAAGGTTAGATGTTATGAATTAATTATACTGCAAGATGCATTTTTGTTTTTTCATCTTTATTTTTTATTTGTACGATAAAAAGGACTTGAAGCCAGGTGTTAGGGCAGGTGTCTATCTTGCTGTACACTGACTGATGTGCGCTGGCAGGTAGTGGTGCATTATGTTTTTCTTTCGATGATGACATCATCCCTGTGGTTGTGGTGACATTGCATCGTCTAGTGCGTGCCTTGTGTTAGCTTCTGTCAAGGTGACTGCGTGTAGTGGAGCAGAGAAAATGTAGATTTAATATTTTGCATTCATTTCTGCTATATAGCAAGTCACCAGCTGGTGGGGGAATTGTGGTGGTGGGGGGACACAAATGTGCATGTGTTAGTGAAGGAGCAGGGGGCGTGTATTAGGGGAGGGGAGAAGGGGTATTGTCCTGCCTCCATGCCCTCCGCAGGCAACAGAGGATCTCGTTTGACAGCTTCAAGGTGGAACATGGAAAGACCAAAACAAGAACTGTAGCCCCCTTTTTTTTTACCCCCTCCCTTTTGTTGGGGGAAAGAAATCCAATCCGTCTCATCGCGCTGTGGTGGCTGGGTTTGGCTCTTTGTCAGTGCAGGGGGGCGGGAGACAGGCAGGCAGTGTGAATGCACATCATGACCACAATAGAGCAAACGAGCACAGTTCAGCCATGAAAGCCCAGCGGGAGAGGCTGAGAATTCCAGGGCTGACGCTAGAGTGAGTATTTTCCTCCGTCATCCTACTGGGGAGGCAGCTCCTCTGCAGTATGTAGCTTCATCTGTCTCTGTGTCATATTTGTTGCTGTCTTGTACTGTTGCTTTCAGCTCTGTGCTGTGTTAGCATTAGCAGCAGGAAGTCTAATGTCAAATCCTTAACAGCTAGGCAACAGCGGCTTACTTGTGGTTGTATGTCTGTCTGTGTGTGTGTGTGTGTTCACGCATTTATGTTTTCATGCACGTTTGTGTGATAGATGGACTGAAAACGTGTCACGCTAAGGAGTGCTGCAATTGCACGACATGCTTTATTTACTGGTGTGACACACATACACGCACACAGAGCATACGCAGGAAACTCACACCGACTCATAACACACCTATGATGAGTGTTGTGGCAGTGTTTGTTAGATGGTGATCAATAAGGTGAATCACTAAAGGCTGTATGTTTACATGGCAGGTTTCCCATTTTATCAGAGTAACAGTCATTTCTTTGACTTGTTTCATTTAGGTCAACAAGGTATTTGTTATGGTTCCCTCCATCTGAGGCTTTAAAACCTGCAAATTCCATAATTGGCTTTGTGACTACGTTAAATTAGCTTTAAAACCTTTTTCTCTGCAGATTTTAGATATACAGATATATTCTCAAATTGTCAACAACTCCCATGAAAAGATCAAAACAAATATAATTTTATTTCTCCGTCTCTCAATACTTTATGACAATCTGCCAATTGGTTTCTTGTGAAGACGTAAATCTTTAAAATTGGGTCACAAATATATCGTTTTTCTTTCTTTCTTTTTTTTTTTCAAAAAATGCTCAGTAATTTCCTCAAAACAGCTGGAAATTCTAGATTTTAGCAAACATTACTCAAACAAGGGGAAATAGTGCATTAGTATGGGACTATTTTCATCAGTTGATTTATACACATTTGGTGTGCGAGTGAGGATTTATTGCAGCAGGACGGTGCATGTGGTATTGACTCAAAATAAACCACAGTGTTCATGTTCATCTTAATGGAGGACATGTCACCCAGTGCAACAGTGTGGCTCATTGACATGTTATAATAGTTTTGGTCAACACTGGAGCTCTATGGCACAGAGGACTAAGATATGTCAGATATGTCAGGCTTTGGATACACACACAGTACCCATTCCTTGTCCGTTTTGCTCTTTTTGTAGAACTTGTAAAAAAAAAAAATCTCCATACTATACTATTATCCTCTAAACAGTGTATTTTGGTCCATCACTGCAGTAAAAGTTACTCACCTCTATATGACCCAGAGCTCTGCAGTGCCGGTGCTCACTTTAAATAAAGCTCAATCCATGACATCACATCAGTCTTTCTGCATGATTTGGACGAACAGGAGACAAACTATTTCTAATAGTATCACAATATTTCAGTAAAGAATATGAAAGTAGGTTCATCTGTAACTCCCTTTATAATCTGTTGAAACAATTTATGTGGTGAGACATCCCCAACATCGAACAAACACTGCAGTAACAAACAAATGCCTTGGGAACCTGCTCTTTAAACATGATTTTGGTTCATCTGACAGGGATCATTACTCTTCATGACGCTGCTGTCTTTATCTTGGCATGTGTCAGAGCTGTGTGTATTGGGAGGGTTTCTGTCCTGTTTGTGATAAAAGACTAAAACTATTCACTACACTCCATTTAACTTACAGCCTCACTCCCCGAAGCTTGAGCCCCACTCCCACTAGCCCCTGCAGTCCGTGCAGCCCGCTGCACGCTTTTCATTTTTGGAGGTGAGCGAGAGCTCTTAAAACATGGCTATTTTGTTTTAAAAGGCCTGTTAGTGCATGTTTAAGTCAGTCCTGCCTTCATGCTTCACAAGGCTGGAACTGGTTATTCAGTTTGACCTCCTAAAATCATCTGCCATTGATATGACATTGAAAGTGGAGGACACAGTGCTTATATAATGTTGATAGTGTCACCCCTTCCCCCATCTTGCCCCTCTCTGTTCTGAGGTTTATGCTCCTCTTTCATGTGCTAAGTAGGATTTGTGGCATTTGCAGTACATCAAAGTGAAGAATGGTCTCAATCTGTCTGAATCCCGGCTGGATTGATTCATTTAGGAATGAATAATATTCAGAACAGCAAAATCTAGTTTTGGATTTCTCAGTAATGGTTTCCTATCCAAACGTATTGCCTATAGCGCAACTAGTTTATGATTAGTATTTAAAAATCTGTATGTACTGGCGGAACCTCAGATTATTTTTTAAAATCCAAGACTTTTATCCTTGTGTCACTGAAAAGATTATTTCTTTTGGGGGTTAATGTGCATGAGCCGTGTCTGAGATAGCACATCCTCTGCTCGAACTCTACATTTCACTCGTCAGGAAGCTCTGAATCTGTCTTTGTTCAGAGACGAGCCTCATTTGGGATTTCACTTTCTTCAAGGTTGGCGCCATCTTGTTGTGGCTCTATGTTGCTTAATTAGTGTTTATATAAACACTGGTTAGTTTGTCAAATGGATGTAAAGGTGGCCAAGAACTCCAGTGCTTTTTGATGACACGATAGATTGGAGTCTTGCCTGCTTCGTCTATGCTGATTACATACAAATATAGTCTGAGGTCAAAGGAAGTACCAAGAGTTATCTATAAAGGTGGATTTTTTTACTGTTAAAAGTGGACTAGTTTACAGTTTTTTTTTCCTTGATCGTGTTAAAATGTCATGTTGTTGCTGTGTTGATTTCTACCACATATCTTAATTTCATGGTTAGCTTCAGTTTCTATGGAACTGAGCCTTCTGCGGCAGCTTAAACCCGTGGGATTTAATTGCTTAAACCTCAAAGCAAAACAAAAACAGGGCCTTTCAAAAATGGAAAACTCACTGCACAAGAGATGTATATGCTTTAGGGAGGTAGTCTGTGCTTTCTGTCAGGTTTTCATGGCTTTATTCAGGCTGGCGTAGATGTTGTCAAGAGAAATAGTTGGAATGAATCTTGGAATTGTTTTTGCCGGCTCATTCAAAGCACTCAGCTCTGAAGAATTTTCTGTATCAATGAATAGCATGAAACACCCACCTATGTCACCTCTGATCCCCTCTTGTTCTATTCAGCTTTAGTAGAGAGTCAAGTGGAGCAGGCATTTAAGTGAGTCAGACAAGAAGGTGGAGATGTTTTTTACAGGGTATTTTTTTTTTTAAATGCATTGACAATTTCAGTTTTTATTCGCTCATGTACCAATGGCGTTGCAGTGCTTTGTGTCATGAGCTGAGAGTCTCAATTCATACAGTATGGTCAAAGAATGATGCTGTAACCTGTAACTTGTATTTATAGAGGACAGTATCCTACAGCAGTAATATACTTCAGTGTAGGACCATCTGCATCTGCAGAACTGTTTATACAGCAGCACTTTGCAGCAACCGTATGAGAGGAAGGTTGTTGGTGACTGATTGATGGTCGTGAAGGAGTCTGGTGGCAAAGTTACAGTTTCTGTGACATTGCAGATTATCAGATGTAGCTAGCTAACGTAGTAACCAATCATTGTGGGCTTTAGACTGAAAACACCTCTGTGTTTTTTGAAAAAAAAAGAAAAGACGAAGATGAAAGCAAGAGGCTGCAATGGTGGGGCGTGTTGTTTCAGGTACCATTGAGAACTGAAATACAATCCAGGAAGTTCAGTTTGAGTAAGAGTTCGAAGGAGTTTTTGGCTTCTGTATTTCATAACTTATCGGAGTAAACTGTAATTTCACAGAATATACTGACCTTTCCCAGGATTTATGAATGATAACAGATTGGAGCTTGTACTGCTGTAATTACTTTGCTGCAAAGTTATCCTGTGTATCAGTATGGATTTTCAGATCATATGACAGCACTAAGCACATAGAAATATTGTATATATTCATATGTATCTCACATACTGTATCTTCTTGTGTCGCTAAAGCAAAACTAGTGTCATTGTTAAAATATTGCTCTATTTTCAAGAAAAGCTAGAAACCAATCAAGTCAGTAGTACCCAGTACAGTAACCCAAATCTTCTGCATGTGATATCGGCATTGCCGACGACCTCCCTATTCATGCTGCTCTATGCAAGTTTGACTTTGAACCATCCGAAACATCATTTCTTATGTGGAACACAGAAACAGAGCAGAGCCATAATTAGAGTGAAGGCTGTCACGCTGGCCTGCAGGGAGACGGACTGAGCCACTGTGAGGGAATGCACACACAGTGACTTTATACTGACAAAATGGCTTCTGATAACACCTTATTACCGAAGAGGTACCCGTAAGTGGAACCACTGGTTATCAGCCAGTCATGGCGGTGTTCCTCCTTTGTCGATTTCACTCTTCATTTCTCTTCCTGTGAGTTTGAATCCCTTCCAGGCAGCACACTTGGCAAGTTGTTGGACTAATCTGCAGAATCCTGATAGTCCTCAGGTCTGACTGTGCACTTCCCTTTTTTGTGATGTCTTTCAACCACTTCTTTTGCTCTGCTGTTCTTGTCTGACCAACAGACCAAAACCCCAAGGTACTCAGTTTGTAAGAAAACCAGCAAATATTCACATTAGAAATGATTGAACCAATTGATTTTGGGTATTTTCTATTTAAAAAATGATTTAAACCATTATTTAATTATCCACATTGTTGTCAATTAAGTGTCTGTCAGCTGACTTGTCAATTAATTGACTGGTCCATAAATATTAGACCTTAGCCCTCATTTTTGACGGTCTTGTGAGTTGTGTTTATCTCTGTTTTTACTCGCCCAAATGACATCGACAGCCTTTTCACTTTCTGTTCAATAAGACGCGATGAATGTTTTGAAGCTGGATTGTGAAAGTAACATGTAGGCTATACCTTTATTCCATCAATCATGTTGTTACAGCCACCTCTGACTGCACACACTAACAGAGGTGCTCTTATCACAGCTCTTGAGTTTTATTATTGCAGCTTGGCCAAGTGTCTGTTTGCAGGGCTGAACTTTGCTCTCTCCTTTGGAGAATAGTCACTGGCTAGAAACAATAAATGGCATGTGCTTAAGTTTGGATTATTTGTAATAGGCTCATAATGGTTCATATGTTTTGGAATATTATTTTGTTCATAACCCTGACAGCTACTAGAGAATTTGTGTGCGTCCATCACTCCCTACAGCTATAATCAGCTGAGACTGAAAACTCGCATACACAAAAGACTCAAAAGTCAAATTCATCACTGAACTGACTAAACCCCAGGTTTTGTTTCTGTTATACACACATGTGCATGCAGGATTACAGCTCTGTTTACAACCAGTTTTTTCCTTTTCTGAAAGGTCAGGTGTAATAAAATTAAAGTAAAAACAGTTTATTCATCAATATTTTGATTTGGATATTGTAAACGTGGATTAAACTTTATATGGGCATGCTTGTCAGTACTCACTTGTGTCCGGCTGCTTATCTGCCTTTAGAGCTGATCAGAAAACATGAGGCAAGGATCAAAGGTGATGGAGTTAAGGTGAGGCTCCGATCCAATGAATGAGGTAGGACTGTTTATGCAGGGAACAGCTGAGGGAAGAATTTATGCAGTAGCAGAAGAAATCCATGCAAAAGCACATAATTTCCATTTCAAATGGGCCCTGCTTAATACACTGACCCACCGAACTTTTGGAGGGGTGCCAGCCTGCGAGTGCACAGCCGCATCTGCTGATGATGCAGCACCCCTCTGTCTCACAACCCCCCTTCACAGGATGTGAAGTGGTAGATGCCTGTTACATGATATGAAGCATGTTAAGCGAAGGGTGCAGGGTGAGTGTTTGGGATACAGAACACAGTCGCAGTGAGACGGTAAAACAAAAGTCAGCTGGCATTAGGTATCTGCAATAGTGGAGGCTGTCAACACCTGATCTGGATCACACAAAGTGTGTGCCTTTCAGGATCCTCCCTGGGTACTTTTTTATTTGAGGACAGAGGAGGACAACGCGTCCTCTCTGCCAGTGTGTTTATGCCGCAGCTGGCTGCAGATGTGCCTGTGCAGAGGAAGTTTGGACCTAAGGAAAGCCATTGTAGGAGTACTTGTCAGGACTGCTCTGGGGGTCGCATCCTCCTGAACTCTGAAAGCCGTCACTTTTCCTCACAAGGTCTTCAAAAGCCCCCTTTACATCTCCCTCTCTGGCATGACTTGGATACAATGTCAGACTCTAGTCTGTGGACAGTGCTGTCAAACTTTAACATGCCACATTTTTTCAGTGGAGCCCGCCTGCGCCGGTCCAAAAGGTAACCTTTAAAACAATTTTGCTTTCTATTTTTCTTTTTCTTTTCTGCAACATGGCGTGTTACTTGACAAGCTTCTTTACAGTCTTTATGCTGATACAGAGTCTTCCTGAGTAAAACACCTGTCCTGAGTAAAACACCTGTTTTTATATTGGCAGACAGATCACTTGGCATGTATGGTTTCGGGACCACTGATTGGCAGAAGGATGTTTTTCTTCGTATATACAGTCTGGTTAGCTGAGCTGTTCTATGAAGGCCAACCTGAATAAGAAGCTGGGTGTTCCCTTCTTGCCTATTGTGTATTATTTGCTTTGTGAGTCAAAAGGTAATTGAATGTTTGTCACTGAGGCAGATCATGTTCCTTACACAGGATGTGTACTGTCCTATATGCCAGCCCCATTAATAGTTAGAAAGTGGAAATGCTTTATATATATATATATATATATATATATATATATGTACACAGTATATATATTTCTGTTTCTGTTTGTTGTTTTTGGTGGGGGTACAGTTTCTGTCCACCACCAAAAAACTGTGCTTTGTTTTGACAAAGTACTGCTTTTGAGAAAATCTTATGGTTTTTATACGCTAATATGTATTTCTTTCGACTTTTGAACTGCATTCCTAACATCGCTTCAAAAACATTTCATGTATGTGTGTAAACACTGGTTTATAGCTAAGCCACTTGATCCTAGTTTTTTGTATATGTTTTGGTAAAGCCCATATAACTGATATTTATTTTTAATCCTTGTCCTGACCCATTTATAGCGCAGAACAGCTTAACATGAAACCACTGTCCAATTTAGTGGATATCAAAAACTGAAGCTTCATGCTGTTAAAGCTGAGATCACATCCACATTTTTCTGCTGTGTTTGTGAATAGACTGATTATTTGACTGTAAAGATGTTCTGAATATTGATTGAATTCATTTCTGATATTGAGAACAGATGGAAAGTTGCCTCACAAAGGACCATTGATTCAGCTGAGAGTGGCTGTTACTCTTTTAGGTTATTTGAATACACTTGCCCATGTCATTACAATAATTTCATTTTTACAGTCTTGTTTTTAGTTATGGTCAGAATATTTTAATTTAAGCTGATGATATTTGACATCTCTGTCATCCAAAACAAGACACATTGTAGATTGAATAATAAGTCACCTGACACATGTATTCTAGCAGTCAAAATAGAAAGAAACTTTGCTGCAGTTATTGACCATGACCACCAAGTTAAACATGTAAAGCACTGTATGTGAATATATAAGCAAACAAAAACACTTAGATTTGTCAAAGCTGACTTTCTGAAGAAATATGCAATACTGTACATCTTCAGATGTATAAAATGACAGTGTCTTCAGTGGCTGCATTGCTTTTATCCAAGCAGCACGTTTTTAAATACTATAAATAGAACAGTATGTGTCATATGTCTGACTTTGAATTTGGGTTTGTCAGAGAGGAGCTGCAGTTTATGTGGCATTGCGCTTTGTCAGCTCACTTGACAGCTCTGACAAGTGAGCAAAACTCACAGAAGTAAAAAAGATTAATCATGGCTTTTTTGTTGAGATGGGTCAGGGTTTATCTGGATTCAGAGGGTTGTAAATCAAAGGCTTTTATCTATTTTTGCCTCTTCCGGTTACCCAAAATAAGTGAGCAAGCTGACATCGAATAAATTGTCTTTGACAGATTCAGATTACTTTATTATATTGAAGAATTGCAGTAATGTAGGTCAATTTAGAAAAAAATAAAAGAAATGTAAACTTATTTTAAAATAAAATCAGTATAAAATAGTTTAAAGTATCTCTAACTTTGATAAACACATAATTAGAGCATTGTTATTGTTTGAAAAAGAGATCTGTAGCTTTGTTTATGGAGAGTTTATTTTCAATGCAACAGTGGTTTGATGACGTTGAAGGTTTTGCATATAACCGAGACTGGTAAACCTCATATGGATGCGTTCCAGGAATCTCACACATCTGCAGTACAGCATACAACACTGGCCTACTTTCTCCATATCATCTTCGCCCAGGGCTTCTTTATCCCTCCTTTATAGCTTCACTGTGACGACACATTTTTTCCCCCTCACTCAGCCTTTTTGGCCACAGAGGTGCGTCTACTAAAGCTCAGCTTAGCATCAAATGTGATGAAGATGGCCAGTGTGCCATCATAACCTGTTGCGGCAGTTTTGGAAAGTCATCCAGATGCACTCATTTTAATGTGTCCATGAGTCGCAGTCAGGTGATAGGTGTTATACTAGCAGAAACACTGGGATGGGTAGTGAGAGGGTGAAGCAATGAAAGGGCTGATTGGGCAGCATTGTGGCATTCTCTTGGCTTAATCCACAGTGAGAGGGTATAAATAGATCTCGTTAAATCTGATCCTCTTTGACTGAGCACCTGTGTACCAGATAAGATTCGCGCTCCCGACCCTCAACATGGTAAATGATTCATGACATGTGTCCACACTCTTGATCGCAGGGGGTTAGCCCCAGAAACCTCTTGAGTAAACACAATTGAATGGGATTTCAGTCAAAAAAAGGGTTTCCCTTCTGATTTAGGGAGATGCAAGCAGCTTCAGTACACGCAGTACTAATGTTGTCTGGCATTGGGCCTGAAGCAAGAACATTTTTGTATTCCTATCCTAAATCTTTCACTTTTGGGGGGTTTGCTCGTACAAGTGTGATTCACCAAGGTCCCTTAACTGTTCAAACTTTCTTTAACTTTCTTGTCCAAATACCTGAAATTTTCTCTGCGATTTTAAACCTTGTCAAAAGTTTGCATTCCATAATTCATAATAACAACAACACTGAGCCATAGTAACTGCTGATTGGTTGATATTTAGTTTCTGCACATGCGTTTGTCATCTATTCATCACATTAGAGATGTGGCTAATTGCTCAGCCACTAAGCAGGAACAATGTTTCTTCCTCTGTCCTGGTGTATTAAATTGATGCGTGGGTAACTGACAGTAACATGAGACAAAAAACCTTGGCTCCTTGTGTATCACTCTTTTACACTAGAAGTAGTGGAACACTGCGCATATAATAAATAGTGGGGAGTTTAAATTTTGAATCTACAGGCACAAAACATGAAATAACATTCATTTTGCATACAATTTAGTGAGCATGAGATGGAGGATCTGTGGCACATGGCATAGGATCATCTCAGTGCCACTAAAGCCTATAAATGCAACAACTTATGGGATGTGAAGAACAAACAAGATAACACCTGATTGGTGCAGCAAATGTATCTATCAGATCTCTTTGTGATGAATATTGTAATTGTTATAGCCTTTAGTAAATCTAGGATTTAGTGTGTTCACATTTGAAGCATAGTATGGAGATATTTGCACGTCATTATTAAATAAAAGGAAAGAAAGTTGCCTAGCTCATCACTCTTGCGCTGATGTGACATTGAAGCTCTGAGGGCTCTGCAGTGGCACCTGTACAAGCTGCACTTCAGCAGTGTTAACAAAGAGATTAAAGGCCACTTGCTCGCCGTTTCTGCATCATTGCAGAAGCACGTGCATTTGATCGTTTTGCACGATCAATGCGGGAGCTGTGACACGCTTTCTCCCTGTGTCTCTCTCTCTTCTCCTACACGAATGGATTTTCTTTTTCTCTCCCAGTCGTATAAAGTACCTTATCCTGTAGCCATGCAGCACTGTGTAACCTGCTCTTCATAAAACGTTTTTCAGCTCTTAGCGTCTTCATTCTTTATTTGCATTCTCAAGCACAATATAAAACAAGAAATACTTTAAAATCACGCAGCATCAACAAAACAAGAATAGTATAAAATAAGTGAAATAACTCAACATATGAAAAAATAGACTTGTAATGAAAACATCCACAAGAAGTAAATACGAAATGGTTATGAAACAGCAATAACTAAAGCAATTATCTGTGTGTTTCATCATTTTTAAATTTTTTAAAGATATTCACTTGATCTGTCTGATGGTTTCTGTCATGGCACCTTAAGATGACTAGTATATACTTTTTGTATGACAAAAATTTTGCCTTCACAGTTAGCCGTGACAATTGTTTATGCCTCTTGCACACACTTGGAACAACAACAATTTGGTTTTTAGATGTTTTTCATCTAAAATGACAGTACTGAATGACAGTACTCCAGGCAGAAGACGGAACATATGTAAATGATCTAATTTAACACCCAATCATTTTGTCTTTATGGCGATAATATTCCTACAACCAGATACCTTTAAATTTAGTTTTGACAGTGCTTTGTTCATTCTCATGCATTCAGTCAATAAATGCAGCTTAATATTAAGATTATCTCTTCAGCTCCACTGATGTTGGGAAGTTGAGTCATCCACAGACATAACTACATTGACATTTCTAAGAACATGGCAAGTCATTTTTAAATATTTCAAATTAAAAGTGAACCCTTTGAATTAAGGCAAGCCAAGTTTATTTGAATAGCACATTTTATACGCAAAGGCGATTCAGAGTGCTTTACATAAGGCATAAAAAGACATAAACAATCAAAAGCTTGGTTATACAAATACCATGGTATAGTACTGTGGTCTGTGACATCAGAAGCTGCAGTAAAATCCAGGAGCAAAGCCTTAACTAGCTTAGTTTTTGTGGTGTTTGTATTATGCAAAGGATTGAAAGTATTATTGAATAACATCTTAAAAATTCAGTTGGAAATGGTTCAGGTCTCTGAGGAGGTTATGTAACAGGATGTCATTGAGTCTTTGACCTTGAAGTGAATTCATGTTCTTCAGGCATTATGTGTTTCCACTGACGGCCTCTAATTTGAGTTTAAACCCAAGACTAATCGGGGCATTAAACCCTGAAGCCGCTTTTATGTTGAAGTAGTTCATTTTTCTCTCAAGGTTAAAAACTGGGCTACAGTTATTAGTCACATGTTGTTGATCACAGTGGCTCCTTGTGAGTCACAGCCCACTATTAACATGACCAAACATAAAAGCACTGTGAATGCTGTACACAGAACTGGCTTTTTTTTTGGTGACTGAACCAAGATGATCTGTTTCCTGTTTGTATGGCTCTGTGTGCACCAGTATTTACTGGTGACTTCAGGACTGTAAACATGCACTCAACTATCTTTTCTATGAACTCTATCTTTAACCAAATCACACGCATTTAGGATATTCTAAGTGATCTCCTTTTGATAACTAATGTAATGTGTTTTTACTGAGCCTCTCCTAAAACACTTTAGAGGCCTGCCTCACCTTTTGAAAGCCTCTGTAATGGAGTATTAGGACAGAAATACCTGTGTCACCTGAATCAGATTGATGATTTTCAAAGTAAAATATTTCGGTGCTATAAATTCAGTTGCACTAAATTTCAACATTAAGAATTCAATAATGGTTAAATTTCTCATTGATATTCAGTTATCGCCTTTTTTGCTTCCACTGATGTCCCTTTAACGTTGCTGGATTCCATCTAAAAAAGTTTTCCTGAATCTTAGCCTCTGCGTTACTCTAGTGTAGGTTTCTACAGTAAATGTCTTGGGCATACGAGGTCCTTTTTTTTCTTTTACAACATTTAACAAGAACAATACCTGAGAGGGACTGACCAATACACTGAATCTCAGTGATGGCATCACCAAACAAAAGAAAAGACTAGCAAAACTTAGAAAGTGCAAATCAAAATACAAATACTACAAAGAGGAGCATATATTGTAATTCAGACATCTAATAATAATAATAATAATAATAATAATAATAATAATAATAAATAATAATAATAAAATGGGCATATGAGTTGAGATTTTACCTGCTGTTTGGTAGAAGATTTTTCTGTTCTTTGTCCAGTGTCCTGCCTAAGATTTGAATCTGTGATCTTACAGCTGCAGAACGAGCAACAGAAAAAGCCTGATAGGAAGCGGTCAGTCTTCAGGTTTACCGCGACCTCACTCCCCTCTCTCATCTCTTACAGGTAAGTGTATGTGCTGCACATGTATATGCATGTCTGTTCCTGTGTGTGCAGCGTGTCCTCGGCCCATTGTTAGCAACACAGCCATTGGTGCACAGAGGAGGAGCCATTAATTCACAGGGTTCTTTTACAGGAATGCTGTCCATTGTGTAGTGCAAGATAAAGTAGTTTGGGAAAACAACAGAGGAAAAAGTCTTTGAAAGTAAACATGTAATCCTCTGTTTCCCTCTGCATAGCTGTAAACCAAGTGGCAGCACTTACACGGCACCCTCATATGATTTTAACATTATCAATTTAACAAAAGTACATTAACAAAAGTACAGTCAGTGTACACATTGAATGTTGATGATTGACCTTTACAACATTGGATGCAGATGCTTGTCTGGCACATGAAAGATGGTAAAGCACTAAAGAGGTAGTCGTCAAATGTTTATTATCCTTTCAATTGCAATCTTTGTCAGGCCAGTACAGTAGGGCTTGGGTGAGAATTGAACTGTACAGTGTTAAGATGAAGGGCAGTGATTGTACTGTGTGAGGAAGTGGCGGCCTGCATGGAGGAAATGCACAGGAGCAGAGGGAGGGGGGCTCATTTACCACAGGGCGTTTTATTTCCTGGCATTGGTCAGCAAAGGCAGAGCCGCAAATCACAGTGTTTGGTCAGTATTTCAACCTAACGAAGGAGCCCAGTCTTTAAGATGGACTCGCAAAGTCACAATGTTATTTTTAATGAATGTGTTCAGCTCCGGGACGACCTAACACTGTGGCTCGGTCGTAATATTGGTACCAAAGGTAAGGAAAATATCTTTTTGAGTTCCATTTACTGCAGTCATTTAACTGATTACACTGACGTCTACAGTGGTGACGCACAATCTTTTTTACATTTGATGTTTTTCTTCTGTGTTCTGATTTTCGTAGATGTAGATGTACTGTAGCAGATCAAACTTTTGTTCACAGTGATAATAATTTTATAAACATTATCATGAATCATATTTCCTGTTTTTCCTCTCAGACATTGTCCTTAACAGTCAGTAGATAATCTGTCTCTTCAGGCGCAGTCTAACTCCCAAAGGAAGAAGTTATCATCTTTAATTAGCTGCGATTAAGATTACAATGTAACTACATAGGAGACATGCATCACTTACATGATTCAGTGACTCTATCATTTTTCCCCAGTATTGAAACGGCCTCTCTTTGTCGTCACCTGTCATGAGGTGGGGGCATCGTAGATCCCTCCTCACCCAGTGAAATATGTTCACCCACATATCACCCAGTAAAATATGTTCAGTGGCCCAAAGCTACATACGCTACTAATGTAGGTTAACAGTAGTGGAGGACATGGTGTGGGTACGTCTCTCTTCAGGTGCAAGTGACTCTCTAGCTACAAAATGCTAGAAAATAATATATGGTAATAGTCTGTTATACATTATTTTCTGTTTAATTAAGTTCTAATTTCATTTTTTTTCTTGTTTGCTTTTACAAATACTGCAATGTGCTTTTTTTCTGGCTTGCCCATGACACCAGCTAGAGCTTTTCATCTGGTCCAACACACAGCGTTATAAGATCTTAGAAGTTTTATTATAGAACACCAGTCCTGATGTCTTTACATTGTCTACAAAAACAAAATCCTCCGTCTGATTCCTGAATATTTTAAATGGATCGGCTCCTTCCTACATCTCCAGTCTTAGTACTGTGTATGCTCCCATCACGTTCTTTATGCCCACTTAATGATGATCATTTTACTGTTAGCATGGGGGAGCCTTTGCTGATTGATCTCCCCTCCCTATGGAATAAACTCCCTATGCAAATGTGGGAAGCAGGCTCTGCTGAGATTTCCAAATTTAGGTTTAAAACCCACCTTTTTCCTCTACGCTGTGGCCCTCCTAGTATCACTGACTGACATAACATTCGTCCGATTTCTACTATAACTGTTTACCTCAGTTCTGAAAAATTAACTTTTCTACTAAGTCTTTTTGTTACATTAGCATTCTTACCTCTATGTTTACAATTCTGCCTGTTTTCGTGTGTATTTTTACATGCGAAGTCTCTTAGTTGTGTGTCTGATCTTATATTTGAATGTGTGAAGTGCGCAGAGACTATGTGGGTGATGTGCATTTTATAAAGAGTGAAATTGAGCTGAACTGCATTTTACAAAAAGTCACATAAAACACCCTGCCTTTTTTCCTTCAGCTCTTTTAGTTTTTATCCTAGCATGAAGGCAGTCAATTTAGTTATGTGCCTGTCAAGCTTTTCTAGGTTTATAACTATCAAATTCGCATTGCAAACCACCATCTCTCTGAGATTTAACCATTTAAGATCAGTGATAAGTAAGAAGTATTAAACTAAACCGTACGCCGCCATGAGGTATCATGTTTGACACGTTTGATCTGTGCATCCTGTGTAAAAACCAAGAGGCTTTTAAAAAAGAATTGTAGACTGTTTTACTATTACTGGCAAGTGGAAAGCAGGATAAAAGGTAGGAGGATAGAGATGACATTTGACATTAAGCCAAACTGGGTGTTTTGTGTGCTGAAAAATGTCCACCCCAATGTGCATTGAGTGAATATGCTGTTGATGAAAATGGTGCTTTGGAATGTGCTGTGGGTGTATTTAGTTTGCCAGGTTGCTGACCTTTTTCTAACTCTTACAAGACCAGCACACTGTGGTTTGGGTTACTGCGAAATATCAAAAACCAGCAACTGTTCATTAAACCTACTTACGTATTCTGATGGTTTGCATCACAGCCTTGAGGTCTTCAAGAGACAGTTTATGTCCAGATGAGGTCATTAATCATCTGTAGCTTTCAAAGTGTTACTGTGGGTTGCGCAAATCTATACAAACTAAAAATCTGTTATGGTGAAAATGTAACTCAAACTGTATGATTTTACGTTTTGCTGTTGGTTTTACTGCTAAAATGTTAAGTCGATTAGTCCATTGTAAATTCAGACATAAGTTATAGTTAATTGTTTTTTATTTTTCAAGCAAACAAACCAAACATTCCCGTGTTCCAGGCTCTAAATTGTGAGGATTTGCCTCGTGTCTTTGTTCCAATGAATAGAAAACTGAATACAGTTGGGTGTGGAGCTGTTGGTTTGGCAAAACAAGCAGTTTGATGACGTCACCTGGGCATTTTTCACTGTTTTCTGACATTTTATTTACTAAAATGATTAATCAAGAAAATGATCTCCAGATTATTAAATAATAAAAATAATCATTATTTGCAACCTTGGATGGCTTTTATTAAACTTTCTGGATTGGCTGTAGCTCCCCATCACCTGAACAGAGAATAAACATTTACAATGATTTTATGCAGTTTTTATCTTTTAAGGAAGATTTCAAGGAGTGTTTCAAGACATTAAAAATGACAGACATTATTATATGTTTTGTTTATATATCAACATGATGTTTTAAAACATACTCTGATGATCTGTGAGGATGCAGTGCTGTGTGTCAGTCTTTGTTTTGTCTGCAAATTGATATTGGAATCTGGTCTTATTTAATTTATGTGCTTTATGCGGGTTGTTTGTTTTCCATTTTAAATGTATTTTATCTCCATTTCTTTGTTTAATTTTGCAGGAACAAGCCCCCAAGACAGTCCAAGAAATTTCTCTCCTAGTGCCTCTGCTCATTTCTCCTTTGCACGAAGGTATACACAATCAGGCATCTTACTTGATTTGGAGCTTAACAAATCAGCTAGTAAAGACCAGAGGGTTAAAGCCATTCAACAGTGTCAGCCAAGAAAGATGTTCATATATTCTCTGCCAGCATAAGTCTGAATATTGAGTCTATTTATCCTTTCACAAGCAGCATCAATAATGTATTTGTTTTAGACCATTTCTCAACAATGATATCATGTAATTATGTTTTTTTTATTATAATCCACAGTCATTGCCACAGAGCAGACAGGTAACTTCATGATAGGCTTCCATTTGCCCTTGAACTTTCACAACCCCACATTTGTCCAGAGTACACTTTATAGTTACCCGCCCCTTTTTTTTTTGTCTTTTTGTAGCTCTGAAGTTTTCTTTCCATCATCCTGGCATCTAGTTTCAGTGCTACATTCACTTGCTCTATCTTCTAGTTTATTTAACTTCTGTTTTGTCTGGTGTAATTAATATGATCATTTTAGGACAATACCACATGGTCACTATTAATCTATAACCATGTGCTCATTAGGGTTGTAGGAGTTAATCTTCATGTTTTCAATACAAACATGGAAATTAAGCATATTTCATGTTTCTAAAGACAATTTTGCAAATTTGTCTTTGAACACAGTCATATTTTTCCCCCCTGACTAGCATTTTAAAGACCTGGAAATAATAATCCATTGTTCTTTTGAGGATTCAGTGTCGCACTTTGAAGTGGTGACAATACTCTGTTTGCCTTTGCTGTTGTGTGACAGGACTGATGGTCGCCGCTGGTCGTTGGCCTCCCTTCCCTCTTCTGGATATGGAACCAACACTCCCAGCTCCACTGTCTCTGTAAGCATCATGCTCTCACCCAGTACAACGCAACTGCCGTCAAGAAATGTAACAGGTCAATCTAATCCATTTCAGCTAGACACAATGAATGTGGAAAAACAATGGTGAAGGGTTACACAATTTGAAGAAAATATCTGAGTGCACTGACCAGTTTTTGTGTTTTATATAGTATTACACGAGATGAATCTACCAAATGTTATCATGTTTCTACATTAAAATCTAGAATTAGATACAATATTGCTGTTGTTTGTTGTTGACGTCCTCCCAGGGTTCCTTTTTTTTTTAAAACAGTCAATATATAACAAAATTAGCATAGTTTCTTATACTGATTGATCAATTTAGCTCACACAGATTAGTTTTATTCCTGATATGACTCAGTAATATTCAGATATAATCACAACATTCAAAAGATTGATGGGAAACACTGTCACAGCCCTGAATCCTGGAGCTCTCAATTCAGAGCTTTCAGGTGATAAGCTTAAAAGAATCTGGCGGCTGTGTTCACCAGCTGTTTGTCTTTTACCAATCAACTGACAGCTACTTTCTAGCTAGAGGAGTTTCTTCTTTCACAAAGTAAAATTTACAGACATTGGAATGCAGAGAGTGAGCATATTAACCAGACAACAGCCAATATTTTTATTTAGGTCAACTCTCTCAACGGCTGAGTAAATTCATCGAAAGTTGTCACTATTACTGGCTTTGAACTTAAGCTTGCCGCAGGTTGTTAAGACATAAGTAAGTTGTAATTAAAACCACAGCTCTTGCACTTCCAATCAGCCCAAATTAAACTCAAATTCTTAATGCTAAAACATGATGGAGAACGTGTTAGAAAGTTGGCAAAACAAAAAGTCACCATGAAGAACAAATGTGCCTGGCTCACTGTAGTGACTACAATTCTTTGAGAAGGAAGCTGACAGTACATGTAAACACACACTAACATTTACAGGAAGTACAAAGTGTCAGGGGGATTGAAAATTGCCTGTATCAATTTTGTTTTGTGTGGTAGTTGGTGATCTAGTGTATTTCCTGCTATTCACACCATTTTTCGAAGGAAACGTGTCCTTGCATGAACTCTGGTGAAGCATCCGTCACGAGTCAAGTCATATTAGAATCAGTAACGGTTTTGCTTTGAAGTAAAGGTTATAGTTTTCAGTTTAGTTTAACTGAAGACTTTAGACTTTAATGTTTGAGAGGGAAATTCTTTTTCACAGCACTTAAAATACAACATTTTTCTCCTCATATGATTCCCAACAAATGTACATCGTAAACAACAACAACAACTGACAGGACAGGTGAAAGCAAGGCTCCTGGTGTCTTCATCGAGACACCTTGTTCAGGGCTGCTATGTTAAGTTTTTTGCCAAAACAAGCCCTTCTCCACCTCAGGGTAATAAATGCAGAGCTAGGCTAGCTGTTTCCCCCTACCCCCTGTTTTTTATGCTGAGGCAAACTACCAAAACACGATTGTCTATTAGCATGTTTTTCTTTTATCCACGCAAAGAAATTGCCGCCTTTTTTTTTTTCATGTTGAATATATATGTGTTTCATTTCCAGTCATCCTGTTCATCACAGGAGAAGCTGCACCAGCTGCCCTTCCAGCCCACACCAGACGAACTGCACTTCCTCTCCAAGCACTTCTGCACTGAGAGTATCTCCGGGGATGAATGCCGCAGAGCAGCGGCGATGCGACCCCGCTCGCGCAGTCTCAGGTATTTGTTTACCTCAACAAATGAACATAATCTTCTTGTGGTAAAATTGATGCCTCTCAGGAACTGATTTTAGTCCACTTTATTTTTCAGCCCTGGAAGATCTCCATCTTGTTACGATCATGAGATTATTATGATGAATCACGTCTACAAGGAGCGGTTTCCTAAGGTAAGGGCACAAAGTAAGTTTGCGACAGTCGTGTCTGGCCATTAATTATGTTATGCATTACCAAACTGACACCTTCCCTTCTTACTGCAGGCCACAGCTCAGATGGAGGAAAGGATTCAGGAGATCATCCGCAGCAACTCTCCGGAGTGCGTCCTCCCTTTGGCAGATGGTGTGCTCGGCTTTGCCCACCACCAGATAATTGAACTGGCCCGTGACTGTCTGGAGAAGAGCCGGCTAGGACTCATCACCTCCAGCTACTTCTGCGAGCTCACTGACAAGCTGGAGAGGCTTGTTCAGGAGGTGAGCGCATCTTCAAAAATCATAGAGAAAGACAATAATAAATCAAAAACTGTTGTGGAAATGTTGTAAATGATGTGCTCTTTAAGATCTTTACAGCAGGAGGACTTGGCCCCAGTTCGTGCTTCTCATGTGTTACATTACATTTGTGTTCTAAGCATCTGATTTTCTAAAAAATCATTATCCAGCCACCTTTGAAAAACCTAGAAGGTCATTTAAAATACTCATCTCTGACCTGAAGGTATTTCCTGAATTTGTAAAGACTACTTTTCAAATCACCCGGATGAAAAAATATTTAGTCTGTTGTACGATAACTTAACAACATATTTCTCAAGTTGCAACTGTATTCCCTAATCTAGTTAGCTGGAATGTGCCCTTGATCTTTTTGGATTACACAAGCAAAATATAAATGTGTTTTTGTATAGTGCGAAAGAAATATCAATATATATCAACCCAACTAACATTTAGATTGTTACCACTAAATGCCAACTAGCTGATCGTCCTGGCATACACGTGTCCCCACCGATGCATAGCTGAAATCATCAACTTGGCCTCAGATGTGACTTAGTAAAATACACAAACTTTATTCCACAGATGTCCACAATATTTCTTTGCTGGATAATGAGATATAACTCAGGACACGGTATAAAAACCGTATGACTCCACAGCTAGTCTCTTCCTCCTTTCTCTGGTTTTAACAGCTAACAATGAAAAACTGAGAGCCTGCCTTAAAGTCACAGTATTCAAGTACCAGAACAAGTATAATGTAACAGCCTGCTCTACACCAATAACAGTAAATTGAAATAATTAAGTCGAATGCAATGCAAAACATATTTATCCATTATGCTTAATTAAATTTTAAATATTTGCCCATTTTAATATAGTTTTCAAGCCAACTCAAAATATACATCTCACAGAGTAAACAAAAAACTATGAGACAAATTATAAGCTCACTTGCCACATACATAGATAGCTTTGTGTGGATAAGAAAAAAAGAGGTACAACTTGGGAAACTGGTTAAAATCTGGTGGTGCAGCGGACTAAATCTTTTTTGATCCAGCTATTTATAAGAGTCTTAAAGGATTCTAGAAATACTTACAGAACAGTAAGTTTTGTTAAAGACCTAGGTTTTTCAAAGATCACCGGGTATTTATTTATGGGAAGATCTCATATTTAACCAAGACCTTGTTTCTTTTCTGCTTGGCTACCATGTAGTCCACAGAGAGATCAGAGAGCGAGGAGGTGAACTTCATCAGAGAGCTTGTGAAGAAGATCCTCATAATCATAGCTCGACCTGCTCGACTGCTGGAATGTCTGGTATGTTTCACTGATCTAAGATATACTGTATGTATACCCTTATCAGTTTTCTACACATCTTTTGCATTTGACTTTTGAATATAAGGCCTATCTTCTAGAGACTGTTACTAAATAGGATATTTAATTGTTGGTCCAAAGTGGTTCATTGTAAGCACTATTTCATCATGTATCACAAGATACTTCCTGGTTAAATAAAGGTTAAATGGGCTATTGTCAATATTTATATAATGGCAATATATCAAATGACAGTGTGAAACATATGAAACAATGTGAAATGGGCCACTCATAGTGTTGAACGTACAGGCAATTATCGCCAGAATCTGAAGCTCACCTCGGCTTTATGAAACTTTATAGTGAGTTTCAGATCATTGTTTAGGTGTCCGACCTCAACTTTGTTTTTGTTCAGTCTCGCGGCACTCATCAACTTTGTTTTTGGCTCTAAAGACACACTGTACACCACCTGTTCAGCACCAAACAGAAGACAAGTTAGCAACAAGCTGGTGAACATAATGACGCGTTTACCACCTAAAAAGAGTTGATAGAGAACAAAAACAGAGCTCAAAGAAGGTGAATGTTGGACAGTGACCAGAAACAGGACTCCAAATGAAGAATAATGTTGCTCTGTAACTGCTGGATGTGTAAATAGGCAACTGTTTGCTAACAGGTTTGCCATATCAACTTAGATGTTAGATGTTAACAACTCTGATCACCCCTTCAAACTGCACAATGAGACATATAAAAGTCATCAGTGAGTGTGTCTGATCTAGAGTAAAAAGTGAAACCACAAAAACGCCACGTCCAGGTTCAAAAACCAGAGATTGGTTGTTTACCTCCATAAAAAAGTGTGTTGTCTTCTTAAACATTGTTCTTGAGCTAAAATGTGTCTTCTGCTGTGTCTCCAGGAGTTTGACCCAGAGGAATTTTACCACCTTTTGGAGGCCGCTGAAGGACACGCTAAAGAGGGTCAGGGCATCAAAACGGACATCCCTCGTTACATCATCAGCCAACTGGGACTCACAAGAGATCCTCTGGAAGGTACAGGAAAGACTCAGTTCATTGTCATCAACAGTGATACAATACAAACAAGTCTGACTGTAACGGCTAGCACTCTTTAGCCAATATGATAACAGAATGAAATTACATTAATTGTAAAATATGGAGAAAAGTTATTCCACTTTTAATGTGTTTCAGTTCTCCATTGTCTTCTTCATCATTGCTGGGGCAGCAAATGGTGGTTATCTCATTTATTTGTCTTTAGGAAAAAGAATAAAAATAAGAAAATGTATTTCTAGAAGTATCTCATCTTCTATAATTCCAGTAGTGCTGAGTATTACAGTTCCTGCTTCTTCAACAAAATGTTGGGATGTGCTAAATATGAACACATTGAATACTGTTGTGCTGAGGTTGTAAAGGAGAAAGAATTTGAAAGAATTTAGCCGTGGAGGGGCCTAACAGACACAGATACTCTTGACTAATGTCCTCTACTGAACAGACTGTCTTTCTAATGGCCCTCTGTCTCTCCAGATTCAGTAACAAACAACATTCATTATGACTAATTAGAAAGGAATGGCCTCCCCGCAGACCTTATACCGATACAGGCAGGCTGGCCCATCAGCCAATCTCTCCATTCATTTCCCCCGAGTGTCTCCTGTGTTTCATTTGCCCCGTGCTTTGTGTGCCTGAGGCAAACCTACGAGGGAGGACAGATGTTAAATAGCAGTGGAAATGTGTTTACAGGCTCTCTAGGGACAAGGCAAACACCCCCCTGTGAAATCACACACATGGACTTGGGCATGGTTGCACACAAATGCACACTCACGGAAGAACTGTAAAAGATGCAAGGTGGTTTATAATGAGCAATTGTTCTGGAGTGGTGATTTTCAAAATGTGTGTTAGACATGTGTTTGTGTTGCCAAATTTGATTTCCGCCCCATTTAGTCTCGATTCAGATTATCCTGGAGTCAGCACCTCAAACCTAATAGGTGAATAAAGGCTAAAGTCTGCTGTTTTTTTATTTGTTTATAGGACCTGATTTCTCAGCATTTAGGTTATCTTTGTTTCAGAACCTGCACTGCAGAACATGTTCATGGGCTTCACATGAAGTTATAGATTTATATTTTACTTTTAAACTGCTGCATCTCTACTTCTTTTTCTTCTTCTTTTTTAATTACATCTGTTTTCTCTGTAGAAATTGCTCAGCTGACCAGCTGTGACAGTGGGATTGCAGAAACCCCAGAAACAGATGACTCTGTAAGCACAAAAATTGATTATTGAATTGATTTACT
Source organism: Lepomis macrochirus (assembly GCA_024633595.2). Lineage (NCBI taxonomy): Eukaryota > Metazoa > Chordata > Actinopteri > Centrarchiformes > Centrarchidae > Lepomis > Lepomis macrochirus. The sequence goes on from JALXJV020000019.1 coordinate 23,378,826, forward strand.
CAATCTTTACCGCAGGTGTAACAGCAGAGTACAGATTTTATCTTTTTGATTTGTTTTAGTATTTGTCTCTCTCTTCTTTCCCTCAGTCTCAGAGCCTCAGCACATCCTTGCGGTCCCGGCGTAAACCCTGTGAATTAGACTTTGAAATGACAAAACTCATCAGCAATGGTGCCTATGGGTAAGAAAATCTTATTCTATCCCAGGTTATATAATCTGGGATCATAGATGCTTTGTTACAGCCCCAACAAGAAAGCCATTTACAATTTCATTTAGAACTGACCTTTTCTTTTCCTGTTTTCACTTTACTTGGCATATTGTGTTTTTTTTTTGACAATTAAAAAAGATTTGCTGATCAACCCCACTCAACAAGTGACATCTTGTTCTTAAGAGTGGAGCTGTTTTCAGATCAGATCTTTCCCAGGCTGACTCTAAACTGTTCATTCCACAGAGCTGTTTATCTGGTACGGCACAAGGAAACGAAGCAGCGGTTTGCCATGAAAAAGATCAACAAGCAGAACCTGATTTTGAGGAATCAGATACAGCAGGCCTTTGTGGAGAGAGACATCCTTACCTTTGCTGAGAACCCTTTTGTGGTGTCTATGTATTGCTCCTTTGAGACACGACGGCACCTGTGCATGGTCATGGAATATGTAGAAGGTCAGCAGCTTGGTTTGTTTTAGTGGATAGTGCTGCGAACAATGTCTCCTGTGTGCTATCTCCAGCACATCTGTAACCATCACTGCATTGATCTTAACAGGTGGAGACTGTGCAACCCTTTTGAAGAACATGGGTCCCCTGCCTGTGGATATGGCCAGGATGTACTTTGCAGAGACTGTACTGGCTCTGGAGTATCTCCACAACTATGGCATCGTCCACAGGGACCTCAAACCAGACAAGTGAGACTTCACAAATGTTAAAGAGGCCATAATCAGTATTTTCATATTAAGAATGACAGCTCATAGTAATGCACCCACAGAGAATTATCACCCAGCTCTGCAGTGCCCTGCAGCTCTACTGTAGTGTCTTGACTACACACTAGCTGCTCAGCAACAAAGGGCAGACAGACAAAGTTAGCGGCTACCTGCTGAACATAATGAAGCATTTTAATTAGAGTTAGAATTCATTAAAGCATAGCCCCATTGAGATATATCATCTCATTTTCAAAGGGGTCTTCCAGCATCCATTTAGCTGCTAGATATTTTCAGATATTTCCTTCAGGAGAAGTTTGATGTTGATCTGTCAGTAATAACATAGCATATCAGTTATTTTACTCTAAGTACTTTAAGTAAATTTACCTTAATGTGTGTTTACTTGTACTTGAAATGCTGAATGCAGGAGTTTTACTTGTAATTTTGCACTTTTTACATTGTGATGTTGCTACCATTACTGAATTTAAGGATCTAATTCTTCTTCCACCACTGTCAGTATTTTATATTAATAATAGGACAATACTTTTTACCTGTGAAGTCTTTCATAATGATCTCTTTCTGAAAGCTTAACAATCTAGACCAGTGGTTCTTAGCCTGGGGGTCGCAAGGATGCTACTATAGACACACAAGTAGAAAAAACTTAAAATAACTAGAAGGACTACAGTTGTGAATGGAATCACTTTGGGTGGACGCTGTAAATATTTTGCACTGTTTAATCCAGTAGGTGGCGGTAATGCCAAAGAATAATAAGAATTTTTAAAAGGCAACCTTAAGCTAGCTAGCTAACGTTGATCCCTTAAGTAAATAAGATGGAGGTGTTTGTGTGTGTGTGGTGTTGGGCTGTGGGGGAGTCGCGAGATATTTTCAACCTCAAAAAGGGGTCGGACTGTCAGAAGGTTAAGAACCCCTGACCTAGACGTTAGCTGACTGTTACAAAAATCTGTGTTTTTGTTTTTATTATGACAATCTATTGTAATTTTCCTACTGCTTTCTTCCTCCCACGTCGGTCTTCCTCACAGTTTGCTGGTTACATCAATGGGACACATTAAGCTGACAGATTTCGGGTTGTCCAAAGTTGGGCTGATGAACATGACCACTAACCTGTATGAGGGACATATAGAGAAAGATGCGAGGGAGTTCTCTGATAAGCAGGTGAGTCTTATTTATTTAACTATAGTAATGGACACTTTGGACAATAACAACATCATGTTTACAATATTTATTGTATTTTTTTTTTGTCTGTACAGGTATGTGGAACCCCGGAGTATATTGCACCAGAGGTGATCCTAAGACAAGGATATGGGAAGCCGGTGGACTGGTGGGCTATGGGCATCATCCTCTACGAGTTCCTTGTGGGCTGTGTGCCTTTTTTTGGAGACACGCCAGAGCAGCTGTTTGGACAGGTCATCAGTGGTCAGTGTTTCCTCCCTTTCTTCTCAGATGATAATTAAAAACTAAGTTGATGAGAGATCCTTTCTGTCATCTCTGCTGCATGAAATTATGTGTTGTTTGCATTTAAAGATAAAAATAAACCATATTTTTTTTAATTTGTCAGTTTATTTAATATAACATTTTACTAGACACAATTTTCTGCTGCTGGATGTGATTTAAGTAAAGTGTCACAGCATCTGGTGGATTCTTTTGAGCACATCAGGAGAAATTCCCAAACCTCATTCAGATATGAACATTTAAATAGTGACCACATGGAATTAGTCAGTGTGCATATTTCTCAATATATTGAAGACTGAGATTTCCCTGAGGACCAGCAGCAAAACAGATGGCAGTAAGTGGATTCAGATTGACTTTAGACCACAAGTGAAGTTTTAATATTATGATGATGTTACTCTACGTACTAATATCATCTCATGGTGACAGCAGAACAGAAAAAATCTTAATCTTGAAAACAAGAGCTTTTATCTCATCAGTATTGTGGCTCAGATGAATTGCGTTATTTGGAGTTGTTGGATAACAGCCTCTGTCTGTGGCATGGAAATGAATGGCCCGCCATGACTGATTTCGTATGCTCTCAATCAAACTGTACCAAGCCTCTGAGAGTGACTGTTAATTAAAGAGGCCTGAACACACTGAATGCATGCCACCGTGGCCTCAGGCCGCACATACATATTCATAGCTCCCCTCCCAAATTTGATTAAAATGGGGGACAAACTGTGCACAGAGCAGACAATCAGCATGGCACAGACAGGCTTTGCTCCCCCTTTCTTTGCTTATCAATGAGGCTTTTCACTAAAAGCTAGAGCTCATGTAAATTGTCTCATTCAACATTATGCTTACATCGTTGAACTTACTTTGTTTTGTCTGACTTTGCTGGTGAAGCTATTTTTAAAGAGAGAGAAAAGTGTCGCAAAAATCTGCCTTAGTAGGTCACAGTCCTTTTTTATATACAGTCTGTGGTCCCAGTTAGGTGAAAGAAATCAAAATGGCCAATTCAATAGTAGAATAAAAACATTCTTATATACCTTTTGCTTGTACTGATAATCTTATTATAGACAGGTTTCCTGTTTACAAACAATCAAAGATGCAAGTGCAGCATGGGGGCAGAAGACTCATTGTCATATAGTTGCTTATATATGGACACATTGAGCATTTAGAGATCAAAAACTTGCGATGAAAACAATTAGATTATTATGTAGAAGTAACTTTATATTTGCCATCTGCTCACATGTTTACCTACTGAAAATGTTGCTAATATAATATTCTGAAATTAAAAATCTTTGACCTGATCTTTGATCAGCATGTCTAAAAGTCCTGCTGTGTATCGTCAAAATATACCAGACAGTAGTAACATGCTACATGTGTTACGTGAGTTCAGAACCTCATAATAGATGCCTGCAATATTTACAGGCAAAGCCTCAGTTGATAAGAAACGGTATCAGTCCACCCCTACTTCTGAAAAATTCACTGTATGTGTTGCATTTTCCTTTCAAAGCCGTTATTCTGCTACTCGATCACAAAGTGTTGTGACTGCAGATCTTCAACTCACGTCAGAGCACCAGACAAACATTTGCTAATCTGAGCTAACAGGATGTTTCCTTCTCGGGAGATTGAGCATTCATTTTGCAGTTCATGCAGTTTAAGGCATTACAGCATCTTCTGATTTTGATCTCCTCTTAAACAGGTTTGTTTTTTACTCCTTGTGTTACATGGTAACACATGATGTCACTCAGAAACACATCTACATAATATCTGAGCAAAACCTGGTGTTTCCAACTTCCAAATCACATTTACTGATACGAAGCAACTGAGTTTCATGGGCTTCTTCCTGTATGTGGTGTATTTCTGATCAATTTGATTGCATGCGTTCTGTTTCCAGACGAGATCAACTGGCCTGAGGGAGAGGATGCGCCACCTCCTGACGCTCAGGAGCTCATCACCTTGCTGCTCAGACAGAATCCTCTGGAAAGGATGGGCACAGGTACAAACACAAAGACCGTATAAACTGTGGCACAGCCTGTAACTCGGTTAGGACTAGACCGTCACAGAAGGCCACCATAAATTCTCATGTGACCGTTAGTGCAACATCAGCACCGCTCATTATTCCAAGTCACCGGAGAAGAAATTGAGGTCATCCAACAGCAGAGCAGTTTATCCTGTGGCCTCCTCACCTCTTCCCTTTGATCAATTGCAATTATTTACTTGCCGGTCTATGAATCTAGTTGTGTGCATGATCAGGCTCTAAGAGTGTGTAGATCTGTAAAAGCGGCCACGACCTGAGACAAAGGCTTTTAATCAGAGGGATGCACGTCGCTGGTTCAGTCCGGGGACAGCTGGACCTAATTGTTCATCTCCCCTCGCCAGGCTGCTACTCAAAAATGCTCCTGCTATTCCACGAAAGGTCACAGGCAGGATATTGTACTGCATAATTTAATGGTCATGTTATCGGTTTGGCCTGCAGCCACTAGGGAAAAGGAAACATAGCGTAAGCGTTTCTTCACCTCCTGTGTCTAAACAAACCATTCATCGTCACTACCCAGTGTTTTATGTATGTGTTTTCTTAACAAGCAGTTTTCATTGGATTTAAACTATTCATTTTTGTTTATTCCATCTGCAGGTGGAGCTGCTGAAGTGAAGCAGCATCCGTTTTTTCACAACCTGGACTGGAACGGCCTGCTGAGGCAGAAGGCTGAGTTCATTCCTCAGCTGGAGTCTGAAGATGACACCAGCTACTTTGACAGTGAGTTATCCAACACTATAAAAAATAGAAAAACAGTTTTACTCGAAAATCTGTCAAAGTTTTTTACAATGTATTATTACTTATTTACACGCGACCATAGCGGATAAACATCCATACAGCTGCTTAGAGAAGATAAACTCACGATCTCGCCTCAGAATCATTTGGAGGTTTTCCTCAATATGCGCAGTATAGTGTCGCAAAGTGGGAGGAGCTACTGATTCTGGAAGTCCCCCTTTTCCCAAATATAATGTTACGTGAAACACTTCTACGGCTTGCATTGGCATGAAACTCTGCACTCAATCATCAGTACAAAATAAAATCAACTGTTTATGCAATAAAAAGCACCTGAAATCTAAACGTCTCATCATTCCCAGCTCGCTCTGAGAGATACCATCACCTGGAGACAGAGGAAGAAGACACAAATGATGAAGACTTCAATGTGGAGCTGCGGCAGTTCTCCTCTTGTTCTCACAGATTCTCCAAGGTGTGTCCTTAATCTCGTCCCTCGAATGTCTCTACTCTCAGAATAACACATGTGCATCATCATTACTGCCAAAGATGTTAGTAATGTAAATGAGTTAATGCCCTCATCTGTCGTGCTCTTTTTCTCATGGGAAAGAAAACATGAGCACTTTGTATTTCGTATGGTAATGTGTGTCCCCAGCGCTCTCCTTTACCCCTACAGCATTAAACGTAGATTTCGGCTTTGCATATATTTTCCGCTTGCAAATCAGATGGTTTTTTTTGGTTTTTTTTTGGTAGTGTGGAACACAATACACAATACATTCATACAAGCTGGGAGTCATTGTTGTGCTGCATTGCAGTATGCTTCCCTCTCACATCCAAACAAAGCTTTACAGTATCTCAAAAAGCAGCGGGGTGTGTCAGAGGAAGTGTTGAGCTACTCTGAACCTTTTCCTAAACTGCACCTAAACTCCATGTTTGTAAGACACTATGAATACTGCACAGTGTTTCTGGTGTTCACCTCATTATAAATTAAAAAGCCTTGTGTGTAAGTGTAAGGTTGCAATGATTATTTACCATCTCTTGCTATCTGTATAGGAGCTTATTCTGACTTACCTGGCAACACGTGTTTTTAAACATTGCATATAAAACAGAATTTATAATTTATAGCTTGCAAGTGAATTGTTGTATCTGTGTGGTTGTCAGGTTTACAGCAGCCTGGATTTGTCCCGTGGGCACCTGGAAGAGAAGGGAGAGACGGAGGAGAAGAAGAGTGAGAGCCCACTGACTGTTGACTCTCTCAGCTGGACGCCGGACTTTGCTGAAATGTATGCTAGCCTCCATCCTTGAATCAAGATTATAACTCTAGTTCATTAAACCTCGTCACATAAACACAGTATAGTATGTAGCTGATGTTATACATGCAGTTCTGTGCTTAGTGCTCGGACATCATATTGAACATAAGATGAAAAGATCTTTTTATTCACAGACAGAAACAGTAACAGAAATGTTTTTGTTTTTTCTTTTGGGATGTGGCCACTGCTGGTTACAAAAATAAATTTGCACTGTACCTGAAGAAGTATTGTCATCATTAACTTAAGTCAGAGTACAGAGAGTAATATATTAATGTAAAAATATTTCATTACAAGTAAAAAGTCCTGCATACAAAATCATACTTACAGAGGTAGTATCAGTACTTAAAATATGAAATTGCCCCTGTGACATTTTAAGATTGTTCATATTGATCCATTTGTATTGATGTCAGCAGCATTTCACTGTTGTAGCCGAGGGAGACTTGTAGACTTAATACAAAGTTAGGTATGTAGTCAGTCCCAAATGTTTTTTTTTTGTTTTTTTACTTTTCTCTTATCTAAATTAGCTTTATTTGTAAAATATCAACAATCATTTGACTTTTTAGGACCACACTTATTTGAATTTAACCCTATGAGAAGTTTATAGAGAAAATCTCTCTTTGATTGAACTGCTAACCACTTATAGATCTCTGTAATTAGTTTATTTTAACATTAAGACATACAGTATATTCTAACAACATTTGGCTTTTACAGAGAGTAAGAATCATTTCTCTCTTTCTACCAGGCCATCACTGTCCCACTCTACAGACACTGACAGTGTGAATCAAGCCCCGCGTCCCAACTTGTTACCCAAGTTTGCCATCTCAGCAGAGAGTGAAGGAGACGAGACTTCCGGGCCTCGGCGACCCCAGCAAGGCCTCCTTCTCCATTGGAGAGCTCCCGCAGAATGAGCCTGACGCTACCACTCCAGGCAGCACCCACAGTGGAGCCACGCTCTCTGGTACGAAATATCACTGTCTAGAATTTCACATTATACAACTATTTAGTATATGTTTCCAATCTACACCTACACATGCTCCATAGCCTGCAGTAGTTTGATTTTACTGTAATCTTTCCAGAGTCATAGAACAACCTTGATGATGTTTGGGAAATTACTTTGTGCTTGAGTGTTCTTGCTTGTTTTAGCTTATTATGTTACACATGAAGACTAGTATAGATAATAATGTCTATATTGATTACCTTGTTTTATTTTGACTATTTCTTAGCCATGCTACTTGTTTGAAATGTACTTATTCGCTTGCTTACCGAGAGTTGGATGAGAGATTGATACCATTTTCATATCTATATGCTAAATATATAAGCTTTGGCTCTTAAATATCAATCCATCAAACATCTGTGCCTTCTCAAGTCAAGAATAATTCACTCCACATTAGGTTTTTCTCCCAGTTTCCAGTCTTTGTGCTAAGCTGCGCTTCATTTTTGACAGACAGACATGAGAGTTTTATCGATGTAACTCTTGGCAAGAATGTAAATAAACATGTATCTCAAAAGGATGAACTTTTGTTTTAAGAAAGAAAAATTATTATTAATCCGAGCATTTAAAAAGTCAAATTCAAATGTATTTCTTCATTCAGCCATCAAGATTTTTTTCCTGCAGCAAGCACTGCTAAATGATAACGGCTGCACATTTTCATCTTTTGTTATTATTAGGAAGTTTCTCAGAACATCTGGACCAATTGACACCCAGAGGTGAGGGGGTGGAGAGCCCCGACAGCACCAGTCACACCTCCGCAGACCAGGGGGCTCAGATCACCTCTCTGCGGCCTGAGAGTGCTACGGAGAAGACCGGAGCTGTGGCAAAAGTCCCAAAGTCTGTCTCTACTGGGGCCCTGTCCCTTATGATCCCTGGAGGTAAATGAAAGAACACGCATTCACACGCAGGAAGATGCATACACTGTCTCAAAAATTTAATCTTAACCGTTTTGTAGAAGGTTGAAGTATGTCAGAGCAAAAACGTGTCAAGAATTACAATAAGAGCAACAGACTGAACAAATATTGAGAAAGAGATGAAAGCACACTATAGATCTGTGCGAAATTGGCCCAGCATGACACCTGCTGTGAGATCCATTTTACAGAGTGGCTGCGGGCAAGGAGCCGAGTACAAGCCGCTAACAAGGAAAGTAAGCAGGCAGGGCAGGAGCAAGAGGTCGTCGCTGGTGGGAGAGAGAAAATCCCATTAGTTTTCACCCACAGCAGGAGCAGAATGAACCAGGATCATGAGCTTTATAGCAACACCTCACTACTGGCTCGAGGGCCAGTCAAAGTCTGATTGATTAAATAAAAGGATCTGCTCAGGTGGTGATTATCTCTTATTTTTCCAGATATCTTTGGGGTGTCTCCGCTGGCCAGCCCCCTATCTCCTTACTCCCTCTCCTCAGACCCTTCTTCAAGAGACTCCTCTCCAAGCCGAGACTCCTCCCTCTGTACCACCAACACACGGCAGCCGGTCGTCATCCACAGCTCAGGGAAGAAGTTCGGCTTCACACTGAGGGCAATCCGGGTGTACGCTTGTGACGGCGACATTTACACCGTCTACCACATGGTCTGGGTAAGGACTATGCGTGTCTGTGGGAGATAAATTGTGTTTTAAATTATAAAATAATTAAGTTAATTTGCCCATGTAGTTTAGGCTGGTGTGAAAGCTCTCAGTTGAATCCTTGTGCAGACTAAATGCACAAAACAAGATTTTAACCAAATTAAATGTGTGTGGGGGGGGTTCTCATTTCCCTTCCAATGTCAATCTGGTCTTGTGCAGTTTGTGCAATTTGTCGCTTGTGGTGTGAAAGCAAAGCAGACAAATTTTATGGTAACAGATATGTGATGTTTGCATGAATTTAGGAGCTATACTTCAAATGCATATGTTGTTACAAGCTCATTATGTACATGTACCTCGTTGGGGTGGGAATTTTCCCCTAAACAATCAGTAAGTGTAAAGGACTTAGAATGGAGATGGGTCAGACTTATTATTTTAGCACTTCCCCAATAAAAAGTGAGTGAAATTAGTGAAAGACACAGTAACTATCTTTACTACTTTTTTTTGTCAAATACATTTGTTTGATGCAAGATGAGAGGCGATCAATGAGTGAGTCACCTGTTGGTCCATATGAGTCATTAAGAAAGTTTGACCTCAAACCAAAGGAACCAAAGTACAGGTGTGAAATCACCATTAAATTTCTAAAGGGCTGTAAAGAAAAATATTTGATGATAATAATAAATGTATCTTGTGTCTGTTAATCAGAATGTAGAAGATGGTGGACCTGCACATAAAGCAGGACTCAAAGCCGGAGACCTCATTACTCATGTGAACGGAGAACCAGTTCATGGTCTTGTCCACACCGAAGTGGTGGAGCTCCTGCTCAAGGTAAATGAGAATGTATGTGTTTCTTTAAACTGCAGATATTCAAATGTTTGATGATTTTGTTTCCTCTTCTGCAAACAGTAATAGTATAACACACTGATCTAACCCTGACTGCAATCTCAAATTAAGTTTAAAAAAATCTCTAAACTGACTAATTTTTTACAAACAAATGCAAACCTCAGAGTATAAATAAACGAAATTTTGGAGAAATATGTCCTCAACTGTGTCCTTCCTTTTTCAGAGTGGTAGCAAAGTGGCCATCTCCACAACCCCCTTTGAAAATACTTCAATAAAAACTGGTCCAGCCAGGAGGAACAGCTACAGGAGCAAGATGGTCAGATGTGCCAAAAAGCCCAAGAAGGAGACACCAGAAAGGTACAAATATTCCACAGAAACTTGCATTGAAGATATGTAAATATAAAAGCTTTTTTCTTCCCTTCCACAATATGGTTTTACTAAATGTAGCCACATGTTTATGGGTTTAATCTTAATTATCCTAAATAGATATGTATATGTGTTTGATGCGTGCCCATACTGTGGAAATTGTTAAGAAAGTGACAAATATTGGGAAAATGGCACAACTATATACCAGTTCAGTCTGGTTAGTGTGGAGCCAGGTACCATACTGAAGTAGATCCTATCTAAAAGTTAACAAGGAGCAGAAGTGAAAATCCTCCACTGGTACAAAAAGCAACTGTGAAGAAGTTATGTTTGAAATGCAGTTGTGTATTGGTGTCTCTAAGAAGAACACAGTGTTATTGATATGAAACTGAACACTGTGCACAGATCAGTAGTACTGCAGAAAGGAGAAGAGTGAATAAGGGGGCACATACATGACACTAAGGGAACATTTAAATATGTGAATAATTAGCCGATAGCCAACGGGTTATTTTATATATTTTTTAAAAACAGTTAAAGTAGACTGTGGAAATGTGCAAGATGATGTGTACAGTGAGGAAAGCAAATAAGGTAGGTATATAGAAATACAAAATGGCACCTTTTTTATTACAAATAATTTCTTAGGTCTAAGAAAAAACCCTAAAAGTGGATGTTTATGTTAAGTCATAACGCAACTCTAAGCTATTTTGAATCCATCCAAGCTTTATTATGCATGTTTTCTTTTTTTTATTACAGCAACCACTTTTGTACATCTTGTAAATGAAATGTTATTTCATATCATTATGTCCTTTTTTAGCAATCATTATCGATAGCTGTGTGGTTGTCTTGTTTTATAGAGGCTTTTAAAAACAGGGAATTTTAAATTTGTCTGGACTGATTTCTCTTTTTCTTTTTCTCACTTTGCTTGTTTTCAGGCGGCGCTCCCTTTTCAGGCGCTTTGCCATGCAGCCTTCTCCTCTCCTGCACACAAGCCGCAGTTTCTCCTCCCTGAACCACTCCCTGTCATCTGGTGAGAGTCTCCCTGGCTCCCCTACCCACAGTCTCTCCCCTCGTTCCCCTACTGCCGCTTTCCGCCCCGCACCAGATTTCACCCAGTCAGGTGGCGACTTTAACCTATTTTGATGATAGCTTAAATATTATTCAGAATGTTTATATGTATATATATATATATATATATATACACACATATGTTCAGTTGCTGATATCTATTTTTCAGTCCTTTTAACTTACAGGTGGCAACTCCTCCCAGAGTAGCTCTCCCAGCTCCAGCGCTCCAAATTCCCCTGCAGGCTCAGGCCACATTCGTCCAAGCACCCTCCACGGCCTCGGCCCCAAACTGCCAGGTCAAAGGCTTCGTCAGGGGCGCCGCAAGTCTGCTGGTAGCATTCCCCTTTCTCCTTTGGCTCGCACACCTTCACCCACCCCGCAGCCACCATCTCCCCAGCGCTCACCCTCTCCCCTTCTTAGTGGGCATTCTGTTGCCATTTCCAAGACAACACAAGCCTTCCCAGTCAAGATCCATTCCCCACCCACAATTGTGCGCCACATTGCACGGCCCAAAAGTGCTGAGCCACCTCGCTCACCCCTCCTAAAACGTGTCCAGTCTGAGGAAAAGTTGTCCCCCTCTTACACAGGAGATAAGAAGCATCTGTGTCCCAGAAAGCACAGCCTGGAAGTCACCCAGGAGGAGGTGCAGGATGAAGAACTGAGGCTTGGGGAGCGGGATTACACCGTCTTGCAGAGTGTGGATGAAACAGCCTGCGAGCCACCGGCAATTACCCGTGTACGACCTGTTGAGCAGGGCTGCTTAAAGAGGCCCGTCAGCCGCAAGATGGGCCGGCAGGAGTCTGTCGAGGAGCTCGACAAGGAAAAGCTAAAGTCCAAGGTGGTTGTGAAAAGACAAGACTGGTCAGAGAGGAGAGAGTCTCTACAGAAGCAAGATGCCCTGCGTGACTCTGACTCATCACCCTTGTGTGGTGACGACAGGGATGAAAGTCTTCTGACCAGGGGCCAAAACAAAAGCAGCCCAGACTCTGGCCCCCTGGAGGCCAAAGCTGCTAGCACAACCCTTAAAGATGTGCTTTATAAGAAACTCAACACACGTGTCTCTGAGGGCATCGCTGAAACATCTGGGAGCAGCGGTGACAGTGATGGAGGACTCAGATCAACTCTCTGCTCTACTCACCCAGAGTGGCAGCACTCCAGACAGGGTAAAGATAATATGAAGCCAGACAGATTGGACTTCAAAGCTCCCAACATCGAGTTCACCAGGAAAAGGCTGTCGTTTGAAGAACGAGAAGACTGCATTTGTCGGTTATCTTCTGGCATCCATGAGAACATGCATTTCGGCTCCGCCAGATCTAAGAGCCTCCAGCTGGACACGGCCATGTCTCACGACCACATGAAAGCCGGACTGGGAGGTGTTCACTCGAACCCTGAAGGTCTGGCCCCCAAGCTTTTCTGCGGCAGAGGAGAGAGCGCTGTGGAAAAACTCCAGCTCATCTCCTCTGCAGAGTCTTCGCTTCGAAAGACGTCATCTGAATATAAACTTGAAGGACGCCATGTCTCCTCTCTCAAACCTCTGGAGGGCACTCTGGATATTGGTCTGCTCTCAGGGCCTAGAGTCTCCAAAACAGAAACCTGTTTATCCAAGATGGTAGAAAACACAAGCGACACTGTTTCCTTGAGCCCTCCAATTTGGCTCCAGACCCCTACCGAGAGACAAATAACCATCCCCCAGCTGAAAACTGCAGACAAACTGAAGAGCCCCTTGACTTGTTCCCCAAGCCCTACTCTAAATAACATAGTTGCCTCCAAAGATCAGTCAAATAATGGAGCCACAGAGCTGAAAACCAGTACAAGTGGTGAGAAAACACAGGATAGACATAGTGACTCATTAAAGGCTCAAAGCAGCAAAGTGGAGGCCTCAACCTTTATTGTTAAACAAGAGAGCAGAACCAGTATGAAGTCCAGTTCACCTCTGGCTCATGAACACAGAGCCCCTCGACACAGCTCCCACTTCTCCTCCTGTGGAAAAACACCCTCCATACGGGAAGTCAGCAATGAAGATCAGGAAGATGAAGTGGACCAGGAGGAAATCACACCACACACTACATCACAAAATACGGGCAGCTCCCAGACAGCAGTCTCTTTGACTTCAGCAAAGCAGGAGGTAGACATAAAAACTGTGGCAACTCGGCTACAGCTGCCAGTGAGCCATTACCTGTGTCACTGAAGCAGAGTGTAAACTGTGGTGTGGATGCAAGTCTGCGTCAGAGCTGCGAGAAAAAAGCAGCTACCGCACAGAATTCAAACATGACCTCTGTTTCCAAGGTGACTGTACAGAACAACTCTGCATCTGTACACGTTCCCGAGAATGTTCTTTCAAAACAGCAGCCGTTGAACATCTGCTCTTCAAATTTAGAAGCGCATGTTTCTATCACAACATCAGCATCTGGCTCTGCTCATGAAGATAAAACCTTCAGTTTAAAATCTAAAGGTGAGGACTGCTCAGAGAGGTCTGTTATTAAGGACAGTGTACAATCCAACAGATTAGCTGTGAAAGGTGTTGGTGATACAGGCAGCTCAGGTTCTAAGAAGGATATCAACACATGTGTCACAAAGACTAAAGTGGAGCAGAAGAGTGAAGTTTCTACAGTAAACATGGTCACCTCATTAAATAATGTTACAGAAGTCACACTGAGCACAAGTAAAAAGGATAAAACTGTGTCTGTTTGTGCAAAAGAGAATTGTGGCATGTTGCTGCAGAAAAAGGAGGATCCCATGTCAACAAAGACAAAGAATAAAGGCAATGTGAAAGATTCAGAGCAGCTATCCAAAAACTATCCAGCTGAAAAAGCACAACACAAATCATCTGATTCAGAATATTGCACCTCTAAAAAAGAAGAGCCTGTTATCAGTGTGAAAGAAAAGACTGTGGTCCCTTCAGCCAAACAGAAATGTACAGCTTCAGCGAATGAAAATGTTGCAAGTCCCAAAAGTAAGTCGAGGCCTGACCCACAACCTGTAGCACACACCGCTGTGAAGACAGAGAAGGAGACAAAAGCACTTGAAGTGAAATCTCACAGTACAGCTCATCCTGTCCCAGTAGTGAAGGGCAGTCCAAATTCAAAACAGACAGAGCTGTCTAAAGAATCTGTGCTCTCGCCGTCAGACATTCAAGTAAGCCATGACTCTAAATGGAAAGAAGCTTTGTTGCCATCCACTGGGGTTGATGTAAAACATGAGGTATTGGTGACACATTTGCCCGCTCTTGCTGACATGAAACAAAGAGAAACCCAGCCCAAAAGCTCTGTAGCAACCTCAGCTCATATAATAAAAGAAAACACAGACTCAAAGCCAAAATGTCTCTCTCCTAAAACTGTCCCGTCATCATCTACTGTTAAGACTTCTGTAGCTCACGACACCAGTTATTAAACAAAGTATTGATGCCAAGTATAAAGATGCACCATCCAAAAACCAAGTCCCAGTCGCTAAAAGCCACAATGACTCAAAACCAAAACACATTGCTTCACCTCTTACTGCACCTCAACATCAGCTGCCTTCAGATGTTCCCTCTCTGCCTGATCCCCCTCCAGTGCTGCCAAAACCTGCAGTGAAAAAAGAAACACATTCACCGGGCGGTGGAGCTGTCTCAGGCCGGATCTCCATCTGTGCACCCCAGGAGACTGTAGCACCCAAGGAAGGCCCCAAGTCTGAAACATATAAACAAGAGAGCCACAAGGGCCAAGAAATCAGAATCCCCACACCAGACAAACAGGTGTCCTTTAGCAAGAAGGAGCAGGCTGAGAGGAAGAAAAAGGAAACTGTTCAAGAGGTCACGTTTGCACAGAAAAACACGAAAAGAGACGCCTCCAGAGCTGCTCCCTCTGCACTGAAAGACAGTTCAGACAAAGACACTGGCAGGTGCAAGCAGCAGAAGGAGTCACCTCGTAGTTCTAACAAAAAGTGAAGTAGGAAGTGAAAATAGCAGCCGACGTCATTGCTTCAGAGAATCCAGATGTAATAAAATGTCATCATGCCTTTTTTTTGTGTTTGTGTGTTTGTTTTGAGGACCGGGCAAGCTGTTAACCTGCTGATAGAGGAGGGTAGGTATGTGTGTGGGTGTGTGTGTGTGTGTGTTAACTAGGATGACATACATCACATGTAAGTGTTTCCAGGTCTGAATGTAGGCAATCATTTGCTGATTATTTCTGGTATTTTCTGAAGTTAGTGTTTTACTTTTTACGTCAAGTGAATGTTTTTGTTTCTGTTTATTGCAGAATGCTTTTGTGCAATCAGTATGTCAGGGGGCAGCAGGGAGTAGCCTTACAAAGGTTGTGATGTACTGTAGAGTCAGTGCCATAAATGATTTTGAATTGCACTCTTACTTGCAGACTCGGAGGATCTGATGTCCAAGTATTTTAATGCAGTAGACCACACAGTTTTGCTCAGTAATTTAGCAGTTGTATCACTATTCTGTTTAGTAAAATCAGATTCTTTTTTTTGGGCTTTGTGTAGTGGTGGGAATGCATGTCCTGTGCTTTTCACCTAAAACTTAAAAAAAAAAAATGTATATCATTCTAGAAATCCTAAATTAGTTAAGGGGCCTTAGAATTATGGGAAATGAAACTTGCAGTTCTTAGCAAAGTGTGGTGTTTATTCACATTCCTCTGACATCTTTACATATATTTTTGATTTTTATGCAATAGGGTGTACATATGATAACACTGTAAAATGGGGAGACATGGGCTTACGTTATTGTTTTTTGTAATATATGTATAGATTTTGCAGTGTCATTTGTTTCCTCAATATTAGAGTATCATGTTCTGCTTGATAACTCTGGTCCAACGTAAGCTACCGTGATGTATTTTGTCAAAGGCGTCCTCTTCTTCGTGACTTTTCAAATGTTTTCACATGTTCGGAAATCAACTTGACGAGAGAGAGAGAGGGGTGGGGCATAAGGGGTAACTGAGCTATTTCTATAAATGTAGCATTATATAACAAAACTGTGAGGGCTGTCAGCGTTTCCCAAGAATGTCTATGTTGTCAATGATGTATTTGCCGGCTGACTACAGTTTGAAAAGTGATGACTGTGTAAAATATAGAATTTTTTGTGTTTTGATTAATGAGATGAGCCAGCAAGTCTGCACATGTGTGCCAGTATGGATTTGGCCATCATCTCCAGATATGCTCATGTCTGTGCAGAGTGATATAAATTTAATCATGAGTAAGATAAGGCTCAACAGTGTTCATATTCAAGTACACAGAATGCTTCACTGTCAGGGTTTCAAAGGATTTTGATGTCAGACTTTGGCCTCATTGCTGTTGAAGTCGTGTGTGAGCGTTTGGATCTCAAAGGACTCATAATGAGCAGCATCTGGCTTAAAGCTTCACCTCGGTAAAGATTTTATATGAGGAATCCTTATTATTTGCATAGCATAGTTCGTGTCCACAACATTCATTTGATGTTAATGTGCAAATACTTGGTACTATACTTAGAGGCTGTCATATATCCGCCTTCACTTCTGCAATTTGCTCACACAGACACGTGTTACTCTACTGTAGATAAAATGCAAATCCTAAACGATAACCAGAAAGTAGGTTAGGACACTAAGTATGTAATGCAGTATTTGCTCTGTTGTGATGGCCATGTCAAAACAATAATCTTGTCTACTACATATACTCTATGTTGATGAGTCACAATAACTCAATTTAACACAGAATATACTTTATACAAAAGTCATACTGTATCACTGAATGAAACCATGCAGAGATTTTAATGTTAAAAGAATCCGATGTTTACTTGCATTAGATATAAATGTCAATGTATTGCTAATGTATTCTGAGAGAACAATTGCACCTTAATGTTTGCCAATATTCAGTTCAAAGGGTGAGAAGAATTGTAAAATTGGAACTGAAAGTGACTTCTCGCCCCAACTTCAGATTCAAATGAATCGCTGAATTATGTTTGAACAGTTGAACTTGTATTTCTTTTCCCCACACTTTTTCTTTCCTGTGACTGACATTTTAAATCCTCAAAGCACATTTAATGTTTGTTTACAAAGCATCATGGATGTATATTTTGTATATTGTTGATTTGCCAAATCTATGTTCTGTGTCACAGATAATGTTGTTTATAGTAGTGTGAGACTTTGCTCCCTTACTACCGGGATGTTTAATGAGAACATTTGTTTGTGCAGTAATCAATGTCTTTTCATGTCAGGTTCTTCTTTGTCTGCTTGTCTTTTCTTTTTTGTTTTTTTTCTCTTCCTCTGTGCAAAACTAGTATTAGATGAACTTGCTTACGATGGTTTGTCTTTTAGAATATGTGCAATAAAAGTGTTTTGAGTTTTGTATTTTGCCCAAGGAAAGCTCTATGGATGTCATAGATGTTGTACATTAAAACAGATATTTATATACTTCTAATGTTGCGTAATACTAAAAATAAAATGAAATTATCAATTCATCTATTCCTCTTTCGATACATGGAATGACCTGCATAGATAGACAGTGCAAAGTTTTGTCCAGTCACTTTATTGTGCAAGTTCATAATTGTTGAACAATAATATAATTTCCTAGGATGTTTCCTAATTATGAGATAATTTAGTAATAATCCTATGGAAAATGTCAGCTTAACTAAAACTAAATAGAAGGTGTACAAATGTTACTCTTCCGATTAATTGCTGGTGTAACAAATAGAGCCTTTTAGTAATTAAGCAATTAATAATTAATAATATTATTTACTAGGGTTCTGTCACATAAATTCCTATTTAACTCATAAGTACCAAAATACTTTGAAATTGTAAGGAAACTCCACACCTTTAAAATAAAGTCTTACCCAAAGACTTAATTAATAAGAATTGCATTGTGCCCAAGTGCCAGAATCACCACAGACTGGAGATGTAAGATATGTTTGAGGTTTTCCATTGAAGTCTGATCCAGTCTGAGATTTCTAGAAGGTGCAGACGACCAATAGATGCATTATCTGTGAACATCGGATAACTTATCATAAAGATATGACTAATATACTCAATTTATTTAAGATACAAAATGATACCATCAACTTCTCTTCACAAGTACAATTTATATTGAGAGACTCACAAAAAGGTGTGTACCTAACAGTGTTGTGCAGTGTAATACCAACAGGGGGCAGCATCCTCCCATCTCTGTGCTGGGGCGGCTACTGCTCAAATAGGTCCTCTATTGGTCAACATCCGTTCAGTGAAGATCCAGTTGCTGTGGTGTAGTAGAATGAATCTGATAAAGATGCATGTTTAAACTCCAACCAGTTATACAGAATTTAAAGTAAAGTTCTAAGTATTTTGACTTTATGTTATGCATGGGTAGAATTCATGCAATGATACACTTCTGCTGACCTTGCATGTGCTTTCTGTTGAAACAAGAATATCTCCAATATCTTAGGTCTGATCAGATAAGCCTCGGAGGTATACACAGAGCTCATTAGGCCCTTCATCTTCCCACAGAAAATAATCGCTGTTGATGTTCAGTAACTTTTCTTTTCATACGTGACTACAGTGTTAATGATACAGATGGCTCAGAGCCCGCACAGGCTGATTACTAAGCAAAAATATTAAATAGTGGAATGAAAATCCCTTAGGATTTGGGAATGGGGTTAACCGTCAGGAGGGTGGGGGTGTTGCAGCAGCGAGAAGCTCAAACTGGTCAAAGAACATTGTGGTTACTAATTTATTACCAGGAATTACCTGTGTGCCTCGTCTTTGAATTGTTTTCCAGCAGGGAGCAATTTCCTCCCTGCAAAACCAATTCTGTCTCATGTTTCATCACAGCTGTAGGCCCATATCTTTGTAACAGCAATGTACAAAATGTTAATCTATGTACTGTGTATCAGAATACCAGTTGACCCCATCATTCTTAATATCTCACCTCCTTAGACTGGCATACTGTCTTTAGTGATGTATGTAAAGCATGGCACTTATCCTGATAATGACACTCAGTCTCTGAGGGCAGTTCAGATCATATCACTTTCAAATGCATGTCAACATAGTTTGGTAAGTGTTCCAACAAACAAAATCCTATCCATACAAACCATCCCCCAACCCTATTCTCTTTGTTGTCACCTTCCATTAGTGTGCATCTGTGGATCATGGTTTCAGGTGGAAATTTCACCACTCAGCTTTTCTACCACTTGAACATCCCCCCACCCCCTGTAAACATTCTCTATAAACAACTCTATAATTTCACTTAAGAATAGTATCTTCATTGTCCATCTGGCTGCTTCCAGAAAGCGGAGGATAGCTGGTTTGTGATCCATTTTAGAGAGACTGATCAGTACTAATGATGTAGCCGATTGTGTGTACTCTTCTCGATATGGGGTGGAGTTAAAAGGGAGGACAGACACGTGTGTGCACACATGTACACTGAAGAGAGAAACAGCTTGTGAGAAACTAAAAGTGTATAAACGCTAGCAGCACAGCAGTGATTTGAGCTAACATCATGTTAATGCTAAGCACTTAACGTACTATCATTTGCTAACTTGCACTATACATACAATACAGCTGAGCCTGGTTGGCTGTAACTTTTGCAGGTATTTGATCATTGGACAAATTAAAACCCAGCGCTTGTACTAGATGAAATGTTAATCGATCACCAAAGTTATTAAAATTCAACCTGTGGGGTACATGAATGCCATGAAATGTGGTACAGACATGTCAAGATATTTTAGTGAATAAGTAAAAACTTTTAACTGCTTGTGGCACCAGATGAAAAGACACGGAATTACCAAAGTCATGAATTCATCTTCTGAAAACAATTATTTCACAATGTGAACCAATTCATGCTGGTTAGATGCTGAGGTACTTTACTGGATCAGTTGCAAATTTGTCAGCCTGGTGGCACTGAAGGGAAAATAAGGGGGTTGCCAAAGTAATTGAGATTAATCCTCTGAGTACCATGAATGTCTGTACAAAATTTCCTTGCAATCCACCCAATAGTTGTTGAGATATTGTATTTCATTCTGGACCAACATGATTGACAGAGAGTGACGCCGCTAGCAAAACAATAAAGCTAAGTTAACAGTCTCAAGCAAATGAACATGCAGAGTGTTGACTGTATGGACTGTAGCTGTGGTAAGATCTCTTTAAACATCTTCCTTAGTATTTGTGGTCTTCAGACGACAAGAAGAGAATGTGGGGAAGAGAGGTAAGATTGCTTGTTCCTGTAGACACGTGCAATCTGAGACACAGAGAGATAAATCCACTCTGGCCTGTATTAACTTTTGCTGCTGGAATTTGTTCAAGTACATTCTGTGACTTGGGGAGAAGCCAAAACTCCAGCCCAGCTCTCATATCTCATGTTGCAACAAATGGCTTCTGGCCCGAGCTTTAGTCCTCAGCCACTGCTCCATCACGCACACACAGGGAGAAGCAAGCTTATTGTGCAGCAGAAGGTTCACTCTCGTGTCAGAAATATTTAAAGCTACTTCTTCCGTGTTAGAAAATGCAACATTCCTCGTGGTTTCTGTTTTTTCACGTTTTGTATTGTTACTTTTTCTTCTCTGGAAGACAATTTGTGCGCAAATATTGTCCAGACATGATTTCCACTTTACAGGTTTTGCTCATTGAGACTGTTAGACATATAATTCCTGTAGCTATAATTAAAGTGTTTCAACTGATCCTTTAGCAGTAGAAATTGACCAGCACTGAAAACATCCTGGAGAGTTATGCAACTGTTCACACTGTCATGTATGTCCTAGCCAACCAGTCAATCATGTGACATTCACTGTTGTAACATATTGCACCGTGTTGATAAAGTCATATGAATTATGCAATGTAGACACAAGGGAAAGTGTGTGTTTGTGTGCGTGGGTGAACAACAGCTGGTTGAGTGTGGGTGAGTGAATGCAAAAGTACACAGAATGGAGATTGGGAACAAGCCTGGAATACCAATAAAACAATATGACTTTTTTGTTTGTTTTAGAGTTCATGGAAATGCTGGTGTTGCAGCAATAAAATAAATAAACACTCAATTATAACATACAACATAATCTCATGCGGCTGTGTTGAAATGCTCAGTTTGAAATAGATTTTGGGACTTGAAAAGCTTCTTCAGAGTACAAATGAGCAGACTCCTTGTGTGGCAGAATACAAAGAGCATGCTGATTAAAACCTTCATGGCCTGTATAGTTACAGTGAAATGAGAGGATGATGTATGACTGGATGATATTGTGGTTTTTGTGTAAGGCTGCTAAATGGTGGGTGCACTAACAAGCCATGTATACTGTGAGCTCAGATTCAGAATGATGCTGGGTCATCAAATTTTCCTTTCTCAAAGTGATTGCATATTGTCTGTAGGTTTATATAATCTGTGAATGTATTTGTGTCTCAATCTTACTTGGTTTAGTTCACTTCACTTCAGTTGATTTTTTTTTTTTTACCCAAGATAGACTTTGTCAGTGTTTCGGTTCATTTTGCAAAAAAAAGAAAGTTTAATGAAATCTTAAGTGAAGGCCTAAAAACTTCAAAACAAAGTGTGGTTTACATTTTGTTTTACCTTGTGCCCCTCATATCCTACCCTGGAATTCTTGATCAAACTTCATAAGCAATTGGTAACTTAGAAATACTTGGCCGACATATGGCTCTCAGATGGTAGTTAACACTTCCTATTGTGCTTTGACTCTGTCAATCATCACTTGCTGCTTTATTTCTGTTAGTCATTTATCGTAAGACATGAACTTTGCCTCTTGCCAAATAAAGTGCCTGTGATTGAGACTGACTGGAAGCCACGCCTCTTGGACAATGTCAGCTGGGATTGGCTGCATCCTCCCCCCTGCAACCTTCAAGGATAAGCAGGTATGGCTAATGGATGCTATGTATACTGTAGCTTAACACAAACTTCACAATCTGCTGCCCGGTCTTATTCCTAGCTTAACTGACCAGAGTGCTCTTTGTGACATTTTCTTATAAGATAATGTATTCACATATTTGCAATAAAAGTTGTGCTTTTCACACCGTGTATCCAGAACTATATGCTAGAAAGAGGACAATCAGGATAAATGAGTGATGTTGGACCTGATGTGGGAGAAACATGCACCTGCTTCTCTGTGTGAGTAAAGAAGGCCACTCCAAACAGCGGAATGATTATCCGTCTTCTCTTGACTCTTTCCCTTTTGCTGTCATATTTAGAAGATCATACGGAGTGGCTGAGGAGTGTGAAAGGTCAGAATTTGGCAGAGGCTGAGAGGCAGCAGTTAAAGAAGAAATGAAAGAGGATAAAGAGGAGGAGGATGGGGGTGGAGAAGATCCCTCTGTCAGACACAGGTCCGGGATCTGTGCTCAGGAGAGTGACAACCCCGGTGTGGTCTCACACCAAGCGCATTAATGAGCGTCTGAGAGGGATTTAAGCTCCAGGGCTTTACATAGATCAGGCGCTGATTCTCTGCCTCAGGAAAACGGTACTGGACTTTAAGCATCGGCAAATGCTGGGAGAGATGCATTAAGGTTGTCTCAAATGAAAGCAGTACCTGAAACACTGAGAGACTAATAGTAGAACATACTGTGTATCATCTACCACGCTGGAACTGTTAAGCCTTGGTAGACCTGTGCTGTCTACTTATGCCAGAACCTCCCATCTGACATGTATAATGATGCTCCCAAGCATGCTATTTTACTGTTGCTTAGACTTTACATCAACATTGACAGAACTGGCTGCATAATGTAAAGAAGTGCATTAACGCAACTACTTTTTACTGCACTACATTTATTACAGTCACTGGTCACTTTTAAGATTTTACATACAAAACTCAACTTAAAAAATATGATGAATTGTTATAGTTCAAACTGCCTTACAGTGTAAAACTTGTAATTAGCTCCACAACAACAAGTAACAAAAGTAAAATGCTGCTCACACATTGAAGAGTAATTTCACTGCTAGAAAATGGGCCCTTTCTTAAACCAACAGTAGGTTTAGTTATTTGATTGATCATCAATTATATTTGTGCTATATGGGTTTAAACTTAATAATATTGCTTGGTGTCACATGAGCTTCATTGTCGTGGTTATGATAATAAACATTTGGTTAAGGATAGGGAACCATCGTGGTCATGGTTTTAAGAAAAACATTGTTGACTGTCAGTTGGAAATAGGCTACAAATAGTGTTCTCCCATGTTAAACGACAATGTTATGGGAGGACTTGTGTATTATACAGAGATTTTTAATTAAAAATATTCAATTAAAAGTTAAATAGTTTTCACCCCCCCCCCTCTCTTTAGGCCTCCCTCCAAAGACACTCCCCTTTAACACATTTTCATGTGCAATGAGTGCACAGAGTGCGTTCAGGAAGGCAGGCAGGTAGGTCATCTTTGATTGGCTGTGCGACAGCCACAGATAGCACATTTTTTTCATTTTTGTGTCAGAGCATTTGATTTATTGATTGCCGTCAGAATGTAAAGGCAATTTCATAAAATACAACAAAATGCTTCTGAAATAAATTGCCTGCCCTAGCTTGAAAAAAAGTACCTAAAGGAAAATAATCTCAACCTCATGCTTTTAACTTTCTGTAGGACCTGCTGTGTGAAGTGAAAAAAGCCCAAATGAGAGTTATGTAAACACATTCCCTGCACGCACAGCTCAAACAGCCACAGCTGGCTGGACTTGCGTAAGAGGCCCTGCATGGCTCAGACTCTGTGTATGCCATCCGGGTTTGTAGATCACTGGAAATCTGCTTTGGTTCAGTCCTGTTTCACAGGCACCAACTGCATGGCACTGCGACGGATGGATTAACATAAGTGCAGGATTGAGGTTGTCCCAGATAACTAGAGAATTGGAATGATTTCCAAAAGCATTCATGAACATTTTCAGGGGTTGCTTAGAGGTTACTGGCTTGTAATATGATCCACATTAACTCAAGTTTTGCTGTTTAAACTTTGTTGAATTCCCCTGGATGACTGCAAGCGGAAAAATGAGAACACAACTGATGCCATAAAAAAGGCACAATAAATTAGTAGAAGGGTCTGCTACTATACTGTGTGTAAAAGGATGGCAGCTGCTGTATTTGTTATTATGGCTAATGATACTTTTATGGTCCAAACAGACAGTTATTTTTTTGTACAGTTATAAGAAAGAGAATAACATGTATTGCATGTTAAAGGTACCATATGAGGTATTTTAATCTCTAGTGGCACTGTAGAGTAATGTTGTGGTGAATTTAGTGAATCTCCTTGTTTGAATTTGTTGTAACAGACATTTCTGGTTCACTGCAGAAGACGTTTGCCGTCTTTTGTGCCATCTCATGGCCATGAAGTGACAAGGACACACTGTCAGAGCTGCTTAAAGAGACGCACTGCCCTGCCATGTAGAGGAAACAATAGAAATAGGTGCAGTGTGAATTAAAAACATAAATATCACTGAGACTCTCTCACTATGGACAAAGTTAAACAAACTGTTCATTTTGCGATATAAGCTTATAGGCTTTATTGCCCGTTATGGAAATAAAGCAAGTCAAGTGTGGCGAAGAAGTTCTTGGAAACTCGAGATTACTTACACAGTACTGTTTATTGAGCCCAGCCAGGGAGACTGATAACAGCACACAGTGTACAGATACAGTGTAACACCTAAACCAATCTGATGAAATCTCCTTGTCCACAATATTTATCTCTGTGTTATCCCATACTGTCTGTGTTTCTCCCCACAAGGTCATCTTTAACTGGCCTAAATTGGTTACCTAAGTCAGGTTTAAATCTAATGGTGTCATGTTTTTTTGCCCTCTGATCAGAGACTGTGAATTCTGTAAACCTGTAAGATTCCCAGAGAGCACTGATATCTGCTTGTCTGACGCTAAACTATAGTGTCTCCCTGTCAGCCAATTGTCGTCACAATGACCAGGAGTGAGACAGAGGCTATGGCTGGAAAGTCAGGCATGACCCCGAGCCTAGCCTGCACATAAGCCGTACCTCACCTGTAAGAAATTTCCCCGACATTGACAAGAGTTAGATGAGAAAATCAATACCACTGTCTTGTTTTTACGCTAAATATGAAGCTATACCCAGCAGATAATCAGCATATTTTAGCATAAAGACTGGAAACAGTGGGAAAGTAGATATATCAAGGTTAAAACATATTCTTACCAGGACCTTTAAAGCTCATTGAGTAACACTATTTTGTGTCTTGCATATAACTTATCACCACAACTTGTCTTTTTTACATTTAATTTTTTGTACAAATTAAACAAATGAGATAAAACGTGAATTAGTGATCTTTAGCGATGTTAATTGGCAGATTTTTAAACTTCAGACAGACCATTGTAGCTGTTTTCTAGAGTCTCTGCCAAGCTAAGCTAACCGTCTGCCTGCTGACTGTAGCTACACAATTGTTTTCTATCTTCTTGCATTGAACCTTTATTTAACCAGGAGTGCGCCCTGGTCAAGACAGGCAGCAGCACAAATAACAAGGTTTCAGACCTAAGACGCAACAATATAACATGAAAACAGCATGCATGGCAACTTAGCCAACAAGTTTAGCTTATGATGATATGTTAATGTGTTCACAACTTGTTTCCGCTGCCCCAAAGTGACTCAAAAAATAATTTTACTGTTGATTTAAGGATGCAAACACGGTTTCAGTGAGAAAGGGTAAATGTCAAGTCTACAGGGTACCTTAAACTAATTTGTACATGTTTGTTTCACAGCAGCGGGTATGGTAATGTGTGCGCCAATGTGTTCTGAATACTGGAGAGAGAAACCAAGAAGCATTTTTATAAGTAAACACTACTTTACATATGAATACCAGAATTTACTGTGATGGGGAAATTAGTGCTAATTTGCCAGAAGCACTTACCTTGGCATGAATATGAGGGACGACCATGCACTAACAAGTACAGCCAGGCACTGATTAGTGGGTAATATACTTACTTCAGTAAGTGGAGTAAAGTGCTCCACTGTATAACTGGGGTAGACTGGATTTGCCTCACTTGGTCTGCCAGCATGGCTCAGTCTTAACAGGTACACGTCGCTCACAGCTGATCGTTTCGTTACCTCAGGATGTAGAATCAACACAACAATGGGCTACTGTTGAACCGAAACCTGTAGGAAAATACAGAAACGCAGCACCTTTACATTGTTTACATTAGTGTTGACCCAGTGTTTGTATTATTATTATTATTAATTGTGCCATCAGCACTTTTATAGGCTATTGCATCCTTCCTTCCTGCCTGGGTATTTGATTCACTAGGCTTGCCATTCACATGCTGCTGACATTGACTTGTATGCCAAGTATTATGGTACATTCTTACCTGTGTCAGAGATTATTCTGAATTAAACCTGATCAACATGGCTTTTTATTTGACCGTTTCTGTGTACCGAGATTGGGCAAGACCTTGTTTGAGTCCAAATGGAGGTAATTCTCTAAAGCGAGAGCAGACAAATCTGCTATTGGCAGATTTCTCGCACTGTGGAGACTAGTGGCGACAGACTAGTGGAGCTGCAGATGTTCACAGATTATAGGCTTGTGCAATAATCAGCTTGGTGGAGACGTGTTCGCTCTCTCATTACAAGTGGCCCAGTGTGACATACAAAGATGCAAAGATGTTTGTTTTTAGTCATTTGTTTTTTAAACTAATGTGTAAAAGGTAAGCAAATCAGAGACCAAACCATGTTCAAATGTGTGCACCAGTGCAGTCTTTTCCAATGGATCACTTACACATCTCATGCTTGTAGAATCACCCAAGGCACACCGTTCAAGTGAGAGCCAGGCAAATGGTACTTCACAAGGAGACACATGATTCATTAAAAAAGATAAGAAGTTCACCTCTGGTGTCATATGTTGGAGTAGTCCGCCCGGGAAGGGTGTGGCGCTTCAGTTCAATAGCGCAATAATTCATCTGGGCACAACCTGAAAAGGTGATGCTGGACTTTGCAAGGCAAAATGAGACAGGGGCAATCTAGTGCAACACACCCTGCCATTGGAAACTACCATAACAGAAGTTTGACTGTGATTCACTAATGCAGTATTTAGTGCAGATTGCATGATACTGTTAGAGTTCCTGTTTTTGCATCCATCCCATAAAAGTGAGGTTATTTTTACTATTCCTTAAGAGGACTTTCACTACCAGAAGATGGCGCGTTGACGAGTGAGCCATTGGTCTTTTAGAAAGAGAAAACTAATGTATGGCGGATAGATATGTTTAGATGGTAAGATATGTTTTACCATCTCAACCTGCACTGAAGCATTTATTTTAAAAGCTTGCATTAAAAGCCTTGAATGAATAGTAAAGCTAACATCTGTATTGACACAGTCTATTTTAGACTCTCGCTCAGATTGCAGGAAGCACTTCTCTCTAATTGATTACTCATGCTGCTACTTGTTGACAAGAACAGAGTCCAATGTTCCCGGGAAGTGTTGTACTGAAAAGCCTCCCACCTACCTATTTCAAGGTTCAATCAAGGACCATGTAATCAATTGTGGTAAAAACAAAACTTACATTCCAGTGCTCGTTCTTTTTGTCATGTTTTCAATCTGCAGATATTTGGGCAAAGCATGGACACAAACACTGTGCCTTCTTTTGTTGTCTGAGAAACAGCATGGAAAAAATTGATTTTGGTTTAAATCAAAGACATTCAGAACTATGGTAATCAGATTTTACATGGAGGCATCACTCAGTGTTGCACTGATTTAATTGCTATTAACATTTGCTGTGGCATACAGACAATCCATGGAAAGAAAAGCACAAGGCTGTGAAAAATGCAAGACCCTGAGCACTTTAATGTAAGTTTGGTTTTTACCCTTTTACACAGATGAATCCACAACATCAGTTAACAACAATTAACTGATTATGTTGATCTGTATTCCAATTATCCAGCAGTAAGCTGTAAACAGTGTGTAACAACAAGGGTGTCTGTCTAGATTTTATGCTAAGTAGTTTTCAATTCAGTTCGATCAAAGGTCACACTTTTTACTTTACACAACCCTTTATCACAAACAATTCTGCAAAGTGGCCAGGTTACGCTACAAAAAATTGTACAGTGTGTCGTCTGACCACATCAGAACGTAAAAGTTCTTATAGCTGTTCTGGACGGGCACACTCGAAGGTGGGGAGAAAAAGATATGTGAAAATCATGAAACAGTGTCTTCTTGAAGGCATTCATAGATTTTCATTCATCATTCAAGTGACTGTGTGTATGGTAAGATTTATCCTGCTTGTCCAGGGGTCCTTCCAGGCTTCCCGCTTCTCTAATCTTCAGGCCACCATTGCCCCCATTTCTACAGACATAATGAAGACAGAAGCAGACATCAACATGCACTTTTAAAAGCTGTGCAGTTCAAAAGCATACAATATATGGTACTGAATGTTGTGCTAAGATCAAATAACAGAGGGCTCAGTTCCAGAGGAGAAATAAGTTATCATCATTTTGAGTTGATGAGGTCCTAATATTAGAAAGGAGTTTCTTAATGAGTTTGGCAGGCAGAGGGCTGAACAGACAGGATGTCTGTCTCTAAACAAGGACTGGAACCCTCTAACATATCTTCAGCACACTAAATCAGATATGGTACTGTCTCTAGGGAGGCCCAAATTAAAGGCATTACCCTTGCCTTCGGTCTTTTAAGGCACAAAAACCAAATGTGTTTGTAAACACTGAGACGGCCTCAGTAAGGGGTCCAGGAAATCACAACCTCTGGAATTTCAATCTTTTTTTAATAGAAGTTATGAACTTCAGCCATGTAAAGGTCAGGGATCAATCATGGATATGATGTGAATGTCCAAAAGAATGGCTGACTTGGGAAAGTATATTTCATGTTTAGTTTGGTTCAGTTGTATCAAAGCCGTTTCCTGCATTTTCTTCAAAAAACCCTGGCCACATTATTGGGTACACCTCTACAATGTTATGTAGTCCAATTCAACAGGTCTGTGACAGCTTAGCTGGACAAAATACTGAACGTCTTTCTCATGATTTGGCAGGAATTAAGACATACAAGGGAGTTTCACATGTCTTGCCCTGCAGCAGTCATGTAGAGGCCTAATCTCTTTCTGGGGAGGTGCGAGATTGGTGTCACGATCAGACAGGGAGAGAGAAAGAGAGCTGCAGAATTTTTTATATCACTTCCTAGAGTGATAAAATGCCTCAGGGGGATGTTCATAAATGTCAGTCAAGTCCTGGCAAAGGACTGAATTAGTATATGTCAAACAATGCTCAATCCAATTTAATGGCTCTATTCCGTTTGCACACTCAGTCTGAGCCTCCAGTCATGTAAACCTGCCCTGGCCTGCATGGTGATGCCAGACAACACATTAAGTGAACTATCTAGTATAAGTTATGTAGTTCATTAATTTGAGATACTGTTTAATGAATGGCATTACTTGCAACTTGGTCCAGATAGCGCAATGTTTTTGCAAATATGTTAATGTCATTAATGTCGGGACTTTCTGAACTACAATCAGCTTAAACACAAACAACACATGCTGGACCACTGGTTCTTTGGTAAGCAGTAAGGATCACTGTCGAGTCCGGCTGCCTTTAATTTGACCGAGTAATCACTTGTTTTACTCCCGGTTTGCTAAACGCAGCCATGGCAGCATTGTTTTGCGCCTCAGTCCAGGCCACACTAGCTGTTTCCCTCAGTTTCCAGTCTTTATGGTAAGCTAAGCTAACTGAAAGGCTTCTTAATGGACAAATAATGATAGTGCCATCAGTCTTCTCATCTCTCAGTAAGAAAGCAATGACTTTCTCATATTGTTGAACTATTCCTAAGGTTTGTGGGATTGTGAGGATGCAAATAGTGTTTGAGGATGCATTTAGTTGTGTGTTAAGAGCTTTAACTTCAAATGTGCACATATTCAGATGATCATGTCCTTTAAAAGGTAAAATCTGGAAATAAAAAGCTAATAATTCAAACATTTATTGTCAATTGCACTTGAACCCAACCCACGACTCAAGCTAAACAACCTCTATTCAGTGTTGCTTGTGTTTGCCTCGTGCGATGGACACTCTGTGGGCCTCTCTATACCCGGCTTTTTTATGATGCCAGATGGTTAGCCTTATACACAATGCAGTGCCCTCTCAGTCATGTCCTGCACACTGATACCTAAGCCTGTGGTGGGAACTGAATGTGTAGTCCAGATGAAAGTAACAGGTCATTGCTCAGACTGTTGTTTTAACTGGTCTCTAGAGCCCGACCCTCTCTTTCAGTGCTGCATTCAAAGCAGCGCTTCTCTTGTTAGTTGTTCTTCCTTCTGCCATCTTCTTGAGGTGTTTTGATTCTCTTGCCATCTGCTGTCAGAGTTAGGACAAATGTATATAAACAGAGCCCCTTTAACATATCACATCAGATTGTGTAGTGAAATAGGCTATATTACTTTAAACGTTATCTCTGATCGTAGACTCAAACACTTGTTCACGCATGCAGGAATCTAACATCATTTCTACCCACAGCATATATTATAACTTCTTTTTAATTTCCTGAAACTTTCTGAATCCTACTCACCATGTTAAGATCACATTAAGACCACTGGATATCAGATTATTATATATTTATACTTAGATGCAAATGTATACTTTAATTTGATTGTGTCACAAGAACTATGGGGCTGTAACTGTATAATTAATATTTAGTATGAGCAGTAAAGGAACTGTATTTGTCTTTGAATATTCTTGACTTGGGCTTCACTTCAAAAATGTATTCTTGTGCTGATTTCTTTTATATTTCTTTTACGTCATCTTTTAAATAAACTAAACCTAAGTCAAGTCTTTTTTTAATACTAAAAAACATCTATGACATTGGATAAGACTGGATTCCTGAGTCTTTCCAACAATGTGTCTTGCAATGTAACTGTGGACCCGCAGTGTCAGTGATGGGGATAGATGAGTATCTACCAGGAAATTCAATTTGCAGCCAGATCATATAGGACCCTTATGTAATTCAAATGGACACTTTGAAATCTTCGCTGTGTGTTGATGACGAATTTGAAATGCTGGTGAGAAATAGCTGGACAAATCCTTGGTATTGGTGTAGAGAGAACAGACCTGCATGTTATGTGCTGAGCGCTTAGTAGGACTGATGTTCTCACTCATGAAATATTACATGCTGTAAATATATCTACATTTCAACCTGGTGCTTTTGCTGAAAGTATTCTGCTTAAGCAAAGCTAAAGGGTCAGATTCCCCATATATGTTTCTAGCAGTGTCATGCTTTTAATGTCTGTCCCAAGGCTCACACGCGATTGCAGGAAATGGTATGAACAGTGTAAAAAGATATTTATAGAGGAGATGAGTAAACACGAACAGTCTACAACTACGCATGCGGCTCTATGTTACTGTACTTTGGCACAGTGGTGCTTTTAGCCGATTAGTAACGTCAGCATGCTAACACGCTTACAATGACAATGCTAATATGCTATATGGAAAACATGCTAACATTTGCCAATTAGCACTAAACTCTGTGCAGTGGAGGCTGATGTGAATATCATTAGTTTTTTAGGTGTTTGGTCATAAATCAAAGTATTGGACAAATTATCATTTGATCAGATGAAAAGTTATCTACTGGTAGGCTAATATATGAGGAAATACCCTTTGGGATTTAAAGGTATAGTGTGTAAGAATTGAGCTTACTCTCCACTAGTCAAGTTCATACTCCAAAAACACTAGGCAGCATATCACATGGGCTTATCAGGTCATAAAGGCTGCTAATTGCTGTTAGCTGGTTAGCCTCAGTTAGCCGTGCTGCTAACTTAGCGGTCTTATTAGCTGACTGACTCTGGAATGGGCATCGGAACCGCACAAGCCCCGCACCTTCCCAGTGATCATGGCTGGACCAGGACCGAACAGTCTCCGAGGTGGACAGAGGCCAGTTTGACGACAGGAATGCAGAACAGAGGTGATTTACAGAGGCCTTGACCAGGACTCTGACTCCGAGGACATTTCCATCCCAAAGCCACACCCCTGGCATGGCTACAAAAAATAACAATAAACAGCTAATACCAAATAGTCTTGACCATAAGGGTTCATTGTGTTGGCCATTTTCTTTATGACAGTGAAGAGATTATAGCCCTGCCATTGCTGGACAAATAAATCCCTACTGAACAGAGAGAAAAGCAGTGGAAATTAATTTTGAGACCAAGTCAGCCATATGAAATTATCATTCATTGTGGTTTTGTAACTGTATTATTAATGTCAAAAAGAAACGCTCATGCTGGGACAAAATGTCTCTCCCATTCTCTGACTGATGTTATGACAGGGTAACACAGTGGGCTTGCTCCCCTCTGCCCTTTGCCCAGCCAATCTCTTTGACTTATTTCCTCCTTCACAGGGGGAGCAGCGTGGCAAACACATCAAACAAGATTACACATATAGAGCAAGGGTATATTTACACCCCTCGGAGACATATTTAATTTGCCTGTTGCCATGGTAACATGAATCTCACAAAGACTGGCTGTGGAGTTGCCTGTAATTATAGAACAGGCCTCTTCATCAGAGGCTTTAATCTGAAAAATGAACACACTCGGGCTGTCATGTGGGCCCTGTGGCAACTCACACAGGGCCCTGGACACCATGATATAGCACCCGTAATAAGGACTCATTACTGAATAAGGAATAAGGACTCATTTTTGCTTTTGAACTTGTAAAATGAGCATTAAGTATCATTTTAATTTAATAGGGAATAGGACAATTGATGTCATTATTTCCTGTAGTGTTATACAAATAGTATATATATATATATATATATATATATATATATATATATATATATATATATATATATATATATATATATATATATATATATATATATATATATATATGTTTTGACAAGAAAAACAAAATGAGCAACTGAAAGGTTGTTGAGTTTATTGGTCAAGTACTCCGTGCTGACTTAAAAAAGCAGGCCCATGCATTTGTAGTACGTTGTGGGGGGAAATAAATAATTCAAGCCAGGAGAAGCATTCCCTGTACAGGCACTTAAGAAAACTACCATAAAGTAACTGCATATATTGATGAAGGAGAAGGAGTGAGCCTAAGTTTCAGACAAATATCTTAAAAAGTGAGTTCTATTAATAACAGTTTGTGAAATCAAACATTTGCCTCACAAAATGAATAATATTTTGGACACTGGGATTGCTTCAACAAGATTAGGTTATTGAGTCTGCAGCCATGCTCATGACACTGTGAGGTGATACTGCAGAGCTCAGAGGTAAATAAGATAAGATAAGATATACTTTATTGCCCCCGAAGAGAAATTTGTTTTGGTCCCTGTCTGTTTTGTAGCTTTGCAAAACATCACAAAAATAACACTAAAAAAACGCATGCTCTCATAAACATATATGACCTACCTATATAAATACACACATTCACACCTTCCCACAATGGCCGCATTTGATGGCACAACCCATACAGCCCACAGAAAATGTCAGACAACCCACATAACCTACATTTGCACAACGCTAAAATCAGCATCGTAAGATGCTCACAATGACAACGCTAACATGAAAATGCAAATCAGATATGATGTTTGCCAGATTCACCACCGAGGTTAAGTATGTTAGCATGCTAAAGTTTGCTAATTATAGCAGAGAATAATGGGAATGACATTAGTTTAAACCAAAGTGCTGGACAAGTTGAAATATGATGGCTCTAGATAAAAAGTTAAGGGATCACCAAAGTGATTACCATTCATCCTCAGGGGAACATGAGTGTTTGCACCAAATATCGTGGTAATCCATCTGTTGGTTATCGAGGCATTTCACTCAACAGTGGCTGAACATTTTTACCATTCAAACAGGATTTGAAAGGTTCATCTCCCTTGAGTTAATTTGCAATTTAAACTACAAAGGCAGCCCAATTTCTTACAATTTGAATGAATGCTCATCAGACCCTGGAAAAATAGGGATGATCCCAACCAAAGTCATTAGGATTCATCCTATCAGTACCATGAATATCTTGAACAAGTAGCCAGTAAGTAGCATTTATCCTCTGGAGACCATGAAATCCTGCTAGTAGTTGTTCAAAATTTTCAGTCTCGACTAAAGTGGTGCGGCGACAGGACAGATAGACCAGCATCCCCAGAGTCATGCTGCTAGCGTGGCTAAAAATGTAAGAGAGATAAAGATAGAGACATAAAGACAGAGAAAGCAAGAGAAGACACGGGGGCTGGCATGAAGGAGGAGTATTCAGGTTCCACCCAACAAGAATCGTGTCTCGTCTGTTGGAATGGGTTCAAGCCCAAGTGCTCCAAATGAGAGGGCCCTGGAGCAAGGGTACAATCTCTGCAAGCAAAATCACTGGCCTGTGCTCATCAGCCATAAACATGTCAGTGCAGAACTAGGTCACTGTTCTCTGTGCGCGCACATCAAATGGGGGCCTCCAGCGCAACGTTAGCTGCCACTGAGACTTTTTTGTGATGTACCTCCACATCATGTGGCCCATTTTTTCCTCTTTTGTTTATGTGACATGTCACCACCTCTTTGCACCCACAGCATGTAGTAAGGAAGCGGGGAGACATAGACTAACAGGCGATCCGGACTGGCAAGCGTTAACAAGGGAGGGGAAGATCAGTTGGAGAGGCAAAGACAGCGAGAGTAAAAAAGACAGAGAGGAAGTGTGTGTACGTACAATGTGTATGAATAAAAAGAGAAGTTTAGTGGAACTGAAAAAGGAAGTTGAAGCTTTAAAGGTGTCTTTGTTTGAAAAGTACATACTAAAAGGACATTCAGCAACATTAAACTGCTGTAATGATGGACTAAAGAGCAACTCCTCTGAACAAAAGGCTGCAGAAAAGAAGAAAGAAAGAAAGACAGAAGAAGAGAGAAAAAACTGTCCTAACAATTCACTTTAGATGACAGTTAAGGGTTTCTATCTGTGTCACTGATTTCCCAGAAGTCTCCACTACAGCTTGCCAACATTATTCATTAATCACCTTGCAGTGCTTTGAGCCAAGACGTCTTGTTAATTCAAGGCAGAAGTTACTGGATAGTTGGAGCAGTGTTCAGCTGACATGTGGCAGCACACAAACCCCCTGAAGTTTTACAGAAGCTTTTTGGTGAATTTGTCATGTTACTATTGAATACTCTAACTTTTCATTCAGTAAATAGGTATTAAAAGAATAGTTTCCGGGAATTATGTTTATTCTCGTCCTTCCCGAGGGCAGGATGAGATAAGATCGATACCAATCTCATGTAATTATCCTTTTTTTCCCCCTTTAAGCTTGGAAACATTACATAATGTTCTGCACAATAACACATTATGTCAGTGTACCAACCTTTGAAATCATTATAGCACATTTAGTGGAGGTGCAGAGCTTGTCATAGAGTATTTGATTTAATTACTGTCACAGAACATCTTAAGGGTAACAAATCACACGTACTACAGTCCATTAATTAAACCTTTCACAGCAAAAATGTGACACACAAACCTGCTCACATGTGCAGAAATACACCACCAGTTACATCAAATATGAGCCTAAAGTTTTAAATCGAAAACCATGCAGACTCAACTCTATATGCATATCCTGTGCCCAAATTTGACTTGCTGTATTGTGGTTGATTCTATGTTATATTATACTTAACATGTCAGATAATGACTATATTCAATATTAGCTTAAGTTAAAGTTATGATACATATTTTTATATTAGCAATGTATCAAATGACTATGTATATTGTGAAAGGTATCGCTCATATTGTTATTATTAGAATTATTACAGACAGCGTATTAGTGTCTTTCAGCTCTATTGTTTTGGTTCACTGTCACAGCTCTCATTAGCATTATTTCTAGATGCAGCCAAAAACTGTCTACAGCAAAAAGCTAAAAAAACTGATTGTACGCTACACGCCCAAAGCAAGAGTTGGTGCAGACTGAACCAAAGCTATAATGAGAGTGAATATTGGACTTATTAGCTAGGTGGCCAGACACACAATCCAAATGAATGCTTATGTTGCTCCATGTCTGCTAGATGTGTAAACAGGCTTCTGTTTGCTTACACATTCATCACATTACCTTAAAATATCTTGTTGAATGAATGAAGTGAATGAATAAAATGAGGAAATGCAGATTTGGAAGTTCATAATAAACTTCTAAAACAAAATGTGGTGTGCACACACACAGATGACAAAGATGTGTGATATACTGTAATTATATACTTCCTACATGTTGTTAGCACTTTCCACGTCTGTGCTGACCTCAGATGCACATTATTTGACAAGCTACTTCCTGATTGACAGGTACATGCAGCTACTGTTGTAGCCAAAACCCTACTATTCTACAACATGTCTGCATGTTCTTTAAACGCATGTATGAATTTCTAGGCCAAAAAAAACACTTGAACTGTGGCTCATGTTGAAAATAAATGATTTATGGACTAGTCCAGTGAAGAAGGTCATTGTCTGCCACATCTAAGGAGGTTGGTTGAGTAGAGAGTAGTGTTCTTTCATACTAGAGGAATGTTAGCACACAAGCCTGTATGTGCCTTGTGTAGAAGAATTTTCAGAGGATTCCTTAAATTGCAGGATATGGAATTAGCAGCAGAAAGCCATCAAGTACAGAGAAATGTTGCATTAATAAAAATCTAATTCCAGAGAGTGTAGATTACACTTTGTCAGTCACACTGGGTGGAAACCTCAGAGTGCCAGAAACAAGCGTTTCAAGTTCATTTTAAAACATCACATCTATAGCTATAAAATTACAAAGAACATATGGATTTCAATGTTGCACAACTGCAACTGAACTGCAGTTGATTTAATTAAGCATGTAATAATTTAGCTGTAAGAACATGTAAACAGCTCTCATTAATGTCTAAATAGCACATATTTAATGCCTGCTGATGAAAAATATGCTTTAATAAATAGATAATTACTAATTATTATAAATGTTTCAGCCCACTGGGTTGAGGTGACATGCTCTCTGGTTGTATATATAATTGTATTATATAATTCAAAAATGGGATTTCATTGCCGTCATCTCACTGGATAATGGGCACTTCAATATAAAATTATAATGAAACACAGAACAAGTAAATGTTCCAGTGCAGTTGAAAGGTAGCCGAGATGTGGTATGAAAACAAGTATTCCTGTGGCGACAGGGAACCAAAGCATAAGGAGGAAGTATCTTTTTTTCTCCCCTTTTTGGTTTTGTTTAAATAGGCGTTGGTTCATCTGATGTTAGTAAGCATTATGGGTTTACCCATGTGAGAATCCTCCGCTTTCTTAAAAAAAGAAGAAGTGAATGGCGAGAGGTGGGGGGAATAAAACACTGGGAGCCTGAGAGCTCTACACGCTAAAGTTAGCCATTATTATAACCCTGAAAACACTGCATAGATTAATGGTTTAAGGGGCCCAATCCACACAGAATGAATCCTTTAATGTAGGTCCCACTGTTACAACATGAAAGGAAGCCTCTGCTGTGTACCTGGAGCTTTAATTCAGCCTCTGAGAGCCCATTCAGCGCTCTACTCCCCAAACCAAAACCATTACCAGATTCTCTTTCTTTTACACTACACATTTTTTAACATGTCACACATTCTCATACTTTGAAGAACTTCAAACTTGCAATGTTGCACTGAGGAGTGAAGATATGTAATTATGATGAAATAATCTTTCTGCATGCTTCGCCACATACGTAAAGGAATAGTGCTCACATTACATTTCTAGGTTTGTATTCATGTAATCCTGTGATGTTTACGTTCGTACATATGCAGTATATCATTTATCTTTAGGCTAGATTTTATTTATTTTTTAAATACACTTGAAATGTTATTCTGGATTATGAGTTTGTTGAACTATTTCAGTCTGTTTTGAAATGCTCTGGCGTAGTAGGTGGTCTGAGTGCACTTCACTCTTTAAAAATTACCATGATAAAAGCTGAAAGGGTCTCACAGTATGGTAGATCTCTCAAGTACTGTGAAATGAAACGTATGTCAACTTAAAGTGCTTATCTAGTGAATTATTCAGGTAGCCTACTCAAACAGTTCAAGACTATTT
This sequence comes from Lepomis macrochirus, assembly GCA_024633595.2. Classification (NCBI taxonomy): domain Eukaryota; kingdom Metazoa; phylum Chordata; class Actinopteri; order Centrarchiformes; family Centrarchidae; genus Lepomis; species Lepomis macrochirus. The sequence continues at coordinate 23,416,976 of JALXJV020000019.1, forward strand.
ATTTATAAAGAATATTATTCGGATTTCTACAAGGGAAATACTTACGTCTTCAGTGATTTAGAAACATTGAAAGGATTGAAATCACTATCATATTTGTCTGCTGAAAAGAAATTACAGTCGGCAGCCAGTTAGTTTAGCTTGATTTGATTTGATTGTATTTGCACTGTTAAAATTGCATAGAAATGACAACAATAATAATAATAATAATGATAATAAACAAACAAAAAAAGAAAACTTAACATAATGACTAGAAACAGAGGCAAAAAGCTGGCCTGACTCAGCCCAGAGGAAACAAAATCCACCTAACAGCACCTATAAAGTTCACTAATTAACAAGTTGACTTTATCTTGTTTGTTGAATCCGAACAAACTGGAAGGGCCAAGCTAGCTAACGTTATGACCACAAAACATTAAACAAATCCAGCATACAATCACCCTGTGTTGGGATACTTCTTTAGTTTGCATTTCTTGCTTTTTTCACTTTGCACAAACATGCAAACAATGTCTGGGTAAGAATAAAATATTTTAAACTTTACTCAAACCATTTGACACACAGGTGAAAAATGTGTGCTTGCACTTGCTTGGTATGGCTGATAAAAACACCTAATGAGTGACTTTATGATTGAAGAATAACCACTTTTTTTAACAACTCACCCAGTATTGACACAACTTGCTTATTATTAAGCCAAACAGAGTTTATGGGAAATATGATGCACTTCTGTTTTATGTCTCAACCCCGAAATGTCTGATGTAAAATATAAACAAAGTTCAATCCAATAAATGCTCTGCGTGGGTAAAGTGAGAGACCCTACCAGAGGTGTAGTCTGGGTATCTGCAGGGCAGCAGATGGGTCGCTAGAGCCTGACTATGTAAAAAGGGGGGCGAGGTGTGGTGCTGGCAGAGTGGGGGATTATATGGTCTGGTGGTTCAATTATTAAATTTCATCATCTACAGCAGAAATATAAATCCTTGCTATAATATTCAGTGGCCACTGGATACAGTTTGTCCTGGCTTTTAAGAGGGAGAAAGACTTCTGTCAATGCAAACACAAAAGTGGAGTAATGCAGTCAACCATAACTATGTGCTTACTGTGGTAGGTGACAACTGCAGCATATTTGCTTTTGTGGGGGAAAAAACGCCAACATGACTCATAGAAAGAGATCAAAAGTGCATTTTTTTAATTTCCCAATGCACCACAGCAGAAGTTTTAAGTTCCTAGTTACTATTAATTTCAACACCACCAATTCTCCTGTTTTCTACATTCCTTCCTCTTTTCTCAGTGGTGATGTCCACTAATGCCTATGTGACTGCAGAACAGTCAAAGGGGCCTACCCGTGTACAAAGCTGCTTACAGCCTCTTTTTAGCACAGCCGGGACAGTAGGGTTTATGCTTGATAGGGGATTTCTGCAAGCCAGCCCTCTTTCCCTACCATAATTAGGCCACCCACATTCACAGTCATGCACCTCAGATGGTGACTTTGTAAGATTTTGGGATCTTCCACACTGAGAACATGTAGTGATTTATAAAAAAGGAGAAAAAAGGGAAAATATGGACTGATTAAATAACCTAAAACATGGTTACGTGCTGTCCAGGCTGTTACAGAAAACATTCTCCTTTTTTATGTTAAATTTCTTGCTGTGTTTATAGATAGCATATTTTATTTCACACAATATTATACCAATACAGTTATAGTTTATTTAATGAGAAAACACAATATTTTTTGTTCTTAAGATATCCTCTGGAGTACTAAAGTGATATCTTTTCATTGGGTTCAAGGGTTCATTTAATGGTATCTTTACAGCACAAGGTTGTGTAACGAAATGTAAGTTTGCAGTCTCTTTATGCCACACACACAGACAAAACCACAGCAAAACATGATAAAAAACTATTAATTCACATTTACATTTACTCATGCCCTTATTTCTCTGGATGACAAAGCTGTGAAAATAATCCCCGTCGAGAAGAACAGATGCTTGTAATAAAAACCTGAAGGATCCTGGTGAACATTTGGTTTGCATGCAGAAGTTATGTAATTTCCATAGGTGTTTCGTGTTGCGTGCAAGGGACATGGAGGGGGAGTGTCCCCTGCTAGTGAGGATCTGATTGGTCGGAATGAGTGGCGGTTATGATTGACAGGGTGACAGGCCAATCCGCGGCTGTGCTTTGTCCCCTTGTTGGCCAGAGAGGCGAGGATCAGGGGAGCATTCTTGTTCAGGACTGGGAACTCGTGCCGTTATGTGGACAGGCTGTGGGCTGTAACAGTTTGTACCGCTCGTTAAACCGGATTTAAACGCGACCGGATTATTTTAGTTTTCAATCGCGCTGGCAATTGATCTGATCAGGGTTGTATTTTATTGATAAAACCACGCAACTCTGAATTTTAACAAAGTGGAAGCGGACGACTCGTTGGATTCGCCTGTGGATTCATGCAGACTCGGTATGAAAGTTAACGTTACTGCTGTCCAAGCTCGCACATATTGGCGTTGACGCTAATTATTAAGTGATAATTTAAGAATCTACGTGTAAAGTACATTTTCCTGACGTTAGGTTAAGCTTAAGTTAACGCTACTTTCTACAGTTGCGTTAACTGGCTGTCTTTTTAAACTTGCATAAGTTTTTGGTCTAACTTTTTCTGCTATGTTCAAACGTGTAAGTTAACTTCTTTACCCTAAGTTGTTTTATAAAAGGCAACGGAAAGTATTAGTAAACTCCTATCGTAATAACTTGCAACAGATAGCTAATTAACTGTCGACCTTGTTAGCAAGCTGAAGCTAGCTGGCTAACTTAGCTAACTGTTGACCATCCTGCTCCCTCGACGGTAACGTTACTGAAACGCTGTTGGACTTTCTAAAAACTTAAGTAGACTTGCTTCCAAACATGCAAAACATTTCCAAAATGGTCACGTTTGCTGCCAACACGTTTTGCAAACTTAGCAAAGGAATAGGTTGTTATTTAGTTATAGAAGCGTTGTGAAAGCTGTCATGGATAATGCTAATGCTAGCAGCCCGTTGACTGAACTGCACTGAAGTCGACCTCGTAGCTTAGTGTGCTGTTAAATGTACCATCAAAAGATTATCAGCAGTGGGGTCTGCATCAGTAATCAGTACTGCATCAGTACTTTTTGTACCAGTTGATACGAGTTTCACCAAGATAAAGTGTAGTGGACTGACACCATAAACTATTAAATTGCTAATATTTTAGGAAGGGGATTAATGTTACTGTGTGTGTGCATATATATGTGTATATGTAGCTTATTCTGCCCATATAATAAAAACTATGCAGAACTATCAGTCACCTTTAAATATTTACATTATATGACTGTATTTTGTGAGTTTACATCAGAGCATAGTACATGATATATACTGTAATTGTCTTATTTAATGTGTTGCAAATGGCCTTTACTTTCACCTTACAGGTCTGGGTATAATTCTCAAGATCACAGCTGCCGGCCATTTATTGATGGGTGCATACTGTGAGGCAACACACCAAGAGGACTGGAAATCGTACAGAAGAGACAGGAACTGTGAAAGAATGAAGGCCACCTAGATATTGTTGTAACTGTCACAGACTATAGTTTTGTTGGAAGTATACACACACACACACACAACCATTTGAACTAGCAAATGTGTCATAGAAACCTGAAAAGTAACGTTGCCGGTTGAAGCTGAACTTCAGAGGAAGACCTTGACACAAAGCGATCAATATGAGTGCTGAAGGATATCAGTACAGAGCGCTATATGACTATGTGAAGGAGAGGGAGGAGGACATTAATCTGCATGTAGGGGACATACTGTTGGTAAGCAAAGGCGCCCTGGTGGCTCTTGGCTACACGGATGGGATGGAACAGAGGCCAGATGAGATTGGCTGGCTGCCAGGCTTCAATGAAACCACTCAGGAAAAAGGGGACTTCCCAGGGACATATGTCGAGTTCATTGGAAAGAAGTGGATCTCTCCCCCCACACCCAAGCCAAGGCCCCTCAGACCCTTACCTGTAGCTCCAGGCTCCTCTAAGGCGGAGACAGACTCCGACTCAGAGCAAGGTGAGTTTAATACCTGACCTCAGAACTGTATAACAAGTAATTTTCACTTTCAAGTAATCCACAATTTTTTTTCTTGAGTAATTTTTTGGTCTATTAAATGTCAGCAAATGGTAAAAATGTCCTTCAGTTGTTCCCATTATGACATTTTCAAATATTTAGCCAGTAGTAAACAAACAAAATAAAAGCTTTTGAGAAGCTGAAACCAGTGAATATTTTGCTTTAGAAATCACACATTAGATCAGTAATTGATTAATTGATTGAAGAATCATAGTTGCAGCTGTACTAATAAGTATTCAGGTACAGAACTGGTATTTTTTCTTTAAGCCTAAAGGTTTTTCTATTTGGGTATCCAGTACAAAGAGTTTGTTGCAACTTTTTTGTCAAAATTACAGCACAGAAAGCACTGTCAGATTTCTTGCAGATTTTTTTTTTTTTTTTAATGCATTCTGCATTTTTGCACTTATCCAAACACTTATTCATGGGGTAAATGTTATTGCAGTTATTGTCAGTGCACTCAGATGCTGGAAACTAGATCAATAACACAGTTTTGACAAATCGATTACACGACTTCTTCAAGTAACAGTTTTGGCAGAAGTTATAATTTCACATGGACACACTTTGTGACAGATTATTTATTGTTCTGCTCTGGCGCCAGTCAGGAGCACCATGAATTGTTCATTGCTGAAATAATTCATATTGATTTGTGACGTTTCGGATTTTAGTTTTTGCCAGTTTGTTGCTTGAGAAAAAATAACCTGTTAACATGCAGTTTTGAGTAAAGCAAGACAAAATATTACTTGTCAAGGTGATGAAGGCTGAAAGAAAGAAACAGCTGTGTCAATGAAACATGAAATTCAGATTATAAACAGCTCAAACTCATTGTTTGACAAATCCTTGTTGCAAGGTCAATTTGCTTGCTTTTTTCAGATCTTTCAGCAACAGAGTTAATGAGTTTACTTAGTTGTCATGAAAATTGTATAGTTTTAGCCATGTGACTCAAGTATGGAATTTTTGTCAAGTGATAACGGTGTGTCGGGGGAGGTTGGATTTAAATGGCTTTCTCTATCCCTCTCCTTTTCTGAGTGAAAACACAAACAACTCACAGATTCAGGTTAATAAAGTGTGAGAAAGTTTCTGATTTTTGCTGAGTTGCAGTCTTTGACAACAAGTAGATGTGCAGCTGCACTGAATGTGAACCAAGCTCAGTCCCAGAGGACAATGGTGCTGGCGTGTATCCAGGCTTTGGACACCAGAGCATCTTGTGCCAGCCACATGTTATCAGTGGATATCATCTGTGCTTCTCTGCAAAGCCCCATCTTAAGGGAATATAATTCCCTTAGCAGCGTTGAGAAAGATGATTAGCTCACTATATGGTGGTGATTAAGGCAAATTGCCTTTTCTCTTTAAGCCTGTGGGGAACAGCTAGGCTAGTTTTTTTGGTTCATAATAGAGTTACGACAAACTTAGCCACAACAGTATGAGCTCAGGACTTTTCAGATGCAGTCACTGCATTAAGTGGTTATTGGAAAAGATACTGGAGCTCAAAAAATCCTTACTTGGACACACATATTAACAGCATGAAAATAAAACTAAAGAAAAAGAACTAATGCAAGCTATTTCTTGCAGTTTTGGTGTATTTAGCCAACCAGTGTTACCCCATTTCACTGACGCGTCACATTTCGTTCAAGCTCTGTGAATTTCAAGATGGTTGCGTGTAAAAACGTCCCTTTGAAATTTGAATCAACGTTACTCCTCTGGCCACAGCTATGAACTGCAATTAAAACATGCATCTTTTTAAAGACTCTGCGGCTTGCATGAATGTGCGCCTAAAGCTTTCTGCTCACCTAAAGAGCAGCTGTAGTTGCCAGGTTTCTAGTTTCTGCCCGTCTGTGGTGCGATCGTGAAATTCTTTGCTGTGGTTAGCAGGGTGAGCGAGGAGCTGCATGAAGGGGGCATGTGTTGAATGGCTGTGTTGTGGTTGAGTGGCAGCGCTGAGCCTGGAGCGAGTGTGAATGTAGCACCGGGAGAAGAAAAGTCTCTGTGTCCCGGGCTGCGAGAGACACAGAGAGAGGGGGGAGGGAAGAGGCCCTGAGGTTGCGGCTAAGGGAGAGAAGGGTCGGTGTGAGGGATGTTGTGCAAAAGGATCAGAACTGGAGCGGAGCTGGGGGCTTGGTAGATGGGCTGAAGCGGGCGCGGGGTACAGGGTGGGGGCCTTGGGAAGGACTTGGGCTCTGCATGCTCAAGGGGGCTTTGAAGAGGGGCTGAGTGTTTGTGATTTATTGCCCACCAACAAGGGATCTTGCTCCCTTCCTCCTGCTCCTCAGCCTTTTTTTTTTTTCATCCTCCTCCCCCTCCTCCCTTCTTTTTTCTTTTTTTTTTTTATGTTTTGATAGTTCCTACAGTCAGCGCTGGTGGAGGGAAAAGAGGTGGAGAATGGAGGCTTGGAAAGGGGCCTCTCCTCTCTGAGCCACAGGGGTTTACATGAGTACAGCAGATGTGGAGAGGGAGAGAAAGAGAAGAGGGCTAGGCTGGGAAACTGTTCCGCCTCATTCCAACTCTCAGCCTTTAAAACAGAGTGTTGCTCCTTTTCTGGGCCTCTCAGTTGAGAGAATGTACATGTGCCCGGGCCCGCCAAGTAAAAGGAACTTTGCGGTTGAAACCGATAAAACAAAGCCTCCTCTAACTTCAGCTTCCAGCTCCGTTTGCTTGTTTGATTTCATACTGAAAAGCAGAATTGATTTTATACAAGTTTCAGCTTTTAAGAACTTTTCATGTTTGGCAAACTCCTATAAGAATGAAATGCGAAAATTAAGCTTTTCGAAATGTATTTCATCCTCATTTCTCAACTTTGAAGTTATACATTATATTTCTCAACATAGTTAATGCATGCCAGGCAGTGTCTTGAGTAAGAATCAATTGGCGTAATCATTATGTTGCTAAAAAAGCTAACTGCTTCCTGCAGTTCAGCAGTACAGGGTCATCCTTGGTAGCTGTTTATAATTAGAGTGAGGTTCAGTGACCATGTTGGATATTAACTAAGGCGAAGGCTCTACATGGTTAAATTTTCAGTGTGTTGCGTGTTTATAATTGCTCTTTCTCGTCCAAATGTCTGCGTGAACATACTTCCACATGTTGTGAATAACTGGTTGTTACTGTACATGCTCTCACAAGTTGCAGCCTACAAGCTCAGGCTTGCTTAAGGGAGTATTTGATGCCATCGGGCATCTCGTCTTGCTCCTCTGAGGCTTATCATTTTGAGTTCAGTTTTGAAGTAACATTTGATTTATTTACAAACAACTTTAATTTCACAAAAATATTATATCACAATATTCAGATATTTTAAAGCTGTCTGATGGCAGTACACTTAACAGATAGTTTTCTGTACACTGACTTTTTTTATCACCAGTAAGTACAAAATGTGGATTTTAAGACTTATAGTGGAGCTATCACATATTTGCAACAGAGAAACTATGGAACATCCGGTTTACTTTCTATGTGTTAAAGATAGACATTTTAAAAAGGACTACTGGAAGGAAGAGAGCAGGCATTACAAAGGAGACAGTTGCAGGGAGAGTAACTCTGCATAGCTGGAGACTGAGATAATGTAACTCTCCTTCTCTGGGCCTCTTCAGTACTCGGCCTGACATCTGCTGTATTGAACACCCTTTCTGTCAGTGCTGTCAATTTCCTCTCTAAGAATTCACTTCTCCCAGCAGAGGTTTTTATAACGTGATAGTTTGCTGTGATGTAGTGTTCCTCTCTGTGGGACTAAAGGCAGCTGGGGCCAGGAATGTGTTGGCGCTTCTTTGGTGGAGGGGTGCGCACAGACTGCATGGTAGACTGATTTGTAGCTTTGTGATGAATCAGTATTGTGCTAAGTGCTGATTGCAGTAACTTGGTGCACAATGCAACTGGACAATAAATGGTTGCACACTGAATAGGACCCCAGCGATTTGCTGTTTTACACGGTCATTGTTATCAGTGTAGATGCTGCTGGTATGAGGCTAAATTTAAGTTTAATTTACTTTTTGAATTACTATATTATAATGATTTTGAGGTGTTTTGTCACATTTGTTTGTTTTTAGTTGCTTAATCTCAGCTTGTAATGTTGCCAGCATTAGTCAGAGGTGAGGAGATTGGCTGCGCAAATCCTCTGCCTGCGAACGTCATACTCAAGCTGGATTTTGGTGTGTCATAGTTTCCAACATTGGAGTGTGTCACAGAGGACAGTTTATTAAATGTCAACTTTTCTTTAACCACCTTCTCTGTTTCCCCAAATGCACACACACAGACTTGTGTTATAATCCTGGCTAGCAACAGAATGTTAACAGGAATTGCTCACCTTGAATATAGATGTTTGGATGATTTGAAAGTGCAGTAAGACACGGGCCTATAGCTAGGGCTGCAAACCAACGATTATTTTGATTTCCAATTATGTGTTGTTTTTTTATAAAAAATGTCAAAACTGTGAGAACTGCACATCAACACATTGCAAAAATTCGAATTATATTTTGTATTTTTTTTGACCAACTGTCCAAAACCCAAAGAGAATTTAGTTAACCGTCATGGAAGACAAAGAAAATGAGCAAATGACTTTAATGACAGTTGCAGATCAGTTTGACCGATTAATCAAGGGTTTGTTTTGCTCAAACAATTCATCTATCCAGTGTACTGTAAAAATGAATTTAAGTTTTAATAATCTATGGTTTAGATCACAGTGTAACCTGGGTTATAACACACAGCTGACCTATGCAAAGCTAGTTTGAGTGGAAATCTAAAACTAGTGAAACATCCTCAACTGCTGCAAATATGTCCATTAAAAATGTGTCCTGTCAAGAAAAATGAGGAGTGGTGTAATTTCAGGGCTTAATAAAATCACCGTAATTCCATTTTTGTTTGTTGTGGTGAATCCATTAAGACTTGTGTGCATGAAAGCGTGCATAACTGTTTCATTACTTGATTGTGTGCAGAGACTGAAGTCTGAATTAGCAAATCTTCTTTACTAGAGTCCAAGCATGTCTGCAAGCAGGATTAAGAAAGAGAGAGAGAGACAGGCTGATAGACTTGAAGAAGTGGTGCAATAACACAGAAGTGAGATTAGAGAGGAACAAAAATTCAAGGGGAACAGAAGAGGTATGTCAAATATGTGATGTATTAGAAAGGGAGGAGACAAGGTGGACTAGCTGGTGTAGCTAGGTAGTTTCTGTGAGCCTGGTGCAGGGGAGGGTTACATAATGCTTTGAAAAAGATCATAAATTCCTTTTTAAAAGCCTCAGTTATTTTCAACTGGAAACTCACTCTCCTAGTTTGGGTCATAATGCCAGTCAGTTCTATTAAAAATAGAAGCAATTACTTCCCTTAAGAGCTTTCTTGTACCTCTCAGTGTGCTACACCAAGGAAAACTCAAAGAGTCAAAACCAAAGAGCAGTCACAGCACACCCTTTCAGCGTACATCTCACATTGCACTTACACATCTTCAAACATTTGGGGTAAAACATCACTCACTCACTGATATTATGCAAAATAATATATTATTTTGCAGAAAATTAAATATTTTAGCGTGTTGGGGTTTTGCTGGTCTGTACAGATCTGACCATACAGATTCAGGAGCTGCAGGCTTGAGCAGGTCTACATTTTCATTTAAATCGATTTGCATTGTGACAAAAGCTAGGAAAATATGATGCAGGTTGAAACTGGTTGAATCATCCTTGCATTACGTAGCTAACACTAAAGACTGTGTGTCTTTATTCTAAGTACGACACAGGACACAGGTTCACTCTTCTTGTGAACTCGTGGATCCAAACTGACAGACAATATTTCACGTATTACATTTGTGCTCCAGCCACTTGTCTCTCTAGCATTTCCTTTTTATTAAAGAGGCTTTATCATTTGTGTGGTGCTCTGCAAATTCAACAAAAAATGTGCACAATTGTATTGAAGTAGCATTTACTTTCTATATGTTTATATGTGGTGTGAATAATACTGATTCACAGTTAATTGCACAACAGGATACTGTGGTGATCTGTGTAGGGCTTGTGATTCATGGTCTGCTCTGTATAGGGTTAATTGCCAGCCTGTAGCAACAGTCTCCTCATTGGCTGTTGCTTAGCTTTTGCACTGCATCTTTCACCCTGCAGGAGGAGACATTGCCTGCCCTTTTTTTTTTCTTCCTTCAGCTCAAAGCTGGATCATTCATTGACTTATAGCACAAGCAAGCATGTTGCAGTATGTTAAGCATTTCACTTGGAAACATGTCAATGAAAGATCTATGCTTTTCTTCGTCATCAGTTTATCAGCTGAACCCTTTTTTTCATAAATGATGCGATTCTGATAATCTACTTTTATTTCTTTGTGCATTGTCACATGTAATATACTTGATGCATCTATAATGTGTTGTCACGTGTGGTGTGGTGCGGTACTTTCCGTGGGTTATTCATTCTCATTGGCGTGCCTCGGCTAGACCTTTTTCAGACAAGAAGAAACGGCATAACCTGAAAATGCTGGTTACTTGAGTAGGACCTCTAAATATATCTAAAGTGTATTCTATCTTTAGTGCGTCCGTGGTGCCCCGGCCCTGTCCTGCCCACAGTCTGCAGTTTGTTTGGCTCAGACATACCATTTCAGCCGGGTAGATTGTTCCCCCCTCACCCCCCACCACCACACCGCAGCAGCACCAGTGGCAGCTGCATCGGCTTCCTCAACCTGCGGTTCACTAACTGATTACTGACTGGCAGAGGCCTTTTGGGATATCATGAGAAGGTCTGCCAAACATGCAGAGACACGTCCAAGGGGCCCCTGTCTCCTTACTCTCCTTTCTCATTTTGCCACAGAAACCAACTTTGATTGAGTCGCGTGTGAGGCTCCTCAGCTGTTTTAAACAGAGCAAGACAGCAGTAATACACTGTGATTACTGTAGTAACACTGCAGTATTACAAAGAGGATTGGCATTGATTATGCAAACTTTTAGTAAGAGGTGTTATAATTTTGCCACGAATGCTGATGTTTCTGAATGTTTGCGGCCCCCCAGAGTAAACCAGCGTTTCAGCTGAACTCAGTATACGCTGAGGTTTGCAGAAAATACTTTCATCTTGTCTGCCATTTGCAAACAGTTATGAAAGATGTGGTAAAATCGGCTGTACCTGTTTGCTCGACAGCAGTGAAAGCTATCTAGTGATCTAGTTAAATGAACATAAGAAATGCGTCAAAGTTTGTGTGTTTCCATGGTCAGAATCTGTGTACAGTAGGTGGCATGTTGACCGATTGATCCCATGCCAAAGCAACTCAGAAATCATCACTGATAGCTAGAAACATTTCTGCCATATTTCATGTGCTACTCGATACAATTCCATTGGTGCCCAAACTATCACATCGTTGACAGTACCAAGAAGCAACTCTATCTCCGGCCTGGCCTGTGTCATTCATAGGTCAGCCACAGACACAGTAAATAAACAAAACCTTTGGATCACTTTTAAGAAAAAGAAATGCAAGGCGGAATGCTTTTAAACCTAATGTATTGTTGCTCTTGTGTTTTTAAAAGTGTTAACTATTTAGAAAATACCACATTTAAAACCATCTTCTAAAGACTTAAGTTTGTCTGGAACATTATCTACTAATCTGCCACAGGATTTTGCAGTTGAGGAATTTGGATGGGGTTTAAATTTACTTCAGGTTGTGAATTGAGTTTCTCAGAAAGCGGTTGGCTGCCGAATGGCATCTGTGTTAGATATCTTGTCTGGGAGAAAGGTTACACCTCCAAGGTGTGCGATGGCAGCACTGCGTGTCTTGATCTCTATTTAGGGAAACTCTGGTGTTCCATGTCAGAGTTCACTGCTTCTGAGAAAACCCCCCTCCAGCTTTGCAGTTCCAATAATGTCTTCCAGATGACCAGTTGTCTTACACGGAGTTCTGTGTGTTCTGTGGTTAGAAGGACTTTGGCAAGCCAGTTCCTTCACACGCAACATGGCAGCCTGGCCAAAAAGGATGTGGATTTGGATAAAGTGGTTCATTATTTGCCTGATTGAACACTATTTGGTGGGAGTGGGATAGCTTCTTGGTATTGACAAGCGTGCATGGATCATGGGCATGAGATGGCCCACTTTAATGCCTGATTCAGAAATTTTAATTATTTTTAAGGTAGAAAGAAAGAAAAATATGGTCATCAGAAAGGGCTCCATTCATAGTATTTCAGCATTTTGACGGTCGAACAGTTGAGCCTTTCAGAAAAGTGCCTTTTCGAAATACGCCTTTGCAAATCCAAATAAAATCCTCGCCAACCCCTTCATCCTTTCATGTCCACACCTGGATGCAAAGTTCTGAAGGAAACATGAGTTAAAAAACTCAGACCTGGCTTACCTCATATCACAGGGTATTTGCTTAGCTCCTTGGTCCACCAAACCCCAACTTCAATGCTCAGCACCTCCTGTTCTTGAATCAGGCTGTTGTAAATGCTCACCTTTTTACTTTTGAGGCCGTCCTTTGGTCTCGTACCCGCTTCCCTTTGAAGTTCTGAGTAGTTTGTAAGTCATGTGCCTAATCAACCTTTGCTGGTTCAGATGAATTGCAGCCTTTGCAGTTTAATGTCACATGAACATTTATCACAAATTCTGATTACTAGCAGGCTGTTTCATTTCTGTATTGGCCACATCCTAATTTTTGCCAGCATTTGCTCATGGAACTTGCCTAACTAGTGTGCAAAATAAACCTATTCATTGTCACCACTCGCCTCAGAAAGAAATACCCCAAGTGAAATCTCCTTTAGAGCCATTGTCAAAGCAACCGGAAAGAAGAGCTAATATCCTCTTAGTAAAGATTGTCACTTCAAACAAAGCACTTTTGAACTTTCACTATATGGAAGATATTTATACATTTTGCATGTGTGAGAAAAAGTCCTTTTAGGTGCGTAGATAGTACAGTGCTTTGTCATGCATCGCTTGCATTTCTGTTAGTGTCATTGTTTCATCATTATTTGCAGTCATCATCAAAGGAATTCGCTTTTAATATACTGTGAAGTCATACATTAATATTTCAATAATGAGAAATATGTTTCTAGTAAAAATACCAAGCATTGCATAGTTAGTGCTGCTATCTGTTAGGAGGTGCTGCTTTTATTTGTCTTATGTGATAATAAACTAGTATATTTATTAAGAAATTTGATGGCATCACCTCTAGTTTTTTTTTTTAACCACTTTCTGACTTGTTATAGAAAAAATAATGAATCAACTAATCTAGAAAATAATCTGAAGATTAGTCTGTAATGAAAATAATAAATAAATTGCAGCCCTACTGCTGAAGACTTTAGCAACTAAATCTTTGACTTGTCTCTCTAACAGGTTAGGTTGGTAACTTATTTCAGTAGATATCATATTTATCACTTGTCAGAAAAGGCATCGCAACACAACGCACAATGTAAGCAAAGAAGCCTGTATTTTATCCTTTTAGAAATCACCTTGGTTGACAGTCTGTTGTCCCCTCCAGGTTTCTGTATGCTGGACTTGACGGAGCAGTTTTCCCTTCCAGAGACCGCTCAGCCCGTACTCGCCAGACTGCTTGAAGCTATTGAGAGGAAAGGTGAGCAACTTCATATCACTTTGACTGCACTTGAGTTTTTAACGCTGACTGTTAACACTGATGTCTTCATTTTTTTAAAGCCACATTTGACTGTGTAACTAATGTGACCTGTTACACAGAAGTAAACATAAACCAAATGGTATTAATTTTGTAAGTCAATAAATGTAACGATTTGTGTCTGGCTGATTATTTGCAGGTCTTGATAACCCCACTTTATACCGAACATTTACTGCTGGTGGTGGACTTGAAGTCAGACAGTATTTTGATTGTGGTAAGTAGCTTTTCTTATCACCCCAGCCTATATGAAGCCTTGTATGTTTGAAAAAGTTAAGCGAGGGAGACAAATACAGAAAAGAGGAAGTCCCAAAAAGAGACCAAAAAAAAACTGACGCAAGTGGTGGTGACAAACCAAGGTGAATGTTATGAGGTGAAAAAGATTTGCATGTGTACGTGTACAGTGTGTCCAAAAGAACAGAAAGGGACATGGTTTGTAGAGACCTATATTGCTTCCATCTCATTATGCATGCTACAGTTCTGCAGATTGTACATGAGCCTGTAATTAAAGATCTCACAGTGCAAGAAGGAGTTTTTAAGCACATGTTGTTTTGCACTTCAGATTCTCCCTCACCAGAACTGGATCAGTTAGAACTTCCACTCCTGTGTGACGGTCTGCGCAGGTACCTGCAGGATCTCCCCCAGCCCATCATCCCCACTGCAATATATGCTCAGATGGTCCACACTGCCAAAGGTGAGAGCAGACGACTCCGTGCACAGATTCAGTGTTCATTTGTGAACTCTACAATTAGCATAAAAAAAGAAGTGCTGACGTGATGCACTCATGCTCTGTTAGTGAACATTGAGTACTTTGAACAGAAAACCTCAAGATTCCATCAATACCCTTTTGCCCTCAAGAAAGACTTTTATAAAAGTACGAGACTTTTAGAAAGTACGAGACTTTCAGAAAAGCATGAAAGGTGTAAAGGATATAATTAGTGCATTTTGTTACTTCTTTTTTATCATAGGCTTAGGCTGTTTTACTTTCTCTGTTGCAAGCACAGACAAAATGTTCACACACACTGTTCTGTTGCACTGCATTCTCTTGCTGTCACATGGCCAGATACAGGATATATGTGGTTAATAGGAACTAAAACGAGCATGTAGATTTATCTCTAGCATCTCTAAGCAGCCAATCACCTGTCAGTGTACCTTACACTCATTGTCGACCACACAATCTCTCTGCGGTTTCCAACCCTAACTGCACATGACGCTTTTTTTCCACCTCTTCATTCTTTAAAGACACAGCTTTCGTTTTATGCTTCTTGATCTTTGACTGGGTTAGGCTTTGACGCAGGATCAGTTTTTCACATCTGCCTCACTGACCTCCCAACCATTCTCATCTGTTTCAACAGAGGTGGTGAATCCTGAGGAATGTACCCAGCTGCTACGTTGCATTGCCAGCACCCCGAACCTGCCTCCCCAATACTGGCTAACACTCCAGTGTCTTCTAAGGCATTTTGCTAGAGTGTGCCAAAACAGCTCCAAGAACCTGCTCAGCGCCAGAGCCCTGGGCGAGATCTTCAGCCCTGTGTTTTTCAGACAACAGGCCACCAGGTGGGTGTCAGAGCAGCCGGTGTCATCCTGCCTCGCTGCCGCAAAGATAGACTCGGGCAGCAGACAGACAAGTGTGCAGGCTCAGTCATGCAACACTGAGACACACAGACTCTCAGACATGCACATTTGCAGACACTCGCATTCAGGCAGTCTCACACACTCACCCACTGTCACAGCGCAGTCTGTCAGGCACTCCATGGGTTTCAGCTGTACACGGATATAGGTTGGAGCTTTTCTACTTACCAGCTGTGCTGTGCAATTAAAGTAGCTAAGCCTGAATTACCATCAGATTGAAACCAGCACAGAGCAACTAGAGCAGGCTGTAAAACACATACTTTATTTAACTTGCCTTTTCTCTACCCCACCATCACAGTTGTGAACCCAGCTTGGATGCTCACATCAAGATCATTGAGATTCTGGTGACCAGTGAAGGGAGTGAAAGTCAGACAGCTCCAGGTAGTTAACTACTTCATTTTTGACTTCCATCACCCACAAAGGGTTTAAATGCTGTTTTTTTTATTATTTGTGCTCACAACAGTAGCAGTAACAGTACAGAATGTGTGAAGCATTTCATTATTGGATGCAGAACATGAGTGTATGTTCTGCAAGGTCTCAACACTGCAGAACATGAACTAAACACTCTGACCTGTAGTATTAATAGCTTGAAGAAAGGTGTTGAGACTTGCAACTGCTGCATTTATAGAGGGCCACCGGGTACACAGTGGAGGTAAAATGCTGACTTTGTATGGCGAAAGCAAGTTGAGAATACTTTATCATGTACTGGTCAGTGGATACAGGTGTAAGACATTTCCTGATCTTTTGTTGCAGAACAGTAAAGAGCTGCAGCTACTTTGTGGTTGCACATTAAATGAAATGTTGCACAAGGTTTCCAAAGGGCTTGGCTGGATACAGAGTAAATCTTAATTATTATAATAGTTGTGATTGTGTTGATTTTGTTTCTGTATGACTTTTGAAGTTAGGTGTGAACACATTTTTTGAGCATGGTGGACATGATTACTGGGTTAGGTACGAATGCCAAAAATTGATAAAATCTCAATAGACATTCTGGTTTCCTTCTCAGGGCGTATTTTTTTTCTTTTGGTTTTGTTATTAGTTGGTAAAATGTCAAACAGAACTGCACAAAGTCACAAAGTCGGTACAGTGGTGGCCTGCATAGAAGAAGCTAGCCTGTGTGTGTGTGTGTGTGTGTGTGTGTGTGTGTGTGTGTGAGTGAAGCGCATTGCGTGGCACAGTTATGTTTTTACAGGTCTAGTTAAAAGCTCTGTCGTTGGCTGGCCCAGAGGCCCAGGACTGGCTGTGGCTGTTTAAACATTTTATTACCTGTTAGGTCTATTTATAAAGTTCCTGTGCATGGGCCATGCTCAGCTGTCTGTAATTTGCACCTGCGGGAGCACTTTGGCAGTGGGATGAAGTGATGGATTGAAGGACGGCCAGGCAGGCGGGCGAGACACAAACCCTGATACGTATTTTCTACTTCTTTTAACATGCATGGAAAAACACACGACCCAGGTGAACATACGGTAAAGTTCAGGTGTGCGAAGCTGATTTCAGTCACCTGTCTCATACAGATAAGATTCAGTACATGCGTTTCTTTGAATGACCTGTTAGTGTGTGTGTGTGTGTGTGTGTGTGTGTGCGCGCGTGCATGCCTCCTCCCAGTTACTGTGTGCCTATTTTAAGTAAGCGACAAAAGGCCCACTTAGATTTGGTTGGCTGGAAAGTCGGCCTGCTCCACAGAGCGCTTCTTGTTAACTGAGAGCTGCTTCCAGTTTCTAAGGCCACTCTCCTCCCGCCTGTGTCCTCCCTCCGCCTGGATCCCCACATGCCGCCCCCCCCCCCCCAGCCTCAAAGTGCCCAGCTCAGCAAATATTTGAAACTTTGCAAGTTAATCATAAGACTGAACACCCCCGCCCACCTCCCCCTTTACAAACAGAGAGAGAGGGAGTGACCAGAGAAACAGGGAGAGAGAGAGAGGCGCTGGCACGAGAGGCTGCTTTCAGAACAGGCAGCACTGACACCAGAGCAGCTACTGCTAATTATTAACTACCTGCCTCCACGCGAGCAGGCCTGACAGAGAGAGACAGAGAGAGAGAGAGAGAGAGAGAGAGACCCCTTTACCTCAGTCGCAGCAGGAACAGAGCAACCAGACTGTCGCATGTTGCACCTGCCTCACGTCGAGCGGATTACCTGGATTTCGTTAAGAAGCACATAAAGCCGCAACCTTTTTAAGAATTTTTTTAAAAAAAAGCCACATCTAGCTTCTCAGTGGCGTAAACTATGAAATGGAACTTTACTGGAGGACTTGAAAGTAACTCTGTTGGATTTAATTTACCTTTTGGGAATAAAAGAGAAGCTACAAAGAAGAGATTGTTGACTCATCAAAACATGCACAACTTGCAACGTAAGTTTTAAACCTCTGCATCTTTGTTTGAAAGAGAAAAAAAAATACTGTTCTAGTTTCGTCACACAAAAGTGGAACAGTGTGTTTGTACTGCTTTTGCCTTCAAGCTATAACAAAAAGGGCCACATGGGTAGAATAAGACAAGTACCACAACTTAAGAAAAGATGAACAAGAATAATAGGTTTTTGTTTTCTTTTCGCCTCCAGTCAAAGCTGTCATGCTGTATAGTTATGAGATATTCCTACAGACTGCATAGATACCTCTGCGTTACTCTCAAGTTAATGAATCTTAAGAGGTCAGTGAAGATTTTCAGTTTGGACCTTACACATTCTCAAAAGGTTGTGTATTTCTACAGTGGAGAAGGGCAAGTTTATGTTAAATCAAACAAGTATTTTTAAGCCGGACAGACAATCATTGTCATGATTTTTTTTGTACAATTTTTAAAGAAAGATCCATTTAATTTAAGTCACAGACAACATTTATCCAGTACACTGAGTTGTAGGCAATGTGATCAGTAAAGGTTGTTCTTAAGAGTTAGGGTTAGCTGCGCCTAAGCTGAACCTAGGACGTTCCACTTGAATCCTTATATCTTACCAAGAACTAGGTCTATTTTAATTTCACTCAGGAAATCAAGGGAGCTATCTCTATCATGCCTAGTGTCACGCTGTGGGATTACAGGCGTATTTCGGAGCTCTGGGTGCCACTGACTGGGCCAAGCATTATGATTTAGCTGCGTACGTGCTGCTGCAGCAGAGCTGGCTTTGTCTGAGTGCCAGCAGTGGGACGGACTAAAACCCCGCACGACACACGCAGAGAGGAGGGGCTGAGCAAACCTGCAGGAGAGCGAGCAGCCAAGCTCGACAGAGAGAGAGAGGATGACAGAGGAAAAGCATGGAACAGACTGCCGGTCCTTTCCCCCCCTCTGCTAGTGGAGAGATGCTGCACGCTGGCTTTTAAGATGGATGCATACTAGGACATACCGCTGGATGCTGCAGGGAGAGTTATGAGTTATTTCGCTTTTAGCTGCAGTGTTGTAAAGAATTGAAGCAGGGAGGTAAAAGATTTAAGAATGACCTCATCGCTCTCAGGAAATGAAAGATGCAGGAGTGGTTGGTGACAGACCCCCCCCTGTGATTGGCTGTGGTAAGTGATGTAACACGTTACTGAGCAGGCTGCCCTTAATGGCTTTTTCAAATGGGTGTCAAGGTGGACACACTAAAAAAAAAAATTATTGTGCAGGTTTTTGCAGTCAAATATGCAAGCTGTCTTTCTGTAGAATTTAGTCTGTGGAGCTGTTTCCAAGATACTATCAAGACTAGATAGTCCACATGAGTGTTTTTTAGAATTAGAAAATTCTAGTAACCCTGAGATGAAATGTGATCTGATTGGAAGGCAGACGTGCTGAGAAGTGTAGCGGAAACATGTGCTGTGGTTGAAATGGTAGGCGGCATTTTGCACAATTGTAGTTGTCTGGCAACCGTGAACAGTGCTGGCAGTCTCAGTGAGCAAAGTCCTGCAAGGTCCATTGTAGCAGAAAGGGTGTTTAATGCAGAGGAAGTGAACAAAGGCGCCGCACATTTGTGGGTTAAAAATAGCTCTGCTGTAGCTAGTGTCTGCTTGCCACTGCTGATTTGAGATTTCTTTTTAGATTCACAGAAGCTGTTAAATGTTCCGATGAGTCCATCACCGTCACTTGGTTACCACAAGTAGACGCAATGCAAATCTGACTCTTAGTGCCACTTTTAAGCTGCAACAGGAAAAGGAGATTTAGTGATCCGACCGTAAATACGGAGGCAATTATAATTATCTTAACAGAATCTGGTTATTTAACGTTAAAGCTGGAGGTTTGCTGAGGAAGAATCTATGGTGAGCTTTGCAATAATAAATTTTACTGTTTTATTGTAAAATGCATTTGAAATATTTGTTTTCCTGGCTGGTGGAACAGTATTCATCATGGGCATCATTGTTTTTGAATAAGGCCACACTGCCATATTTGCAGCGAGGAATATTTATAGAGATCTCCTTTTTCTTGAATGAAATTCATTCTCCCTGACTCATCCCTCCCTCATGCTTCACTTCCCCTCCCACCTCCCCGCCGTTAACCCCCTCACTGTATGAGAGGGCAGCGTTTTATCAGCCCTGTTTAATCAATGGGGGGAAAAAGATGAGTCAGTCACACTGTGTGTGTGAGATTCCTAGCATCTACAAAAAGCTTGATTCCCCTGAAATTATTAAATCAATTCAAACAGGGTAGTGGATCTCAAATTTGGTGTTGTAATTTCTGCAGCTTTAAACAAAAGCAAATAAATATTAGTTGTAACGGGTCAGAAAATCAGCCATTTAATTCAAAATGTAAACGTGAGCACACACAGGCTCCAATCACGTCACAGTACGTCTGTTTACATCCTGTATTCGCCCCTCTTGTTGCCACAGCTCTACCTCCGAAGCCACCCAAGCCCACATCTGTGACTAACAACGGTATGAACAACAACATGGCTCTACAAGACGCTGAATGGTACTGGGGAGACATCTCACGGGAGGAGGTCAATGAGAAACTGAGGGACACTGCGGACGGTACGTTTCTGGTGCGAGACGCCTCGACAAAAATGCACGGAGACTACACTCTGACTCTGAGGTAAGCCCTCCTTCTCCTTTCACTTTGAAACCATTTCCTCTTATCGGCCATCTTGTATTTATTTTATCAGTTTCTTTAACCAGTTTTGTTGGGGTATTTTTTTGGTTTTCTCTACAGGAAAGGAGGAAACAACAAGCTCATTAAGATATTCCATCGGGATGGGAAGTACGGCTTCTCAGACCCTCTGACGTTCGGCTCTGTTGTTGAGCTCATCAACCACTATCGCAACGAGTCACTGGCGCAGTACAACCCCAAGCTAGACGTCAAGCTGCTGTATCCAGTCTCCAAACACCAGCAGGTGAGACGTCCGCTTCATCTGAACTCGCACATTTACACATTTGCTTATGTTGAAGCAATTTAACCCGTAACCTCTTGTCTCGGTTTCTCAGGATCAGGTGGTGAAAGAAGACAACATTGAAGCTGTGGGGAGGAAGCTCTGCGAGTACCACCAGCAGTACCAGGAGAAGAACAAAGAGTACGACCGTCTGTATGAAGAATACACCAGAACTTCACAAGTGAGTACCATCCACAGCCAACCTGCGATCAAGAACGTTACCGCAGTATTCATACAACAGGTACTAATAATACTGTGTCCCTGCTTGCAGGAAATCCAAATGAAAAGGACGGCTATAGAGGCTTTTAATGAAACTATAAAGATATTTGAGGAGCAATGCCAAACACAAGAGCGGTACAGCAAAGAGTATATAGAAAAGTTCAGGAGAGAAGGCAACGACAAGGAGATCCAGAGGTAAGAATGGCCACACTGCCGTGTAAAAGAAGCAACAGAAGCAGATATTAAAATTTAATTGTGCACAAAACTCATGCTTCATTGTCGCTTTCAGGATTATGGGCAACTACGAGAAGCTAAAGTCTCGGATAAGTGAAATCGTAGACAGCAAGCGGCGACTGGAGGAAGATCTGAAGAAACAGGCGGCCGACTACAGAGAGATCGACAAGAGGATGAACAGCATCAAGCCCGACCTCATCCAGCTCCGCAAGACCAGAGATCAGTATCTCATGTAAGTACGGCGCCGCGGCTGCTTCAGAAACTTAAAGCGTCCCTCTGGAGAAAATCAAAATGGCTCTGCCCTGGTTTCTCACGTGTTTCATCTCTCTCGTTAGGTGGTTGACCCAGAAGGGAGTCAGACAGAAGAAACTCAACGAGTGGCTCGGTATCAAGAACGAGAACACAGAAGAGTGAGCATCCATTTTAATTTCAGAAAATTCACAGACACGAGACGCGAATGCGTTTTGACCTCACGGCTTACATTTGCTCGCTTTTGTATTTTCTAGTCAATACTCTATGGTGGACGACGACGAAGACCTTCCTCATCAGGACGAGAGGTCCTGGAAACTGGGCAACATCAATCGACTACAGGCGGAGGCTCTCCTCCAGGGCAAGAGAGACGGAACATTCCTGGTTCGAGACAGCAGCAAAGCAGGATGCTACGCCTGCAGTGTTGTGTATGTATTAGCCTGCGTGCTTTTTTTCACACAGACGTTAGAGGATAGGTTCGGTCTTTAAACGATAGTCAGGTGAACGCTGCTGTAATCCTTCCTCCTGATCATACTGCAAAGTAATATATCTCTTCCTATTGTGCTGTCAGTGTGAGGAAAAATTCAAAGTTGTTGCTTCAGAGTTCAAGTCGATATTTTGAAGTTAGTCTCTTTTTGTTGTACATATTCCCTCTTCTTGTTAGTATCCAACAGGGGAACACAAAGAGGAGAATTTATACTTTATAAGATATTGACTCCATCTGTCTAACTCTCACTGCTGAAGCCCGACATTAGCTCCAGCTAAGTTTGTAATATGTTTTAGCACAAAACAAGGAGGAACGATTACAGCAAGTAAAAACCTACCTTTAACAGCTGTTCCGGATATGTTAGTCTGTGAAGAAACGGGTGGTCAGAACACTTTTATTGACTGGTGTCTTCTCTTTGCAGAGTGGAAGGCGAGGTGAAGCACTGCGTCATCAACAAGACCCCCTCAGGTTACGGCTTTGCCGAGCCGTACAACCTGTACAGCTCGTTAAAAGAACTCGTACTTCACTACCAGCACACGTCTTTGGTCCAGCACAATGACTCTCTGAATGTGACGCTAGCGTACCCGGTCTATGCGCAGCAGAGGCGGTGAGGACCCGGATAAATACACACATGGACACAAGAAAAGGCCTCATGGGAGTTGGAGATACGCGTCCTCGGACTCCACGATTAGGAAGAGGCTCTGTTTGCCGAAGTCAGACTTAAAATCGGAGGAAAAAAGACGCAGTAAAGCCTGAAGTATTTCAGTGACTTTGCCCGACCATGAGGCTGAGGCGAGTCTGAATGTACATTTCTTTCTCTTTTGCTTTTTGTGGGAGCACAGAATCAAGCAGACTGCTGAACTCTCCCCCAGCAGAGGACATTTGAGGCCTTTTCCTAACGGTGCTTGTTCGTTTTCAAAGCTTTACCAGCCGGGAATGTCTAATCGCAGCAGATGAACTCTTCAAATGGAACTGTACCCACCGGCCACAACTTTGTTTTTCCACTTTTGTTTTTTTCTTTCACGTCATCTATGTGTGTGTTTGTACGTGTGTGTGTGTCTGTGTTTCTGCACAAGTGTTTCTGTGTATGTGGCTGTGAGTGTGTGATTGTCCATGTGACCAAAACTCATAGAATCAGGAAAGCTGTGTGAGACGTTGGCGGGCTGTGTAACACATTTGCTTGTGTTAACTGTTGAGTAGCAGACCGTGGGTCCGCTAATAAATGTAGCAAAATGGCACTTTTTAAACAAAGTTTAATTTTTTTTTTTTTGAAAAGACTCCTATGGACTTTTATCAGAAGAGCAGAGAGGACAAGACGTCCTCATCCTGCCTTCTTACTGTCGAGCATTATAGCGCAGAAGTAAACTTGATCTTTACTGTGGGCAGGTGAAACTATGAATGGACTATTTCATGTACATATGTGAAAATGTGCAAAGTCGTGAATCAAAGTGCACCATACCAAAAAGGATCAGTTCCTGTTTAGTTCTGTTCTGATCTGCTATGCAATTCTTTCTCCATTATTTCTTCAGAATTGTGTTTTATTCTAATGCAACCCACAATATAAGCTTGTTTTATTGCTTGAAAAGTATCTTTTCCTGTGTAAATATCCAAGAGGATATTTTGTCAAAATGCCAAGATAATAATAGCAACATACACTTTATTTTAACAACTGGTATAAAGATGGAAAAGATGAGTATTTTATTAGTGTCTTTCCTTTTTTTTTTGCTTCAAACTAATGTTCTTCTCAGGCAGAGCCTTTTGAGTATTTGAGCTGCTTCAGTCACAAGTACTATTTCTTACAGAGCTAAGCAAAGCATACATGCAGTTCTTTGTTGAGACGGACAAAGAAAGGTCGAGCACTCAGAGAATGGCATGATGGGATTGTACAACCGTCGTCAACCATCACCACGAACACAACAGTATAGATTTATTTTGTTATAAGATATATATGTTCCCACATGAGAATATATCAAAAGCAGACTGGTGTTTTCAACTGATGGATATTGTTATTAAAAATCAATATATGTTGTCCACTTAGTATTTTTCTGTATCAGAAAATCACTGTGTTTACATAGGTGGATCAGCTCATTTCAGATCTGTCTGTAATTTCATGTTTCAAGAGGACAACATGTGCCAGTGGAATCCATGACAAACATTTTGCCACAGCTCAAATACATTTTTCTTTCCCCGTCTTATTACAAGCCCAATTATTCAAGGAACAAGTGTAAAACCCAGTGGACTGGTACATATGATCAGAATATTTTAGATTAAGCTTTTAGCAAAAAAAACTAGCAATTGGAAAACCTTGTTAAGTCTGATGTGGAAAAATTACAAATTAAATCACTCGAATGACAAAATGTCCTAATAATGCATGTATTTTACAATCCTAGATCTACTGGCCATTTAATTGTTTAGATGAGACTTTTAGTCCCACACCAAAATTTAGTCATGGTCAGCTGTCAAGTAAAACAAACAAATTAGTTGTAAAAATAAATAACCTAATATCATTTTGATTATTCATGCAATTTTCATGTCAAATCTGACTCGTAATTCTCTACATCTTTGGCTCAACTTCTCTTTGTAGAAAAAGAAAGGTGGGGGGTATACATGTATACAAACAGGCTTATGATGACAGCTAAAGCCTCCATTCGTGTCACTTCCTGTCAAAAGAAATGTGGATAAACGA
This sequence comes from Lepomis macrochirus, assembly GCA_024633595.2. Taxonomy (NCBI): domain Eukaryota; kingdom Metazoa; phylum Chordata; class Actinopteri; order Centrarchiformes; family Centrarchidae; genus Lepomis; species Lepomis macrochirus. Next base: position 23,441,460 of record JALXJV020000019.1, read on the forward strand.
TGATATCAACCGTTTTGAGAGAAACGCTGTGTCAACTATGACTTCAGAAAAAAATGTCAGCACGGAAACATTTAGTTTTTAGTTTCCTTGCGTATTCTTGCCCCCCCAACCCCCATGGCAGAACTGTCCTGCAGCTTGAGCAAGATACTAAAATGTATTTTAGATGTATTTGGTCAGATTATTCATCTAAGAATAAATTCTTAGCTCACTGATAGTAACTGTCATTTGTCCTAGGTTTTATCAGTTCTTTGAAAGCTGCTGACAGACATCATGTCTAATAGATCTGTCATATCAGACATTTATTTTACAAAAAGTCTGATTTTATTTACCTCCCTAATAGCTGCTGGCATGAACTTTTTGTTTCATACTGTCAAACATGTTCTTTTCTTTAAAAATATATATAATAGTTCTTGGACAAAATGCACCGTTATTTTCTTTGCCCCAGTTCTGGGTTGTATGATTATTTTAGGTGTCTCTTTTTTTTATTTGCTCATCTTTTTGTGGGTGTCCCTCAGACACAGTGATTGGATTGAGATTTACCAGTGTTCCCCAGTTTTGCTTCAAATCTGTATTGGGCTTTGTTAAAAATGAAATAAAACACTTCTTTTTAAGAAACAAGTCTTGTTATTGAAGCAAATGTGATGTGTGACCCATTTTTAGCCACGTTAGTCAGTCGGTCGCCACATGTCTCAACAACTATTAGATGGATTGCCATTAAATTTAGTTTTTGCGTGTTCCCTGGACACCTCTCGCGTCACAATGAGATTGTTTTTTAAAGCTTTTAGGCAGCTAAAAATTACTTTCATTATTGTTTAATTTACCAGTTATGTTCTTCATAAGTAATATTTTGTCATAAATAAAAGTGAAAACTGCCTATTATGTTATATTCCACAGTGATGTCTTAATATTGCTTGCTTTAATCAACCAATGGTCTAAAACCCAACTAACAATTATTTTAATTATCTATTACTTTACTAATTATTTTTTCAAATAATTGTTAGTCTCTTAAATATCCAAAATAGTGAAAATATGTCCATTGCTTCCCATCGTGACGTTTTAAAGTCGTCTAAACAGCAGTCCAAAACCCAGGGAAATTCAGTTCACTATCACTGTTTTAAAAAATTAAGGGAACACCTAATCATCACAATATAACATCAAGTCAATTAAACTTCAGGGATATCAGTCTGTCCAGTTAGGAAGCATAAATGGTTGTGAATCAGTGTCACCTGTTTAGGTGCATATGAAAGTGACAACAGGTGCACTGGGGAGGCAAGGACAACACCCAAAAAGGGAATGGGTCTGCAGGTGGCGGCCACAGACAGTTACTCCCTCCTCATTCCTCCTGACTGATGGCTCTCTAATTTTGAGTTTTGCTAGTTTCCTTGTCACTACTGGTAGCACAGATAGTCCAGCACCTCCAGGATGGCACAACCATACGTGACGTCACAAGAAGGTTTTTCTGTCTCCCAGCACAGTCTCAGCAGCATGGAGGAAATATCAGGAGACTGGCTGTTACAGCGAGGAGAGCTGGACAGAGCCGTAGAAGGGCATCAAGCCAGCAGTAGGACCAGTATCTGCGCTTTTGTGCGAGGAGGAACAGGAAGAGCACTGCTAGAGTCCTCAAAAAATGAAAACCAGTGGTCTACTGGTGGTGTATATTTCTGACCACACTGTCAGAAAAAGACTCCATGAGAGCCTCCCTCATGGAAATCCTTAGAGCTGTCATCAGACTTTCCGCTGGTGCAGTGGGCCTGGGTTTCTGCTGGTGCATGCCTGGGGTCATGGGTCCAGAGTGTTCCTGGATGATGAAGGCATTAATGCCATTGACTGGACCTCACGTTTCCTGATAACTGGATAGTTGAGAACCTCTGGGACATTTTGTATCGGTGTAGCTGATGCCGCCAAGTAGCATCACAGGCTGTCCAGGATCTCAATGAGGCCCTGATCCAAGTCTGGGAGGAGATTCCCAGGACACCATCTGCCTTCTCATCGGGACGTTGTTGGGAGTGTAAACAGGCCCGTGGGGGCCAAACACACTACTGAGTCATGCAACTAAAAAAATTTTGACTTTGATTTCAGTTTATATCAGCTGGTGATTTTGGTTTCCACCTAACGTTGTTAGGTAATTTTGGTCACAACGAGTTACACAATGTATGATAAAGATTTTGGACTTTGAACCATTACCTTCATTGAGATCTGATTTAAGTGTTCCCAAAAAAATGTTTGAGCAGTGTAACGGACAAAGAAAATAAGTATTTGAGAAGCTGGAAAATGTACAAAAACAAAAACGATTAATCGATTACCAAAATAGTCGCACATTTTAGACAATAGACTTATCCTGAAAATTTATATTGTCCATAACTTTGATTTAAGACAAAATACCTGCAAAACTAATAACTTTCCCATCATCCACATATGTATGTGATATTTAGTGCTAATTAGCAATTAGCAAATGTTAGCATGCTTACACGCTAAATTAACATGAACCTGGTAAATATAACACCTGCAACATCAGCATGTTCGCATTTCGCTCGAAGCACGAATTAGCTGCTAGCACCACTATTTATAGACTTACTTAGCATTTCTTGTTAACGTGGCATAAATCCAAACAGCTATGAATGCACTTTTGTACTTCTAACACCACAAAGAACAATTGCTCCTCCAGTCTCTGAGATTTGGATCATCGTGCGGGTTTAACTTTTGCTGCCAGCAGACGGGATTTTTGCGCACAAACCTGTTTTTGAATGACAGCTGGCCTTTACCTAGTGTTGCGAAACACCTTTGATGTTTGAAAAGTGCAATCTCAGTGGACATGACTGTCATACCAGACATGCAACACTAGAACAAAATGTCAAACCTGGATTCCATCTACTACTGTTCATACAAGAAACCTTATCTGCAGTGGAATCAGAGTTAACGTGCAATTATTTGGCAGCTATAGTTTTATAAGATCATCATAATGTATGTAAATTTTTATTCAACATCGTTTCGTCTCTACAAAATTATTAATATCCATATACATTACTGAACATAAGCATCACCTCAACCAGCAGAAACAATACAATGCATCAGAAATACGAATCCTGCAATACTCTGCACTTTGGTTCATTTTGCTGATAATACTAAGTAAGTATTTTCAATGATTAGTCCATAAAAAAGTAAAATCTGAAATGCAGCTTGTAACAATTTGTGCACTGTGTTACTGTATTGTTCTGTGTAGATGGTGAACAGATTTTATAGTATTTACAATACCTTTGGCTCAGTTTTCACAAAAAATACTCACTAAAAACGGCCTCATGGGCAAAAGAACATTTATCAGAACATCACGTGTTTATCACTGAATTTTAATCACTGTTGCATTTTAAAATAAAGAGGTAATGTCATGAACTTCAGAATTTAAGATTATGTACAGTAAGAATTCATTGCTGCTTTAGTCTAAATATTGATAATGAAGTCTAGAGTCTGATGTTACTCTGCAGTAAATCCTGACTTTACATCAGTCTATTTTTTCTGTTCTGTATTGTTTTCATTCAAGACACCAAACCTATATATCACTTTTAAGTTTAATTATCTAAAATACAATAAGCTAAAACTGTATTTATAGCATGAAACCAAACTTTACACTGACAATACACTGCAACAATCTTACAGTAATTGCATTGCATTTCCTTTCCTTTTTTTCTTTCCACCTCTGCCATAGATTTTAAGTATATGACTGTTGTATTATGTGCAATTATGAAATTTAGTGCAATCATGAAATGCTATAAAATACACTCCTTATACCTTTCTGAAATGTAGTCTGTCATAATCTAAAACAAAGTACTGCAATCATTCTTGCAACATACATGATTTTATATATACACTAAATTGAAATGCAGAACAAGTGACCATAAACTATGAGCTCAAATGTTTGCAGTGAGTCATTTAGGGTGGAAAATGATCAAATAATGGTTTCTAGAGTTAACACACACATGCATTTTGAGTACAAATCTGAGGTACTTGCACTTCTCGAGTATTTCCATTTCTACTTCATTAGATTTCAGGAGGAAATATTGTATGTTTTACGCCGGTACATTTCATAGAAAACAACAGATGAGTCAATAAAACGATGCATTGTTTAGAGTTAACAACCCAACAGTGTGTAAAATGGTTCAAATTTACTGTGTCGAACAACTTTGGCACCGTGCACAGCAGTGCATACTTCTCTGCATTACTTTCCACTGGGTAAATTAAGCAACACAAGTTTCACAAGGGTGAAAAGTCACAGTTTAAACCACATCTGCTCTGGACAACAGCCATGAATATTAAAAAAAGTTAAGCCTTATCATGACACAGTGAGGTGGCCTTTTGGTTCGGGTGCTATTATTACTATTGCAGGCTCCTTTAATAGATTGTTAGTGTTGATATTAATGGACTCCTATAACCGATATCTGCAGAGAATATTTAATGACCGGTACAAAGTTTACAGGCGATCGAGATATTAAAAGCAAATCATACATGAAAATGAAGCAGCACATCAGCTTGTAAAAATCAGCATACTTCAAACAATTACAGTCCCACTCATGTTCTTGTTAGTCATCTGTAAACCCAGCAGGAAATCCCAGATGTTTGACTTTTACATTTTTGTCCCTGGTCTTTTTAGAAGAGGATCTCTTCCTCTTTTAGGTCAGGTGCGCTGACTGTAATGTAGCCACACCGGTTACAGAGCTGTAAAGGATGAGGTTTAAAGATAAGGCAATGGGTTCAGACAGTTTATCTTAAAAAACCTTGATAAGGGGAGCAGAGGCTCTGGCATTGCACAGCACTCTGTTAATATTTAAAAGATACTGTAGAATCTGAAGCATTGATGAGCACCTAAAATCAAAGTCCACCAATTATCGACCTACAAAGTAACAACGTTCTCGTGATCAGTGATATACATTTAACAGTAAATTCAATCTACAGAATGACTGCTATCTCAATTAGCCAGTGTGGAAAAGAAAAGTATTTCAGATGTAAACCACATTTACCAGAAAGAAAAGTCAGTCAGTTCCATTTTCGATCTTTTTAGGTGAGATACTATCTCAACTGTGTGATTCCACAGAGCAGTTTTTTGGAAATTGAAAATTGATAGATTCCAGGAAGCATGTTCATTGCGTTATCTAGATAACTTCAATGGGTAACAAAACAGAAACCACCTAACGTCTGGAACATGGACTGATGTACCAATGGACACAAAGATAACCCTGGAAACCTGCTTCGTGGAATAGGGCCAAGTGACCTTTAAGTAAAGACTTTAGCTTCGACTGAAGGCAATTACAGTGAAAACAAACTGGGAATGTCAGTTTTGTCCTCAGTTAAACGTCCGTCCGCAATCAGCTGTTCCAAAAATACATATGGGGCAGACATACACTCTGTCTCCTGTCGAATGGCCCAGTGTGACATGTGGTCCAGCCTCCAGGTGCTCAGCTAAATGAAGAGCTGACCCTCGAAAGAAACAGCCTGATTAATCACACACTAAACAGTCCCAGTTGACACGCTTACAGGGCGTCTAAACTTAAATAAGACGACTTTAGTACCTAGTCACATGCCACTGGGTGCATTGCCCTGCAGGAGTGTGCACGCTGTAAATAGTCAGACTGCCAATAATTGAGGCCATTATCCTGACTAAGCGACTCTTGCGGGAGAAATATGTGGTGTCTGGAAGATATGAAAGCACATATTCTGTCTTGATTGCAATCATTTTAACAGATGAGAGAGGTGACTGCAGGTCCTTGAACTTGAGTAGACAGGTCAACACCTCAGTATAAGTTCAGTGCAACAGATATTTGAAAAAGTTTATTGAATATTGTTAAAATAGTTCATAGTTAGTCACTCTCTGTAAGTTAGTTACAGCTCATGGAGGCATTTAAGGTCATCACTCATTGCAAATCACAAATATTATATCACTAGACCTTGCCAAAGCAGCGTATCGCTTAATTATTTCCACTTGTGTTAAAGTAATCCACTGATGTGTTGTCTGTAAATCCATGGGTACATAATTTGGGGTACTTAATGGGGCCAATTCGCCAAAATTTAACATTATACTTCCTGCTTACATCCCCCAAAGCCCCCAACTTAAACTTAAAACATGATTAGCCCCCAAATAGAAGTAAGTAACTACAGATGTGACAAAATCAATTGATATTAACTTTTTTTCTCCTTCTTCATTGACAGTACGGCTCAGAATGTCCCAACATCATATCACATGTGCCCTGTGTTGAAATACTGTGGACCAGTTTTATCTGAGGCAGGGCCCACAGTGTCAGACTTTGAAAACCGCTGCTCCCTCCCTAACTCTAATTCTACAGAACAGCATTAAAGACATATAACTTAAAACATTTTATTTGCTTAAAGGCCCTGAAAACATATTTTTTTTCAATCAGCCTCTTAGTGAAGTTAAAACTATTTTAGTTATTTCACATGAGATGTTATCTGCATTTTTTTCATCTACATGCTCTTCTGGTTTGTTGCTTATTTATTCATGAATATATAGTGTTATAGAGAAATACTTAAGCTTTAAAGTGATTATTTCACGGGCTTTAAACTGAAAAAAGGTTCCAAGAAGAATCTATAATGCTGTGTCTGGACTATGGACAAAGATAATACTTGGGGCGATTATCTAATTGCTAACGGGTAATCAATAATTAACGAGGCAGGGTTCACCCTGCTGCAATGACATCAGCTCTGATTATTAACTGTGTGGATAGAAGTCAAAGTGCTGCTGCATGACAGCAAGCCAGACAATAAATGATTATACCATTATGGCTTAATTCATTAATTTCATAACAAGTCTGTAAGGTCACAACACAAACGACGAGGAAAACAGAATATCTGCTGCCTCGACAAAAACATTAGATTTGACTTTACAGTGAGATTAAACAAGTCAGTTGAAGACCATGGTATTTTTATGTTTGTTGCCCCTTCAAAGATGCACCCAAGGCCATAAGGAATGATTTTACTTTCAATCCCTACTGTCACTGATGTGTTGATGTGTCAGAACGAGCAATTTACGAGAAAGGAACTTGAATATTGTCAGTGATTCTCAAGTCATATATTTGCAAAAAAAATAGAAAAAAATTCTGAGATTAAAGTCACAAATTTGAGAGAAAGAAACTCTGAAAACACTATTTTCCAGATGTGTTTGTGTTATTATAAAAAGGTAACAACATATAAACTACTTTCACCAACCAGGTTTACAAGACTTCTGTTCAAAGAACAGAAGCATAAAAAATTGGGGAAAAACTGCAGATATTTATAAATGACTAAGATGTGACACATGCTTTCAAAGTGGCTTTGTTGTAGTCCCTCATATCTTAACTATCAGAGTGCCGCCTCTTCTGTCTGCGCCGACTCTTGGCTTGTATTATTGACTTGGGAAAACACATTTTCGTAAATTTACAGCTTTAATCTTGGAAAATGAGAGTTACGGGTTTTTTCTCTGAATGTAACCCACATCCCTCGGCTCTGTAATTTATCTACAAAGGTCCTAATACAGCATTGCATTGTCCTTTGGAACAATGAATACCTGTGCAGAATTTTATGTCAACCCATGGAACAGTTGAGACATTTCAATCAAAACCAGAAATGCCAATCTGTTTGTTTAGACATTTAACGCGGAACTAAAAATGACAACCTCATGGTGGATGAAAATTTAGGGAAAACCTAAAATCATTACGATACATCGTCTGGGAACTATGAATATGTTTCTGCTATACATTTCAAGCCAATTAACGTATTTGTTGTTGAGATATTGCAGTTTTTAAAATTCTGACATGCTGGTGCCGCATGAGGAAAAGTCGGGGGATCACCAAAGTCAGAGGGTGTTGTCCTCTGGGGACCATGAATGTCTAACAAATTTTATGTTTAACATAGTTGTTGTTCAGATATCTCAGTTTTTAAAACTTTGACATGTTGGGGGTGGTGGTTGTGGCACCAAATTAAAAGTCAGGGGATCACCAAAGTCAGAGGGATTTATCCTCTGGAGCGAATGAATGAAGGTTTTTCCATGGAGATTAATGCTAAAATATTTCAGCCTTGACCAAAGTAAGGCCTGACAATATAGCTTGGTGGGAAAAAAAACAAAGTTGTATTTCATTTGCTGCAAGTAAAGATTTTTTTATTTTAGTGTTTCACAATTTAAACTAAACACAGAGCAGAAATAACATAAAAGTTAGGTAATGCTTCACCTGGTAGGTATTGGTAAGTTTAAAGTGTAAATTCACGTCTCAGTACACTTACCGCGTTATAGCCAATATGTTCCCTGCACCTACAGAATAATGCCCTTCTCTTGTGACCCATTTGAGCTAATTCGAGCCACATCTCTCAGCCTTTGAGCTCATGAAGTATTCAGTCAAGATGATGGAAACAGTTATTGTCTTGTAAACCTTAACTGTCACAGATATGCTGACCTGGTGGTGAATGAGAAACACTAAATTCTCCTTCACAATGGTGTCCTTGAGCAAGACATGTAATCCACGAGTGCTCCTTGGAGGCCAGCATTATAGCACTGTGGTTTGTGCAGTTTCAAAGAGGAAATACGTGAATGTGGAGGACGGTGGTGACAGACAGAATGTCTGTCAGCTGACTACCAGCCTTCAGTTTTGCCCTCCTCCATGTCTGGAGGGAGAGAGAGAACACAATAGCCCAACACAAAGATGTAAAACACTAGTAATGGTGGTTGTGGTAACATATCAATGAAAATAAATAACAGTACTCATAATGATAATTGTAGCAGCAGCTGTTAAGCAGGAACATGGGGGTAGCAGGTGGCCTGCAACCACAGATCCAGACCCCACAACTCTGGAGGCAGAAACACCTGCAGTAAGGGACAGAAGGAGGGAGTAGAGACAAGAAAGTACTACAGCAGAGACGGAGAGGGAGAGGAGCTCTGTGCATCATGGGAAGTCTCCCGGCAGTCTAGGCCTATAGCAGCATAACTAAGGGATGGTTCAGGACTCACCTGAGCCAGCGATAACTATGAGCTTTATCAAAGAGGAAAGTGTTAAGCCTACTCTTAAATGTGGAGACAGAGTCTGCCTCCTGAATCCAAACTGGGACCTGATTCCACAGGAGAGGAGCTTGATAGCTGAAGGCTCTGGCTCTCTTTCTTTTGGAGACTCTAGGAACCACATGCAACCCTGCATTCTGGGAGCGCAGTGCTCTGGTGGCGTAATGAGGTACTATGAGCTCTGTAAGATAAGATGGTGCCTGACGATTAAGAGCTTTGTAGGTGAGCAGAAGGGTTTTAAAATTGTATTCTGGATTTTACAGGGAGCAGTGCAGAGAGGCTAAAATGGGAGGACATATGATCTCTTTTTCTTGTCAGCACATTCACTACAACTTGTTTCTTTGTCGGCTGTATGAAATGACATCCTGCTCTTTAGATTCCATACCCACTCTGTTTTTTTTAAATGTGTTTTCCACAATATCAGACCAAACATTCATTCCATAATCACCGTCAGCCTCTGCTGACTCTTGACCCCACTGGTTTTAAACTGTTTCATGACTGGTTCAAACTTAAGATTTCTGGAAAAAATACAACAACAAAAAACATTTCTAATTATTGGATTTCTTTCATGAAGAGGTTTTCTGTTTTTTACAACAAAATAAGGCACACTCAAAGTGAGCAGTGATTTACTGCTTTCTGCCGACTCTAGTCATCGTTCCTTTTTAGTATTCCACTCGGAGTTCTTTATTTGATACGAAAGGCTTTACACAACACATGCAGTGGTCCTCCTCACAACCTGTAAACATACTGATATGTAAAATCGGTTCCCCTTTAAACATGGTGACACTGTGAATGTAGCACGACTCCTCAGCTATCTTTCCAACCATAACAGCTGGATGATGCAGATGGTACATTTTCTGCACTTAAATGAATTGAAATCTGATGTTCTTTAAATTTGCCCTCCTTCCTCTAAAGCTCCTCTGTAATCCCAATTTGTATGTTTTGTTTGAAATCGAAGGGCTAAATTTGACTTAAACCTACAGTTTCACAACCAAGTTAGCAGGGTATTACCATCATGTTTCCATCTACTGAGGACTCTAAGTAAAATGAAATCATGTTAGCAGAGTACGCCGTGCTTTAATTCTCTTTCGCCTGGATTACTGTCCTTTCTCCAGGCTAAACCACAAGTCAATTGCTCGCCTCTAGCTCTTCCAGCAAACACATAATTTCCTCTCTTTGCACTGGCTCCCTTTGTTTCAGAATCGGGTTTAAAGATGTTCCTCATAGCCTTTACGGCTTTACATGCTCATGCTCCTATTGTTGAGTTGTTAATCCTTTATGATCCGCGGGTCAGGGGTCACCAGATTTTTTTTCCCCCCAACCACAACCCTTTGTACTCAGGGGGACTTTTTCAGTCAGCGCTCCTCAGCTCTCTCTGGAGCATCTTTTAAATCAGCTCTTTTCTGTCTGAATGTCTTTCGGCCTGAAAATAACTTAATCAACTCACTTTTTGAGGAATATTCTTGAAATTTTTGTATCCTCTTCATTTTTTTTTTGTAACTGTTCGGTAAAGTGCCATTTAAATATTACGATGAGGGTTTCTTTATCATTAATTTCATATACATAAAACATACATGTCCAGGCCATCAGCTCTATGCGAGACAGAGATCAGTGCTTGCTGACTGCACTAGCAACTTTTTTTTCCAATTCACTTCAATGAGAAAAGTTTATCTCCACTCGGCAGAATACAAATAAAAAGTACTTTAAAGTGGTCATACCAGCTCATTTTCACGTTCATAATTTTATTTAGGGGTTCTACAAGAGCAGATTTACATGATTTAATTTTCAAAAAACACCATATCTTTGTCATACTGCACATTGCTGCAGCTCCTCAGTTCACTCTGTGTGTTGAACGCTCTCTTTTAGCTACAAGGTGAAGCATCTTACTTCTATTTGAACTTTGTTGAGAGTTGCACTTGCGCAGTACCTAGTTAAGGGCTACTAGCCAGTCAGAAGCAGAGTAGGGCAGGTCCTGACAAGCCAAACCAGCTTCACAACCTAGACTAGAGCAAGAGTTTCAGAGCGGTAAGTTATTAATTTGTAAGAAACTGATCTTTCATACATAAAGTTCTAACCGTGCACCGTCTCTACATCACAGTAATAACTTTATATCCACTGACTGCAGGCTTGTCACTGTGTGTGCTGCAGTTCAGTGCGTTTCTCCACCGGTGTTTGGAGGGCGTACCACACTAGCAGCTAGGCGAGCATCATGACGCGTGTTACAAAGTGACGCGGATAGTTTTACGGAAGTAAAGGCTGGACTACAATCGATGTTTTCAGGCACTTCAGGAGCAGTGTTTTTTTCGGTGGGATGATAACTTCCTTTGGGGTGGACTTTTTCACTTTGCAAACCTATTACATACATAAAAAAGATACATCAAGAAAGAAATGGCCAAAAAAGCTGACCTCTTTAAGAAATAATTTACCAAAAGTGGACCAGGAACTAAAGTAAAGCTATTGAGAATGCAGTGAAAATGCACTAGTTGATAAAACCTGTAGGCACCGGACAGACACTCCAAAAAAAACCCCGTAAAAGCAGGGCACTTATCAAAAACGGACACCTAACTGGAATGACAGCTGATCAAATCTATGTTTAGCTATCACAACACAGATGGGGATTTATAAACATTTCAAATGTCAAAGGCCACGGAGGAGCTGACCTCTGGGTTTGAATGCCCGGGGATTCATTGTGATGCTAATCCTGTTTTATCCAGTCAGACCCAAAAATAAACCGAACGCTCTGAAGAATGAGCTGTAATCCCCGCCACCGAGCCCGTGTGCTCCCGTTCTGAGCCGGGATGTTATATCACAGTCAGAGCTGCAGAGCTAAAACCATCATCAAATGAGAGTGAATGAGAGAATATGAGCAGGTACAACAGATATTGTGTAAAGGGATTTTCATAGTTGATTTGTTTTTCCCCACATATAAACAAAACAAATGCACACCTATTGTGGAGTTTAAGCATCCGTGTGCGCAAACCCACAGTGGCTGGAATGAACACACATGCACACAAACACAGAATGATGGAGAGAAAGGGATCATCCTCCTAAAGTCAAAGGAGTAATTTTAACATTTTGGGAAATGTACTCACTTTTTTTTTAACAGATAATTAGATTAGAAGATTAATACTATTCTCAAGTCTGTGTTAAATATGAAGCTACAGCCAGCAGCTGGTTAGCTTAGCATGAAACTGGCTCTGTCTAAAGGTAGAAACATTCATCTTCCAGCACCTCTAAAGCCCACTAGTTAACACATTGCATCTCATCAGATTAATCCGTACAAAAGCTAGTGTAAAGACAACATGTGCGGGTTGTATGAGGGATAAGCGGTGGATAATTTCTTGGCTGCACCAGTGACACCACCCACAAATTGTTGTTGTAACACACTGGATTTTTGTACAAATGAATCCAAGAGTCAGGCTGGCTGTTTCCCTTTTTTTGCAGTCTTTACACTAAGACGACAGACCTGAGTGTGATATCAACTTTCTCATCTAACTCTTAGCAAGAAAGCAAATGTCAAACTATTCCTCTAAGGAAGTGACTAACACATAATGTACAATGCAAACATTTTGAAGCCATCTAAGCAAATCCCGTACATTTGTATTTCAAATGCAATATAGCAAAGTAATTGTCTTTTAGTTAAAAAAAAAAGGCTTTTTAATCAGGATTACCATTTCTATTTCTATTGCAACGTACATGACTTATACTATACATTCCCAAATGTATAGCCTAATGGAATTTCTTAGAATTTGCTGTAAGGAGCTTTGAATCCAAACTGTCCCTAAGTCCAGATGGCAAAGTGATGAGGTAAAGAAATTAGGGTGAACTCCATAGTAAGTAGGACTGCAATGAAGCAGCTTGAGCCCGTCATATGTGAGGTTCAACATGTATGCTCTAAACACAGCTACAATCCTCTTAGGCTCAGGTCCAACTTGATGTACATCTGCAGAGATCTAATGAAATGTATTTTGCCCCTAATGCTCTCAATGTAGAGGAGGCACCATACACTACAGTGTAAAGATGACAAGATCACTTCAATTGGGCTAAAAGGAAGGAAACCAACTGTATTCAGAACAAAAGAGATGAAAACTAGCGTGACTTCAAAGCTCCAGCCGAATAATTCAATTTAATGTAGCTGTCAGCTCTGCTTTCTTGGCTTTTAATCAGAGGTCAGACATCTGGCCTTGGGGCTTTCATGTAATTACTCTGCTTTTCTAAAATGGACAATTGCACCAAATCTATAAATTTAATCCAATCCACTGTGATTAAATAAACAAGCTCAGTTGTTAATCTGTGAAAAAGGGATCCATTAGAGATAACTCACCATCTTGAGGTTATAACCTTCTATACATGTTGGTATGTACATGGGAGGTTAATGACCCCCTCTTCTATGGTTTAATTTTGATGACATGTCGGATGGCTGCATCCATTGTTGAAGCCCACAGAGATGATCACAAAGATTAATGTTCATAATTATCTATGTGCATGATTTCACAGGGATAAATTAATATCATACCAAAGCACTGCATAATGTTTAATCCTTTTTATATAAAGAGTTTTTAGCCCCAAACTAAGCCAGCCAACAACAAGGTGAATTATGACCAAGTGGCAACTTCCTAGGCTGAAAAAGCCAACGGCAAGTTCCACAATCTGTTATTCATCAATGGCCAATTGAGACGGACTCCAAAAGTGGGTCAGTCCCCGTAGATCCCCATGTTAAAACGCCCAACTTTACAGAAGAAATAAACATGCTGTTTGAAGTTCAAGGTGTCCTATCAACAGTTTTACAGCCATCTCTTTTATAACGGTGGCCTTTGGGGTAAATGCTTTTTGGGCGCCAGGTAAATTTTTTGCTGCGATACCCCGAGTGGCCACTGGGCAAATTTGGAAGCAAACCACCCTATCTATGATTGCGCTTCACCACAACTCGTCAGAAACCTATAGGTGACATCACAGAGACTATGCCCATGTTTTATAGAGTCTATGATCATGAACATAAAACATTTTATTCGGATCAAAACATTTATTGGAAAACGGAATAAAAGGCAAAAGGTACAAGGACTGTGTACATTATTTTAAAAGTGAAGGAACTACTCATCATCCTATAAACCACTGCGAATCATACCTGCACAAAGACTTCCGGCCTAATAGCATGTAACTGGCTGTTATATGATTACATTTTTTTATACTCATTGTGGCATGATGACAGCATGACAGTACGACTCATGGAAGCTACCTAACCAGCCAGCCTGCAAAACTCAAAACAATCCTGTGTGTCTTGTTACTGGTCCTGACTGAACCCACAAGAGGGCCCTCACAAACGCTACACTCCAGTTACTTACGTGGCCCTTACGACACTCTTGTCCACATCAAAATGGTCAAGTCATGGTTGCTCTGTGGTAAAACACGCTGATATCAAACGGACGTGTGTGGCTTTGACAGGACATATAGCAGTTACCACTGTTTCACAATCTCAAAGCCTTTGGTAACTCTACCATTAATAACAGAACTCTTTGATCCAAATTATGAAAAAAGGCCAAGTCAACAAGCGAACTCATCGTTTTGTTCCTCAAACCATTCATGAACACTGTTTGCTTTGTGGCAGGGCACACTATCACGCTGTCGTCAGGAAATACCATTTCTATAAAAGAATGTACAATGCTTGGGTAGGTTGTACGTGTCAAAGTATCCACATGAATGGCAGGACCCAAGGTTTCCCAGCAGAACATTGCTCAAAGCATCACACTGCCTCCACCGGCTTGCCTTCTTCCCGTAGAGCATACTGGCACCATGAGTTCCAAAGGTAAGCAACGCAAACACACCTGGCCATCCTGATCCTGGATCATCAGACCAGGCCACCATCTTTCATTGTTTGGTGGTCTGGTCTGCAGCCCCATGCACAACAAACTGATGTTCTGTGTCTGTTCTGACACCTTTCTATCAGAACCAGCATCGACCTTTTCAGCTGTTTGACCTTCAGTAGCTCATCTGTTGGGTCAGACCACACGGGCCAGTCTTCACTCCCCAAGGTGCATCAATGAGCCTTTGCCACCCATGACCCTGTCCACTTTTACAGGTCCTGACCACTGCAGACCGGGAAAACCCTACAAGAGCTGCAGTTTTGGAGATGCTCTGACCGAGTCGTCTAGCCATCTCAATTTGTCAAAGTATCTCAAATCCTCACACTTGCCCATTTTTCTGCTTCTAACACGTCAGCTATCAGGACACAATGTTCGCTTGCTGCCTAATATATCCCATCAACTGACAGGTGCCATGGCAGGGTTATTCACTTCACCTGTCAGTAGTCATAAAGTTATGGCTGTGTGTGTTACCATAAAACACAATGTGACGGATATGATAGATTTGGCTTTTCAGATGATGCCACATGTGGACATTTAGTTATATTACATTTAAATGATCCATCTTGCTCAGAACCAGCCATACAGTAAGTCTGACTGTATAGGACAGCCTCTGCAGTACTGCTGTTTTATGCTGCTTGAATGCAGCACATTAAAGATGCATGCAGCATTAATCAATGATTGATGTAGTATGCTGTGTGCATTGTTAGTTTAAAGTTGTTAGTTTAAAGTTTGTTTTAAGCAGTCACCCTAAAGGCAAGTTATATAATGTCTCTTTGCTGTAGTCAAACATCTTGTGCATGTGTAAAAATTCTCAGTTGCATCCATATTTGTTAAGGATGAAATCTCAAAATTAAAAAAACAATATTCTATCTGCAGGCTTAAATGTAAAATAATGTTCTTTATGCCACAGTCATTTATATCAGAACCTGCATGAGGAATTAACTCAGTATATAAAATAATCAGACAGAGCGTGAAATTACTTATTTTTCTGTTACATATGTCTAATGGTGGAGTGGAAAGTAGTGTGACGCGCACTGACAAGGCCGCGGCAGATGATTTAGATACATGTTCACACAGTTCCAGGGACTCTGCACCGAGAGCGGAGCCAATTCAAATATAGCACAGACTCTTGGGAAAAAGTTTCCTTGAAAAACATGATTAATGGCAGTCCAGCGTGTTTCAGCAGGGCTGCATGGCGTGACTAATGCAAACAGGTTTTCTTAGGCAACAGGGTAACCTTTGCTCAATGGGCACATATGGAAATCACATTTTTATTCCTCCTATTTGACCTCATGAAGGAAAAGCTCTGTGCAGTCTCCATGTTGCTTTCAGAATATATTTAATACCCAGACACAATTCCCTTTTCTGTAAATTGGACAAACTGCACCAAATCATACAGTAATAACACTAACAAATAAAACATTGCCTTAAAAAATGCTAATTTAATTTTGCTGAACAGAAACCACATGGTGACATGGCAGATTTTTCTTCCTATTGCATCAACAGGAGAGAGTTGCTTGTGTAAATTTGAGGCAGCTCTTTGAGCAAACAATGATCCAACGCTGTACAAATACTGACAGTATCACAATGTGTTGCAACACCGTGACACTTCTAAGAACTGTTGGCTAATTTTGGTTCATGCATCTTGAAGCAGGTCCCCCGTTGAACTGCAGCCTTACCTGGGATGTATTACCCAATAAAAAGTGTGTGTGTATATATATAGTAACTACAGCAGCTTACTGCAGTTAGGATATGAATGTTGAATGAACCAAATTTCATGGCCATCCAACAGTTGTCAGGATATGTCACTTAAAAGCACAAATGTGAACCTCGGCGCTAGAGGAAAAGTCAGGGGGATCACTTAAGTCATTAGGATACATCCTCTGGGAACTATGAATATCTGCCAAAATGTAAAAGATTTTGTGTTGTGTTTAATGGATGTTGTGCTGTTTCACTGGATAACTTACAACTTTGACCTGCTGGTGGCGCTACAAGAAAAGTCAACAAATGACCAAAGTCAATGGGATTTATCCTCTGGAGACTATGAAGGA